>CM066988.1:16157500-16782500 GCA_033977485.1 Hydrangea macrophylla
TCATGAGGGTAATGCATGTTTACGAAATAAACAGTTCATTCATCTTCTTACGAGTATAAACACCATTTTTTTTTATTATTTTTTATTTTATCATATATTTTTTTTAGAAAGGAAAGAATTTCCTGATTGCTTCGACTGCTCTTTTCACTGACTTTATTATTCAGTTCCCTTTTTCCTATTTCAGACCTGTATGATAATGAAAACCCCTTTCCGCGATCGGAATGTCATCTTTTTGGGTCATTTATCCTTTATTCATACTTGCTCTGTTCCATTCTCTCCATTTTTATTCCTTTTGCTGATGTGAAAATTTTTTATTTATTATTTTTTAACTTTTGCAGCTTTCGCCCGACGTGCTAAAAGGGCACAGGAGTTTGGCCCACTGCTTTGAGTGGTTCGGGGAGCTGAACCTGACGGTGAAGAGTCTAGTTACTGCTGCTGGCTTCGGGGACTTCGTCAAGCTCTTGACGAAGAGCTCGAATGATCTCTGACAGATTCATGCCTTAGCGGAGCATTGGTGGGATACCACCAACACGTTCCATTTCGACTTTGGGGAGATGACCCTGACCCCGCTCGACTTCTCGATGATTACGGGGATTGCCTTTGGTGGAGAGCGTTTACGGTATCTGGCGGATACGGAGTGGGACCAGGTGGAGCCATTGTTGGGAGTGGTCCCGGAGGAGTCTTTGGTCACAGCCCGATGGTTCATGGATACATTTAGGGGTCAGCAGGGTTTTACCGACGAGCAGATGACCCGGGGTTTTCTCATGTACATGCTGGGGTGCTCTCTGTTGAGCACCAAGGGTGACCGGGTCTCTGTTTCCCTGGTAGCGTCCCTGGAGCACCTGGACCGGATCGATGAGTATGACTGGGCTGGTGCAGGGTTAGCCATCTTGCACAGGTATATAGGCGACATTTCCCGGGATAGGCCGATTTCTACTGGTGGCTATTGGAGAGCGTGGGAGGTACACCCTTTTCTATATTTCACTGCTTATTACACTTTCAGAAACTTATTTAAATTGCGAGACTAACCTCTTTTTTTTTTTATTTTTTATATTACAGATTTGGTCCCATGAGTATCTCCGCATGATGTCCCCTGAGACACGCGATGCTGACGCCCTCATCATGCCCCAGGGGCTGAAATGGGCGAAGGATAGACTCGGGTGGAAGACTGCGGCCCATGATTTTATTTCGTTCAGGAACTTCCTGACGAACCTGAGGGAGCAGCATGTTCACTGGCAGCCATGGCTTAGGGTGCTTCCTGACGCTCGCACGGAGATCCGGCAGTCGACTGGATACGACCTGACGAGACGACTTCTTAATGGGCCAGAGGGCCAGGTGTGGTACTTAGGAGAGAGGGTGACTAGGCAGTCACTGGCAGCCCCCAGATTCTTTGTGCCATACCCTCCTCCTGACTCTATGAGAGCCATAGACACACTCCAGGGTAGCGAGCTTACGGCTGCTCTGATGGGCTTGAGTATCCATGACTTTGTGGACTCCCCCACCGGATACCCAGCGTTCCGTGCCGCTAAGCTGATGCCGAACTTCCCTCTGATGGAAGTGACTCGGGTGAGTAAATGATTCCTTCATTCTTGTATGAGTTTTCTTTCATCCTTTATTTACGTTTAATTTTTTGTTTGCAGCCTATTCCTGCTGCGGCTTGTCCTCCTGCCTTACCTGAGTGGGATTGGACCATGTCAACTGTCTCGTTCGGCGAGCCCTTCTCGACGACAATCCCCCGGCTCTCATAGGGCACCCCTACTATTCCTCTTCATTATAATGTCGTCCCACGTGCTTATGCAGAGGAGGGCTTGACGTATGCCCACAGCGTGCGGCAGTGGGTTCTCGGGCAAGAGTGGATGGTAAGAAACTTATCCCCGCCTTTCACTTTGACTCTGATTGCCTCTCCTTTTACTAATCTTTATTCTTGGTTCTTGTTTTTAGGCTGAGGGAGCTCGGGCGACTGCTGCAGCTCAGTTGAGGGCCCAGGTATGATCTTTACCCTTTTATTCTCAGTATTTCATTTGTCCTTTCAACACTTTCCGGATTCATCCTCTCTCATTTCAGGCGGAGGAGATCAGAGTCCTGTCCCAGCAGGTGGGGCAGCTTCAGCAGCGGCTCCAGCAGTTCGGCATTCCCCTTAGCGACACTCCTGGAGATGGCGGTGTCGGACGAGGCGTGGGGCGAGGCGGCGATAGCGGTGGAGGCAACGGCGAAGGCAGCGGCGGAGGTAGAGGCAGGGGCGGCAGGAGCGGGACAGAGTCAGAGGAGGAGCCCCTCAGATGTGTGACCCGTCAGGCTCGGGGCCGGGGTCGAGGCTGATCTCGCCTTCTTCTTTACTTTTTACTTTTGAGTGTTCCGGGAGGACATATATGTTTTATTCAGATGATTGTATATACACATACACTTTATTTTGATGGCGGCTTTAGAGTAGCCGGTAGGATAGGCACTTGGATGTCTTTTATATTTTTTGCTTTTCATTATGCTCATTCACCGTATGGGTGACCATAGCTTGGTCCTTTTATTATGCTGAAACCTCTTTTTCATTTTCTATTGCCTATCATATGTGGGACCATAGCTTGGTCCCTTCTTTATTTTAATTTTGAATGCTTCGATCTCTTTTTCTTATCGCGAAATGAAAGTAAATGAATGAATGTATGCGATCATGGCTCGGCCTTTGTTGCACGTGCTGCATGATGCGCACGTTTTATTGTTCTTTATCTAGTTTTCTGTTTGTAGGTGGGTTGAAAGTGTTACAAATAGACTCTGGCCAACAAAAAACTCAGAACGGCACTCAGTTAGGTCTCAGCGGCACTCGGTGAGTGCCGTAGCGGCAGTCAGCAAATGCCGCAGCGGCAGTCAGCAAATGCCGCAACGGCACTTCATCGAGTGCTGTTCCACTTTACCGAATGCCGCCCTGACTCCAGGCAGATCTACATCTATACCCTTTCTTTTTTCAAAACTTCGCAAAACACTATCTTCTTTCATTCTCCCCTCTCTCAAATGGCCCCCGTTAGCTCTTAAATCCTTTTCCCGTGGATGGATAACCTCTCTTGTATCGATAAGCTCAACTTCGAGTGTTTCAGGCGAAACAACCTCTTCTCCTTCTGGCGAATGATTCTAAACTAAAGTTTACTTCAAGCCGCTGTCCGATGTTGGGATCCTTCGATCCACGTCTTCCGTTTCAGTCATCAAGAGATTTGTCCTTTGTTTGAAGAGTTTAGTGCTATCCTTCATACTGACCCTTCCGCGGATCTGACTGTTCCTCCGGTGCAAGCCGGGTATGTTCAAGACTTGGCGGCTCTTCTCCATATTTCCCACGGTACTGCGGGCTCTTTCATTCATGACAGACAGGTCGACTTCGAGCGCCTCTCCTCGGTTTATGCTCTCATTGGGGATCCTTATGACAGTGGGTATCAAGTTATACAGTGTAGCGCTATATCGATTGCTATGCTTTCTTGCTTTCTCTTTCAGTCGTCCTCCGTCATTCTCATACCTATTGCCTGCGGTTTAAGAGAGATGAAGAGTGCAGTCATGCTGGTTCTCGGCGAGACTCTGATAGGACTGGATCATGCTCATGCTACCGGGGCCATATTATCAGCCGGGGCACCTTTTGTTCTGCAGATTTGGCTCATGGAGCGTTTGGACCTCTTTATACACCCTTCCCATCTTCGCGGGTTACTTCCCTACGATCGTATGGAGGTTTATAGCTTATTTCACTCCGCCGATGCATGGCTCGGTTGGCTCTAGGGTCTCTCTTCCAGTGATATCTGCTGGGTCTGTCCGCAGTGGATTCATCGCTCTATTGCTGTACGTCTTCCTGGACGACCTGGCATCTGGCTACCGGGCTTGCGTGCTACTACTTTCTACATTCCCGATCGGGTGGTCCGCCAGTTTAGACTTTTACAGGATACTACTGAATCTGTGACTGCTGATTTCACCAGGGGGTCCACTTTGCGCCCTTCTATTGTGAAGGCTTTCATCGAGGCTTGGCATGACAAGGTTTCAGCTCCTTTTCGGAGGATCCCGGCTTCTATCGTGCCCACAACTGAGTACCTTTTTCAGATTCAAACACTGATCTAGAGACAGGCTATCATTAATGGAAGTAAGACAAACAGGACGAAGTTCTTTAAAATTTTCGACAAGTCCTACCTATCCCCTTTACGCTTTTGAATGTGTGTGTTTTTTTTTCAAGAAGTATTTTAGGGAAGTTCTAACATGTTTAATCAAAGTGTCCACTCCTTCGATTAATCTTTTATGAAAAATTCTCCTTTCAATGTCTTTTCTTGGCTCTTTACTTTGCTTTTCGCTTAAAGCTTTGCTCCTTCTATATCATGAATTCTCATTTATTTCTTTATAGTACTTATTTTGACAACCAGGGGATCCAAAGATGGGTTTCAGGTAGATATCTGGGTTCTTCGGATGGCAAACGAAGTTTGCCCCTGGTTTTAGGGCTTTAAAGTGGTTCTGGGCCAACGCCAGTTTGCCCCTAGTTTAGCACAAGTTTTTTTTTATTGGTGGACCGAAGGCTTTGGAGAGCCCGCCTACTTACCCCCAAGTGGGTGTCAGGTCCCAAGTAGTTTGGCTTAAGGCTGCAAAGAAAAAGTGCCAATTAGGCAATTATCTACTGACCGAACCGAGTAGGTTGCCTACGTATCCCCTAACGGGAATCAGGTCAAGCGTAGTTCATCAAGGTAGAAGGCTTTAAAAGAAACAGTTTCAAGCAAAATATTTCTTGAGGCGATCGAGGTTAATCGGCTGCTTAAATTCAACCCCGTCCAGGTCCATGAGATAGGCTGCCCCTCCAGAGAGGAGAGTCTTTATGATGTACGGCCCAACCCAGTTGGGTTTGAATTTTCCTCTGGGGTCATAAACGGGCACTTTCAGTTCCTTGAGGACTAGGTCACCCTCAGCAAGCTTCCTTGGGCGGACCTTTTTGTTGAAAGCACGAGCTATTCTTTTCTGGTATCCATGAGTATTTTTTATTGCGGCCAATCTCTTCTCATCGAGCAACATCAACTCCTCATACCTTCCTCGTATCCATTCCAATTCGGTGATCTCACACTCTGCCAAAACCCTAAGAGAGGGTATTTCTACTTTGACTGGAAGAATGGCTTCCATACTGTAAACCAGTGAATAAGGTGTAGCTCCCGTAGAAGTTCTCACCGATGTTCTGTATCCCCACAAAGCAAATGGAAGCTTCTCATGCCAATCCTTGTACGTATCAGTCGTTTTTCCTAAGATCGCTTTAACATTCTTATTCGCCGCTTCTACTGCTCCGTTCGTCTGAGGTCTATTCGGGGAAGACTGATGGCGAACGATCTTATACTTTTCTAAGAGCGGGATAACCTCTCCTTGGAAATGACTGCCATGATCGGAGATAATTTCACTCGGGACCCCATACCTACAGATTATGTTTTTCTCGATGAAACTCACTACGTCTTTGGCCTTCAAAGTCGCATACGAGGCCGCCTCTACCCATTTGGTAAAGTAATCGATTGCCACAATTATGTATCGGTGCCCATTGGAAGCCTTCGGAACTATCTCACCAATGATATCAATCCCCCATACGGAAAACGGCCAAGGGGTGGTCATGCTATAGAGCTGTGACGGCGGGGTGTGCATTAGATTCGCATGAATCTGGCACTTGTGACACCTTCTAACATATTCACAACAGTCTTTATCCAAGGTCGTCCAATAATACCCCTGTCGGATGATCTTCTTTGCCAGCATGTGCCCATTCATGTGGGGCCCACATACTCCCTCATGTATTTCCTCCATCATTCTCTTAGCTTCTTTCCCATATAGGTACTCCAGATTATACCTGGTGTAGGATTTCTTCCATAGCCTATCTGCATAAATCACAAATTGAGCGGCGAATCGTTGAATCGCCTTTTTGTCCTTTTCTGAGGCTCCTTCGGGGTATTCTCCTTCTTTAATGAACTTCCACACATCCACATACCACGGTATTTCCTCTTCGTCTTCTATGGCCGCGACTGTCTCAAATGAGGGCTGATTTCTGATTTCTATGGATAATGGGACCATCGTGACCCCTGAGGGAATCTGTATCATTGATGCCAGGGTTGCTAGGGAATTGGCCAATTGGTTTTCCTCTCGGGGAAGGTAGTAGAATGATATCTTCTTGAATTATTCTTTCAAACTCTCCAAATAGTCATGGTATGGCCTCAACTTTTCGTGTTTCACCCTCCAATCTCCCCGCACTTGGGATATGATCAAATTGGAATCTCCGAACACATCAACTTTTTCAACTTTTAAGGCCAGCGCCACCTCCATTCCTACTATGCACGCTTCGTACTCTGCTGTGTTATTGGTTGAGTTGTACTTAAGCTTGACGGCCAATGGGGTAGGGGTTCCATCAGGTGCTACAAGGATAACCCCGACTCCGTAGCCTAATTAATTAGCGGGCCCGTCGAAATACATCTTCCACAAATCCTCCCTTACCTCCATCACTTCTTCATCAGGGAACTTGAATTCTCCTTTCTCCCCAGTTTCCACAGCGAAGTCAGTTAGGTACTCAGCGATGGCTCTCCCTTTAACAGATTTGGAGGTGACATATCTTATATCAAACTCTACTAGCATTATGGTCCATCGGGAAATCCTACTGGTCAAGGTGGGTTTTTCAAACAGGTATTTGAGCGGATCCATTCAGGAGATTAAGATCACGGGGAAGGCTAACATATAATGCCTAAGGCGACGGGTACACCAAACTAAGGCCCAACATGCCTTTTCTAAGGGTGAGTATTTCAACTCGTATCCGGTCATCCTTTTGCTCAAGTAATAAATGGCCTTTTCTACGTGTCCTTCTTCTCCTTCTTGGGCCAACATGCATCCCATTGAATCTTCGATCACAGAAAGGTACAGCAGTAGAGGCTTCCCGGGTGAAGGGGGTGATAGGACAGGTGGGTTTTGGAGGTAAGTTTTGATTTTATCGAAGGCTTTTTGACACAAGGTATCCCACTCGAACTTCTCTCCTTTTCTGAGTAATTTAAATAGCAGGTCGCAGGTCATGGTGAGTTTTGAGATAAACCGGCTTATGAATTGTATTCTACCCAGGAACCCTCTCAGCTCTTTTTCATTCTTGGGTGGCTGCATTTCGACTATGGCTTTTATCTTGGTCGGGTCTTCTTCGATTCCCCTCTGAGTAATAAGGAACCCTAACAATTTTCCTGTAGTGACTCCAAAGGTACATTTCTGTGGGTTCAATCTCATCCTGAACTCCCTTAACCTCCCGAAGAATTTCCTCAGAGACTCCAAGTGACCTCCCCTCTCCTTAGATTTCACAATCATATCATCCACATACACTTCCACCTCTTTATGGATCATGTCGTGCAATAATGTGGTAGCGGCCCGCTGATATGTTGCTCTTGCATTCTTGAGCCCAAATGGAATTACCCTATAGCAGTATGTTCCCCATGGCGTGATAAAAGTGGTTTTCTCTCTATCTTCTGGTGCCATCAGGATCTGGTTATAGCCAGAGAATCCATCCATAAAGGACATAAGCTCATGTCCGACGGTGTTATCAACGAGGACGTCGATATGCGGTAAAGGGAAATCGTCTTTAGGGCTTGCTTTGTTTAGGTCTCGAAAATCAACGTAAACCCTAACACGACCATCCTTTTTGGGGACGGGCACTATGTTGGCGATCCATTCTGGATACTCAGTGACCATTAAGAATTCGGTTCTTAACTGCTTTTCAACCTCCTCTTTGACTTTGAGTGCCCATTCAGGCCTCATTCGCCTCAATTTTTGTTTTACTGGTTTAGAATTTGGGAAAATGGAGATGTGGTATTGGACTATCTCTGGATCAATGCCTGGCATATCATTATAAGACCATGCGAAAACATCTTTGAATTCACTTAATAGTTTGATTAATTCTTTGCTTTCTTCTTTGCCAAGTGTAGAGCCGATAAAGACATTTTGAGGATTATTTTCATTTCCTAGATTAATTGTTAGAGTGTCCTCAATGATTTTACATGTAGATTCTTTTTCTTTTTCAATTAATTTTTGCAGTTCAATGGGTATTTCATGATCATCACATTCATCACATTCATTAAGCGCGTTCGAGTAGGCAGAATCAGTCATGTTTTCATTAACTTTCTTCGGAGTGATTACAACAGACATGGAAATTGAAAGACGCCTCATTTGGGCCATTACAGACTCTGGGTGTGGGGGAAACCTATCACTAGACTCAAAAATCCACTCTCTCTTGTTCTCTCCTCCCAGATCGGTGATGAAGCATTCTTCCAAATCTCCTGCCTTGGTAATCTCTTCCATCTCTCCTTTCTCGGCCTTTCCTTTGTTGGTCTCCCTCTGATCTACCTCATCTTCCCCGCTCTCGGTTGCCTCCTCTACCAGTCCTTCGATGTATTCACCCTTGGCCTTTCCATGATCCGCTTTCATAACCTCTGTGCTCCCTTCGCCCAACAGATCTTTCATGACAGAGCCGTCTAACGCACCAATCCAATCTTTGGTGGTGACCGACTTGGCAGGCAGCTGCAAGTATGGATCTTCATATGCAGAAAACTCGTGGGGAAAGAAGATCTCGAACCCTGGCTTTAAACATTTATCTTTCTGGTCCACCCATGGCTCTGGGAAGCCGCAAAAGGGGAAATCTTCTCCTTCCTTCATAAAATATCCATTGAGCGTCTTTAGGTAATGGTCTAGTGGTGCATCGACGGCCTTCTTCTTTTCCTTCTGCCCTTTCTTGGATGGTTGGTACCCCAGACCGTGAGTGTGAGTCTGAGTAGGGATTTTTGGAAACTCTGGCAGGCCTTGGTGGTTCTTTCCCAACCCCAATCCCGGAAAGAAACCCATTTTCTTTATGATTCCCGCGACCAATGGGCTTGCGTACTGGTCAAAGTAAAGAGGCAGGAATTCTTTTGGCTTTTCTTCTTCAATCATGCTGACGAACTCAAACCCTCCCATTTTTGCTTCTTCTTCTTGCAGCTATAATTTTAGAATAGGTGCGCTTGATGATGCTTCGGACGAACCAACCCAACTGTCCCCGAGAATGTCGCAGACCTTGCCCTTCCAAACACATTTGACCTTTTGATGAATGGTGGACGGTATGGCACCCAAGCTATCCAACCATAGCCTCCCTAGTAATAAATTAAAAGAGGCGGGGATGTCAATGATTTGAAATTCGGCTTGTTTATCCACTGGTCCGATGACGAGGTTAAGAGAGATGATACCCATGACTGCTCTCTGAGTGTTGTCATATGCCTTGACCTTTTGTTAGGATGGCACGAAGGATGATTCATCTAAACCCATCCGTTTGGCTATTCGGAAGGGGCATACATTCAGAGCAGACCCATTGTCAACGAGACAAGCGGGCACGGTGTTCCCCAAACATTCAACAGTGTCATACAACGACTTGTTGAGCATGGGTCCTCCGGGGGGCATGTCATTTGAAGAAAAGGTAATAGTCAAGGTCGGAATTCTGCCAATCATTCCCACGATATCTTCTGGTGCCGTGTTGATGGGAACATCAGATTGGTTTAAGGCGTCCAACACTACCTGCCTGTGGCGTTTTGATGTTATCAGCAACCCCCAAATGGTGATATTGGCCTGAGTTTTCTTCATCTGCTTTAGAACTCTGTCTTCTTCCTCTTCTTCGTTCATCTTCCCTTTTCCCTTGTCCAACTCTCTCCCTGGATGATCTTCCTCTAGCTCTTGCGATTTAAAGTGTCTGTCCGACCGAGTTAAATGACTGACTTCTTCCCTTGCCCACAGATTATTAACTTCTGAATCAACTTTCAGAGTACCCTCCACTATCTCTATTTCTTTGTCGCTCTCGTACCAAAGATCATCTTCCACCTGGCTCACGTCTTGACTGTCACTCCCTTGAATCCACCAGTCTGACTGTCCCATTTCACTCTTCTCCGGCTGATCCTCCAAAGCGCAGATTGTCAAATCCTTAGGTAGCTGGTATGACTTTCTTGGTGTCCCGGCCTTAGTGATTAGCCTAGACGGATCGAAGGTTGCTTCTTCCATCCCCAAGAGATAAAGGCCCTGCGGTGGAGGCACAGCTTGACGATTCGGAAGCGGATTTCTAGTAACATTTGGAGCTTTGGTAGGTGGTTCTAAAATTACTTTGTTATCAATGAGGTTCTGGATTTCGTACCTTAATCTTATACACTGATCCGTTGAGTGACCCTTCTGCTGATGAAAGTTACAGAAGAGATCCCCTTTGTTTTGTAGCGCATTTGAGGTACAATCTCTCAACCCTTCTCTAGTTCATTCCATTCTTTGATTTTAATTGATTTTCAACTCCATGTGCGACACCTTAGACTAGGTCTTGCCTTATGTGTTTATATGTGTTAGAGACCTTTTCTTAGGTTTTATTTTGTTCTTGCATGCATTGCACGTTTAATATTCGCGGCCGGATCCCGGGTATGTTTTCTAGTTCTCTATTACATATCATGTTGCTTGCTATTTGAATTACGTGGCTTATGAATGATATTTTGTCGTTAGCAATTTTACACTATTTCCAACATGCTTGTGTAATGTATATGTATATATGTATTAGTTGAGGGCATGCTTAGATTAATAATTCGATTAAAAAGGATGTTGAGTAGAGGCCTATCGCGAGATAGGATGAGAGGGGGTGTTTTAGTCCACCGAGCTCCTTCCACTCTCATTCCATAATCCCCGGACCCAGTTTATCTTTGGTTTTGCAAAAGATCGGTTTGCTTTAAAAATGGTTTCTTAATATTTCCTTTTAAAAATTAAGTGGCGACTCTTTGAAATTTGAAAATGTTATAAAAGTGGGCCCAAATGCCGACATCCACAATCTGGCGACTCTGCTGGGGATCGAACCCAGAATCTCTGGTTTTGCAGACCAGAATTTTTGATTTTGGGTTCACTCGAGGATTAGACTTGAAAGCATCCTTTTAATCGAATTAATTAATTTTTGTGTGCCCGTTGCATTGCACTTGCATGTCCAGCCAGTCGATTGCATGAAACTATGACCTTGGAGGCTCGGGGCAACCCGGTCGGTCAAGCCATCATGGGATCGTGTGATCACCCTTGATCTCGTACCATATGTTGGTATATAAAGCATCCTATCGGGTGTGTGTTAAGGGTCCCTTATTTGACCAAAACCCGGCCTTTGCATGATAGCTTCTATAGAACCCTTCAATCTAGGGAAATCAATTCTTGATTAAGATTATGTGCTAGGGAGTTTTGTATGCCCGGAAGGGATTATTTAAGATGATGACGATGCTTGCTTAATATAGAATGTATAACCTTTTAATCACTTTTGAGCAATTCCTCTTTATGTCTCATGACATTTGAGAATATGTCAGATTTTGATTATAAGGTTACATTTTTTTATATCTTGTTAGCTAAGTATCATTGACCTTGTATGTATCCGAATTCATGAAAAGTATGGTGATAATCCGATCATGTGATCCCTCTACCCAAAGAATTTTAAATACATCTTTGAAAGCAAACGGGTTTTTGACATCTTCATTCCAAAGTATTTAATCGCTCTTTCAAAATCTTTGGAATTCGCTTTTTGATTAAAATTCCAAGTCAACCCTTGTTGAGGTATATTTCACATTCTTGTCTTTGAAGGAAGAAGCCTAAAATCTTGGGAATTGTTTTTGAAAGAAATGTTTTTCAAATGAATTTCAAAAGCACAATCATCTTTTGTTGAGAATTGTTTTTTGCCTTCAAAGGAAAATCCAAAATTCTTGGGAATTTGAAAGATCCCATCATTTAGAGAAATGCTTTTTAAAATGAATTTAAAAAAATGTTCAACCTTTCAAGGGGTAATGAGGACCGCAATGAAAGAAGAAATCGGCGTACTTGACATGGATGAGGATTTTATGTGCTTATGTGTTTATATGCTAGGACTAGGTTCTTCTTTTCTTTGGCATATAGAATAGGCACACACACACACACACACACACACATGCATCGCATCCGTGTGACATATGAGCCGTTCATAAGAATTTCACCAAGCATTTTCAAAAATAAATAAAGTTGTTTGAAAATTGATTAAGAATAAAAATGGTTGTAGGCAAGATAGCATTGAACGCTAGGACAGTTTGGGTCAGGAATTCGAGTGCAAGATTAGTACGAAGAGAGCCAGAGACAGAAAGAGAAATGGATCAGGAAGAGCATGCTGCGGGAATAGCACAATTAAAAGAGAGAATGGACCAAATGATGACCATGTTGGAAGCACTGACCAAATAGTTTGTTAACCCCAACTATTAAACCATGAAGTTGGACTTAAACTAAACCATTTTCTCCTACCATTTGATAGTCATTGGAGGCTAAAGACCTTTATATTTGTAGATTTCAAATGAAGTATGAATAGACTTCATGAAATCTCAAGATAATGAATCTAAACCATGGAGATGGGCTTAGACTCAAACTACTTTCTCCTACCATTTGATGGTCATTGGAGATGAAGACATGACTAATACTCATGAGCCTTCAAGAATCTCAAAAGAGGAGTACAAACAAACATAGCAAATACTCATAGGTTTCAAGAAATATGGAGGGGATTCCATGAAACCTTAAGTTAAGGAATCCTAAACCATGGTAGGGGCTTAGATTCATTTACTTTTTCTTATACAAAGGATGATCAACCTTGACTCTCATGGGGGAGCACAAGCTCACATGAGATCAAGGGATCCAACTCATTAGATTCAAGTGAAGTATGGAAGACTTCCAAGAATCTCAAGAGAGAAGTATAAACAAAGAAGAGGAAAAGAAAGAACTAAAAGAAAATGCAATTAAAGTTTGCAAGTTCACTAATAATACTTCTAAAAAGGTTAATCAAATGACCAAGTAGTTTTAAGATTAGTAGTTCAAAAGAATGAAGAAAAACAACTTGTAGTTAGAGGATCACCTCCAAACTATCCTCAAAGCTTCTCTCCTTTGAAGATCTTCCAAGCTCTTCTCTCTATTTTTTTTTAAACTCTCTCTCAAAATATATGTTAGTGTAGTGGTAACCACCTCTTGTCTATCCTCCCAAGGAAGATCCTCCCTCTTTTATAGACAAAATTACCAAGTATTCTCAGTGAATTCGGAGTAAAAGACAGGTGTAAATGTCTCATTTGGTGGTACAATTCCGTGACTGCTGCGCGGCACTTACTGAGAGCCGCTTCGGATTATTGATTGCCGCATTTTTGTCAACCTTGCTTTATCAATTTTTTGTTTTTATCCGCATACATATACGTATTGTACCACAAAATACAGATTTTAAAAGCAAATGGCAGTCAGAAATTGTCGGCGGCACTCAATAAGTGCTGGTTCGGCATTCGGTGACTGCCGTATGGCACTCACTGAGTGCCACAAAAACCTGTCGTGTGCCGGTTTCTGTTAAAATTCCCTTTTTTAGGTCTTTTCTTTTCTCCTTTTTTCTAAAAAAAACTTATTTTTGAAGATCTTTTCCAAAAGTGATGTTTTTTACCTGAATTCTCCTAAATACCTGGTATTTCATTCTGTGAAAATTTTATCGCGTTTGGAGAACTTTCTGAAGAGCTTGGAACACTTCGAATCTTTTGGTCCTTTGTCATCATCGGATATGGAGGTGACACTCTCCTTAATTCGACGTTTGGTCAAAATTGGGGTGTCTACACACGTGAGGATGTGCATCGGGGCCTTCCAGCTAAATGGTCTGAGTCCTGCCATGATGGCCATGCTGTTTCAGCAAACTTTGACTGGGGCAGCTTTATCCTGGTATTTCACATTAGAACCAAGCAAGAGTCGCGTATGGGAGGAAGTGGTGAAGGCTTTTGTCCCCCAGTATGAATACAATCAAGAGCTTGATGTAACTATGAGAGATCTAGAGATGACTACGCAAGAGAATAGAGAGTCGTTTGCTGAATTCTTGACACGATGGAGGGGGAAGGCTGCAAAAATGACCCAACGGCCGCCAGAGAAGGAACAGATCCGGATTGTAATAAAAAACCTCCAGAGCATCTATCAGGAGAAACTCATGTACCAGTGCATTCATACCTTTGCAGAATTATTTGAAATTGGAACCAGGATCGAGGACGCAATCAAGGATGGAAGGATTAAGAAGGAGGAATCCCAGGGGAACCGCTCTAGAAGACCGTTTTATGGAGGGAACATGGGAAACCAGGTAGCGACTGATGTCAATGTTTTGAGCAAGGAAGGTGCACCAAGACCAAGATTGGGGGGAAAACCTCGTCAGTTCACTGATTTAAGGATCTCATTGACCACCACTCTCAAGCAATTGATGGAAAAAGGATATCTAAAGCCGCTAGCCCCAAGGCCAATACCTGATCCCCTCCCACCAGGCTTTAATGCAAACCTCTACTGCGAATTCCACTAGGCACATGGCCATACAACTGACCGATGCATGAGGCTGAGACATGAAGTACAAAATCTAATTAATAACAAGACTATTTCCCCTCCGCCTGCAGATCGGCCGCATGTGACCCGGAACCCGCTCCCTAATCATCATGCTGTACCACCACCACGGAACATCAATATCTTAGATGTTGAGGAGGAAGTCTTCGATCCGTCTGTGTTGATCGTACCGGTAGGACAAGCTACCAAATCTTATGAATTCCCAGAAGATCAGAGGATATGCCTTATAGTAGTCGAGGAAGAGGATTGGCTGATAGGAGGAGAAGAGGAACAAGCATTTGAGGAAGATATGTGACACGAGAATTTTTCTGTGTGCGCTTGTGTGCTATACCCAAGTGTAGGTAATCGTGCAAGTAGTAATCTGGTTAAGACCAGGTTGATCCCACAGGGAAGGGGTTAAACTAAAAAAACCTAGATTAATCTCTAAAAAGAAAAATAAAAATCAATACTTTAAAGGGATGTAGAACACAAAGTTCCACAATTTATCAACTACTAAAGGTAAAACAATTAAACTAAGTTAATCTAACAACTAACTAACAAATTAAAGCAATATTTTAAAACATGTTTCTTTCTTAATAAAAGGGAATGGTGGGATTACACGAATCCACCGCGACCTAGCCATCTACCATGCAGTTACGTTGAAGCTCAATGGAGCACATTCTCTACAGTATTCCGTATTTATCTAAAGGTAAAGAATCCATAGTCCTTTCATGACCGGGACTATGTCATCACAATTAAGTTTGAAATACATGAAAGCAGTTTAAAACAATAGTTAAGACTTGCACCTACAATGATGTTAGCATTGAGGGTGGTTTGCAAAATGTATTGAAGAAAAATGCCTCAAGGCTTTAAGTTTACAGACTGCTTTGACAAACTGAGCGTTTGGGGATAGTTTGATAACAAATCAGTAAAACAAAAAGTCTAGGAATACTGCATAGAATGTTCTCAAGAATCAAAGAGTTAGATCGATCGACGCGCTTTCGATCGATCGAACATCTTCATCCCTCGATCGATCGAACTGAGTTCGATCGATTGACAATGTCTCTGTTCCGGTTGATCGAACTAACTTCGATCGATCGAACACAGGAGTTATTCTGCTGCATGGTAGAGGCTTAAGATCACGGTTTCATCGTGATCTCCCAACCTGGGGACTACTCAGACATAGTCTGGAGTATCACAGTGTCGTTTTTAATGTAAAGATTCATTAAGGATGCGTTTGTTTGCGTTTTAATCATGAAAATCATAAAAACTAATGGTATAAATTTATCTAGCATGCAAAACTACGTGATAACTGATTATACTAATCTAAACTACGTGCAGAATGCAAATAAACAATAAAAGAGTAACCTGGAATGAGAAACTATTATTAAACGTTAAAGAATCCAACCGAAACACTAGAAATCCTTTATAAAAACCTACAAAACAAAAGAAACTCTCTCTCTCTCTCTCTATATATATAAAACTGATGAAAAGTAATATGGGCGTCCCCCAGGACGTATGCAATACTCATATATATAACTAAACCTAATGCTAGGGTTCCCAGTCTATCACTGCTGCGTGCGCGTAAATCTGATAAAAGCCATCGATCGAACATTTCTCGATCGATTGAACGTCTGGGATATTCGATCGCTTGAGCTTCTCTCGATCGCTCGAACCTTCGATCGCTCAAATGTTCTTCAATCGATCGAGGTTCACTTTTCATCCTTTAGTTGTCTTCATTGAAATTCAGCACTTCCTTTTATCTTTCTCATCCAATTCTTCATACAGCAACAATAATTTGCACGAATAACCACTAAAACAACACCACTTATCATAGTTTAATCAAATTGTGTACAAACTGGCGTTATAATTCAAATTGCAGATAAATAAAGGAATTGTAAACTAAATTAGTACATTTTTTTCTTTTAGCACGGTAGTATTTTACAAATACCCCCGCTTGTCACAACCCCCAACTAGCGATTTGCTAGTCCCTAGCAATAAAGCGAAAATAAAAACAAGCTAAACTAATACTACAATGATTAAAATAAAACACAAGAAAACCAAAACGAACTAATCTAAGCAAATAAATAAATAAAAAGAATTAAAAACTACCTAACTCACTTTCGCAGGAATCGCGGTTGCATTTAGCGAATGCAACAAGCCGTTAAACCCTTAGGTTCCCCCTAGTGGACGAGTGTTGTCTCGTGAGGGTTTGCAGTGAATCTACCCACAAAATTCTCTGATTTTAAGATAAAAAAGATATAGAATAACTTGTAAACACTTTTTTTTATTCAACTATTAATTTAGCTCTACAAAACATATCATCCTCATTCAAACCATGAAAGAAATACACATGTTCCGCATGTCACCAAGAAAGAATAACATATGCATCACATCCATGTATCCGTGTGTGTGTGAGATTAACAGCTATACATCAAACTTTATTTAGAGTTGTTTAAACTATTATACTCTCAGAACTTGTAGTTTCAACTCAATTCTCACAGAAACTTGGTTAATAATGATTGCACATGGTATGAAAGCTTTGATAGGAGTGATTTTTTGAATACTAATGCTTTCATACTCGACTCTATAGAAGACGAACATTTAGAGTGTATAGTCTCACGAATGGAATACAACTTACTAGAGGAGCGAAATACCGTGGATAACTCAAATTGCACGTTCGTGTTTATGAAGGAAAAAATGGTTTAAAAATTATTTTAAACGCGCAGCGGAAAAGATTCAGTTATAAAACTGATTTGGTATCCCTGGATCTACTACTCGCTCATTCTATAGATGTGCACAAGAGGGGACAAGATTATACCTTTGTGTCTTGAACCCAATTCTGATACCTTCAACCTTGGTGATGCAGCAGCCTCCACTAGGTTATCTTCACCCTTATGTCTCCTGCGAATGCCTGCCGAAAAGACTAGAGATGGTGGGATCTCTAATATAGAGGATAGGAGGGTTTAGGAAGGCTAAAACAGTTTTTGCAGCGTCTGGTTAATAAAAATGACGAACTCACTTTCTAGAACGCAGCTGCCCTATTTATAGATTTCCAGAACTGACCTAGACTTTGAGCGATCGAAGATCTTTGATCGATCTAACCTTCGATCGATCGAACCATTCTCGATCGATCGAGACTGCCAAGACTTCAATCGATCGAACATACTTCAATCGATCGAAGTTGTCATGGCAACTCCCTCATGTGTCTTTCCAAGTATCCTGGCGGAGCTAAGAGTCGGACCTCCTAGGCTCTTTATTGTTGGCTCATACCAGTTTGTTAATTACCATGACCAAACTCTTTGATCAACAAACTAACCAACTGGCCAGTTAACGTTTACTCCACTATAAAACGATAACTGAATTCTAACGCAAAAGAACATATCCGAAGCGATAACTAGACTTGTATGGTGTACTAATGTCCCTCTACCTTCAGCATTCGTAATCATATTCAGGTAGTCAGATAACTGTTTTTGTCAACCTGAATCATGATTACTTCTTGTATTCCTTGAGTCCCATTCACCTCTCATGATTACCAAACATGTTGATAACTTTTATCAACAAGACTGCAGTACTCAGTAATCGACTTGGTGACATTCTCAAGGGAATGCTTACTCTGAATCAGAGGGTAGATTCTATCTTGACAATATATGTTCACAACCCTATGAACATGACATACCCAAGATACCCAGGTGTTGATCTTCAATAGACCTCACTGATTGGTAAGTCAAAGCAGCCATATCCACAGTCTGTGTTCATAATCGTCTCAAGATTGAGAACACGTACCTTATACAAGTTATGAGTTCCTATCGACTGATTGACAGTCTTGAGTGTCAATAGGAAAACTCAGGTCCGTCAATGCACTATAAGCACTAGCATATTAACTAAGAGTTACACTCTAGTGATTGAGATTAATCACTCCATCCAATGGTAGTTAATTATGCTATAGTGTAAACCTGATGAGATATCAGTCTCATCATCCACTGTGACATGTTGTAAGTAACAAAGAAGAGTAATTCGTATCTCACTTGTATGTATCTCATACATACACGAATTACTTACTATGATACTTAAGGATAACAATCATCTCATGAAAGAAACATACATAACTAAATGTAAAGCTGATATCCATATATTAAAATGTCAATGTCTCATATATAAAGTAATGGTTTGAGGGCACAAACCCAACAAACTCCCACTTGCACTCACAACCATACAGGATTACATCTGAGACCTAGACTATCTAGATGACGATCAAAGACCTTCTGTGGCAAGGCCTTTGTAAACGGATCAGCAAGATTGTCAACGGTGGCAATCTTGGTGATAGTCACATCTCCACGTTGAACAATATCTCGGATAAGATGATATTTTCGCTCTACGTGCTTTCCCTTCCCGTGGTTCCTTGGCTCCTTGGACTGAGCCACTGCCCCACTATTATCACAATAAAGCGTAATAGGTGACAGCGATGCTGGTACCACCTCGAGCTCCATAAGGAACTTCTTGAACCAAACAGCTTCCTTTACGGCTTCACAAGCAGCCACATACTCAGCTTCTGTAGTTGAGTCTGCAATGCATTTATGCTTAATGCTCCTCCAACTAACAGCACCACCTCCCAAGGTAAAGAGATGTTCGGATGTTGACTTCCTCCAATCTTTATCTGACATAAAGTCCGAGTCAGTATATCCTACTGGAATTAACTCACTACTGCCGTACATAAGCATGTAATCTTTAGTCCTTCTTAAGTACTTAAGAATGTGCTTAACGGTTGTCCAGTGCTCTGGACCTGGATTCGATTGATACCTGCTAACCATGCCAATGGCAAAACAGATATCTGGTCTAGTGCATAACATCGTATACATAAGACTTCCAACTGCTGAAGCATATGAAATTCCTGCCATGCGATTCCTCTCCTCCTGTGTCTTAGGACACTGATCCTTGGAGAACGCTAAACCATGCCTGAAAGGTAACAAACCTTTCTTCGAATTATCCATTGAAAACCTAGTTAGCACTTTCTCGATATAACCAGCTTGAGATAATCCCATTATCTTTCGCTTGCGATCCCAAAAGAGCTTTATCCCAAGAATATAGCTCGTCTCTCCTAGATCTTTCATATCGAAAGTACTAGCTAGCCAAACATTGACCGTTGACAGCGCCGCTACATCATTCCCAATGAGTAGAATGTCATTAACGTAAAGTATAAGAAAAGCCACCACTTTCCCTTCACACTTCTTGTATACACAAGGTTCATCCAGATTCTGTATGAAACCAAACGACTCGACCGCTTGGTCAAATCAGATGTTCCAACTCCTGGATGCCTGCTTAAGCCCATAAATGGACTTTTGTAGCTTGCATACCAAGTTCCCTTTCCGACCAGCTATGAACCCTTCTGGTTGTTGCATATAGATGTTCTCCTCAAGATTGCCATTCAAGAATGCAGTCTTGACGTCCATCTGCCAGATCTCATAATCTAGGCATGCAGCAATGGATAAGAGTATTCTGATGAACTTGAGCATGGCTACCGGCGAGAAGGTTTCCTCATAGTCAATGCCCTCCCTCTGAGTATAACCTTTCGCTACAAGCCTAGCCTTAAAAGTCTCAACCTTTCCATCAGATATTTTCCTCTTGTAGTCCCACTTACAGCCAATGGGTTTAATATTGGCTGGAAGTTCTACAAGAACCTAGACCTGATTAGAATCCATAGATTCTAATTCAGCCTTCATAGCTTTAACCCAATGAACTGAATCAACATCAGCCATTGCCTCTTCGTATGTGGCAGGATCAGATTCAGATTCTATGGAGACAGCTTCAAAAACTTCTCCTAAGAACATGTATCTATCAGGCTGGCTGATAATCCTCCCACTACGACGAGGTACTGGTACAGAAAAGGGTGAAGAAGTGGTGTTTTCTTGATTTACATCGTTATTAACAGCGGGTTGGACTGAGGGCTCTCCTTCTATCTCTCTCAGATCTATCCTTCCCTTAGGTTTATGGTTCATGATATAATCATCCTCTAAGAAAATAGCATTTGTACTAACAAACACTTTCTGTTCTCTTGGATCATAAAAATGCCATCCATAAGTACCCTTTGGATACCCTACAAAATAACACACTTCTGATCTAGAATCCAACTTGCTCATCTTTCCTTTCAGCACATGTGTCGGACACCCCCATATCCGGAGATGTTGCAAAGAAGGCTTGCGCCCAATCCACATCTCCCGTGGTGTCCTGGGAATAGATTTTCTTGGTACTAGATTTAGTATGTATGCAGCGGTTTCCAAAGTATAACCCCAAAGGAATAATGGCAACTCTGAATAACTCATCATTGACCTAGTCATGTCAGAGTTCGGTTCCTTCTCTCCGCTACACCATTCTGCTGTGGCGTGTCAGGTACAGTCAACTGTGACAGAATCCCATTCTGTACAAGGTGATCAATAAACTCATTAGAGAGGTACTCACCACCTCGATCAGATCGAATGGCCTTGATATGTGAGCCCAATTGCTTCTCCACTTCAGCCCTAAACTCTTTGAACTTTTCAAAGGCTTCAGACTTGTGCTGCATTAGGTACACATATCCATACCTAGAGTGGTCATCGGTAAATGTTATGAAATACTCATAACCACCCCTTGCTCTAATATTTATTGGTCCACACACATCAGTATGTACTAATTCCAACAATGCATCGGTTCTATTGCCCTTTGCAGGAAAGGGCCTTTTGGTCATCTTACCCTCTAAACAAGACTCACAGACTTTCATTGGTTCGAGAACAAAATCGCCTAAGATCCCTTCTTTGACTAGTCTGTCTATCCTATTTAGATTGATATGGCCAAGCCTCATATGCCAAAGCCTTGTTGGATTAGTGGAAGGTTCTTTTCTTTTAGATGGTATAGTTACCATTGAGTTATTAAGTTCCAAGCAAGAATCTTTAGAAATATTGGGAGTAATCACATACAAACCATTTGATTTAACACCAGAACATATGAAAGAACTATTTCTTTTAATAACAACTTCAGTTCCAAAATGAAAGGAATAACCATTATTCATTAAATTAGAAACTAAAATTAAATTACGTCTCATTAAAGGGACGTAAAGTACATCTGATAAAATCAAAACTTTATTGTCTAAAAATTCTAAAACTACGACTCCCATAGCAACCACAGATACGGTTGCGCTAGAACCTAGAGTAAGCACGATCTCCCCATCACTGCATTTCCTGGTTGATCTGAACCCCTGCAATGAATTACAGATATGGTTAGTCGCACCAGAATCAATGCACCAAGTGTTTGAAGTATCCGTAATAAAACTTACTTCAATCACATGTGATTCAATCATACCTTGAACTCTTGTAGCTAAGAATTCTGGACAGCTCCTCTTCCAGTGGCCCTTCTTACCGCATCGGAAACACTTTTTTTTGCCTTGGCCACTCACCTTCCCTTTGTCCTTACCTTTTCCCTTAGATTTTGCAATCTTAGGGACCGGTCCAACACTTGGACTACCAGTGCCAGCTTTCTTCTTCCCTTTCTTTCCTTTCGGCATAGATCGGGAAGATGAAGCGCTTTTCTCAACGTTCAGAACGTTGACCCCAGGTTTGATCACCCCTTCCGCTGCCAAAAGAGAACTCATCAATTTGCTCATTGAAAAATCCATTTTATTCATATTATAGTTTAATTTAAATTAAGCGAATGATGGTGACAGCGTGTTGAGGATCATATCAACTTGGGTCTATGCATCGATATTGGCACCTAGGGTCTCCAGCTCATTCAAATAACCAATCATTTTTAAAACATGTTCTTTGATTAGAGTCACTTCCGACATCTTAGCACTCATTATCTTCTGCATAGCTACCTGTCTAGCAGGCCTGCCATGCTCCCCGAACATCTTCTTCAGGGACTCAATAATGTCACTTGCGGAATTGTTCGACTGGAATTGGTGTTGTAACACACCAACCATTGAGGCTAGAATGTAGCAACGAGCTATTCCATTCGACTTCTTCCATTTATCGAACTCGCGTCTGGCAGCTGCCGAAGCATTTGCCGCGGGTTCTTCGGGGCATGGGGTGGTGAGGACATATATGTGATCCTCCGTAGTTAATACGATGTCAAGGTTTCGTTTCCATTCAGTGTAGTTATTTCCAGTTAACTTGTTTTGAGTGAGTATGGTGGCAAGTGGACTAAATGTAGATCCAGACATTATGATTTACTGTAAAAATCAAAAGACAAAATAAATATGAATATCAGATTTGACAGTTTAAAATAAAAGAATCCTTAAAACTCTTATTTTAAAACAAAGTTGCCGAAATATCGAAACAAAAGAATAAAGCCTCCGTGTGGTGGTCAATTTTTGATTTTTCAATTAATCAAGACTTGTCCGCTATGCAACTCTTGCAAAACAAGTTATGGCTCCCGATCCCTTTTGATCTCTAAGTTTCTGAATAATGCCCCGTGTGGGATCCCTTATCCATAGCTTAGCTAGTGTGTACCATTAACTAGGATCCAATCACAACTGTCTCAAGTAGCGCCTCCGTGTGGTGGTCACCCTCTAACACGTTTGATTGATCCTATCAAAGGAAGTTCACATCTAGTAACCAATGAGTAATGCACCCTCTGTATGGAATGATCACCCCTGGCGAGCTGACACAGAATGCACTACTCATCTTACAGTGAGCCATTAATGGAAGATCGTGGGTGTCAATAAATTAAACCCTCTCCCACTAGATTTGATAATTAAGGATTTTGCTTTTTAGAAAAATTTATTTTTACACATTACCCATAAACATCCAATGTTTACTAATGTGATGAAAAAATGGTTTTTGAATTTTATTTTAGAAAACTTATTTTACGTGCATGCAAGTAGTAACAATATAATTAAATGCCAATCACAAAACAAGCACATAAAACAAAAAAACTAAAATGAAAATAAAGACATCTAAACGATGCCTCTATCTCCCATGGCTCTATCTCCATAGAACCTCCTCTTGGTTTGGTCGCCTCCAGCTCCATCTTCATGGAAAACGACTTGCTCTTCCATCTTCATGGATTTTCTAATTCTATTACATTGGTCCTATGCTTCTTTTGAAGCTTACAATTTATCTAGAAATAGAAATTACAATAAGATAAAAAGGCTAGGGAAACCGGTACGACTTTCCTATTGGTAGGATTAAAGTCGCAGCGCCCTTTACACATGCCTTAAAACCAAACCAATAATAAAACATGATATACAGCAATCTCAAAACATTCAAATACCAAAATTTAAATAGATCTTGGTGCCATGGGAGATAGCGACTTAACTTGCTGCAAAAGGGTTAGTCGAACACATCCACGCATATATAACAAATATATATCTAACTATTGAAACCCCTAATTGATTCACACAGTGTATAAACCCTTTACGCACTAAATTAGAACTTAAAACAACATCTCTCTTCTCTGTCACTGTTCGATCGATCGAAGACCATTCGATCGCTCGAACCTTCGATCGATTGAACACTGTTCAATCGCTTGAACATTCTATTTCACAGAATGATTTAAAAAATTTGCAGAATACATTAAAATTAAAGTTTTTAATTTCAAAACACTTTAAAACTGTGAAACAGAGAACCTGACAAAGAATCTGTCTTGATCGATCTTACTTCATTCGATCGATCGAACACTAGAAGGTTTTGATTGATCAAAAACTGTTCGATCGATTGAGTACAGAGGATGTTCGATCGATCGAAATATGTTCGATCGATCGAACCCGCCTTGCATCCTATGCAATCACAGATTTGTATTCTGCTATGATAACACTGCAGAAACATATCTGTGACAATGCCGTTTCAAAACAGTTCTAAAATCAACATGCAAATCAAAACTAGTGTTCCAAAACGCATCTATAGATCCAAACAAGCGTGGCTCTGATACCAATTGAAGGAAAAAATGGTTTAAAATTTATTTTAAACGCGCAGCGGAAAAGATTCAGTTATAAAACTGATTTGGTATCCTTGGGTCTACTACTCGCTAATTCTATAGATGCGCACAAGAGGGGACAAGATTATACCTTTGTGTTTTGAACCCAATTCTGATATCTTCAACCTTGGTGATGCAGCAGCCTCCACTAGGTTGTCTTCATCCTTATGTCTCCTATGAATGCCTGCCGGAAAGACTTGAGATGGTGGGATCTCTAATATAGAGGATAGGAGGGTTTAGGAAGGCTAAAACAGTTTTTGCAACGTTTGGTTAATAAAAACGACGAACTCACTTTCCAGAACGCAGCTGCCCTATTTATAGATTTCCAGAACCGACCTAGACTTCGAGCGATTGAAGATCTTTGATCGATCAAACATTCGATCGATCGAACCATTCTCGATCAATCGAGACTGTCAAGACTTCAATCGATCGAACATACTTTAATCGATCGAACTTGTCATGACAACTCCCTCATGTGTCTTTCCAAGTATCCTGGCAGAGCTAAGAGTGGGCCTCCTAGGCTCTTTATTGTTGGCTCAGACCAGTTACCATGACCAAAATCTTTGATCAGCAAACTAACCAACTGGTCAGTTAACGTTTACTCTACTATAAAACGATAACTGAACTCCAACGCAAAAGAACATATCCGAAGCGATAACTAGACTTGTATGGTGTACTAATGTCCCTCTACCGTCAGCATTCATAATCATATTCAGGTAGTCGGATAACTGTTTCTGTCAATCTGAATCATGATTACTTCTTGTATTCCTTGAGTCCCATTCACCTCTCATGCTTACCAAACATGTTGATAACTCTTATCAACAAGACTGCAGTACTCAGTAATCGACTTGGTGACATTCTCAAGGGAATGCTTACTTTGAATCAGAGGGTAGATTCTATCTTGACAATATATGTTCACAACCATGTGAACATAACATACCCAAGATACCCAGGTGTTGATCTTCAATAGACCTCACTGATTGGTAAGTCAAAGCAGCCATATCCACAGTCTGTGTTCATAATCGTCTCAAGATTGAGAACACGTAGGAAAACTCAGGTTCGTCAATGGACTATAAGCACTAGCATATTAACTAAGAGTTACACTATAGTAACTGAGATTAATCACTCCATCCAATGGTAGTTAATCATGCTACAGTGTAAACCTGATGAGATATCCAGTCTCATCATCCACTGTGACACGTTCTAAGTAACAAAGAATAGTAATTCGTATCTCACTTGTATGTATCTCATACATACACGAATTACTTACTATGATACTTAAGGATAACAATCATCTCATGAAAGAAACATACATAACTAAATGTAAAGCTGATACCCATATATTAAAATGTCAATGTCTCATATATAAAGTAATGGTTTGAGGGCACAAACCCAACAGTTTAAACTAAGTTGTTGAAAATCATTAAGGCTTTGACTTGACGGTTTTTATTTAGCAGGGTAGAAATTAGAGGGGGTAAGAAATTGCACATTTTCAACATGTGACTGTGTTCAGTAATTTCTTCTTCACTTTATTCCAACCATCCTCTCCATTTAATATATATATATATATTTAACCTGGACCTTCTCCTTCCCTTTCTTTTCTTTTATGCAGCCCTTCCCACTAATACTCCTTCCTCATACTTCAACAATTTAATCACATTGGGTGTGCAATGGGGTGTATTGAGGTCAAAGTATAAGATTAGGAATTTAGGATTTCATAATAGATTCGGCATTATTTACTAGGTGTGGGGTTGAGAGCAATGCATATTCTGGAATGTCGATATAGGTAAATGGAAAAGTAAGGAGCAAATGTCGATGGCTTAAATCATTTTCTCAACTTCTTAATTTTTACACGTCAATGTTCATTGAGTTTAGTTGGTAAATCCTGAACGTTCTCCTCTACTAAGAAGCCAAAATGAAGAATCAGAGACTATTCAACGAATTTAACACGCTTATTCAATAAGAACAATTCAAATTTGATGTGATAATTCCCTCAAGATTGAAGATTGGATTCAAAAGCTCACTAAGGGTACTAGTTTCCACTACTTTATTCCTTAAAGTATGAAAGTCATGTTAACTCTTATTTTAAGTTTTTCGCATAGCTATTAATATGTGCAAATGATTTGGATACAAAAATGGTCAACATATGCATTCATCCTAGAGAAACTAGAAAAACACGTGAACTTAATTCATAAAAGGATGAGAATAAAATGGTTGTGTCACTGCTTGATAACAACTAAATAGGAGTGAATATTCGGAGTTATTCTACCAATTTTTTTAACGTTTTTAATTTTTTAATGTTTTTAAATTTCCCTTAATTTCCCGAATTCTTTCACGAATTCACGAATTCAAACTCGAGATTGTATGACATGTGCAATAAAGTGATCCAGATTGCTGAGTATGCACAGGTGATTATCTATCTACATCCCACCCCCAACTGAAAATTGCAATGTCCTCAGCAGGTGATTTTAAAAAATAGATAGAGAGATATCACCTGTCAAATCATAGTAATAACCGCAAGCGTAACAACCTGTAAAGAAAGCATACAAACTCCAAACAGGCAGGATCAAATAGATATGACATATAGAGCATGGAATCCATACATAAAATAGAACTCATCACTGGAAAGATAATAAAGAGAAAGAACAGAACAGTGATAATATACTCCATACAAACTGAAATGCATCGTATCTAAACCAACCAACAAACCAAAAACCAATCAACAATATCCAAAAGTCCACATATCCAACCAAACCATAAGAAAAACATAAGAGAGAAGAATATAGTCACTATCAACCAAAACCACCCAACATCCACAAACACTGATCGAGCATAAGCTATACATCGTCAGTGATGTCCGACAATATCTCGATCAGCACAGCTGGAACATCCCCATCACCACCCTCGTCCACAGTAGTGGTCGTAGCCGGGACACTCTCTATCATGACAGCTGGTGTAGATAATGGTGTGTCAGCCACGACATGAGGAGGTGGAAGTGGTATCTCAGTAGTAAGCAGCACCGCAGAAGTGGATGGAGTTACAGGATCACTTGGTGCAAATGGAGCTGAAGAAGTAGAGGGAGCGGTAGGATCAAAAAGACCAGTGGTGGGTGGTGGAGGCGCAGGGTGAGGGGAAGATGAGGGTATGGACAAATCGAACCCTAGCTGGACCAGCAGGGTCGTAAGCATAGCAGTCACATGATCAACCTTGCCCTCAAGTCTAATCTGGGCCTCTCTCTCCTCCAATAGTAACTAGTGAACAGTCGGGAGAGGCACAGACGAAGAAGACTCTCCCTGGGCATGAGCCTGAGATCTCTATCTCAGCTCAAATCTCGCAACCTCCTCAATAGGGTCCATCTCCTCCTCAGACTCATGCTCCTCAGCCTCTGTGGGCGTCCCAAAAGCAGCACCCTCCGTATCAGTGCCTCCTCCTCTTCTCCTCTTCTCACCAACCTTAGCCTTACCTTTACCTCTCCTCTTTCTCTTTTGAGCATCAGATCGGCGGGAAGCTGTCTCACCAAAATGACTGCGAGACTGGGCAGTCGCATCACCTGCCAACAGAAGGAGACTTGCCTGCTCAATAACCCGATGAATGGCCCAAGCACCCTTCAAGTGCTTCTTGGCCTGAATGTATCGTGCAGGGTGCCTCATGAAGTCAGTGTAAAGGCGAGGCAAACAGACCGACTGCCCTGTCCCGATCGTATATAACACACGTGCGTACCATGCCGCAATCTTCTCCCGATAAGAAGTCACTAAGAGGCAATTGTTGAGGGCGAGGTGTAGCATATGATAATTATTTGTGAGGTAGAAGTCAGCAATAAGGGCCTCACCATCCCAACCTAGAAGAGCACCCCCAGTGATCTCTCTGATAATAACAGTCGGTGAGAGTAGCGGTGTGTCAGCACGGTGTGGACAAACACAGTTAGGTACCTCGAGTACCCCTAAAGCAGCGGAGATAGTGGCCGGACTAAAAATGATCTCCCGAGCACGAAAAAATGATCGTAGTATGAATGGAGCAGCTGGATCCCTAACCATCTTCGCACATGCCTCCCTAATCCATGATAGATTGACGTGCTTTGACTGGGAGAGGAGCGCGTACCAATGCGGCATAGCGCGTATCCGGGCAAGATACCAAGGAGTGGAAAGCCATGCTGTCTCGAGTGGTCGCTCGAGCATAACCTTCCAAGACTGGAAGTATCTAGTGAACCACACCCGGTCTTCCTCATTTCTGAACCCGTGATCGGGTATAGGGTCGGGTATGGTGAGGTCGAGCGGCTTGGACTTGTGATACCCTGTGATAGGGTTCATTGTAAAGCCCTGAAACGGAAGAAACAAACAGAAAAATCATTAAAACAGGAAAAATAGAAAAGAAAAAGAAAACTACTGCACTTCGATCGATTGAGAAAATCGCCGATTCGATCGCTCGAGCCATGTTCGATCGATTGAAAGGACGGCTGGGTTCGATCGCTCGAGCCGTGTTCGACCGATCGAACACAGCGAAGTGGCAGCGACGATGAACAAGAATGGGAAAATCCCGTAAACATAAAAATTAAGGAAACAAACATCAAATAAAGGATTAGTACCAATTGGGGGCATCCTCAATACAATTCTAACTGAAAGAAAGACACGAGGGGGTGTACCGATACCTCACCTCAAGATACACGCGACAAGGGGGATGAGGAGGTTGAAGATGATGATCCGAGGGGTCAGGCTCTCCTCAGGTGATGTGGTTGTGCAAAATCGGCGAGATTCTCCTCTGTCTCCGATCGCTCGAACGTGAGAGAGAGAGTGTGAGAAACTGAGAAAGTGTGTAGCAGACGCCTCGTTTAAATACAAGTCTCGATCGATCTAGAAAGTTCGATCGATCGAACGTTCGATCGATTGAGTCCTGTTGAAGCGCTTGAGGTGCGGATAAGTTCGATCGATCGAACTCACTTCGATCGATCGAAATTATCCGCACCTCAGTTCGATCGATCGAACTTAGAAATTTTACAATATTATTGAATTAAAGGATTATACACCCCCAACTAACTCACATTGGTCTGGACATACAGGAAAAATGATAAAATAGTTCAAAGCCCGGTCATGTAGGCCAGAAATCATCTTGATAAATAGAAAATTACAAATTTTATATAAATAAAACATTATAGTAGCATCCATTTGCAACATTATTGCCCCCAACATGGTATTTAAAATCTCATTGATAAAGAAAAACTAAAAGAAACTAAAAGTGATAAAACTTTGTCTAGGAATACACTTCAATTGATGAAAGAAAACTGAAATGACAGAATACAATTGAAGTGAAGCACTACTCTTCAAGCGTGAAAATATCTTCTTCCACAACTTCTGTCTCTGCCAAAGCTTCGAATATAGGGTCCAAATTTGCTGATTCCCTTTTCCAGAATAGTCGGAAGGCATCTAGGGCATCATTGAGCAAGTCTGAACTATCCAAAGAACGTGCATGCAGGAGGTGAACCAGATGGAGATAGCGATAACGGCGTGTAAATTCGCAACGGTCTTTCCTCTTGCAACGGAGTACCCGGGGACCTTATGTATGGTCCAATTTCGTGGAACAACTTATATGGAAGGAACAGCGGCGGTAACATATGATTCATAGTGACACCCCTGACAAAGGAAACCAAAAGAGAACAAAAAGAAAGAAAGAAATTAAATAAACAAACGAAAGAACTAAAGGAATAAACAAAACAGGAAGTGTGACCAAGAAATAACCTCACTATTGGCCTGATATCACCAGGTGCACTAGCAGGTAGAGGGCATTGAAGCCGGAACAACAAATAACTCAAGTGCACATAAATGTAGGGAACCACTTGGATGACAAGGAATCCATCAACGTAAATGAATAAAGCATTATGGCGTTCCGACACACATCCTGTAAATCTTCTTCTTCCCATGGTTCCCACATTGAATCATTCTCTCATTGTTCCATCAGAGCATCATCGACTTCCCACACAGCATACCCCTCTGGTTCTCCCTCCTTTTCAGGAAATTCCATGTGCTCAAAAGGATTGATCTGAAGGAGGGCAGGGTTGTATGGGATGTATCCTTGGGTTAAGTCAACAACATCTTCTGCCCCTGACCCTTGATAGGGAGAAAAGCAGAATGCTATCTCATCGGTAGTCCAAGGGGGGTTATGATATTCTGAATCAGCCCATGACCCAATTGACTGGACATCATCATCTCTCATGTTGAACAGCCTGCAGATGATAGATAAAAATGGAATAGTAGGTTAAGATCGAGGTCACACTCGAAAAATAGATAAACAAAAGAATAAAACAAAACAAAAAGCAGTAAAAGAAAAAGTACAACAACATTGTGAAAACGCACTTGAGCGTTCTAGGTCGAGGCATAGTCAGGCTCATCCAGTTGGATGTGCTCGACCTCGAGTTGGAAATCCTCTAAGAACGGTTTTAACCTTTGGCCATTAACCTTGAAACTTTCTTCGTTCTTAGGATTGAATAACTCGACGGCCCATGTGGAAAGACATATTTGACTATAAAGGGTCCTGTTGTAGGAAAAAACCGGTTTAAAAAAAATTATTTTAAACACGCAGCGGAAAAGATTCAATTATAATAATTGATTGGTATCCCAGGATCTACTACTCACTAATTCTATAGATGCGCACAAGAGGGGACAAGATTATACCTTGGTGTCTTGAACCCAATTATGATATCTTCAACCTTGGTGATGCAGCAGCCTCCACTAGGTTGTCTTCACCCTTATGTCTCCTGCGGATACCTACCGGAAAGACTAGAGATGGTGGGATCTCTAATATAGAGGATAGGAAGGCTTAGGAAGACTAAAACAGTTTCTGCAGCGTCTGGTTAATAAAAACAAAGAACTCACTTTCCAGAACGCAGCTGCCCTATTTATAGATTTCCAGAACCGACCTAGACTTCGAGCGATCGAAGGCCTTCGATCGATCAAACCTTCGATCGATCGAACCATTCTCGATCGATCGAGACTGCTAAGACTTCAATCGATCGAACTTGTCTTGACAATTCCCTCATGTGTCTTTCCAAGTATCCTGGCGGAGCTAAGAGTGGGACCTCCTAGGCTCTTTATTGTTGGCTTAGACCAGTTTGTTAATTACCGTGACCAAACTCTTTGCTGAGGCTCAGACCAGTTTGTTAATTATCGTGACCAAACTCTTTGATCATCAAACTAACTAACTGGTCAGTTAACGTTTACTCCACTATAAAACGATAACTGAACTCCAACGCAAAAGAACATATCCGAAGCGATAACTAGACTTGTATGTTGTACTAATGTCCCTCTACCTTCAGCATTCGTAATCATATTCAGGTAGTCGGATAACTGTTACTGTCAACCTGAATCATGACTACATCTTGTATTCCTTGAGTCCCATTCACCTCTCATGATTACCAAACATGTTGATAACTCTTATCAACAAGACTGCAGTACTCAGTAAACGACTTGGTGACATTCTCAAGGGAATGCTTACTCTAAAACAGAGGGTAGATTTTGTCTTGATAATATATGTTCACAACCTATGAATATGACATACCCAAGATACCCAGGTGTTGATCTTCTATAGACCTCACTGATTGGTAAGTCAAAGCGGCCATATCCACAGTCTGTGTTCATAATCGTCTCAAGATTAAGAACACGTACCTTATACAAGTTATGAGTTCCTATCGACTGATTGACAGTCTTGAGTGTCAATAGGAAATCTCAGGTCTGTCAATGCACTATAAGCACTAGCATGTTAACTAAGAGTTACACTCTAGTGATTGAGATTGATCACTCCATCCAATGGTAGTTAATCATGCTACAGTGTAGATCTGATGAGATATCCAGTCTCATCATCCACTGTGACACGTTCTAAGTAACAAAGAACAGTAATTCGTATCTCACTTGTATGTATCTCATACATACACGAATTACTTACTATGATACTTAAGGATAACAATCATCTCATGAAAGAAACACACATAACTAAATGTATAGCTGATTTTCATATATTAAAATGTCAATGTCTCATATATAAAGTAATGGTTTGAGGGCACAAACCCAACAAACTCCCACTTGCACTCATAACCATTCAGAATTACATCTAAGACCTAGACTATCTAGATGACGATCAAAGACCTTTTGTGGCAAGGCCTTTGTAAACGGATTAGCAAGATTGTCAGCGGTGGCAATCTTGGTGACAGTCACATCTCCACGTTGAACAATATCTCGGATAAGATGATATTTTCGCTCTACGTGCTTTCCCTTCCCGTGGTTCCTTGGCTCCTTGGACTGAGCCACTGCCCCACTATTATCATAGTAAAGCGTAATAGGTGACAATGACGCTGGTACCACCTCGAGCTCCATAAGGAACTTCTTGAGCCAAACAGCTTCCTTTGCGGCTTCACAAGCAGCCACATACTCATCTTTTATAGTTGAGTCTGCAATACATTTCTGCTTAATGTTCCTCGAACTAACAACACCACCTCTTAAGGTAAAGAGATGTCCGGATGTTGACTTCCTCGAATCTTTATCTGACATAAAGTCTAAGTCAGTATATCCTACTGGAATTAACTCACTACCGTCATACATAATCAAGTAGTCTTTAGTCCTTCTCAAGTACTTAAGAATGTGCTTAACGGCTGTCTAGTGCTCTGGACCTGGATTCGATTGATATCTGCTAACCATGCCAATGGAAAAATAGATATCTGGTCTAGTGCATAACATTGCATACATGAGACTTCCAACTGCCGAAGCATATGGAATTCCTTCCATGCGATTCCTCTCCTCCTGTGTCTTAGGACACTGGTCCTTGGAGAACGCTAAACCATGCCTGAAAGGTAACAAACCTTTCTTCGAATTATCCATTGAAAACCTAGTTACCACTTTATCGATATAACCAGCTTGAGATAATCCCATTATCTTTTGCTTGTGATCTCGAAAGAGCTTTATCCCTAGAATATAGCTCGCCTCTCCTAGATCCTTCATATCAAAAGTACTAGCTAGCCAAACCTTGACCGTTGACAATGCCGCTACATCATTTCCAATGAGTAGAATGTTGTCAATGTAAAGCACAAGAAAAGCCACCACTTTCCCTTCACACTTCTTGTATACACCAGGTTCATCCATATTCTGTATGAAACCAAACGACTTGACCGCTTGGGACCGCTTGGTCAAATCGGATGTTCCAACTCCTGGATGCCTGCTTAAGCCCATAAATGGACTTTTACAGCTTGCATACCAAGTTACCTTTTCGACCAGCTATGAACCCCTCTGGTTGTTGCATATAGATGTCCTCCTCAAGATTGCCATTTAAGAATGCAGTCTTGAGGTCCATCTGCCAGATCTCATAATCTAGGCATGCAACAATGGATAAGAGTATTCTGATGGTCTTGAGCATGGCTACCGGCGAGAAGGTTTCCTCATAGTCAATGCACTCCCTCTGAGTATAACCTTTCGCTATAAGCCTAGCCTTAAAGGTCTCAACCTTTCCATCAGATCCTCTTTTCCTCTTGTAGACCCACTTACAACCAATGGGTTCAATATTGGCTGGAAGTTCTATAAGATCCCAGACCTGATTAGAATCCATAGATTCTAATTCAGCCTTCATAGCTTTAACCCAATGATCTGAATCAACATCAGCCATTGCCTCTTCATATGTGGCAGGATCAGATTCAGATTCTATGGAGACAACTTCAAAAACTTCTCCTAAGAACATATATTTATCAGGCTGGCTGATAATCCTCCCACTAACACGAGGTACTGGTGCGGAAATGGGTGAAGAAGTGGTATTTTCTTGATTTACATCGTTATTAACTACGGGTTGGACTGAGGGCTCTCCTTTTATTTCTCTCAGATCTATCCTTCCCTTAGGTTTATGGTTCATGATATAATCATCCTCTAAGAAAACAACATTTGTACTAACAAACACTTTCTGTTCTCTTGGATCATAAAAATACCATCCATAAGTACCCTTTGGATACCCTACAAAATAACATACTTCTGATCTAGAATCTAACTTGCTCATCTTTCCTTTCAGCACATGTGCCGGACACCCCCATATCCGGAGATGTTGCAAAGAAGGCTTGCGCCCAATCCACATCTCCCGTGGTGTCCTGGGAATAGATTTGCTTGGTACTAGATTTAGTATGTATGCAGCGGTTTCCAAAGCATAACCCCAAAGGAATAATGGCAACTCTGAATAACTCATCATTGACCTAGTCATGTCTAAAAGAGTCCGGTTCCTTCTCTCCGCTACACCATTCTGCTGAGGCGTGCCAGGTGCAGTCAACTGTGACAGAATCCCATTCTGTACAAGGTGATCAATAAACTCATTAGAGAGGTACTCGCCACCTCGATCAGATCGAATGGCCTTGATATGTGAGCCCAATTGCTTCTCCACTTCAGCCCTAAACTCTTTGAACTTTTTACTCAGGTCTGTCAATGCACTATAAGCACTAGCATATTAACTAAGAGTTACACTCTAGTAACTTAGATTAATCACTCCATCCAATGGTAGTTAATCATGCTACAGTGTAAACCTGATGAGATGTCCAGTCTCATCATCCACTGTGACACGTTCTAAGTAATATCCAAGGTCGTCCAATAATACCCCTGTCGGATGATCTTCTTTTCCAGCATGTGCCCATTCATGTGGGGCCCACATACTCCCTCATGTATTTCCTCCATCATTCTCTTAGCTTCTTTCCCATATAAGCACTCCAGATTATACCCGGTGTAGGATTTCTTACATAGCTTATCTGTATAAATCACAAATTGAGCGGCGAATCATCGAATCGCCTTCCTGTCCTTTTCTGAGGCTCCTTCGGGGTATTCTCCCTCTTTAATGAACTTCCACACATCCACATACCACGGTATTTCCCCTTCATCTTCTACAGCCGCGACTGTCTCAAATGAGGGCTGATTTCTGATTTCTATGGATAATGGGACCATCGTGACCTCGGAGGGGATTTGTATCATTGATGCCAGGGTTTCTAGGGAATCAGCCAACTGGTTTTCCTCTCGAGGGAGGTAGTAGAATGATATCTTCTTGAATCGTTCTTTCAGACTCCCCAAATAGTCATGGTATGGCCTCAGCTTTTTGTGTTTCACCCTCCAATCTCCCCGCACTTGGGATATGATCAAATTGGAATCTCCAAACACATCAACTTTTTCAACTTTCAAGGCCAGAGCCGCCTCCATCCCCACTGTGCATGCCTCGTACTCTGCTATGTTATTGGTCGAGTTGTATTTAAGCTTGACGGCCAATGGGGTAGGGGTTCCATTAGGTGCTACAAGGATGACTCCGACTCCGTAGCCTAATTGATTGGCGGCCCCATCGAAATACATCTTCCACAAATCCTCCCTTACCTCCATCACTTCTTCATTAGGGAACTTGAATTCTCCTTTCTCCCCAGTTTCCTCAGCGAAGTCAGCTAGGTACTCGGCGATGGCTCTCCCTTTGATAGATTTGGAGGTGACATATCTGATATCAAACTCTGTTAGCATCATGGTCCTTCGGGAAATCCTACTGGTCAGGGCAGGTTTTTCAAACAGGTATTTGAGTGGATCTATTTGGGAGATTAAGATCACGGGGAAGGCTAACATATAATGCCTAAGGCGATGGGTACACCAAACTAAGGCCCAACATGCCTTTTCTAAGGGTGAGTATTTCAACTCGTATCCGATCATCCTTTTGCTCAAGTAATAAATGGCCTTTTCTACGTGTCCTTCTTCTCCTTCTTGGGCCAACATGCATCCCATTGAATCTTCAGTCACAGAAAGGTACAACAACAAAGGCTTTTTGGGTGAAGGTGGTGACAGGACGGGTGGGTTTTGGAGGTAAGTTTTAATCTTATCGAAGGCTTTATGGCACAAGGTATCCCACTCGAACTTCTCTCCTTTTCTGAGCAATTTAAATAGCGGGTCGCAGGTCATGGTGAGCTTTGAGATAAAATGGCTTATGAATTGTATCCTACCCAGGAACCCCCTCATATCTTTTTCATTTTTGGGTGGCTGTATCTCAACTATGGCTTTTATCTTGGTCGGGTCTACTTCGATTCCCCTCTGAGTAATGAGGAACCCTAACAATTTTCATGTGGTGACTCCGAAGGTACATTTCTGTGGGTTTAATCTCATCCTAAACTCTCTTAACCTCCCGAAGAATTTTCTCAGAGCCTCCAAGTGACCTCCCCTCTCCTTATATTTCACAATCATATCGTCCACATATACTTCCACCTCTTTATGGATCATGTCGTGTAATAACGTGGTAGCGGCCTGCTGATATGTTGCTCCTGCATTCTTGAGCCCAAATGGCATCACCCTATAGTAGTATGTTCCCCATGGCGTGATAAAAGTGGTTTTCTCTCTATCTTCCGGTGCCGTCAGGATCTGGTTATAGCCGGAGAATCCATCCATAAAGGACAGAAGCTTATGTCCGGCGGTGTTATCAACGAGGACGTCGATATGTGGTAAGGGGAAATCGTCTTTAGGGCTTGCTTTGTTTAGGTCTCAGAAATCAACGCAAACCCTAACACGACCATCCTTTTTTGGGACGGGCACTATGTTGGCGATCCATTCTGGATACTCGGTGACCATTAAGAATCCGGCCCTTAACTGCTTTTCAACTTCCTCTTTGACTTTGAGTGCCCATTCAGGCCTCATTCGCCTCAATTTTTGTTTTACTGGCTTCGAATTTGGAAAGATGGGGATGTGGTGTTGGACTATCTCTGGATCAATGCCTGGCATATCATTATAAGACCATGCAAAAACATCTTTGAATTCATTTAATAGTTTGATTAGTTTTTCGCTTTCTTCTTTGCCAAGTGTAGAGCCGATAAAGACATTTTGAGGATTATCTTTATTTCCCAGATTAATTGTTAGGGTGTTCTCTATGATTTTGCATGTAGACTCATTTTCTTTTTCAATTAATTTTTGTAATTCATTAGGTATTTCACATTCATCACATTCATTAAGCGCATTCGAGTAGGCAGAATCAGTCATGTTCTCATTGATTTTCTTTGGAGTGATTACAACAGACATAGAAATTGAAAGACGCCTCATTTGGGCCATTACAGACTCTGGGTGTGGGGTAAACCTATCACTAGACTCAAAAACCCACTCTCTCTTGTTCTCTCCTCCCAGATCAGCGATGAAGCGCTCTTCCAGATCCCCAGTCTTGGTAATTTCTTCCATTTCTTCCTTCTCAGTCTTTCCTTTGTCGGTCCCCCTCTGATCTTCCTCATCTTCCTTATTCTCGACGGCTTCCTCCATCAGACCTTCTACGTATTCACCCTTGGCCCTTCCATGATCCACTTTCATAACCTCTGCGCTCCCTTTGCCCAACAGATCTTTCATGACAGAGCCGTCTAACGCACCAATCCAATCTTTGGCAGTGACCGACTTGGCAGGCAGCTGCAAGTATGGATCTTCATATGCAAAAAACTTGTGGGGAAAGAAGATCTCGAACCCTGGCTTTAGACATTTATCTTTCTGGTCCACCCATGGCTCTGGGAAGCCGCAAAAGGGGAAATCTTCTCCTTCCTTCATAAAATATCCATTGAGCGTCTTTAGGTAAGGGTCTAGCGGTGCATCGACGGCCTTCTTCTTTTCCTTCTCCCCTTTCTTGGATGGTTGGTACCCCAGACCGTGAGTATGAGTATGAGTCTGAGTAGGAATTTTTGGAAACTCCGGCAAGCCTTGGTGGTTCTTTCCCAACCCTAATCCTGGAAAGATACCCATTTTCTTCATGATCCCTGTGACCAATGGGCTTGCGTACTGGTTAAAGTAAAGAGACAGGAATTCTTTTGGCTTTTCTTCTTCAATCATGCCGACGAATTCGAACCCTCCCATTTTTGTTTCTCCTTCTTGTAGCTGTAATTCTAGAATCGCTGCGCTTGATGATGCTTCGGACGAACCAACCCAGCAGTCCTCGAGAATGTCGCAGACCTTGCCCTTCCAAACACATTTGACATTTTGATGAATGGTGGACTGTTTGGCACCCAAGCTATCTAACCATGGCCTCCCTAGAAATAAATTAAAAGAGGCGGGGATGTCAATGATTTGAAATTCGGCTTATTTATCCACTGGTCCGATGATGAGGTTAAGGGAGATGATACCCATGACTGCTCTCTGAGTGTTGTCATATGCCCTGACCTTTTGTTGGGACGACACGAAGGATGATTCATCTAAACCCATCCGTTTGGCTGTTCGGAAGGGGCATACATTCAGAGCAGACCCGTTGTCAACGAGACAAGCGGGCACGCTGTTCCCCAAACATTCAACAGTGACATACAATGTCTTGTTGAGCATGAGTCCTCCGGGGGGCACGTAATTTGAAGAAAAGGTAATAGCCAAGGTCGGAATTCTGCCAATCATTCCCACGATATCTTCCGGTGCTGTGTTGATGGGAACATCAGATTGGTTTAGGGCGTCCAACACTGCCTGCCTGTGGCGTTTTGATGCTATCAGCAACCCCCAAATGGTGATATTGGCCTGAGTTTTCTTCATCTGCTTTAGAACCCTGTCTTCTTCCTCTTCTTTGTTTATCTTTCCTTTTCCCTTATCCAACTCTCTCCCTAGATGATCTTCCTCTATCTCATACGGTTTAAAGTGTCTGCCCGACCGAGTTAAATGACTGACTTCTTCCTTTGCCCACAAATTGTCAACTTTTGAATCAACTTTCAGAGTACCCTCCACCATCTCTGTTTCTTTGTCACTCTCGTACCAAAGATCATCTTCTACCTGGCTCACGTCTCGACCGTCGCTCCCTTAAATCCACTAGTCTGACTGTCCCATTCCACTCTTCTCCGGCTGATCCTCCTAAGCACATATTGTCGAATCCTTAGGCATCTGGTATGACTTTCTTGGTGTCCCAGCCTTAGTGATTAGCCTAGACGGATTGAAGGTTGCTTCTTCCATCCCCAAGAGATAAAGGCCCTGCGGTGGTGGTATAGCTTGATGATTCGGAAGCGGATTTCTAGTAACATTTGGAGCTTTGGTAGGTGGTTCTGAAATTACTTTATTATTAATGAGGTTCTGGATTTCGTGCCTTAATCACATACACCGATCCGTTGAGTGACCCTTCTACTGATGAAATTTGCAGAAGAGGTCCCCTTGGATATTTGGCAGAAGTGGACTTGGTAGAGGTCGAGGTTCCAACTGATGAAGATGCCCCTTTGCTAACAGTCTATCGAGGGCAGTTGATAGTGACACTCCCAAATCTGAGAACTTCCTTGGTGCTTTGTCCCCTCCTCTCCTCGGAGTTATGTCGAATTTCTTTTCTGGCCCATTCAGTGCATTGACATCGGTGGGGCCAGAGTGACCCCCCGTTTGTCCTCCGTTGGACCCGTAGTTTGGCCTCCTGTACCGGTTTGGTTGTTCCTCTCTCTTGATTACCCCCTCTTGGATTGCATCTTCTATCCTCGTCCCGACATCAAAAACCTCAGCAAAGGTGTTTATTGACTGGAATCTCATCTTTTCTTGGTACACTGGCTGTAGGTTCTTCATCAGCATTCGGATCTGGTCCTTCTCAGACTGCCTTTGTACCATTTTAGCTGCCTTTCCCCTCCATCTGCTTAGGTATTCGGCGAATGATTCTTTGTTCCCTTGCATAGTGGTCTCCAAATCTCGGACAGTGACATCTAAATCTTGATTGTACTCGTATTGTGCCACAAATGCTTTGATCACTTCCTCCCACACCCTAGTTTTGCTTGGTTCGAGAATAAGATACCAGGATAAAGCAGCCCCGATCAGAGTCTGTTGGAATAGGACTGCCATCATGGTTGTGCTCAGCCCACTTGGTTGGAAAGCCCCAATACACATCCTTATATGGCTGCGAGGATTCCCAGTCCCGTCAAACTTGTCAAAAATCGGCATCTTAAACCCGGCAGGCAGCGTCTCGTGGACCCCGTCATACAGACCTTCCAACTCCATCAAATAAGTGTTGACCCCTTGAGCCTTGCGCACTACCCTTTCCAACTTCTCTATTTTCTCGGTCAGTAGCTTCTCCTTCTCGGCTTTCTCTCTGTCTCTGTTGGCCCGTAGTGCATCAGTCCATTGTGCCTCCTTGTCATCGAACCAATCTCCTTCCCCTCCTCCCAGAGGTGGGTCCATAACAAGCAGAATTACATGTGGTGGTCGGCGATTCAGTTCTTCTATCATCCCCATCATGCGGTTCATGTTTTCGGCCTGTCGCCTCATTTGCTCCGCTTGTTGTTCTACCAGTGTCCTTAACCCAACTATTTCTTCGTTGTTTCTTTCTTCGGCCATGTCAGCGTATTCTCTTCTTACTATCCTCGCCGTGGGATCCCTAAACCACACTTGATTCGACGTTGATGCTATTTTTGCCCCTACAACAAATTTTGAAATTTTCTTTTTAAGACTTTTTGCCCACTTTCTTTTGTCACACAAAGACACATTTTTAAAAGACGTTTAGTAAAAAACCTTTTTATATGTCACACGGATGCAATGCATGTGTGTGTGTGCCTATTCTATATGCCAAAGAAAAGAAAATCCTAATCCTAACATATAGACATATAGGCACATAAAATCCTCACCCATGTCAAGTACGCTAACTTCTCCTTTCATTGTGATCTCACTACCCTCTCGGAGGTTGGATATTCAAGATTTTTTCAAAATATAAAAAGCTTTCCTTGGATGGTAAAAAGATTTTGAAAACAATGCTTGAGAATGCTTTTTGAGAATGAGGATGTTAAACATTCTTCTACAAAAAAATAATTTCAAGGATTTTCGAATTTTTCTTTTGAAGATGATCAAGTGAAATATGCCTTAACAAAGGTTAGTTTGGGAATTTTAATTGAAAGGAGAAATAGATTTTTTGAAAAGGTAATCGAAAACCTTGAGAAAAAATCTTTGGGTAGGGGGATCACATGACCGGATTGTCACCGTACTTTCCATGAATTTGGATACATACAAGGTCAATGATGCTTAAAGGTGTAGCACCCAGAAATTTCCTTGGAGATTTCACGTAGAACTAGAATTAGTGACGTCACCATGCCAACGATTACAGAAGGTCCATTAGGATTCTTTCTTAATAAGAAACCCTTGGAGGGGATTTTCAGTCAACGTCCCCTTGTTAGCATAGGTATAACCCTTGTTAAGATAAGGTATTGACCTTTTAGATACTAACTCATAGGTATAACCCTTGTTAGCATACATCATGGTTAAAAGAAAACGGAATGCTCAAAATCCATCCAACGGACCAACAGATGTGATACCTCCAGCAGTGGATCCAACAGGATTGATAGGAGCTCTTGTTCGACGTGTAGAGCAAGCAAGTGACCACCTAGATCGCGTCATCAACAATGGAAATGTTCGTCAGACAGGAGATAAACTGCTTGAGAGATTCCGTGCACTTCAACCAGGAACTTTCACTGGAATGACAGAAGCATGGGAAGCTGAACAATGGCTTCGTGACATGGAACAAATGTTTCAAGCCCTTGAATGCAACGAGACAGAGAAAAGATGCTTAGCTGTGTTTCAATTGACGTATTCGGCAGCAGACTGGTGGGAATCTGTCGAAGCTACAGTGGGCAAAGATGTTGCAAGGAGAATGACATGGGAAGCATTCAAAACGAAATTCCTAGCAAAGTACTTCCCAAGGACGGAAAGAAACAAGAAGAAAAGAAATTCATAGAACTAGTTCAAGGCAACATGACGGTACAAGAATACACAGCGAAATGCGAGAGACTATCACGATTTGCTCCGTACATGGTGGATATTCTGCGAAATAAGACACTGCAATATTACGAAGGACTTAGCCCAGACATTCAAAAGATAGCAGCAGTATACCTTGACCAACCATTCGAAGAAATGGTCGAATTAGCCACACAACTGGAAAATATAGCCCTGAACAACAAGAAACTAGAACGCCATCAACAAGGAGGAAAAGATAACTGGTCCCCGACGACTAACCCAGAGGGAAGTCGAAAAGACAATCAAGTAACACGGGCGACCACTCGAATGCAGTCGGTAATCACCAGAGGAAACTCTGGACTCATCCAGAATCATCACAAGAGACAGAGAAGTAATGACAGAAAAGTTAGTCAGACAGTCGTCCAGACACACGCAAAACAACGTGATATCTGTTACAACTGCGGAATACCTGGACACCACTCTAAAGAATGCAAAGCACCGAGACAACTCACAGGGCAACAAGTGTAGTGTTTCAAATGTGGAAAGGCTGGGCATGTACGCAAAGATTGCCCCGAACAAAAAGCTCAGAACAATGCTCCACCACCATAAAGGTCCAAAAAGAGAGCACGCAGATCAGGGAATTAATCTCAGCACTGAACAAAATCAAAAACTGAAGGTACCATACCTACTGCCAGAGCATTGAATCTTATATGAGGATGGTATTACAAGATGTTTGGGACATTCGAGAGAAATTATGAGGAGGAGCTGATGTATTTCCAAGAAATCAGACCCCGGAACAGTTGACAACAACATATGGTCTGATAGACCATTTAGATTGATAAGAGCACCTGAGTTGGAATAGAACGACTAACCTAATGGATACAGATTTGTGCATTTTAAAACCTAGCAAACTCTTGATTTCGAGGACGAAATCCTCAAATAAGGTGGGTAGAGATGTAGCACCCAGAAATTTCCTTGGAAATTTCACGTAGAACTAGAATTAGTGATGTCACCATGCCAACGATTACAGAAGGTCCATTAGGATTCTTTCTTAGGAAACCCTTGGAGGGGATTTTCAGTCAACGTCCTAACGACAACGACGATACTTTTAACCAGGAACCTACTAGAATGGTCATAACCCCGGCATATATAATTTCTACATTAGAAACCTTAGGAAGACTTGCATTTAGATTCGTGCACCTCCTGGTACAGGATTACATTTTCAGTATCACTTATTGTCAGTAGTGCACGTACCTTAGGACTCAGGCACACATCTCAGTGAACCTACCCGAGATGTGGGACCCACACCACCACCCTATGTGGACCCCATTCATTCTACCCTTGGGCATACACAAGCACACACATACCCGTACACCTTGTGTACCCATTACATGGGATTACATCCCTCATCCATCCCTCTATAAATAAACACTCCCTCACCTACATTACACCCTCATACACCCCTCCTAATCTGTCCATTTCAGATGGGTTAGAGAGAGAACCCGAGAGAGGACTTGAGAGATCACCCACCCCCACACCTACGGTTTGTATACACCATACTCACATCCCTGCCTTATACACTATTCACACCCCTCTCTATCCATTCTCTACTCACACACTGTCACTCAAAGAAGCATAGAAGAAGAAGAAGCTGAACGAAGGAGAAGAAGGAAGGAGAAGAGGAAAACCGAAGAAGAAGAGAGAGATCAGAGAAGATTGAGACTTCCCTGAGGTAAACCCCACCCCAATTGCATCTGTAGTTCATTGTATGTCATCTAGAGGCTTTAGGGACTGCATGCAAGCTCTCAAACAGAGCCTAAGGCTCACTATGAACCTCCGACAGCCATTAAAGCTTCCCCCAAGGAGCTTGATTTTGAAATCTCAACCAATTCACCCCCAAGTTACACTATTATGCTCAGGATCCCCATAAGACCCTCTCATAGCAGCTTTATACCTAGATGATGTTTAGGTAGCCATGCAGGTCGTTATTCTCGGAAATAACCAAAAGAATAATCCTCTGGTAGGTGCCCAAAACAAATAAACTAGACTATGGGCTTATACTATGTTGTAGAGGAGGAAGAGACGAACATTTCCCCGTTGGTTTCATCAAATTTGATGAAGAGATGATAGAGTTATGAGTGCTGGAAGTTTTTCCGGCGAACCGCGATTTTCCGGCGACGCCTCTTCGCCGGAGAAGAAAGGTTAGAAAGGGTTATAACACTCGGATCTTGGGACGGGTCGGGTTTGAGTTTGGGCGGGTTAGGTTGTTAGTGTAAACGGGTATGTGTAGCGGGCTGGGTTAAGTTTTAAAAACTCATGGGGCCATTTTATTAGAACGGCGTCGTTTTGACGCTTAGGGTCGGATCATGGGTTTGGGTCGGATTTGGGGCGGGTTGTGTCGTGTGTATAAATGGATCAGGGCTTGGGTAGGTTCGGTATGGGTCTGGTTTGGGTTCGGGTTAATGGGCTGGGTAGGTTTGCGTGTAGAAGTGGGTTTCGGGCTCGGGTCAGGTCCAACCCGAATGGGTTATAGGTTGGGTTAGTTTGTGTCTATGTATGGTTAATCCATATTAAGTCGAGTCGGGTCAGGGTTTGACCCAGCGGGTCACACTGTTGGTCTTCCTTTGTGAGGGTATACGGGTAACCCGTAGGGTCTGGGCCGGATCGGGTCTGGTCCATGGGTTGATTAATAACTAATTAGTTTCTTTTATTTCAATAATTATTCTGTTAATCTTGATTAACAACTAAATAACCTGTTTTAGTAATATTTAACATTTTAAATATTCTGATAATTAAGATTAGTAATTAAGTGTAGTATTTATTATATATGATTTTAATTAAGATTAGTAATTATGTGTAGTATTTAACTATTTATTATAATTAAGATTATTAATTATGTGTAGTATTTAACATTTTAGTAATTATGTGTAGTAATTATATATAAATTAATAAATAGTTATAAATAAGTTATAAATGATTTTAAATAGTTTAAATTATTTTAAAAATAGTTTCAAAATGCCTAAAATTATATTTTAATATTCTGAAATTTTATTTGGAATAATATTTCCATATTTTTGGTTAATATATTGTATACATTGCATATTATTCTTATTATTTATCTAATGTTAATAAATAATAAGAATTAGTTTTATATTAAAATAAATAGTTAATAAATACCTATTTGTATTTATTAATTATGAAAAATTATAGAAAGGTCCCCAATGCTAATTTATGATATCCCAAGAATTATAAAGCTATTATGCTATATCTTAGTATTTTTAATAATTAATAAGGAGCTATTTTGATGGTATATTAATTATTAAAAATACCAAATGAGCTCCGAATATTATGAGAAAAATACCCGTAGTGTATTTTAATTCATGGTATTTATTAAAAATATTCCAAGTACTAATTTTTTTTCAGTATGGGTATATTTAAGTATTTAAAATCCCTTTTCGGGTATTTTTGGGTATATGTTATCTTTAATAATTCATAATAAATAATCTAGGACTCCGAAAATTACACAGTCAGTTCCTAGAGTCTTAGAATAATGTCTAGAATATCCCCTTAAAGTTTTGTGACTTTTTGACCTGGTCGAAAATACAGCCTGTCTTTTAGGGCCCACGTTAGTCTAGAGAGCCCTACATATTACCTCGTAAAACGCAACGGACTCCAATTGGAGTCTAGTCAATGGCATTGGACTTAGAATGACACGTAGATCACTACCTTGAGGTTTATAACCTCATTTGGTAAAATTACCACTTTGCCCCTATAATTGTACTCATACATTATTGCCATTTCTTTCGTTTATTGTTATAAAACTTGACGGTTATCTGCTTTCCAAGGATCGGTGACTCGAGGTGAGTTTCCTAACCTCACTCTAATCCTAATAAGATGGATATAAGATGTTTAAAAGTCATCTGTATGATGTTTTGTATAAGTAGTATGCTGATTTATGATGTCACGTGTATTTCCAATAATTGTAAGACTATGCAAAGCATGTTATGGTAGTGCTATCGCATACGTGAGCATGTCAAGGGTTTTATCTCTATGGTTATCAGTATCAAATCCATGTTATGCAATCCATGCTCTATATGTTACGTTTCTGCTGCTAATTGTTAAATGCACGTTTTACGATGTTGTTGACTGGAATAAATAACGCATGCTATGATAATAATAAAGAGAATGAGAGTGGTTTTGCATATGGGTATCGGTAGTGGACTCACTTGCATTTCATGACATGTGTTAGCATCCATTGTCTGAAAAAGAGAGGTGTTTGATGAGAATATGAATAAGATGAGATATGTGAATGTGAAAGAGATGTGATTTCTGGATCCGATGGATCAACGGCTGATGAGCCGGGTGGACATGAACGGTTAGGGTTCCTAGCGCACCTCTCGCCGTTGAAGACGTCCCATGTATCGTTGAAGACATCCGGCTAGTGCTCTAATATACTTCTTAGCCATGTAGACGACCGGTGAGAGTATACACATGGTTGAAGACATCCCATGTGCCAGTTTCATTGTTTACAGATAGTGTGCGCCGTGAAGACGTCCGGTGGCCTATCAAGGGATGAGTATGAATTGGCTGTGATAGCATGTTATCATCCTTGACATACCGCGTGTTGTCAAGTGGATGAGAAAGAGAAAGTGAATGATGAGATTGAATTGATGAGAAAAAGGGTTTGGTTTGAAGTGATTTGGTTTTGGAAAGTTTTGGTTTTAAAATAAAATGGTTTTGAAAAGTATCTGTTTTGAAAAAAAACAAGCGTCTTTGAAAAGAGTTGGGAGTAAGTCACATTGGTCATGCATTTGCACGCACGAGGTTATAATAAGGAGAATGTATTCTATGATGCTATATTTATCTGTTTACCTGTCTTGTTGAGACCTCTGCTATGCCCGTGGTGAGAATGCGTCTTTTGATAAGAGATTAACCATACCTTAAAGTACTAAACTATGACGTGAGTTGAGAGATGTTCTGTATTTACTGATTATTGTGCGGTTGAGACTCTCACTCAGCCTTGTTCCAAGGCTGACGGCATGTTACGCCCTGGGCATTCGTATGCCCAGAGTGTTGCTGGTTTGGAGATAGATAGAAGAGTTCAGGATGCAGTATCGTGGAGCCAAGGCAAATAAAGCCCTGCCCAAGATCTGATAGACAGTTTCTCAAGTTTTAAGATTATGTAAATTGTTTAGTATGGCCTCTTGTATTAAGATTGAAGTTACTGTAACCCTTGTTTAATTTCTGCTGCTGTATTTATACTCTGATAAGTTTAGATCATGCTTATGGTCCAACATTTCCCTTATGATTGCATGGTGCGGAGTTAGAAGGACAGGACGGTTAACAAACTAGTCACGTGTCTACGGACTCATAAAGGAAAATTTTTATTTTTCCTATTTTTGGCTTACTCCGGGGCGTGACAAAAGGATATTTTTCAAGTCTAATCCTTGAGTGAACCCAAAATCAGAATTCTGGTTTGCGAAACCAGAGATTCTGGGTTCGATCCCCAGCAGAGTCGCCAGATTATGGATATCGCAATTTTTCTTACCCACAGCTTTTTCTTTTAAAGTTCTTTTGAATTTCAAATTCAAAACAAATGAGTCGCCACTTAATTTTTAAAAGGAAAATTAAGAAACCATTTTTAAAACAAACTGATCTTTTAGAAACCAGAGATTAACTAGGTCCGGGGATTATGAAATGAGAAGGGAAGGAGCCCATCGGACTAAAACACCCCTTCTCATCCTATCTCGCGATAGGCCTCTACTTAACATCCTTTTAATTGAATTATTAATCTAAGCATGCCCTCAAATAATACATAGATATACGTATACATTACACAAACATGTCAAAATGGTGTAAAATTACCAATTTACAAAATATCATTCAAAAGCCACGTAATTCAAGTAGCAAGCAATATGATATGCAATAAAGAACAAGAGAACTTACCCGGGATCCAGCCGCGAATATTAAACGTGCAATGCATGTGATTTAAATAAAAACTAGGAAAAGAGTCTCTAATCCACATATATACATTTAAGGCAAAATCTTAATTCTAATGTGTCGAGCAGAAAGGTCAAGAAAATCGATAAAATCAAGAAATTAAAATAAATTAAGAGGAGTTCAAGAAATCAGACCTTAACAGCTCTGTAAAAACAATGGGTTAGTCCACATGCTATACAAGATACGAAGTTAGAAATAACAATCTTAAATTTCTGGCTTAAATCTATCAAATATAATTAAATCCAAAGTAACTAAGTCCTAATTACAAGTGTCAAGCCATATGGACGAATATGTACATGAACAAGAATAAATTGTGAAATACTCGGTGATTTAGATCATTTAAACTTTGAATTCAAGCTTAACTAATCATTATTGAAACATGGTTTGACCCTTAACTCATGAAAATATCATCTAAGCCATTATTCACAAGATTGATTAAAACTATTGCAGAATTCTGAAAATTGCTGAGAGCAGATCATAATTTTAAAGAAATAAAAAGAATGGTTCCCGTGGTTTGATTTTGATGAATTTTGGACACAAGATGCCTCTGTGTGTCTAGGTTTTAACCCAAAAAAGAAATCAAAGTTTCAATGGTTGGATCTCCGGGAATTGGACAAAAACCAGACATCACTCAGCATTCTACAACCTTCTGTCCAGAGTTCTTGCACGATTTTCTAAAAATAGCAAAAAGATCAGAAATGCTTTGTTCTTTTTATGGTGACTTCCTAATACATTAATCAACTTAGAAAAAATTATTTTAGGTCACAAATACTTTATTAAGGTTCTGATTTACTTATTTGAAAAGAGTGTTACTGTTCTGAAACTCTGGACAGATTGTAGTGACTTTACAAAACTCATGACCAAACCACTTTAAACATGAAATCTCCTTGAAACAAAAATTACAGTGGTAGAACTTTGAGTTAGTGACATTTTCCCGTTGGTTTCACTTGATTCCAACGGTTAGATTTCGAACTAAAAATCTTTGATCAAAACCGGTTTGCGAATCCACTATTTCATTGTCAAGTTCAACTTTTATTTGTTAACCCCAACTATTAAACCATGCAGTTGGACTTAAACTAAACCATTTTCTCCTACCATTTGATGGTCATTGGAGGCTAAAGACCTTTATATTTGTAGATTTCAAATGAAGTATGAATAGACTTCATGAAATTTCAAGATAATGAATCTAAACCATGGAGATGAGCTTAGACTCAAACTACTTTCTCCTACCACTTGATGGTCATTGGAGATGAAGACATGACTAATACTCATGAGCCTTCAAGAATCTCAAGAGAGAAGTACAAACAAACATAGCAAACACTCATAGGTTTCAAGAAATATGGAGGGGATTCCATAAAACCTTTAAGTTAAAGAATCCTAAACCATGGTAGGGGTTTAGATTCATTTACTTGCTCTTATATAAAGGATGATCAGCTTTGACTCTCATTGGGGAGCACAAGCTCACATGGAATCAAGGGATCCAACTCATGAGATTCAAGTGAAGTATGGAAGACTTCCAAAAATCTCAAGAGAGAAGTATAAACAAAGAAGAAGGAAAGAAGGAACTAAAAGAAAAAAAAGCAATTAAAGTTTGCAAGTTCACAAATAATACTTCTAAAAAAAGGGTTAATCAAAAGACCAAGTAGTGTTAAGATTAGAAGTTCAAAAGAATGAAGAAGACAAAAACTTGTGGTTTAGAGGATCACCTCCAAACTATCCTCAAAGCTTCTCCCTTCTTGAAGATCTCCCAAGCTCTTCTCCCTAGTTTTTTTTAAAACTCTCTCCCAAATATATGTTAGTGTAATGTAGCCACTTCTTGTGTTGTTTTTTTGTTATATATCCCCCTAAGGAAGATCCTCCCTCTTTTATAGACAAAATACCAAGTATTCTCAGTGAATTCATAGTAAAAGACAGGTGTAAATATCTCATTTGGTGGTACTATACGTACTTCCTGAAAATAGACAGACTGCTGCAGAAGGCGACAGTCAAAAATCCTTTGCAGTAGTCAGTGGATGCTGCTGTGGCACTCCGTGAAAGCCGCAGCGGCATTCCATGACTGCCGCCGCGGCTCTCAGTAAGTGCCGCGCCAAATTATTGATTGCCGCATTTTTATCAACTTTACTTTATCAGGTTTTTGTTTTTATCCGCATACATATACATATTGTACCATAAAATACGGACTGTTAAAGCAAACGGCAGTCAGAAATTGTCGGCGGCACTCAGTAAATGCCGGTCCGGCAATCTGTGACTGTCGTTCGGCACTCACTGAGTGCCGCAAATAACTGCCGTGTGCCGATTTCTGTTGAACTTCCCATTTTTAGGTCTTTTTCTTTTCTCCTTTTTCTTAAAAAACTTATTTTCAGAGATCTTTTCCAAAAGTGACGTTTTATACCTGAATTCTCCTAAACACCTGGTATTTCATTCTGTGAAAATTTTACCGCGTTTGGAGAACTTTCTGAAGAGCTTGGAACACTTCGAATCTTTCGGTCCTTGTCATCATCGGATATGGAGGTGACACTCTCCTTAATTCGACGTTTGGTCAAAATCGGGGTGTCTACACGTTCCCATAGGCCCAGTGCCGTACATCCCATTTGACAACTTCTTCTCTGGCCTAGACATGGGAGCTTTTGAACTTGGTCCTCTCGAGCCTGAGGCAGTCTCTCCTTCACGCATTCAGCAATCAAAAGACCTCCTCCTCGGGCTGGCTGATCAGGACCTCTCCATTCTCCTACCTGCTACTAATGTTGAAGCAGCTTTGAACACACTCATGGCTGATCCCTCTCTATAGGATGGGCAGCTGTCCCTACTTTGGGAGACACAAGAAAGACTTCCAAGCTGCCGTCTCTTGGACCGATCGGCCTTTAAGGTTCAAGCTGATGCAGAAATTCACTTTGGCTCTCGGCAGAAGGCTGTGAAATTTCTTGAGGGTGCCAAAGCTAAATTTGAAGCAGGGAAGGCTTCTCGGGCTCAGGTAATAGCCAGAGATGATTGGCTGCACAACTGCATTGCTGCTTAAAGCTCAGCTCGAATAATGCGAAGCTGAGGTCGCCACCAATAATGCGGCCTTGGGAAAAATCGATGAGCTCCTGACCCAGCTTGGTGGGGATGCCCAGAAATGCAGTGATCAATTGCAGACCAGCATCCCGATATCCCGAGCATAGGTGCAAAAACTTGACAAGGCAAAGCGAGATCGGGCTGGAGCTAACAAGGCTTGGGACGATCTAAGGGCCAAACTTAGGAATTTTATGTCGGCCTAGAGGCCGACTTCTATCTTTTGTACGTTGTAAATGTTATTTATTTCTTATTTTTTGTAAGTAAGCTGTGCTCAGCTTCATTAATGCAAATGATGTTTTCTTTAATCATTTAGGCTCAGGCTCATAATTGATAAGTTGCTCGTATTCCAACCCTGGATTTGGTTTGTATTCAAGATCGATGGTCTCCCACAACGTAGGATAATAGGACTTTAAATACTGACCATTAATCAACCTAGCATGAACCGTCCCATCAGTGTCCCTTAGCCTGTATGCTCCACCTTTCTTGACTTGATGAACGATGAAAGGTCCTTCCCAGTTGACCGACCATTTACCATATCGGTTGTCTTTATCTCCAATAGGCAAAACGGCCTTCCAGACCAAGTCTTCTGTACAAAAAGATTTCTCTCTTACCGTCTTGTTGTATGCCCGGGCTGCCCGTTGCTTCTGAACCTTTAACGAATCCAAGGCCGTAAGCCGCGCTTCATCAAGCGCCTCTAACTCAGCTATCATGGCCTCTATATACTCAACAGGCTCAAGCTAATTTTGTAACGCCCTCCTAGCCGATTGGATAGTGACCCCCATAGGCAGCATAGCATCATGCCCATAAGTCAGCATGAACGGTGTATCTCAGGTGCTTGACCTGTTAGAAGTTTGATAAGCCCATAATGCCTCGGACAACAGCTTGTCCCACTCCCTTGGATTTTCTCCTATCATTTTCTCAATGATCTACTTGAGGATCTTGTTTGTTGACTCAGCCTGTCCGTTAGCCTGATCATAGTATGGACTAGAGTTGAGGATTTTAATTCCCCTACTTTCTGCAAAAGTCATTGTTTCGATGCCCGTAAACACAGATCCTTGATCGGCCGTAATAATCTCTGGGAGGCCAAAACGGTGTATAATGTGCTCTTCGCTAAACTTAATTACTGTTGCCTGGGTCACCGTCCTACAAGGTATAGCCTCGGCCCACTTAATGAAGTAGTCCGTGGCCACTATGATGAAACAATGCTGGCCCGATGCAGGTTGGAGAATCTTGCCAATCAAATCTATGGCCCATCCTCTAAATGGCCATGGTTTGACAATTGGTTAGAGTTCTTTAGCTGGAACTCTTTGAATCGGGCCGTGCTTTTGGCAAGCCTGGCACCCCTTTGCATAGCTAATACAGTCTCTCAGCATGCCCAGCCAATAGTAGTTATACCTCCTCAAAAGCCACTTCATCTTGGTACCGGCCTGATGGGCTCCGCTAATCCCTTCATGTACTTCGGCCATTACCTGCATTGCCTACTTCTTTCCCAAGCACCTCAAAATCTATAACAACCTACATTTGCATTTAATTTTAATCTGACATTTCCATAATTAATCTGTACTTGCATTGTCATATTTAATATTCATTGTCTGCTTTTATTTTAATTACTATTCTTATATGTTAAATCTGGTTATTTGTTTTATTTCATATTGAAATTCTTATTGGGACCAAACTGCAATTTTATAAAGTTAGTAATACCTGTGTGGATTTCAAAATCTGTATTTCAAAATGGTGGAAATGTTTGCTTTGGACTCAATCAGTATTTTTATAAAACTGGAAAGTCATTTCCTACATTAAAATGAATATTCTGTATTTTTGTGACGGACATCGCACCAGGAAAATATCAGTTTATGAGCAAAACTGTCCACACTGTGTTAAACTTCTACAGATTTTGGAAGTGATGTAAAGCTAGATGTGACATACACTTTACTTTCCATTTATGGCAACTAATGATTGCCTTGTGCCTTGTTTGGAGACATACAACTTGTATATGGGATATTGTACCATAAGCTGGAATTGCCAAACACCCTTATATTGACCCCTATAAACCTACTTGCCCCCTACTCTAATTCACAATAGTTGGTACATCCATATACGTATTTGCATTTGGGGTATATTAGAAATTGTAAAAAGAAATGATTTTGTGGAGTGATCTTGACTAAACTTGGCCTTCAAGTTCTAAGAGGTTATATAATCACACACTCCCTTTCATTACACACACAACCTGGAAATTAGAGAGAGTTTAAGAGTTTATTGATTACTGAAATTTTAGTGAGAGAAAGCTCAATCACCATAGCTAGAAACTTGACTTGGGTTTGCTTATTGTGACTCCTTTCTCAACAAAATTCTTCTACACTTATCACAGTGAGTATTCTAAACTCACTTTGGATGTAATTTCATGTTCAATTACTGTATGGATAGCTTGATGTGTGAATCACCATTGATAAATTTACGTTGATGTTCATAGCTTGAAAAATCATGATCTTTCAAACTCAACCAAAATATGTTTTTATAGATAATAATGAAAGATTATAGTATAGATAGACTATGGTTAAAGTAGTAAAGCTTAATTTGTTCATATGAAAAAGTGTATTAGAAATTAAGTTTTGACAACTTTTAATTTTTTATAAAATTAGAGAGATATGGTTTGATTCATGTTAAATTAGTTTGGATTCTTGTTCCTTGTGAAAAACCAAAGAGAATCATATATTGCATGACATACTTCCTTCCGAATTTGATTTGGGTCAAAAACAGACCCTAAAACTGAAACAGAGCAGTTTCACGAAGAAGATGAAGACTCTGCAGAAACTCGCGTGCGCGATCGCGCGAGCGACCCGCGCGCGCGAGGTGGCTGGTTCCAGGCAGACAGAAAAGGTTTTTATTATAAAATGAAAATTAGGCAGATCGCGCGAGTGGACCGCCCGAGCGATCTGCGCGCACGATTTTCCTGTATTCTGGCAGATAGAAAAGTTTTAATAAAGAAAAGGAAAATTGGGCATATCGCGCGAGCGACCCCTCGCTCGAGCGGACCGCGCGCGCGACTTTGGGCAGTTTCTGGTTTTTGCTTATTTTATGTTAAGGAACTGTTTGGGTGATATTTTATGAACTGTTAAAGCTCCGTTTGGGAAATTTACTAAAACAGAATCCTATTTGGTTATGTTTGGACGATTAGAACGTTGTATCGTGACTTATCAATCCCCGTACTCACGTTGTTTCTATATTTCAGTGATTTACTTTATGTCTAAAGTTTCATGACATACATGTGGAGTCAGTTGTACATGCATGGTGAATGTGAATGTTGGTCAGTATGAAAAAGAGTAATGGTCAGTGTGGCATAGTGAGTGCGGTTGAGATTGTGTCGTGGACACTCCCTGGTAAGTGAGTACCAAAGTGTGTTATGATTGAGATTGCGGCGAGGGTGTCTTTGAAATGCGACGGTGTCAAAACTGGCCACTCCCTGACGAACACGGTAGCGTCAAAGTGTGTGAAGCCGAACTTGGACATTCCCTGGCACCCATGGTAGTGCTAAAGTGTGGCCTACGGACACTCCCTGATACCCGAGTCTGGATACTGCGTGAGGGTTCCTCCGGTATTTGCATGGCGGATTAGCTAGTCAAAGTGTGAGGCAATGGACACTCCCTGGTACCCCGGACCAAAGTGTGAGGCAAACTGGACATTCCCTGGCACCCCTGTTCTAAAGTGTGGCTATCTTAACATTTCAAAGATACTGGTGTGTGATAGTGGGTTGTTGAGTTTTGTCGAGAGAGAAGAGCCGGTAAGATGAGATGGTGCATTGTTCTCATACACAGTCACATATATGTGAATTATATCTTTTAAATAATATTGTGCTTGTTTCCTAAAATGAACTCCTTGCTTTAATATAAACTTGTTGTATTAAAGGCATTTGGAAAATGGTATATGAGTATGTATTACATTCAAAGTTATGTTTTTAATACTCACCAGCTTCTTGAAGCTGACGGCGTTGATGTGCCCTGGACAGTCGTGTTCAGGCTTTTCAGGTTATGACTACGCGGGGCCTTATGACTATGCAAACTGAGAATGACTACTTTTGGAAGATAAAACTGTTATTAACGTTCCATGCTTTAATTCATGAACTGGTTTGTAATAAGGATGACTGTAATAGACAATAGTTATTGTTTTGATTTAAGGCGACTTGTGCCTTAGTTGACCCCGTGCTGTAATATGTAATAAGTTAGAAAATATTTATAAGTCTTGATTGCTCTACTCTGATTATTGTTATTCGACGTTTGGGACGGAATCGATCCTTCAAACTGTCGCGACCTACGGGTCCATAAAGGAAATTAAACGCTTTCCATATTTATGCTACGTCGGGGCGTGACAGGATTTAGTGGTATCAGAGCCAGGTTATTATTTATCTCAAGATAGTTTAGCCAGGTTAGGGTTTACCAGTTTAGACCCGATTCCACGATCTGTTAGCTTAAGCTTTGCACCACGATGATACGACAGGGATGATAGACTCAGTTATCCAAATGCCTAGGATTATCTCTTTCCTGATTTAAGTTAGTACCTTTTTATCAGGTATGGACCCAGCTCAGCCGCTCTATGTACCAGATGGATTTAGAGGACATTTGGTGACTCCCGGGGCAGTAGTCCTAGCTTTTCTCGATTTAAATCATACCGCCATTGAGCAGCTGGCCACGACGACTATAGTATCAGATCTGTGGCACCAGGTTTACGTGGTGGGGATAGTTGATTTGACACGTATTCATCTTGAGATGCGCTATTTCGCGGAGGCTCAGCTTTTAGTACTATTTGAGATTCTGAGGCTAGTTGATAGTGATGCTTTCTATTTCCCCTTTGAGATCCAGGTTGTGCATGCTCATCTCACACAGCTAGAGATGCCTCCGCCAGTGGTTCCTATCGCTGAGGACGATGCTGAGGCTGTTCATTTGGTGCCAGTAGGTGGAGAGGGTGTAGAGGATGGCATAGGTCTAGATGACCTCGCTGCTGAGCTCGAGGAGGAGCTAGCACTTGAGCTAGTTCTGCCTGAGGAGGTGCCAGTTGAGGCAGATGCCCCAACGCCTGCTTCCTCGTTGACCTCTCAGAGCTCTGATTTTGATTTGGTGGGCACGTTCCTTGTTAAGCGATTTTGCCCCGTTGACTCGCTAGATCTCCTGATAGCTGCTTACGGAGACGACTGATTTCTAGATATGATTTTGTACATATTAACTACTTTGACTATTAGCTCTACCTCTTTTTGCAAACTGCAATTACATACATTAGAGTATAGGGCAATGACCCCATTTTTGGCATTAACTCTTGCATGAACATATGTGTCCTAACCCATATAGATAGGGTAGGCTTTGACCCGATCATACACACTTTTTGTAATCGACTTGACAAGAAGTTATATATAGAAATACTCTTTTGATGTTATTTTCATTTAAAACTGCTTTATACTTCTGTCGCATGCATGTTTCTCATTCCACTATCATGTTATGCATAGAATGGCTGGGAGACCCAGGAGGAACATGAATTTGATCGAGGGAGCACCTGAGGCTGCCGATCCTACGGGGATGTTCGAAGCTTTTGTCAGACGGCTGGAAAGAATCAGTAATACGAATGATTTCCGACAAGGCCATCAGACTGGAGATAAACTGTTGGAAAGATTCCGTGCGCTAAGGCCCGAGCAGTTTGCGGGTACTGCGGAACCATGGAAAGCGGAACAGTGGTTAAGACAGATGGACCGCATGTTCGAGGCTGTCCAGTGCAACGAGATGGACAAGAGAAGGTTAGCTACTTTCCAATTAACTGATGCCGCCACAGATTGGTGGGATTCAGTCATAGCTACTATCGGGAATGAGGCTATAATGGAAATGACGTGGACTGTATTCAAGGGGAGATTTTAGGAGAAATATTTCCCGGCTACAAAAAGGCACAGAAGAGAGAAAGAATTCATGGATCTGACACAAGGAACCAAGTCGGTGCAAGAGTACACCACACAGTTCGAGAGACTATCTCGGTTCACTCCACACCTGGTTGATACTGAAGACAAGAAGATACGGAAGTATAACCAAGGGTTGGCACCGCAGATTCACCACCTGACTCTCGGTCATCTAGATAAGTCGTTTGAGGGATTGGTTGGCTTGGCTACTGATCTAGAAGAAGACGCTCGAGTGAACCATAAGCAATTTGAATTCCAACTGCCTCAATGGGGTAATTTTGGGAATAGACCACCAATGAATCGTACCCAAGGGCAGAAGAGGAATTTTGATGGAAGCAAGAGAACCCAAGCTATCACCTATCCGACTCAGCCCCGAGTAGGAGAGGGGAGTAATGCTGGAAAATACTTCAACTGTGGCAACCCCGGTCATCTGGCTCAAGATTATAAGGCACCGAGGCATGCTGCTCAGCAAGGCATAGTTTGCTACAACTTTGGTGAACCAGGTCACATCAGCAAGTTCTGCACTGCTCCTAAGCAAGTGATGTATGGTCAACAGAATCAGACTCGCATGAATCCTGTTATTCCTGATGCTACTGGATATGACGGGACTATTTATGAAGAAGGAGATTATGGAGAAGCTCAACCTGATCAGCAAGTAGTGGAAGGTACATTAACTCTGTTTAAGTCTCATGTTAAAGTGTTATTTGATACGGGTGCTGCTCTTTCATTCATATCTGTTAATACAATTCGGAGATTGGGTATCTTACCTCATCATTTGGAGAAAGCTTTGAAGGCTACATCACCGTTAAGAGCTGCAGTCCGATTAGGACACTTGTGCAAGGATTATCCTTTATGGTTAGGAGACCTTGAAATCTCGGCAAGGTTGATTGTCCTATCAATGAAGGAGTTTGACATAATCCTAGGAATGGATTGGCTCTCTCAGAATAAAGTGAAGTTGGATTGTGCGAGGAAGAGAATCACATTCCCTGACAACGAAAATCAACCTTTTGATTTTCAATGTAACCCTTTGGGAGATATGTTCCTCACAAGATGCTTAGCAAATATCGAAGTCGTCAGTACAGAAGCGTCAGTGTTGTCTATACTTGTAGTCAAGGACTTCGAAGAAGTATTTCAAGACGTTTCTGGTTTGTCGGCCGAAAGAAGTATAGAGTTCGGTATTGAGCTTATACCAGGTACCGTACCGATCACGAAGGTTCCCTACAGAATGGCCCCCACCGAACTGTTGGAATTGAAGGAACAAGTTCAAGAGCTCGAGAACCTAGGTTTTGTACGTCCAAGTACATCGCCTTGGGGAGCACCGGTGTTATTTGTGAAGAAGAAGGATGGGATGCTCAAGCTGTGTATCAACTATCGAGAATTGAGCCGAGTGACTATCAAGAACAAGTATCCCTTACCTCGGATCGATGATTTGTTTGATCAACTACAAGGAGCTACGACATTTTCTTAGATAGACCTAAGATCGGTATATCATCAGTTGAGGGTACGGAAGGAAGACATACCTAAAACTGCATTCAGAACCCGATATGGTCACTATGAGTTTTTGGTGATGCCGTTTGGAATGACGAATGCTCCAGCAGTGTTTATGGATCTGATGAATAGAGTGTTCAAGCCTTATTTGGATCAGTTTGTCATCGTCTTTATAGATGATATTTTGATCTATTCTAAGTCAGGAGAAGAACACAAACAACACCTACGGATTGCGATGTAGACACTCAAGGACCACCACTTGTATGCCAAGTTCAGTAAGTGTGAGTTCTGGTTGCAAGAAGTGAAATTTTTGGGACACAAGGTGTCATCTCAAGGAATTTTTGTGGATTCGTCCAAGACCGATGCTGTGTCAAACTGGGTTAGGCCGAGCAACCCTACAGAAGTTCGGAGTTTCCTTGGACTCGCAGGCTATTACAGAAAATTTGTTGAAGGGTTTTCTAAAATAGCTACACCATTGACTGGGTTGACAAAGAAGAATTTGAAATTTGAGTGGACAGAGAAGCATGAGCGCGCCTTTCTAGAGTTGAAAGAGAGACTCACTACCGCACCGATACTAGCTATACGCAAGCCTGATGAGAAGTTCACTATCTTCAGTGACGCGTCATATCAAGGACTGGGGTGTGTACTTATGCAAGATGGTAGAGTTATCGCTTATGGATCTAGACAGCTGAAGCCGAATGAATTGAACTAACCCATTCATGATTTGGAATTGGCGGCTGTAGTATTCGCACTCAAGATTTGGAGACACTATCTCTACGGTGAGAAATTTGATTTATTCTCCGATCATAAGAGCCTAAAATATTTGTTCACATAGAAAGAATTGAACATGAGGCAACGCAGATGGATGGAGCTGATCAAAGATTACGACTTCACGTTAGAGTACCACCCTGGTAAGGCTAATGTGGTCGCTGATGCTCTGAGTCGGCAGACTCGGGAAACAATTGCCTCCTTAATGATTAGACAATGGCGAGCATTGGGGACGTTGGCAGAATTTGACGTACAGGGTGCTGAGGAAAGAGAAGGACAACTTTTCGGATGTCTTATCCTATAGCCTGTTCTTATCGACCGCATTATTGGAGCTTAGAAAGAAGATGTAAAGTTTCGGACGTGGTTTGAGAAAATGTCAGAGAAAGATCCGACAGAATGGAAAGTGGGAATTGATGGAGGATATCGGTGCCGAGATAGGTTATGTGTGCCAGATGGTGCGGAGCTTAGGAAGGATATTCTGGAAGAAGCACATAAATCAAGGTATACAGTTCACCCAGGAGGAACGAAAATGTACAAGAATTTGAAGAGAAATTTTTGGTGGGAAGGTATGAAGAAGGATGTGGCCGAATTTGTGGCCAAGTGTTTGACGTGTCAACAAGTCAAGGCTGAACATCAGAGACCGTCAGGATTGTTGCAACCGCTACCTGTTCCTGGTTGGAAGTGGGAGCATATAACCATGGATTTTGTAGTGGGATTGCCTTGATCGCAGCAAAATCATGATTCCATTTGGGTAATCGTGGATCGATTGACGAAATCTGCTCATTTCATTGCTTATAGTATGACATACCCGGTGGAAAAGATGAGCCGAATGTACATACAATAAGTTGTGCCACTTTACGATGCACCTGTGTCAATTGTGTCAGACCATGATGCACGTTTTACTTCTGGATTCTGGGAAAGTCTGTAAGAAGCTATAGGAACCTCGCTCAAGATGAGTATTGCTTTTCACCCTCAGCCAGATGGACAAACTGAGCGTGTTAATCAGATCATGGAGGATATGCTTAGGGCTTGTGTTTTCGATTTCGAAGAATCTTAGGAGACGCACTTGCCTTTGGTTGAATTTGTCTATAACAACAGCTACCACACGAGTATCGGTATGGCTCTGTTCGAAGCATTGTACGAATGACCGTGTCGTTCTTCGTTGTGTTGGGCAGAAGTTGGGGACACAGAATTGTTGGGACCAGATTTGGTTAGAGAAACCAACGAAAAGATTTCTTTGGTCAAGGAAAGGATGAGAACCGCTCAAAGCAGGTATAAGAGTTATGCTGATCGATGCCGAAAAGATTTGGAATTTAGCATCAGAGATCACGTACTTCTTAAGGTATCACCGAACCGAGGAGTAGTACGCTTCGGTCTCAAGAGAGGGAAGTTAGCTCCGTGTTTCATTGGAGCGTTCGAGATTTTGGAACGTGTCGGGAAAGTGGCATATCGACTCGCGCTACCATCGAAGATGTCTGGGGTTCACAATGTATTTTATGTGAGTATGCTGAGAAAGTACATATGAGACCCCTCGCACGTGGTTAGTTATGACGATATTGAGACGAGTCATAACGTTTCCTACAAGGAGAGACCAGTGTAAATTCTGGATCAAAGTATTAAGAAGTTGAGGAATAAGGACATTTCGTTGGTGAAGGTTCAGTGGAATCACCATGACGAGAACGAAGCCTCGTGGGAAGTTGGAGCTGATATGAGGAAGAAGTACCCGGAGTTGTTTCATGACTAGTTAGTCTTGATTTCGGGGACGAAATCCTGTTTAAGAGAGGAAGGGTGTAACAACCTACATTTGCATTTAATTTTAATCTGACATTTCCATAATTAATCTGTACTTGCATTGTCATATTTAATATACATTGTCTGCTTTTATTTTAATTACTATTCTCATATGTTAAATCTGGTTATTTGTTTTATTTCATATTGAAATTCTTATTGGGACCAAACTGTAATTTTATAAAGTTAGTAATACCTGTGTGGATTTCAAAATCTGTATTTCAAAACGGTGGAAATGTTTGCTTTGGACTCAATCAGTATTTTTATAAAACCAGAAAGTCATTTCCTAGATTAAAATGAATTTTCTGTATTTTTGTGACGGACACCGCGCCACGAAAATACCAGTTTATGAGCAAAATTGTCCACACTGTGTTAAACTTTCACAGATTTTGGAAGTGATGTAAAGCTAGATGTGACATACACTTTACTTTCCATTTATGGCAACTAATGATTGCCTTGTGCCTTGTTTGGAGACATACAACTTGTATATGGGATATTGTACCATAAGCTGGAATTGCCAAACACCCTTATATTGACCCCTATAAACCTACTTGCCCCCTACTCTAATTCACAATAGTTGGTACATCCATATACGTATTTGCATTTGGGGTATATTAGAAATTGTAAAAAGAAATGATTTTGTGGAGTGATCTTGACTAAACTTGGCCTTCAAGTTCTAAGAGGTTATATAATCACACACTCCCTTTCATTACACACACAACCTGGAAATTAGAGAGAGTTTAAGAGTTTATTGATTACTGAAATTTTAGTGAGAGAAAGCTCAATCACCATAGCTAGAAACTTGACTTGGGTTTGCTTATTGTGACTCCTTTCTCAACAAAATTCTTCTACACTTATCACAGTGAGTATTCTAAACTCACTTTGGATGTAATTTCATGTTCAATTACTGTATGGATAGCTTGATGTGTGAATCACCATTGATAAATTTACGTTGATGTTCATAGCTTGAAAAATCATGATCTTTCAAACTCAACCAAAATATGTTTTTATAGATAATAATGAAAGATTATAGTATAGATAGACTATGGTTAAAGTAGTAAAGCTTAATTTGTTCATATGAAAAAGTGTATTAGAAATTAAGTTTTGACAACTTTTAATTTTTTATAAAAGTAGAGAGATATGGTTTGATTCATGTTAAATTAGTTGTGGATTCTTGTTCCTTGTGAAAAACCAAAGAGTATCATATATTGCATGACATACTTCCTTCCGAATTTGATCTGGGTCAAAAACAGACCCCAAAACTGAAACAGAGCAGTTTCACGAAGAAGATGAAGACTCTGCAGAAACTCGCGCACGCGATCGCGCGAGATGGCTGGTTCCAGGCAGACAGAAAAGGATTTTATTATAAAATGAAAATTAGACAGATCGCGCGAGTGGACCGCGCTAGCGATCTGTGCGCGCGATTTTCCTGTATTCTGGCAGATAGAAAAGTTTTGATAAAGAAAAGGAAAATTGGGCATATCGCGCGAGCGGCCAGCGCTCGCGAATTTGGGCAGTTTCTGGTTTTTGCTTATTTTATGTTAAGGAACTATTTGGGTGATATTTTATGAACTGTTAAAGCTCCGTTTGGGAAATTTACTAAAACAGAATCCTATTTGGTTATGTTTGGACGATTAGAACGTTGTATCGTGACTTATCAATCCCCGTACGCACGTTGTTTCTATACTTCAGTGATTTACTTTATGTCTAAAGTTTCATGACATACATGTGGAGTCAGTTGTACATGCATAGTGAGTGTGAATGTTGGTCAGTATGGAAAAGAGTAATGGTCAGTGTGGCATAGTGAGTGCAGTTGAGATTGTGTTATGGACACTCCCTGGTAAGTGAGTACCAAAGTGTGTTATGATTGAGATTGCGACGAGGGTGTCTTTGAAATGCGACGGTGGCAAAACTGGACACTCCCTGACGACCATGGTAGCGTCAAAGTGTGTGAAGCCGAACTTGGACATTCCCTGGCACCCATGGTAGTGCTAAAGTGTGGCCTACGGACACTCCCTGATACCCAAGTCTGGATACTACATGAGGGTTCCTCCGGTATTTGCATGGCGGATTAGGTAGTCAAAGTGTGAGGCAATGGACACTCCCTGGTACCCCAGACCAAAGTGTGAGGCAAACTGGACATTCCCTGGCACCCTTATGCTAAAGTGTGGCTATCTTAGTGTTTCAAAGATACTGGTGTGTGATAGTGGGTTGTTGAGTTTTGTCGAGAGAAAAGAGTCGGTAAGATGAGATGGTGCATTGTTCTCATACACGGTCACATATATGTGAATTGTATCTTTTAAATAATATTGTGCTTGTTTCCTAAAATGAACTCATTGCTTTAATATAAACTTGTATTAAAGGCATTTGGAAAATGGTAAATGAGTATGTGTTACATTCAAAGTTATGTTTTTAATACTCACTAGCTTCTTGAAGCTGACGGCGTTGATGCGCCCTGGACATTTGTGTTCAGGCTTTTCAGGTTATGACTACGCGGGGCCTTATGACTATGCAAACTGAGAATGGATGCTTTTGGAAGATAAAACTGTTATTAACGTTCCATGCTTTAATTCATGAATTGGTTTGTAATAAGGATGACTGTAATAGACAATAGTTATTGTTTTGATTTAAGGCGGCTTGTGCCTTAGTTGACCCCGTGCTGTAATATGTAATAAGTTAGAAAATATTTATAAGTCTTGATTGCTCTACTATGATTATTGTTGTTCGACGTTTGGGACGGAATCGATCCTTCAAACTGTCGCGACCTACGGGTCCATAAAGGAAATTAAACGCTTTCCATATTTATGCTACGTCGGGGCGTGACAAAATCACATCATCTCTAACAGGTATCTTGAATAGTTCCCCATCAAGTACCACTAATCGGACTGCAAACAACCTAACTTTTCGGTCTACCCTCACATTTGGGTGATTTAGGTACTTGTTGATAGGAATTCTCCAATCATTGTCCTCCATTAAGACCGAATTGGCTGCCACGTGCCAACCCCTCTTTGCAACTGATGGTAATGATCGGATTTGAATAGAGATAGCTTGATCCTCCAAGTCTGTTCTAGCTGCTGAAGCCGATCCCCTCTTTGTTAATTTATTGGCCTCCGTATTTGTTGACCTAGGGATATAGCTCACACTTACGTCATCAAAAGAATCCATGAGCTGTACAGCCACTGAGTGGAACGGGCATAACTCCCAACTCTTTATTTGGAATTCACCTGATATCTGTCCGATTACCAACCCTGAGTCTCCTTTGACATGTATAGATGATGCCCCCATCTCAAGGAGTAACTCAAGTCCGATGATAAGAGCTTCGTATTCGGCCTGATTGTTTGTGCATTTAAAATCGAGCCGAAACGACATCTTCGTCTTCCTGTATTTAGGTGACACAATGACCACCCCTGCCCCAGCACCTTCTGCATTCTTCGATCCATCAAAGATTAATGTCCATGGGACTAGGGATGTACTTAGTACCTTTGGTGTTGGTGACAAATCCCCCAGATTGGTAGGATCTGGGTGATCGGCCAGGAAATTGGCTATGGCCTGGCCTTTAACCGATTGCTGTGATCGGTATTGAATGGCAAATTCCATCATGGCCAAAGTCTACTTTCCAATTCGGCCTCTTATGATCGGTCTTGACAACATAGATTTTATCACATTAGTTTGACATATGATGTAGGTAGACACTGGAAGCATATATATTCTTAATTTTTCAGATGAAAAATACAATGCCAAGCATAATTTCTCAATCGGCGCGTAACGCTGCTCGATTGGAGTCAGAATTCTGCTTAAATAATAAACGGCCTGCTCACTACCTTGCTCATTATCTTGAGCTAACATACTTCCTATGGAGCATTCGGAGGCCAATATATATAATTTAAGGTACCTACTTGTTGATACCGGAATTTGGGCCCACTTTTAATTTTTTTTTTAAAGATGTAAAGAGTCGCCACTTAATTTTTAAAGGAAAATTAAGAAACCATTTTTAAAGCAAACTGATCTTTTGCAAAACCAAAGATAATTGGGTCTGGGGATTATGGAATGAGAGTGGAAGGAGCCCGGCGGACTAAAACACCCCCTCTCATCCTATCTCGCAATAGGCCTCTACTCAACATACTTTTTAATCGAATTATTAATCTAAGCATGCCCTCAACTAATACATATATACGTATACATTACAAAAGCATGTCAAAAGGGTGTAAGATTGCTAATGACAAAATATCATTCATAAGCCATGTAATTCAATTATCAAGCAATATGATATGCAATAGGGAACTAGAAAACTTACCCGGGATCCCGCTGCAAATATTAAACGTGTGATGCATGCAAGAGAATAAAACCTAAGAAAAGGTCTCTAATCACGTATACATGTAAGGCAAGACCTAGTCTAAGGTGTCGCACATGGAGTCGAAAATCAATTAGAATCAAAGAAGTAGAATAAGCTAGAGAAGAGAAGAGAATTCATACCTTAATAGCACTACAAAACAAGGGTTAGTACACATACCTTGAACAAGATATGATATCAAATAATCAATCCTAAACCTCTAGCTCAAATCTATTAAATAAAGGAAGAATTGACAAAACTATGAATTTCTTTTGACTAGTTGGAGCCATAGCATCTCTATAGATATACAAGTCTCAACTAGGAGCCAGTGTAATGTCCATATAGAGATGCCATAACCTCAACATGATCATAAGAAACCTCAAGTCATGTTCAATTAGGCTCAATTAATTACAACTTAGATCAAGAAAGAGTGCTACTTATGAGTATTAATATGTATGAATGAATGCATGAACATGAGCCATGGGATATTCATTAACTTGGATCATCTAGCCTCTGGATTTAAGCTTATTTAACATTATTCAAAACATGATTTGGATCCCAAGACATTAGGAAACCATTTAAGTTAAAATCAATGAGATTAGACAAAAACAGTGACAGTTTCTCATAAATTACAGAGAGCAGACCATATTTTAAAAGACAGAAAAATCATACTTTCAACGGTTGGATCTTAATGATTTTTGGGTATGATATACCTCTGTGAGTCTAATTTCTAATCCAAAAATAAAATCAAGGTTTGAACGGTTAGATCTCCGGGAATAGGGAAAATACTAGACATCACTCAGGAATCTGCAACTCTCTGTCCAGATATCTTGTACGATTTTCTAAAAATAGTAAACAAATGAGAAACACTTAGGTCTTTTTAGGGTATATTCTTAACACATTAAAATACCCAGGAAAAATTATTAGAAGCCAAGAAAGTTCGGTTAAGGTTCGGATCTATCAATTTTAAAACGGGTTTACCGTTCTGAGATTTTGGACAGAGAGTTATTTATCTTGAAATCATAGCCATCTTAGACGTGGAGACTCATTAAAACAAAAATCACAGAGGTACTTAGATGAGTTATGAATAACCTCCAATTGGTCTCATCCCATTCCAATGGACCATGATTTTATAAAAAATCTTTGATCACAGTGGGTTCATGGATTCACTACACCTTTGTTGGATTAATGTTCATATTTTGAAACCAAACTTGATCCATGATCCTAGAGAGAACTAGGATCAAGTATGACCATGATTATTGGAATAAATAACAAAACATGAAGAGGTTCATAGATTTCACCTTGATAGATTCCTATCATAGATCTCATAGTTGGAGATCTAGCAAGAAAATCCTAAGGTCCTACTTATTTCATGACTTTTTGAATATAAACTATGAAAATCTACATCCAATTCTTCTCTCAAATATATGATCCTTGAAGATTATAGAGTCATGAAATCTTAATCCCCTCTCAAATTAATGGTCCTTGGAGACTAAATGAAATCCAAATCTACATAAACCTCTATGGAATATAGCATAAACCCCATAAGATTTTTTAGTGAGGAGATTCAAATCATGAACTAAGACTTGAACTCAAACAACTATGTGTAGATATAACCATGATTCATTTTAATCTCCATATGGATCATAAGATCATAGGAAACTAAGGAATCAAACTCAAAGAGACTCAATAAGATATGTAAAATCTCATGAATCTTATGAGGAAAATAGAAATGAAGAATCAAAGTTTACTTAGGGAAATTGGAACACAAATTCTTCAAAACCAAACTTATTTTAAACCCAAAGCACCAATTAGATCCAAATTAATGAAACACTATGAGATTCAATCACAAATTCTAAGTGGTGTGTGATAAAATGAGGTAGGAAGAGAGGTTTTGAAAATGTGTAAAGATCCTAGAACTATGAATTTGTGATTGAGTTTACTTATTTCTACAAAAGATTGAGAGGTTACCTCTATGACCTCAAAGAATTCTTCTATCTCTTGTGAAGCTCTTCCAAAAATCTTCAAATTCTTCTCCAATTCTTCAAATTCTTCAAGAAAACTCTATATCCTTCTTCTTAATTCTCTCTAATGTATGTATATAAGCTTTGTATATATCAATTTGATTCAAAAGCCAAGTGGGAGCCCCAATAATGGAGATGAAGGTCTGTTTATATAGACCAACATTACAAGGTTAAATGGGTAAATTCGGGTGAAAACCCATGTGCAAAGTTTTCTTCTAGAACATGTGAGAAAAGCAGTCTGTTACAGTGCGCGGCACTCGATGAATTGCGTGCGGCACTCAATGATAGCCGGGCGGCACTCAGTGAATGCCGGTGCGGAACTCGCTGAGTGCCGCCGGCTTCGCCGCGTGCTGCGGCTAATCGAATTTCTGTATTCTTTTTAATTTTCAAAACATATATTAACAAAAACTTAATTATTGTCAAATTATGTTAAAATACTGATATTTGTAATATATTTTGTTAAGAATACATCCATAGTATATACTTTAATGTGTCATTTCTTTTCTCTTTTTCTTTTATTTTCTTTTCATAAATTCCTTTTTTTTCAAAATTCCTTTTCATTTTCTCCTTTTCTTTTCTCTTCTCCTTTCTATTACTCATTTCAAAACTTTTTTCATATCTTATTTCTCAGGACGAATCCCCAGACTGATTTTCTCATACGTTCTTTAACATTCGGGTTTCTCCCGAATACCCAATTTCTCCTTCTTTTATTTTGAGTTTCGAAACTTTATTTGAAGAATCTTTAAAGGATTTGAATTTTCTGGAAAATCTCCGAATTTCACCGGTCATCGTCATCATCGGTCTTAAGAGGTAACCAATCCCTGGATTTGACGTTTGGTCAAAATCGGGGTGTCTACACTACCCTTCTTGGGTGGCATTAATACTGGGGGTGTAGACAAGTACTGTTTTATGCCGTCAAAAGCCTTCTGATGGCTATCCTCCCACTTGAATCCTTCATCTGTCTTGATCTTCAACAGTGGGGTCCATACTTGAGTTCTTCCAGCACAGTTGGATATAAATCGCCTCAGGAAGTTAATCTGCCCTAGTAGCCTTTGCAATTCTTTCTTATTGGCTGGGGGCTTTGCTGCCTGGATCACCCGAGCCTTATTTTTGTCTACCTTGATCCCTCGCTGGTGCACAAGGAAACCCAAGAAGTTTCCTGCTGAAACGCCGAATGCACATTTGAGAGGGTTCATCATCAGCTTGTGAGCCCGCATTCTTTGAAATGCCTTCTCGAATTCCCTCAAGTGATCGGTGTTATCACCAGACTTTACCACCACATCATCAGTATAGACCTCCATGAAATGTCCAATCATGTTGTGGAAGATTGAGTTCATTGCCCGTTGATATGTAGCTCCAGCGTTCTTTAATCCGAAAGGCATGACAACCCACTCAAAGGTTCCAATTGCCCCCGGACACCGAAAAGCCGTCTTAGGGACATCCTCTTCACCCTGAATGCCCGTCCATGAAGGATATAATTTTGTGCTTAGCGGACGAATCAATCAACTGATCGGCCATTAGCATAGGGTACTCATCTTTTGGGGTGGCTAGATTTAGGTTTCTGAAGTCAATGCAAACCCTCAGCTTCCCATTCTTCTTCACTACCGGGACCACATTCGAGACCCATTCAACAAACCGGGCAGTTCGAATGAAACCAGCGTCCAGTAGTCTCTCAATTTCTACCTTAACCTTCAAAGTAACTTCTGGTGACATCCGCTGAGGTAGCTGCTTGAACGGCCTGAACCCTGATTTGATGGGCAATCGGTGTTCCACCAATTCCTAGATAGCCCAGGCATTTCATCATAATCCCATGCAAAGCAATCTTTGTACTTGTGTAAGAGTGCAATCAACTCGGCCTGATACTGCGGATCAAGCATCTGACTTACATAAGTAGGCTTGTGCTCTCCCTCTCTACCTAGGTTGACCTCCAAGAGGGGGTCTTGGACATCGGCCTTCAAATCATCTAGCTTTGCAGTGGCCGTTTCCAGTTCATCTATTTGAACTTCTTCCTCGCTTGGCGCTTCTTCTTCATAGATACAATCTGCCAAATTGACCATACCGTCGACCGGGCCGATTTCTAGTCTTTTATTGGCCAGATTTGTACACCATCTGGCCATGCTGGCCTTTAAGGCCAGCTGTCTCTGTTCTTCAATAATCAGTGGCTCCATCGACGTCCTCTTGTTCGATAATCTCAATCGGCCTTGACTCTTCAGTCCGACTGAGGTTATGGTAACACGTCTTCATGTCCAATGGATTTCCTTTAAGGAAGGTAGTTGTATTCGGTCTTCCCATTTTGCCGCGACCCAGTAACTTGACTAGCCCGATATCATCTTTATACAAGACTGCATCGGCCGTTTGCACACGGGCTGCAAATGGCTTTGTATCTGCTCCCACCACTTCTACCTCATCGTCTCTCCAGAAAATCAGTAGCTGATGGAGTGTGGAAGGAATGTAATAATTTGGAGGTATCCAATCTCGGCCCAGTAATGCATTATAGGCCACCGAGGTTTCCACGATGAAGAAAGCAGTCATGACCGTTTTACTGCCAACGGTTAGCTCCATGGGTAGGATACCCTTGGTTCTTGAGGGTGCCCCCGTGAAGCTTTGAACATTCATTTCGGTCGGAATCAGCTCCGACTCGGACTTCTGAAGGATTCTCAACATTATCTCAGGCATAATATTGATGGTAGATCCACCATCAACCAGGATTCTATTTATCGGGACCCCCTTAATATGTCCCTTCACGTACAATGGCTTTAAATGCTGGGACATCTGATATGTGGGTTTCTCGAAAACAACTTTGACTAGTCCGCTAGGTTTCAGCCCTTCTTCAGTCTGATGTCCCTTTGGCCTCAAAATAATGATCTTAGGCCGATCAGTCTGCACATCGGTGGCATCCACATTCTTACTTGTGGCCTCCACCACATTGGGTTTAACGGTCTCTCCCTAATTCTAGAATACGTCTTCTATCATGGCAGATTCCTTTGTTAGGCCCTCCATTACATCCCTTTCCATGGCCACAGGCTGGTCTGGCTTGGCCATAAAAGACATGGGCAAAATAAACACCATGTTAGATGATAGACTTATCGGAATAGTTCCGAACTGAATTGGCGAGGTGCTGGAGTCTGACAGATCATCTTCGGATTCCATATACATCTTGTCCGAGGTGGGCTTGCATTCCTCCTGTGATTTTCCCGGCCTGAATACTTCCTTTAAGTGCCCAGTAGCATGCATCGCTCCAGCCTTTCTGTCACAAAACGGTTCCGCCTCGACTGAGAGTTTTTGGGTATCGGGCAATGTATGCATGATGGGCTTAGGGGAGTTTCCAGCCTGATTTTCCTAATACTGACATTCCTGTTCGGCCTGTCTCACGCGTTGATACCTCATTTTTTGGGACTTGCTGTACTATGGCTGCATTGGGAATTTAGGATGTTCAGCCCTATGCCACCTCTTGTCTTCCATCCGGGGTGATAACACCATCCTTGGGTTTATGTTTGAGGTTGATGACTTTGTTTGTAGCCTAGGCTTTGGAACTGTTCGGGTACCCCTCGCCCCCAATCGACCTGATTCACTTAGGCCAGTTTGTGGAGCAAAATGAGGGTTTTGCCCGCCATTCAGGCTTCGCCTGATTCTGCCCTGGCAGTGATAGCCTCTCATATACAGATCTTCTCGGGCTTGGCTCCCGATGTTCATTGATTCTGGGCCTCTTACTCGGGCTAGAAATCTCTTTTTTGATATCAACCTTGTATCTTGGGAAAAAGGCCTTGTTCAATGAACTCCAGTTGTCGTTGCAGATCCGCTATCAAGTTATCAGTATTGGACCTAGCCATTTCTTCCTCGGCCTTGCGACTCTTTTCTTTTCTTTCCTGGTAACTTCTTTGGAGCTCATGTATTGTCACTCTCAGCCTATCTGTGGCCGAAATGGCGATTTGTTTTCCTTCTCTCTGTCTTGGCAGCCCTTCTTTGTCGGTCAAGTCTATCTTCGGCCTTAGCCTCGTCAACTTGCTTAAATCGGGCATAACCACATTGGTGCCGGTGATTTGAGGAAGCAGATTCGCATCAATCCCCATAGCCTTGTCCGAAAACTCGAAAACTCCTTTCTCCACGTTTTCCTGTATAACATTATGAAAAACAACGCAATTATTAGTGGACTGCTTCCAGGAATTATGCCACTTACAGTATTCTTTTTTTTTTAGGCCATCGGCCTTGGGGATCTGATGGCCTTCACTCAGCTTGATCACTTTTTTGGCCAATAAGCCATCGAATATTTGATCAGCCATGGTTATGTCAAAAGTGTAATTTTTTCCCGCCTCAAACGCCATCTTCTTTGTAGCGACATTACTGTTGATGGGTTTATTCAAGGCGTTACATACAATCGACCGTTTGCAGATTAACTCGGCCATGTCGCTCTCTGCTTCGAGGTCACAATCGGCTAGGTGGACCTCGTAATTAGAGTCTTTATAATACGTGCCTTTTGGACGAGTTCTTTTTCTCCTGCTCATCCAAGAGGATGCGCTCATAACGAGCGGCCCACGTGGCCAACTCAAATAGATCACGGAAGTCATTCCCTTTAAACCTCTTACGAAGTTCAAAGGACATACCTCCCATGGCCATTTTGGCGTACTCTTCCTCAGGCAAAACCATCTTGCATCAATATTTTTCCTTGCAAAAATGGACTATGTAGGTTTCTACGGTTTCTCCTACTAATTGCATCATCCTGGACAAGTTTGCCAGTGATGTTTCGGGCTCAATCCTATAGAACTGGTCGTGAAATAGCTCTCCCATCCCCTGCCAATTTTGCACCAAATTGGCTAGGAGATTAACATACCACAAAAACGCCATGCCCGTTAGCGAATTCGGAAACAACCTCAACTTTAATGGGTCACTACGACCCACATGGCCGCATTGAATGATGAAATGGCCAATATGTTCCACCGAAGACTGTTCACCCTCTCCAAAAAATAGAGTGAAGTTTGGTACTTTGTACCCTTGGGGAAATATGACCAGGTCAATTTCGGGTGGATATGGCCGTCTGTACGTCGGCCTTTCCATTCTTCTCATAAACGGGCCATACTCTTCATGTATGGCCACTACCAACTCCTCCCTATTGTGATGGTTGTGGAGCTACGGGGTGAGCAGCCCTCACCGGGGGTATCACTGGCGGTTGTAGTTGCTGTTGATTAGTATTAGTCTGATGGGTCCAAAATCCACCATTGTTTCTTTGTCCCCCAGTAGTGTGAACTGGAGGTTGTGTGTGGCCGGCTGAACCTTCAATATGGCCTGTTGATCAAACAAAACCTGGTGTCGCCGATCCATTGGGATCGGTGACCACCGAGCCACTAGCCTATCCGTTCTGTGATTCAGATTGCTTGCCAGAACCATTGCCCTCTCTAAGGTTCGGACAAATGTAGGGTGGATCTTTCGGCTTATCGGACTCAAGCGATGTGCCAGAGCCTGATCCGGTGACCTGTTCTTTGCTACCCTTGGCTTTATAGGTATCTATAAGTTTGCCGATCATGTCTGTCAGGCGGTCCAATTTTACGTGGGTGGTCCTAGTCTCTAAGACCAGGTCAACTTGACTCTGATGTATATCGGCCGTTTGGCTGATTACCCCCTTAAGATTACCCACTGAGCCTATTAGTGCGTTATATTCCTGCCACATGGGCTCAACGTTCGCTCTCATGGCCTCCAAAATTGCCTCAATAGTGACACCGTCGTCTTATGGAGAATGGCCAGTACTCTCCTCTATAGGTGGGTCAACGGGAGAATCGTCTTAGCCATTTTTGCCTGTCTGCTTGTCCTTCTTTGGAGGCATGGCTGACACTGTGAGTCCCACTGGGCATGCCAAAAATGTTTGTTGTAATTTGCGCGGGCGTGCCAGAGCCAAACGGGCTCTGTGTGTGTGTGCAAACTTATTTCCTAAACGCTTGTGTGAGTGATACACAAGGCTTTATGAATCTGACTTCTAAACATAGTGATTGTGTGCAGTGAGTAGGAAAGTACCCTCACCATAAATTCCTTAGCAGTACTGAAGCGCACAAGCTAAATAGTGTAAGAGTTTACCAAGTAAACAAATCACAAACAGATTAATAAAACATAGATTTTATTAAGTGTTTGGAAAATTAAACAACTCCAAAGAACAAGACCAGAACAGACTCTGACTGTCCAAAAGAACAAAAGAAATAACAAAAGGAGCAGACCTATTTGAAGAATAAAGGTTTGAATGCCTTGAATGCTTCGAATGCAGTGTGTATGCTATTTTTTGAGATGATGCGGAGTCCTTTGCTCGGTTGGCCTGCTTCCATATTTATAGCGGCCTCTAGGAATTTTGATTAGGAAAGGACTCCTTAGCTTGCGCCCTAAGCTGCGTGGTTAATTGGCTGATTGGCAGAAACCTTCCTAATCTCCAACTCTTACTTCATCTCTATCTTGATCGAACCAATCCCTATATTCTAAGGATCAGCCTTCCAATCCAGCTGGAAGTGATTAAATACCTTCCAAACCGAACTCTTGCTTCCTAAAAATCTGGGATGACGTTGCCTTGACAACTGTGAATAGCACCGCCTTCCCCTTTTAGTCCATCGGCCTTGTCAACTACTTTCTCTCAACTGAATCGGGCTTAAACAATTCCAATACCGTCTTTCATGCCCGATGACCTCTTTATGAATGCCTGTGGCCGATCGGACTCATACAGCCATCCTTTATTATACGGTGTCCGATTGGCCTTCGTGCTGCTTTGATCTACCATCGGGCATACATTGCATTAGGTTATGTTACTCCTATGCCCGATGATTCTCATCCATGCCCAACCTTCTAATCGGGCTCACACCATAGCACCTAACAGCCTTGTCCTTACAAACCACATGACATTCTCCACTTGAGTCCGATGAGACTTGGATTCCCTGGGCCGGCCTCCCCTCTATCCAATTTCATGCCACTCAGGCCCAAAAACCTTTGGCGGTTTTTGGGTGCAAACACGTTCGAAGATGTAGAGGAGATAATTTGGGATTCTTTAATGGTAGGAGAATTCTCTCTCTTCCTCTTTTTCTCTCTAGCAGAAATCTCTCTCTCTCCCTATATATATAGTTGCAGATTCTCTCTCTCTCTCTCTCTCTCTCTCTCTCTCTCTGTATATATATCAAGTATCTAATTTTCAAAATTCAAAACCCAATATAGAGAGAGAGAATCTGCAACTATATTTCAGATTCTCTCTCTCCATATTGGGTTTTGAATTTTGAAAATTAGATACTTGATATATATATATATATAGAGAGAGAGAGAGAGGATAATGTAAGGGTATTTATGTCTTTAGCAACACAAATAGACTAATTTCTAGATTCAGATACAAGAAGGACCTATTTCTAGAAAAAGCTAGGATTAGGGACTAAATCCTACTTTACCCTCTTTTTTATTATTTATTTAAAAGAGTCAAAAGAATTATATAAACCTTTCATTTTATAATGAAATAAGAAAGGTATATGATGGAAAATCCTCCTAATTTGGTCCTTGAAATGGAAATCTAGTTTTCACAAAAAAAGAAAAAAGAAAAAGAAAAAAAAAATGGAAATCTAGAAGAATGTTAGGGCATGTTTGGGAAGCATATAATTTTCTACTTGGTCCTTGTTAAAGTCAATATTACTTTGGTTTAACAAATAATTTGTTTTAAGAGTGATGACAAAACGAACACTGATTCACAAACAATAAAAGGTATCAGGAGAGGATCTAAAGTGAACTGGGTTGAGTGAACTTACCTAGTGAACTGACTTTTAAGCCTAAAAGAATCCACGGGCTGCTCCACTGACCCGCACGCCCCAATGACCCGCGGATTCTTTTAGGCTTAAAAGTCAGTTCACAGGGTAAGTTCACTCAACCCAATTCACTTTAGATCCTCTCCCAAAAGGTATCGACCAAAAATAATATAAAAATAAAATAAAAGGTCACTTACAAAATCTTAAATATGTAGCCTTACCAAATATGCAGTTCATTCGGTTGTGTTTGCTGTAATTTGCGAGGGCATGCCAGAACCAACCGTGGTTCGGTGTGTGTGTGTGCGTGCGTGCAAACTAATTTCCTATCTGCTTGCGTGAGTGATACACAAGGCTTGATGAATCTGACTTCTAAATAGGGTGACTATGTATAGCGAGTAGGAAAGTACCCTCACTGTAAATTCTTTAGCAGTACTGAAGCGCACAAGCTAAAAAGTGTCAAAGTTTAACAGGTAAACAATCACAAACGGTTTAATAAAATGAAGATTTTATTAAATGTTTGGAAAAAATAAAACAGATCTAAAGAACAAACCATAACAGGCTGATTATCCAAAAGAACAAAAAGAAATAACAAAAAGGCAGACCTAATTGCTATGAAGGCTGAAAAACATAAAGACTTAAGAGTGCTTTGAATGCTTTGAATGCTTCGAATGCAGTGTGTATGCTGTTTCAAGATGACGCGGAGTCCTTTGCTTGGATGGCCTGCCTGAATTTTTATAGCGGCCTTAGATGATTTCTACTTGGACAATAATTCCTTAGCTTGCGCCCCAAGCTGCTTGATTGATTGACGAGACCTTCCTTATCCATATCCTGATTGAATCAATCCCTTTAATGTAGGGATTAAACGCCTAAATCCAGCTGGACATCAGATTACTTTCCTAAATGGACTCTTGTTTCCAACTCTCTATAATGACGTCATCCTGCCAGCTGTGGATAGCACTGCCTTCTCCTTTCAGTCCATTGGCCTCGTCACTGATTCTCCTGGATGAATCGGGCTCTACCTGTTTCCATGCCTTCCCTCATGCCCGATTACCTTTCTTCAACCGCCCATGGCCAATTGGACTGTAACTCCCATCTTTCACTACACGGTGTCTGATTTATCTTCGTGTTGCTTCATTCCACCATCGGGCTATCAGTGCATTGGGTTATATTTTATCATAGCCCGATAATCCTCACATATGTCCAATTTTCCATCGGGCTCTCCTTATCATACCCAACAACCTTGTTCCTATCATCGGCCTCACCTCTATGCTTAAGTCCGACGAGTCATCCATTCCTTAACCCGACCTCCCCTCTATTTAGCTCCACACCACTCGGGCTCAAAAACCTTTGACAGTTTTTGGGTGCAAACAATTACCCCCCATAAGTTCATATCAATCGTCCAGCTTTGATTGATGTGACATTTTGAATTTTAAAAATTGCCACGCGTCAAGCATGCAGCAAATGTCAGATTATGGAGAATCCCACCAGTCATTCCACATTTAATGCACCATGATTACGGCATCGTAGTATTTAAGAAGCAAGTTTTTCAAAAGCCCTTACCACGCCCATTTGCATTCTTACTCTCTCTCTACAGTTCAAGCGAAACAGAGCCTCTCTCTCTCTAAACCTCCATTTTCTCCGGCGAATTCATCTCCCCTGCATACATGGCTCCTAAGACTGCTCCGGCCACTTATAAAGGAAAAAAGACCTTTATTGACGCTCCACCACCGCAAAACTGATACAAGGAGGTTAGGACTCTAGCCAAAGCTCATGCCGCCGAGATCTCCACTGATTATTTAATCCCCTACAGCTCCTCTGATGGCTCTCCAGTAGCACCAGGCCTGGGAGCGGCGTTTCTTGGCCATCCTCCGGCAGCTTTTCTTCCTTTCTTCCCACCGGTTAAAAACGAAGCGTTCCTACAAGTCCCTGCCCATTAGAACAAGGTTCATATTGCTAATCAGCCTATACGAGGCTGGCTGACCCCCGTCGCAGACTGGGACAAGTGGGTGACTAGGGTATCGTCCTCTAAGGCCACAGTTCTGAGACAAACGGGCATTTATGATGCCATAATGCTTAGTCGGTCCAGAATAGAGATAGACCGACCTCTTCTTCTTTCTGCCTTGCTATTTTGGTCCTCGTCCTGCAACGGCTTTCTTTTCCGCTGCGGACCAATGGCTCCCACTGTTAAGGACATTAGCTACCTGCTTGGCCTTCGCCCCCATGGACAAGAGATCATTCCCGGGCTTGACGTTGGAATGGCCAGCTTTGCCTATCCTCAATAAGAAATCATCAGGGATGGGGCCGTTTCTCACAGGCCGATTACAGCCTTCAGAGGCTTTTTGACTGCCTGCATCGGTTCAGATGAGACGGAGGTGTCTGATGCAGAGCATACTGCCTTCCTCATCTATTGGCTCAACAAGTACCTCTTCTGCTCGGCCAGCCAAGCCATTACTAAAGAATACACAACCTTGTCCTTGGCTCTTGCATCGGGGAAGCCCTTGGCAATGGCTACACTTGTCTAGGTGCACCTAGTCCGAGGCATAACAGATTTTTTCCATTCGGGCTTTGGAGCTGGTGGAAGCCCGATATGGATTCTTTAATTGTGGCTGCACTCTTACTTTTTTGAGTTCCAACTAGCCCTTCGCCAGTTGGCTGATGTTCCTATCTATGCCGTCCAATTCATGGACGTAGCACCTTCTTCACACTCCTTTAAGGAGTGTTTTACTTTCTTCTATTAAGGTTGCTCCCCTCGGGATATAATCCTCTTCACCCCTTTCTTCTCACTTCAACTTTCTTCTTTTCTTTAACTCTCCAATAACCCTTCCAATTGGGGGTCGGGCACCCAGTCCACTTACAATGAGATTTTCTCTAGCTACTTAATAGCTAGAGACATTATTTTTAGCCCAAGTATTCCTTCTACCAACAATAAGTGCGGGGCCGAATATTACTTCGCTCCCCTTTATGCCCGCCAATTCGGGCTTACCCAACTCGTGCCCGTTCCCCCTGCATCACTATCAATGTTGACTGGGTAGAACGCGGCCTCATTGTCAACGACGGGCAAGTGAAGAAAATATAAGAACCGTCGGACCGCCTGAAAGCGGCATTCAACTTCACGCCTTTCTCTTCCCGGCCCGTGGTGTCAGAAGAATTCACCCAGTGGTGGGGTGACCGGGCAAGCATTATTTTTCAAGGCACTGCTGCTGATGCCCTTGCGCCTTTCACTGCATCATTGGCCACTGAGGCCAATGCTCCTGTCCCAGCAACAGCTCCAATCCGGCACAAGTAGGTAGCCAAGAGACCGGCTCGCAAGCCAGCTCCAGGCAAGGGTCCTTCTCAAAAGAAACAAAAAACAACATCGGCCTCTACTCAGGTTAGATTTCCAACATTCTAGCTGTTAAGCCCAATTTTATGCTTTTCAGTCCTAATATCTTCTTATTCTGTTTTGCAGCTTGTTGATGAGGACTCCGGAGAGGACCCCTCACTCCCAACTCCAACTCTTCCTGCATCACCGGCGTCCGCGGCGGCCTATCTGGAACTGGTCGTCGTGAGGGTAATGCCACTTCACATCGTGCCTCCGCTAACTCCTTCAAGTGGAGATGAAGACATTGCTCCTTCTAGCCAAGCTCCTGAGCAAGTCGTCCACTCTTCCAGCACTGAGGGCATGGCCGATGCGGGAGTCATTATTGAGGCAGTTGGGGAAGAAGTGGACCAGACCGTCCCTTCTGAAGTTGGAGCTCTCTCCGGGCAAGGGGAACCTACTGCAGCCACCGGATCATCTGTTCCCGTAACAGTGGAATCGGTAGTGGCCGAGGTCAATCCTCCTGAGGCTTCTGCAACTCTACAGGTTGAGGTCGGTGTTGATGATTCAGGCTCAATTCCAGAGGCTGAAGTGTTACAGATAACGATAGCCTCTACCAGTCCAGGGGTAAAGACCGGCCATGCTTCTTCCTCTTCTGCACTGGCTTAATCTTCCTCTCAACCAACTTCTCAACCCAGTGAGGCCAATGTTCGTGAAGAGATCTCGGCCTCACTTGGTTCTCATACCCAGGTATTGCTGTGTATACTTCATTCACAAAATTTTTAGAGACCATTTCTGATTGCTCATTCTCTTGAACAGGCCGATCCCATAGGACCAGAGCCACACATTCCCTTCAACGACTTCTTCTCCTGCCTGGACCTAGGAGCTTTTAACCTTGGCCCTCTGGAGCCCAAAGCCGTCTCACCGTCACACCTCCAACAAGCCAAGGATCTATTCTTCGGGCTTGCTGACTAGGAGCTGTCTAACCTTCCTGCTGCTGTTGACGTTGAAGCAGCCTTGAGCACTCTCATGGCCGATCCTTCACTTTCTGACGGGCAGCTATCCTTACTCCACGAGATACAAGAAAGACTCCCCAGCGCCCGTCTTTTGGATCGATCGGCCTTGAAGATTCAGGCTGATGCAGAGCTTCACTTAGGCTCGCGGCAGAAGGCCTTGAAGTTTCTGGAAGGGGCCAAAGCTAAGTTTGAAGCGGGGAAGGCCTCTCGGGCTCAAGTGCTAGCAAGGGACACCTGGCTACAGTCCCGTATCACTGCACTAAAAGCTCAGCTTGCCCAATGTGAGGCCGAGGTGGTCACCAACAACGCCGTCCTTGGGAAAATTGACGAAGCACTATCCTTACTTGGTGGCGATGCCCAAAAGTGCAGTGATCAACTGCAAGCCAGTGTTCTGATATTCCGGGCATGGGCCCAAAAGCTAGAAAAAGCCAAACGGGATCGGTCTAGAGCCATCAAGACCTGGGTGGACCTGAAGGCTAAGCTTAGGAATTTTGGGTCGGCCTAAAGGCCGACTCCTATTTTGTATTCTGTATAAAAAAATTTTCCTTTTTTTATTTTTTTTATTTTTTATCATTCCTGTAAGTAAGCTGTGCTCAGCCTATCAATACAAAATGATGTTCTTTTAAATCACTCGGACTCAGGTTCATAATTGATCAATTGATCATATTCTAACTCAGGATTTGGTTTATAGTCCAGGTTAATGGTCTCCCATAACGTAGGATAATAGGACTTTAAATACTGACCATTGATTAATCGGACATGAACCGTTCCATCTAAATCTCGTAGCCTGTAAGCACCACCTCTCTTTACTTGATGGACAATGAACGGGCCTTCCCAATTAACCGACCATTTACCGTAACGGTTATCTTTATCTCCAATAGGTAGCACGGCCTTCCATACCAAATCCTCTGTGCAAAAAGACTTCTCCCTCACCCTCTTGTTATAAGCTCGGGCAGCCCGTTGCTTTTTCACTTTTAATGAATATAAGGCCGCGAGCCTCATTTCATCAAGCCCTTCCAATTCAGCTATCATAGCCTCTGTGTACTCAGCAGGCTCTAGCTGATTTTGTAAAGCCCTTTTGGCCGATCGAACTGTTAATTCCATGGGAAGCATAGCGTCATGCACATAAGTCAGCATGAACGGCGTAACCCCAGTACTTGACCTTTTAGATGTTCTATAGGACCATAACGCTTCAGATAAGAGCTTGTCCCATTCCCTAGGATTTTCAACAATCATCTTTTCAATGATCCCCTTGAGGATCTTGTTAGTGGACTCGGCCTGTCCGTTAGCCTGTGCATAATAGGGCGTAGAATTAAGAATTTTGATCCCCCTACTTTCAGCAAAGGCCGACGTTTCCGTCCCTGTAAACACCGATCCTTGATCGGCCGTGATTGTTTCTGGAAGGCCAAACCTATGGATAATGTGTTCTTCAATGAATTTTATGACAGTGGCCTGAGTCACCGTTCTACAAGGTATGGCCTCAACCCACTTAGTAAAGTAGTCCGTAGCCACTATAATGAAACAGTGCTGGCCCGATGATAGCGGTAGGACTTTGCCAATTAAATCCATCGCCCATCCTCTAAACGACCATGGTTTGATTATAGGTTGCAGCTCTTTAGCCGGCACATGCTGAATCGGACCATGTTTCTGACAAGCTTGACAGCCCTTGGCATAACTGATACAGTCTTTCAACATGCCGGGCCAGTAATAATTGTACCTTCTCAACAACCACTTCATCTTTGTGCCGGCCTGATGTGCCCCATAAATCCCTTCGTGTACCTCGACCATTACCTGCATGGCCTGTTTCTTCCCCAGACACCTCAAGATTACATCGTCACCGATTAGTTTCTTGAACAATTCTCCATCGAGTACCACAAATCGGACAGCAAACAACCTAACCCTTCGGTCTACCCTGACATTTGGGTGATCCAGGTATTCAATAATGGGGAGTCTCCAATCGTCATCCTCCATCAAGACCGAATTGGTAGTAGCATACCAACCTCTCTTTGCAACGGATGGTAATGATCGGACATGAACAGTGATGAGTTGGTCTTCTACGTTCTTTTGAGAAGATGAGGCTGATCCTATTTTTGCCAACTTATCGGCCTCAGTATTTGTGGTTCTTGGAGTATAACTAACACTAATATCATCAAATGCCTCCATGAGTTGAGTGGCCACGGCGTGGAACGGGCAAAGCTCCCAACTTCGTATCTGTAACTCTCCAGCAATCTGTCCGATAACAAGCCCTGAGTCTCCTTTTATGTGCACGGATGATGCCCCCATTTCAAGGAGTATCTCTAGTCCAATGATAAGCACTTCGTATTCGGCCTGATTATTAGTGCATTTGAAATTGAGCCGAAATGACATTTTTGCCTTTTTGTACTTGGATGATACAATCACCACACTTGCCCCAGCACCCTCTGTGTTTTTGGAACCGTCAAAAATTAATGTCCATGGGACCAAAGACGTGCTCAGGGCTTTGGGTCTTAGAGGTAGTTCTCCCAGATCAGTAGGATCTGGGTGATCAGCCAAGAAATTGGCTATGGCCTGGCCTTTCACTGATTGCTCCGATCGGTATTGGATGGCAAATTCCATCAAGGCTAGGGTCCATTTTCCAATTCGGCCTCTCATGATCGGTCTTGACAACATATATTTTATCACATCAGTTTGACATATTATGTAAGTGGAAACAGGCAGCATATATGTTCTTAACTTTTGTGAGGATAAATACAACGCCAAGCATAACTTTTCAATCGGCGCATAACGCTGCTCGATTGGAGTTAAAATTCTACTTAAATAATAAACGGCCTGCTCGTTTCCTTGCTCGTTATCTTGAGCTAACATACTTCCTATAGAGCAGTCAGAGGCCGATATATACAACTTTAAATACCTAACCTTCTTGGGTGGCATTAATACTGGAGGAGTTGACAAATACTGTTTGATTCCTTCAAAGGCTTGTTGATGGCTGTCTTCCCATTTGAAGTCTTCATCGGTCTTGATCTTCAACAATGGGGTCCATACTTGGGTCTTCCCTGCACAATTTGATATGAATCTTCTTAAGAAATTGATCTGTCTGAGCAATCTCTGAAGCTCTTTCTTAATAGTTGGTGGTTTTGCTGCCTGGATAGCCCAAGCCTTATTTTTGTCAATCTCTATCCCCCTTTGATGTACTAGGAAACCTAGGAAATTCCCTGCTGTTACACCGAATGCACATTTGAGAGGATTCATCTTTAGTTTGTGAGCCCGCATTCTTTCAAATGCTTTTTCTAAATCCCTCAAATGATCGGCGTTACCTCCTGATTTCACCACCACATCATCTATGTAAACCTCCATGAATTGCCCGATCATATCATGGAAGATTGAATTCATTGCCCGTTGATAGGTAGCTCCAGCGTTCTTCAGCCCAAAAGGCATGACCGATTTGAGATTGCCCATTGAGCCTATGAGCGTGTTGTACTCCTGCCACATGGGCTCAACGTTAGCTCTCATGGCTTCTGAAATTGCCTCAAGCGTGATACTGCCATCTTTTGGAGAATGACCGGTACTTTCCTCCACAAGTGGGTCCATGGGAGGATCGTCTTGGCCGTTCTTCATCGTCTGCTTGTCTTTCTTTGGAGGCATGGCTTGACACTGTGGGTCCCATCGGGCGTGCCAAATTGTTTGCTGTAATTTGCGCGGGCGTGCCAGAGCCAACCGTGGTTTGGTGTGTGTGTGTGTGTGTGTGTGTGTGTGTGTGTGTGTGTGTGTGTGTGTATGTATGTGTGTGTGTGCGTGCAAACTAATTTCCTATCTGCTTGTGTGAGTGATACACAAGGCTTGATGAATCTGACTTCTAAATAGGGTGACTGTGTATAGCGTGTAGGAAAGTACCCTCACTGTAAATTCTTTAGCAACACTGAAGCGCACAAGCTAAAAAGTGTCAAAGTTTAACAGGTAAACAATCACAAACGGTTTAATAAAATGAAGATTTTATTAAATGTTTGGAAAAAATAAAACAGATCTAAAGAACAAACCAGAACAGGCTGATTATCCAAAAGAACAAAAAGAAATAACAAAAAGCCAGACCTATTTGCTATGAAGGCTGAAAAACATAAAGACTTAAGAGTGCTTTGAATGCTTTGGATGCTTCGAATGCAGTGTGTATGCTGTTTTGAGATGACGCGGAGTCCTCTGCTTGGATGACCTGCTTGAATATTTATAGCGGCCTTAGACGATTTCTACTTGGACAATAATTCCTTAGCTTGCGCCCCAAGCTGCTTGATTGATTGACGAGACCTTCCTTATCCATATCCTGATTGAATCAATCCCTTTAATTTAGGGATTAAACGCCTAAATCCAGCTGGACATCAGATTCCTTTCCTAAACGGACTCTTGTTTCCAACTCTCTGTGATGACGTCATCCTGCCAGCTGTGTATAGCACCGCCTTCTCCTTTCAGTCCATCGGCCTCGTCACTGATTCTCCTGGATGAATCGGGCTCTACCTGTTTCCATGCCTTCCCTCATGCCTGATTACCTTTCTTCAACTGCCCATGGCCAATCGGACTGTAACTCCCATCTTTCACTACACAGTGTCCGATTGGTCTTCGTGTTGCTTCATTCCACCATCGGGCTATCAGTGCATTGGGTTATATTTTATCATAGCCCGATAATCCTCACATATGTCCAATTTTCCATCGGGCTCACCTTATCATACCCAACAACCTTGTTCCTATCATCGGCCTCACCTCTATGTTTAAGTCCGACGAGTCATCCATTCCTTAACCCAGCCTCCCCTCCATTCAGCTCCACGCCACTCGGACTCAAAAACCTTTGACGGTTTTTGGGTGCAAACACTTATGTAAATGGCTTTACTCATATTTTCACCAAAATCTACACATACATTGAATTTAGTTTTTTCTTATTGCTATTAGCTTTAATGATTTGGGATTTTCTTCAAACAGATAAACTGACCAAAATCGACCCTATTTAGAATGATCTGTCCCCACCATAATGATATGGAAGTTGGTTGGAATCGGTGTCTATTTATGCAAAATTGAATCATTCAGTTCGGTGGTAAAATGTATAGTAAAACCGACCATGTACACTCCTACTTGTTTGTCGTTGCATCAACGAGTCTCATAATGCATCAAAAGTGTAATTGACAAAAGTATTGTCCATGTTCCACTTTGCAAATTGTACTACTTGTGACCGAAAAATTGTACGACTTAAAATTACAAGATATGAAATAAGCTATACAGATGTACTAGCTTCGTACATGCATTAATGTGCTATCATTTGTGTACACACTTATTATGGCTATTTTATAGTTGACAAAGTATTGTCTAGCTTCTCTTTCCAAATCTATTATATATATATAAAAGTCAAGGCCAAATCCTTCTCCACAGCCTTCCACGTGGCCGCTTCTATCATTTTCTTCACTCCACGTAGGATTTATAATTTTATACTGCCTCAAAATCAAACTTCTTATGTGGAAAACAAACCAGACCTACTCCTCCTCTCTTCCTCTCATACGCAGACCATTTATGAGCGTCTCTTCCCCTCCCCTCTCTCTCACATACAGTAGACCCCCAGACCATTTATGAGCGTCTCTTCCCCTCCCCTCTCTCTCATATACAGTAGACCCCTCATTCTCCCCCACCCTCTACATCTAATCATCGTCTCTCTCTCTCTCTCTCTTTCTCTCTCACACACACACACACACACATCGATGGTAAATGTCATAGGTATATTTTTTCAACTCTTTTTGAGATTATGTGATTCTCTGTCACTAACTTTGATTTTGCAATTCTCTGTTTGATTGCAGGCGCCGAAGAAGGACAAGGCTCCTCCTCTGTCTTCCAGCGATGCATCGACAACGACCACCAACTGGTATGAACTATTGTTTAATTTATCTAATCTTACGGTATTGGATCAGCTTTAAGAAATTGTTGGTACTATATCTTCTTTCTATGGGGGTGGAAACTATATATATAAAGTAAGGGCTTCTCTTTTATTCTCGATCGTGTGATCTCTCTTATCCTCTGTCCTTTGGGGTTCTATCATAGGGTTTGGTAGCAAATCTAAATCGCTGTGGGCATGTGATTTCGATTGCTTAGTTGAGTGTGCATTGTTCTTCCAAATCATGGAGGTTGAATATCAAGAGGTTAGTATTTCTTTTTCTCTTCAATTTTTTCCTCACCATTTTTCATATAATAAAATTGATAAGTCTGCCACTGAGTTGTGGTTAGTACTAATTATTATTGGCATTTTGTTATGTTTCTTTTTAAATCATACTAGCTGATAACTTCCCAACTTGGATTGGTAGTTGAGATACTCTTTTTTTTTTGGTTGAATAACTATTAATTTTTTTTTTTTTTTTTTTGCTTTGTCAACATTGTTTGGTATTGCTATGCAACTTACACTAAATGAAGGAGAAACTCTACTTTGGTCTTCTAAATGCAGTTAGTTTTTTTGTGGATTACTCAAATGCACTTAAAATGAATAGGAAAAAATGTTTGATTGTTTTGGGTGGTAATTCTTATGCAACATTGGGTGACATGATATATACATATATATTAGTGTTTCGTTTATTAGTTTTGTGGAATTGTTATTGATTTCTGTATTAATATATTTTTTGTAAAGTTTTCTTATGTTTTTTTTAAGGAGTGGATTCATCCTCAACTCCATCAAATCTTTTCCTCTTGCCGTTTTCAGTCAAAGCTCGAGCCTCTCCCTCCAATCGTTCAGATTCTCAGGTACGCTCTATAATCCCTGAATCTACTTTCAATCAATTTAGATGGGTTTGTTATGATCCATAGACGACGAAGTTCATTTTACGGGTTTCTCTCCTAATCTTCTGACCCAGTTCTCTAATATATAAATATGTATATGGATATATATATATAGAGAGAGAGAGACACACACACATATATATATATATATATCTATTTACATCTAAGTGCTTGAGAGTTTCAAATAAATGATTTAGGCATTTGTTTCTTATACCACTTGCAATTGGAACTCCTTTCAGGTAATATTTGTTTCAAATCCATTGTTTCTCTCTTTCTTTCTTTTTTCCTTATATTCTCAGTTACAGTGTAAGCAGCTTCACTAACACGCAGTTTATTTACGATTTTTGTTAACAATTGAAATTTTGTGTGCTCATTTGAAAATGAAGTGTTTGAGTTATATAGATATTGTGGGGCTGTAGCGTTTCTGCATGATTTTTGGTGTTTCAATCATTCCCTCATATGAACTCATGAAAGATATAACAAAAATAAACCAAATAATGAGATGAGATAAATATTTTTTTTGGTCTATTTGTTTTTCCCTTTCCTGGAAACGAAAGAACAAAAACTTATCTTTCCATAGGCCCATAGATATAAACACAAGTATTTTTGTATTTTAAGACTTGAGTATGTAAGCTAACATGCTTTGCTCACAATTGATACAACCAAACCCATTAGCTAGGAAAAGCTTTGGGCCTAGGATCAACCAAACTTATCTTTAACCGTTTTCTCAAAAATATCTTTATGAGCTGTATTTTATACTCTTCATCTATTCGCTAACCTGTTTGGTTAGCGAGAAGTCTGGAACAATAGCTCAAAGTTGTTTCCAAGTGACTAGAATATGACAAAATGAAAAGAGGCCTTAACAATACTCCTTTTTTTTGGGTTGACTAATTGCCAATGGGATATCTTATGCTTCGTGAGAAATTGGAGCCATAAAGGCTTGCTTTGGTTTTATCGATATGGGTAACTAGTTAGCTCTCTCTCTTTTCCATAGAAGCATGTTTGTACATTACATATTCATATTAGATAAGCTGATTGTGAATGTTTTGTGGATGTTACTTGAAACTCTTGAATGCGAAAGTGTATCTCCCTAAATTTGAACTAATTTGCTGGATTTCAGCATGTAAAAGTGTGAATACAAATAACTACTACCACAGTTTCAATCTGCCTAACTGGTGTCATTTTCAATATTTGTTTGTTGCAGTTCATGGGTCGACATAACCCTTTTAAAGCTTCAAACTTCGGACGCTCAAACCTCTACTGATAATCGTTCTGCCTGCGAATGGCTTAATGGGTTAATAGCTTGGGTTTCCCAGCAGAAATTAGACAGCCATATGATGTTGCTTTATGCCTTTTGAGTGTTCATTTATGTTGTTGCCTTTTGCTATTATGCGTGTAATATATGTCAGCTTTGGTATATAACTACATTTTTTCCCTCAGGAGTGTAACTATATTTTATTAATGAATCTTTCTTCTTCCCTTTAAAAAATCAAAATAAAAACAATCCAACACCAATCATTTAGGTATGCTTCTTTCCTGATCCCTTTGGGTTAAAACATTCTAAACTAGTGTTCATTTATAAATTATCGTACAATTACCTTTATGAACTTTGGTTGTCAGTTTCACAAGTGTTACGATATTCACGAAATGGCAAATTTTTTGCATAGCCCGTGCATAGCACGGGTTATCGACTAGTTTTACTAACGGTTGAAGAAATAATATGTATATGTGTACTAGTTTCGTGCGTATAATGGCTAAATTACATTTTTGTATCTCATAGTTTGGGCAAAGTTTTATTTTGGGTCTTCTAGTTTCAATTGCAATACTTTAGTCTTTATAGTTTTGAATGAGTGTCAATGTAAGCCTGCCTCTGACTCCATCAATTCAACTTGACAAAAAACTCACGTACGTTGTATGAGTCCACTTATTAGAGACATTTTGGTACCCTATAGTTTGGACGAAGTTTTACTCTGGGTCCTAGAGTTTGGGTGATGTTTCACTTTAGGCCCTGGAGTTTGGGTGAAGTTTTACTTTGGACCCTGGAGTTTGCAAGGCACATGAGTGTGCCATCAAGTTGCATTAACGGAGTTAGAGGCATTGTCTACATTGAAACCAATTCAAAACTACACAGTCCAAAGTGTTACAATTAAAACTAGAGGGCTCAAAGCATGGGTGGAGCCCATGTAATTTGTAGAATTTTGAAATTAATTTATGTTTTGTCCACTCCAAAATATTAACTTTTAGAAAAGAATAAAATTATGCATCCCAAATATAAATCCCAAATTTGGTTCCCAAATATTTTGTCAATTGTATCACATGCATATGGCATGCAGTACCATCAATCACTGTAAAACATTTGGTGCATTTGTTATGCCATTTGGGAAATAACTCTAGGATTAAAATATGGAAAGCATATCATTATTCTTTTGAAAAATGGTTCATGCCTATTTACAGTACAACACGTATTTCGATAAACCATAAGCCAAAGGATTAAAATACGTGGTAAATATTACAAGCACCAAATTTTCTAACTCTCAAACAAGAGAAAAAATCACAGTAAATTGTTATCTTTATGATACAAAAAGCATATCCAAAAATATGTATAAACAGGTTTAAAAAAAAAATCGCTTCGGGGGCTCTGTCCCTGACACTCCGTGTGCCCGTGTTTGCTAGTCTACTTAGTAACTCGCGCGGCCCCCTCAAATGCAAATTTGTGACTCTGCCCCTAACCTAAAGTGAAACTTTGCCGATACTTGAGAGTACCAAAATGTAATTTACTCTGTGTATAATTTGCAATTACTTGTGCACACACTTGTTCACTAATCTAATTTTGCATTGGCTTTGTATAAAGGAATTTAATAATTATGCCTTGTTTCCTGTGATTACAAGATTACACCAATTGGCTTTTTCCTATGTCTATAAAGTCATCAATAATGTTATGTTTCCTAAATTTAATCTCAAATTTAGTTTTCAAATACCATATACAATGGTATGTGGTAGCACCGACCACTGCCATAATTTGTGGTATAATTGTTAAAATATTTGGAAAACAAATTTGGGATTCAAATTTGAAAAGCATAGAATTATTCTTTAAGTTAAGTGATAATGAATGGGAAGAAATAAATAAAAATTCACTGAAAAATCCCTCATTTTAGATTAATTAAATTTAAAGAATAACCTGTTTTTAACTATGATCAAAACTCCATGGCTAGTAAAACGTAATCAGACCAAGTCCAAATTTTTTAAAAGTTATGTAAAATTTTACATAACTAGTACAATTTTTCACAAAAGTTTTTTATAGCATACGATTTTTTACTAAAATAAAATGGGTTGGACCTAATACTATAAAAGTATATTTTGGAGGACTTTTGTCATGCCCCAGATCCACACATGTGAATCTCGGACACGTGGCATGCAACCAAGGCCCTCAAACACCAAGTTAAGAATGTAAAAGAAGGAAAACATGTTCAAATAAACCTTTGTACAAAGACAAATCAAGCCCAAGGGCAAAATGGTATTTTGAGATATGGTCAAATTTTATATTAAAAGATAGCCCTTTGAGACTAGGTTCTAATGCAAAAAACGGCGTGCAATTTTGAATTTTTTAGAAATAGTTATTTTCGTTTCCGTAAAGGTCGACAGACTAGAAAATCACTTGCGGATCAATACACCCAAAATTCGGATTTTGTTGTACACATTTTTCATCAGTTTTCCTCCATTTTGCAAGTCCAAACACCACTAAAACCAAACCAAACCTCATGGGTACTTCCAAACCATTTTAAAACTATTTCAAACCATTTCCAACCGATTCTAACATGGCTCTAAACATTGAACAAGATGCAAAAGTGCTACCACACTCAAACTCTCCCAATTCTCACAAAAACCAACCAAAACATGATCTTAATCCAAACTCTCAACCATACATACTCCAAACTATATAAACAAAAGTATGAAAGGTTTGAACATAACTCTGAGCTTCGGTTATAACATTAACATAAGTCTCGGAGCGATAAACAAGAAACTAACATAATCTACAAAATTAAGTACATTCCCAACTTAAACCGTACGAACTCGGATTACACCATGTTACTAGTTTTGTACATAATCAACAATAAACTTGAAGCTACTATATGCACAAGCCTTCTCGACACCACGATCCCCGATTCACCTCCCCGGATTCTCGCCATCGTGCTCACCTGGAATGGTTATTCAATAACTACTACAATGAATAAGCTATATACTTAGTGAGAGATATCAATCAAGCATATAGATGGCATATCAGTGTCCAAATTCATCACTAAAAATGATCTCCGGATAAGCAAGTATCTCCTCTGCCACTGTCCATACGTCCGCGACTCCCCCAATAGTCCACGGCATAAGCCAATGACCTACGCCTTATACGTACGGTCTAATGCCGTTATCCGCAACAAGTGGTCGCCACCATGATACAATCTCATGGCGGATTTATACAAGCTTTCCTTTGACCGAAATAGGCAACTAAGCATGCTCACATAAACATATCATTGCGCTTTTCACATAATTACGTCGTACTAACCGATCAGGCATACTTTAATACAATGAATCATTCATTATAGCTAAACATTGGTAATTAAGCTAATTATGCATGTTATTAACATCCAAATGAACATAAAAACATGAATCTCATCCAAAAACAAGATTGAAACCACTCACCTCTTCACAATTCGCTCCTAGTTGAGAACTTAAAGCCCATACATGAATTCGGTAAACTACGGATTACTGAACTGAATTGGGTCTCAAAAATTACGATGATTAAACTCAATAAAAACAATATCAAAATGTTAGACTCACCTCTACCAGTCCAAATCCGGTCTCGGAATCAAAATCGAAAGTTGTTTGCCAGATCAACAGCGTAAAAACATTGCGCTAAAGCCCCGTCTCCTTCCTCTCTCTCTAACTAACTATAAAGGAAATAAAGAAGAGAAATTATGATTTCTCTCTCTCTCTCTCTTGTTTTACATGTTTTAATATTATGGGTTTCTATTATGAAATCTCCCAAGGTTCTGGTTTATTGCTATTCCACCCCCAGCTAGGTTTATAACTAACTATTTATTCCTCTAAACTTAAGTGGGTCCTTGTCTACTGTCACCCCCCGGCGTGGCAAAATTAGGGAAAATTTTAAAATTTTCATTCTTAGACCCTTAGACGCCTGGCTGGTTGAATCACCGAATTGTCCATAACTCATCAATAATAAAAGCAACATGACTAATCATAAGATAAAGCCAACCTTAACATTCATGGCTATATTACAAAGGAAATGGTAGTATAGTTCAACTAATTACAAACCCAAGGATACAACATTGTCTTATGGCACTAGGGCCTCACAAAAACTATTACAAAAGATAGATAAAGTCCTCTAATGGAGGTTATAATTAAAAAACATCTACAAAAGTAGAACAACTAGTCTTCTCTCTAACTAGCATAGCCAAAGTCATCCTCGGTGTAGTCTTCCTCCACGTACTTATCCTAGCCAGCATCACAACCTATGTATTCTTTATCTGGAAAAGCTGGACATGGGAATGTCCAGCGACATGAACGCCGTCAGCTTATGAAAGCCGAGTGAGAAAACTAAATCAAATGGAACTTATATAGCAACACACAAACAAGATACGTTTTGGAATACCTTGTATTTTTAATAATTATTTATATAGAAAGATTCCATAGACTTCCTTTAATCATACTTAAAGTTTCACTTTCAATCGATCGAAGTCAGATTGAACGATCGAGTATTTCTTTCTTCAATCGATCGAAACCTGTTCAAGTGATCGAGCATTTTTAAGTTCAATCGATCGAACTCTGTTCAATCGATCGAAACCCTACCGACATAAATTTATTACGTGGTCCGTACTTCAATCGATCAAACCTTTTTTCAATCGATCAAACTGACTGATCTGCTTTTGATCAATCGAACGAGTCTCAATCGATCAAACTTATAATCTTTAGGAATTCTAGGTTTCACGCAAACACAGCCACCTGCACTCCTCCCATCCCCTCTCTCTCTCTATATATATATGTATGTATCACGTGTGTGTGTGTGTGTGTGTGTGTGAAGTTTGTTGCCCAGAGTTGGGAGAGAGAGAGAGTTGGTATGCTTATGTTTTGATATATATATATTCACTATATATACACACACATCCATATATATATACATATTCTATTAGATAGAGAGAGAGAACCAGAAGAAGAAGACAGAGAAGAGAGGAAGAAGAAAAGGAGACAGAGAGAGAAGGCAGAGACTAAGGAGAGAGAAGAGGAGCCACTATAGGAGGCCATTGAAGTTCAAGCCTTGCCAAACACGCCCTATGACGTTTTAGTGAGTTCTAAACTCACTTAGTACCTTTAATATGATGTTTTACGAGTTTTTAACACGAATTAATAGACCCAAACACGCCCTAATGCCTCTGGACATTCACTGTCCAGAACTGCTGGAGAAGATGACTCTCGAGTGATTAAACTGAGTTCAATCGATCGAAGGTTCAATCAATCGAATGGACTTCGATCACTCAAACATTATTTTTCTCAATCAATTGAAATGGTTTCAATAGATCGAACTTAACAGAACATGGATTGTTTCTTTTGTTTATTATATATGAGGTTCGGATGTTCGATTTTTGATTCAGATTTCTATTATGATATTATGGGTGGATCAAGGATAATGTGACAACAAAGATAAGTACGATTAAGAATAATGGATTAACGTGATGGCGTTAGATACTACGTGGTTCATGTATGAGTTTGATATCCATTCATTTCAATCAGAGTAGTCAGGCCACATGGGAATTGTCAAAGTGTCAGTGTTAGTGCTGAGTTTAAGTAGGTTTGATAAGTTTAGGAAATGGTATGTGGGCGGACGCCTAGTCATGATATGCTTTCACATGCAGTGGATGGTTTATATCCTTAACGAGCAGTGGGTAGGACCATGTAGTTCTAAGATAGCCAGATGATCCATGTTATATCCTTAACGAGCGGTGGATGGTTTATTTCTTTAATGAGCGGTGGATGGAGATCACTGGTATAAATTGATGAGTCATGGCAATAGATTTGATATGCTATTGTTCAAAGCGTTGTATCCCTGATATGCGGTGGATGGTTTATATCCTTAACGAACAGGGGATGGACTGACGTGGTGTCCATGATTGCGGTGGATGGTTTATATCCTTAATGAGCAATGGACAGAATGATGGTATGTCTATATATGTTAAACGATTGAGTCTGTTCTTTCCAGTCAGAGTATGTTGGTTATCGGTCTTGGAATAATCAGACAATAAGGGTTGGTTACGACATGGGATAATAAAGAGAAAGATACTATTGAAACACTATATCTTAGACACTTCCATAACTTGTTTATACGTTATATCATTGGTACCCTGTGAGTTTCTATTCACTCAGCTCTCAGTAAGCTGATGGCCGTTATTGCCTAGACATTCCCCATCCAGACTACCCTATTCTTAATAATGCAGGTAATGATGCGTACAAAGATGGCTACTACCCTAAAGGGGAATATGTAGAGGGTGGCACCACTGATGTTGGTTATGCCGGAGAAGGGTGCTACGCCGACGACTACCCTTACGCCAGCTAGAGATGGAGATTTATATTTAGTTTTATTTCTATTGAACTTTGTTAGTTAACATGTACTTGGGCATATGTTGTCTCTAGACCTATTGTGATCCTGCGGACCACTCTGATGTTTGTAATCGTTAGATCTGTTATTATATATTTCAGTTTGTTTACTATTCCTGTCATTTTAGTTGGACTAGTACTGTGTGGTGTGGATAATTAGTGACATTCACCTGTCATTCCCTATGAACCCAAGAAGGAAATTTATTTTTCTTTATTTTTGTTGCTCCAGGGCGTGACCCGTGTACTGCTTTTAATACGTCTTTTAAAGAACCACATGTTCTCACCATCGAACTATGACAACTAACTTGCCCGTCCAGGTATTCGAAAAGAATTCGATCAACACAACTAATCTCAACATCCTGACAACACTACCATAATCTACTACCAGAGTCTGACACTGAATCCCTACTCTCATCAACAACAATCAACAAAGAATCTAACCACTTTACTCTAACTTTCACTTCATCACGGAGAACTGAAGTGTTCTCACTAACCTTCACTTCATCACGGAGAAGCGAAGGGTTCTCACCATCCTTCACTTCGTCACGGAGAACCGAAGTGTTCTCACTAACCTTCACTTCATCACGGAGAACCGAAGTGTTCAACTAACCTTCACTTCGTCACGGAGAACAGAAGTATTCTTACTTTCACTTTGTCATGGAGAACCGAAGTGTTCTTAATAACCTTCACTTCGTCACGTAGAACTGAAGTGTTCAACTCAACCTAACAAATAAGCCTGACATGGAGTCCTAGCTTTCCTAACCAACCCGACATGAAGTCCTATCATAACCATTCTGAGTTTGACACGGAGTCTCGACTTACCATACTATCATCACACTAGGCCCTCGTGGCCACCAACCTGACAACTATACCTTTTTCACACCCTCCTGACCTCCACGACCTGGTTTACTTTAACTAACACCTATTCTCACCATAAACTGCTCTTGACATAGCACAACTGAAACTCACGTATCCCCGACCAGGCATGTTTTACTCATTACAAATTTAGGTTCATTATATGGATTCTGATTACAACTAGCAAGTTCTGTTTATACGCCCGTAAACCTGTTTTATGTCATATTATACTAATGAAGTTTGAAAAAGCATTAACGTTCAGCTCGTTGCTACGAATACAACTTAAGGAAACTTTCCCAGAAAAACACCCACAAATTGGTTTCTGCCACTAATTGGTTACTCCCACTAATTGGTTTCTGCCATAAATTAGTTTATGCTACTAATTGGTTACTCCCACTAGTTGGTTTCTGCCACTAATTGGTTACTCCCACTAATTGGTTTCTACCATGAATTGGTTTCTATCACTAATTGGTTTCTGCCACAAATCAGTTTATGCCACTAATTGGTTTTTGTCACTAATTGGTTACTCCCACTAATTGGTTTTTGCCACTAATTGGTTACTCCCACTAATTGGTTTCTGCCTCAATTTGGTTATTCCCACAAATTGGTTATTCCCACTAATTGGTTTCTGAAGTCCGTTTCAAGAATCCTTCTTTTCAAGCAATATATTACACTTTAAGCTCGGGGTACTAAGCATATATACTCCTATGGATAGTACAACATCCTCATAGCTATACTCACAAACTATATAGGTCCATTTTTGAGTCAAAGTACAACTATCAAAGCATGTTCCATAAGTTCAAAGCACATTTCCTAAATCTAACACATAAAGCACATGCATAACTTCATTAATATGCCTGGGATACTAACATAATTTGTAATGTACATATAACAAGGTATCATGTAGACATAATCGAGGTACAACTAAACAAAGCGTAGGAATAAAAGTAATAGAAAACTTTTCCCAGAAATTGGTTTCTCCCACTAATTGGTTACTGGTGACAATTACTAGAATCCTTCTTTTCATGCAATGAACAACACTTTAAGCTCGGGGTATTAAGCATAACTACTCCTACGGATAGTACCACATTCCCATAATTTATTCTTACCAACTACATAGGTCCATTCTTGAGTCAAGGTACAACTATCAAAGCATGTTCCATAAGTTCAAAGCACATTTCGTAAATCTACACATAAAGCATATGCATAACTTCGTTAATACGTCCGGGATACTAACATATAGTTTCTAATGTACATATAACAAGGTTTCATACTAATAAATTCGAGGTACAACCAAACAAAGCTTAGAAATCAACAAAACGGAAATCTGCTCCCAGAAACCAGTTACACCCACAAACCAATTTCTGGTACCCTAACCCAGAAACTGGTTTCTCCCACAAACTAGTTTCTGGTACCCTTTTTTACAGTTTTTCACAGCACTGGTATACTATAGGTTTTACTTCGAAAATCTACTTGCATGGCATGGAAACTTCTCAAGAATACTACTAAAACACTGCTAAACATTATAGAAGTTCTAAAGTGAGTTAGTAGACTCACAATTGCTTGAAATTGAGCTTGAACGTTGAATTTGAGCTTAGGAAGCTTGAACTCAACTTTAATGGTGGGAACTTCTTCTTCTAACTTCTTAACTTCTGTAATTCTTTGAAGGTCTTCTAAAACATCTTCTTACAGATTCTAGGTTCCCATGGTGGTGTTTGTAAATATATGGGTGTATGTATGAAGGTGTGTTCAAGGATGGAGGAATAGATGCTTTGATTTCATTCTAATATTTTTGTCTCTACATGGGACTCACTTCCTAGCTTTTCTCTAAACTAATATGCAGATTGTAAATGCCCAAGAGAGTATAATGCATGTGTGCATGCATGTATATATATAGGAGGTGATGGGAGTTAGGTGTCACCTTGCTTGTAAGCAAGCTAAGACACATGTCCTAGTTGTTGACATGTAGCTTGGGTAGTAGTGACATGTGGAGAGTGGGTTGCATGGGCTGCCATGTGGGGTCTACCTCGAGTTTCATGCCACTTTCTTGATTTACATGCAAAATTCCTCGATATATGTGTCGGCCTCGATTTACGTGCAATCGGGTATTATTTCTAATGTCCGGGTCCGAGTATAGGACTAAGTTAAGTCTAATCGTGATCGAGTCGGTACCGTGTCTATAGTCTAATTAGTTAGATATTATATCGGTATAGCCATGCAATTAAAATAATACCACAATAGACCAAATGACAAAAATTCAAAAATCTGATTTATTACAAGTAAAGGAAAATTACAGGTACTACATCTTCTACCACCTATTATAGGATTTCGTCCCCGAACGAACTTCTTTAAGACTTGGAATAGTGACTAGTCGATACCAAGCCACTAAGGATGATTAATAGACCTCCATATAGGTGTGGATATCGCAGGCAAACCACGCTTTTAAAAAAATCTTTTTCAAATTTCAAAATTCAAATACGAGTCACCACTTATTATTTAAAGGAAAATTAAGAAACCATTTTAAAAGCAAACTGATCTTTTGGAAACCATAGATTTCTGGGTCTGGGGATTATGGAATGAGAGGGGAAGGAGCCTGGCGGACTAAAACACCCCCTCTCATCCTATCTCGTGATAGGCATCTACTCAACATCTTTTTTAATCAAATTATTAATCTAAGCATCCCCTCAATTAATACATATGTATAAATATACATTACAAAAATATGTTGAAAAGGGTGCAAGATTGCTAACGATAAAAGGCATACAAAATCATATAATTCAACTAGCAAGCAATAATGATATGCAAATGAGGAACAAGAGAGCTTACCCAGGATCCAGCTACGAAATGGAAACATGTAATGCATGCAAGTAAATAAAAAATTCCTAATAAAAAGGTCTCTAATCACATATATACACATAAGGCATATTCTAATTCTAAGGTGTCGCGCATGGAATTTGAAAATTAATAAAATCAAGAAATGAATTAACTAGAGAAGAGTTTGAGAAATCATACCTCCAAAGCGCTACAAAATAAAGGGTTAGTCCACCTGCTTGGAACAATAAATAATATCGATTCCTAAATAACACACCCAAAGTTCTAGCTTAAATCTATCAAGTATAGGAAGGGTTGACATAATTATGAATTCTTTATAAGTAGTTGGAAATACGACACCTCCACAGATAGGCAAGTCTCAACTAGGAGCCAATGCAATGTCCATATGGAGATGGTGTAATCCCAACATGATCATAAAGAACCCATAGTTATGTTCAACTAGGTTCTATTTAAATGCAACCTTAAGCTAAAATTAATCCTATTCATAAACATCAACATATATGGATGGATGCATAGACATGAATAAGGATGAGCTATGAACTTTTCACTAATTTGGATCACTTGGCCTCTGGATTAAGCTTAATTAATCATCATTAAAAAATGGTTTAAGCTCTAGGTCATAGAAAGATCATTTAGATTAGAGTTAGCAAGATTTATCAAAACTGTGACAGAATTACAAGAATTACAGAGAGCAGACCAGACTTTAAAAAATAGACAACACATAATTCCAACGGTTTGATCTTATTGGTTTTTGGACACAAGATGCCTCTTTGAGTCTAGTTTCTAACCTAAAAATAAAATCAAATATCAAACGGTTCAATCTCTGGGAATTGGGCAAAAACTAGACATCACACAAAAATTTACAACTCTCTGTCTAGAGTTTTTGTATGATTTTCTAAAAATAGCAAACGAATCAGAATCACTTTGATTTTTTTAGAGAATCTTATTAACACATTAAACTTCATAGAAAAATTTATTTGAAGTCAAAAAGGCTTGATTTATGCTCTGATCCACTTAGTTTAAAACAGACTTACTGTTCTGAAATTTTGGACAGAGAGTGACTAGTTCACAAATCTTAAGACCAAACCATGTTAAATATAAAATTTCACCAAGACAAAAATCATAGTGATACATACATGAGTTATGAACACTCTCCAATTGGTCTCATTCAATTCCAATGGACTATGATTTAATTAAAAATCTTTAATCACAGTTGGTTAATGAATTCATTGCACCAATGTTGACCTCTAAGTTATGAAAATAGACAAGTCTAATTCCTCTCTCAAGTTGATGATCCTTGGGGAATATGGACTTAATTTTATTCAAGTCTCCTCCCAAATTAATGATCCTTGGAGACCAATCCGTATAAACCTCCATGAAATATGAAGAGGATTCCATGAGACTTCAAATTAGGGGGTCCAAATCATAAATCAAGAGTTGGATCCACTAATTATGTATGGATATAACTATGATCCACTTTATTTCCCATATAAATCATAAGATTATAGAGAATTAAAGGATCAAACTCATGGGAGTCAAATGAGATATTGAAGATCTCACAAATCCCATGAGTAAAATACAAACAAAGAAGAGATGAAATCAAAATTTTGTTGATCATCCAAACTAAGTTCCACCTTAGAATTCATTTGATCTTAAATCCAAAACTTATTTTAGATCCAAATCAATGAAGAAAACAAATGAAAATTCAATCACAATTCTAGTGGTGTGTGATGAAATGAGGTAGGAAGAGACTTTTTGAAAATGTGTAAAGATCCTAGTCAAAACTATGAATTGTGATTGAATTATTATATATGAAGATAGATTTGAAGGTTTTACCTCTAGATCTTCTCAACATTTGTAGAGATGCTGAATTCCTCAAGCTTTTTCTCTTCTTCTTTCTCAAGCTTCAAACTCCTTCAATGGTGATTTGATGGTTGGATAGAGTTTTGGTGGGATTTGGATAGATAATTGGTAGAGTTTCTCTCTCTATCTTTTTCTCCTCTCAAGCTCTCCCAATATATTTCTCTATATAATTCAAGTATCCATCTAAGTTTAATAGTTCGATCAAAATTGGGGTGTCTACAACAGGATTGAATCATATGAGATCAACCTTGTCGTAAAAATCATAAGTGTAAGACTTAGAGCTAGAAACTGACATACTTCCACGGAATCGGATCCCAAAATAGTCAGCGACAACTCAGAGTTTAGAAAAGATTGAGAGTAAGTACCCCTTGTTATTATGAACCATTAGGTTGATATACGATTAGAACTTTGAACTTTTAGGACCTAACAACCTCTAGATTTCAGGGACGAAATCTCTTGTAAGGTGGGTAGACATGTAATACCTCTAATTTTTCTAGAAATTGCACGTAGAAATTTAGGAATTATGATGTCACCTCGTGTGGTCTTGGTTACATAATCTAGCTAGTTAGGACAATCCTGATTATGACCCATCTATAAGACTTATACGTTATCATCCTAACGACGATGATGATCCAATATTATATTAGTAGTAATAATCTTAGTAGTCGTAACCTTGACATCTTAAGATTTATTTAGAATCATAGATAGACCTACAATTAGACCCATACACATTTTCGTACACGTTCACATTTTTAGTCTCACATATAGTCACTAGTGCACATTCACTGTCATACATCCCAATGCATTCACCCAAGAGTGGGACCCACACCACCCCTTGGCAGTTACGTGGACCCCACCCATATCTACCCTTGAACGTACACAAGCATACACACACTTGTACACACGTTGGGGCACCCAACATATGGGATAACCTTCCTTATTTCTTCCCTCTATATAAGGATCCCTCCCTCACCCTCATTAGACTTCCCTCACAGCCCCAAATTTGTCCATTATGGATTTATGCAGAGAGAGAGACCCGAGATTAGAGAGCGAGAGAATTTGGAGAAGAGATCAAACCTCACACTTATACCCGTATACACTACACCCTCACCCACATTTTCTGCCTCACCCTCTTAACACACACACTCTGTGATCACAAGAAGAAGAAGAAGAGACTGGAGAAGAAGAGCGCGGGAGGAGGGAGAGAGAGAGAGAGAGAGAGAGCGAGAGAGAGAGAAGTTGATCAGAGAGAGAAGAAAAGAAACCGAAGCTCCCAGAGGTAAACCAACACTCCTTTTCATTTCTGCAACATTGCATATCATACACATACCTAGGAATCCACATGCATGAAGCCAAACAAAGCCTAAGGCTCGCTGAGAGCTCAGACTGCCATTAAAGCCCCCACACTGGAGCTTGATTTTGAAATCTCACCATACCCCTTAAAAAATTATACCAAACAAACCCCATTGGTCCCAGAAAGAAGCCCTACATGCAGCTTTTGGATTAGACCATGTTTGGTCAGCCATGCAAGACGTTATTCCCTTGTAAACTGAAAAGAATAATCCCCTGGTTCTTATAGAAAATGAGATAACCCACCCAGTACCCATCTTAGAGTATGTTATAGAGGGAAGAAATCTGATCATAATGGCGGTGGTTTGGGAAATTTCTATGAAGAGACGAGAGAGATATGGTCATTTGAAGGTTTTCCGGCGAATTGGGGGTCACAGACGACAAGGGGGCTCGCCGGAGAAGAAATAGGGGAACGGGTTATAACACCCGGGTACGGTCAGTTCGGGTCGGGTTTAGGTTTATGTGGGTCAAAGTGTATGAGTAAGTAGGTATGGGTACGGGATAGGGTCGGGTTTAAGTAAACCTATAGACCCCTTTATTGGAACGACGTTGTTTTGAAGTATCTAGTCGGTTCACGGGTTTGGTTCGGGTCATGTTGTGTGTGTACATGGTTTAGGGTTTGGGTCGAGTTCGGGTATGAGTTTGGTTTAGGTTTGAGTTGTGGGAAGGTTTAGTTTGTGAGTATGTTTGGGTCTCGGATTCGGGTTAGGTTTGACCCAGTTGAGTTTTTAGGATGGGTTTGTTTGAATGTGTATACTGGTAATCCGTATAAGTCAGATTCGTGTCGGGTCTAACCCAATGGGTTGTCAAATTGGATTCCTTTGAGTGTGCAAATGGGTTACCCATTATGTATGGGTTGGTTCGGGTCTAACCCGTCGGGTCTGTTTATTAATAATATTAATAATTATATTATTAATTTATTTTAAAGGTTTAAATTATTATAAATTAGTTTATATGGTAATAGTAGTACTAATAAGTTATGAAATAATGTTAATTAGTATTTCATATATTCTGTATATTATTTTATAATAATACATATGTATTATTTATGTATAATATAAATAATAAATATAATTTTCCTAGGGTATTTAAATAGTAGTTAAATACTTATGTATATTATTAAATTCTGGAAAATTAGGGATATGTCCCTAAGTGAATTCTACCCTGTATCATATTTTATAAAGCTATAATACTACAGTTTAGTATTTTTAATAATTAATAAGGAGCTATTTTATGGGTATATTAAATATTAAAAAAATACTAAACGAGCTCCAAAAATAATGAGATAAATACTGGGAGTGTATTTTAATATCTAGTATTTAATAAAAATATTTCCAAGGGCTAGTTTCTGTGTTTGATTATATTTACGTAATTAAATCCTCTCTCTGGTTATTTTCAAATAATGAATTATGTTCGATAATTCATAATAAATAATCCGCCACTCCGAAAATTACTCAGTCAGTTCCCAGGATCTTAGAATAATGTCGAGAACGTTTTCCTTAAGTATGGTGACCTTTCGACTCGGTCAAAAAAACAGCCTGTATTTAGAGCCCATATTGGTATAGAAAATCCAGTCTTTTATGCAACGGACTCCGATTTGAGTCTAGTCAATAGCGTTGGACTTAAAATGACACGTAGATCACTATCTTGAGGTTAATACCCTCATTTGGTAAAATTACCATTTTACCCTTGTAGTTGGCACTCATACTTTATCGTCGTTTATATTATATGTTGTAGGATCCGACGTTTGTCTTCTACCAAGGTTCTGAGCTCGCCATATACTCGGTGAGTTTCTTAACCTTACTCTAATCCGTATTAAGATCAATTCAAGTTATCTATAGCTACCTATATGCTATATTGTATAGTAATGCATTGATAGATGATGTTAAGTGTTTTACCGCAACTGTTGCTATAATAATCATGTTATGGTAGTCCTATCGCATAGCTGAGCATGTTAAGGGTTTTATCTATATGATTTGTTGTTATCAAATCCATGTTAGAGATCCATGAGTTATATGCTATGCTTCCGTTGTTAAAAATATAGTATGTTGATGAACATGATAGTGTAAGACTACTCCTACTATGACCATTGAAAGTTGATATACAAGCTATATGTATGATGTACGGTATGATTATCGTGTTGATAATAATTATATAAGTTTCCACAGTAAGCACTATTGGTCAATCATGTTCTAGTTGTACTACCGAGGATATGAGTAAGTAAAGGGGTTCATTTATGTGTAGAGCTTATGGAGATGCGTTGTGGGAATAGAATGATTATCTGTGTAATTATAAGGTTCATATTCAGAAGTCGTGTAATTAGCCTAATATTGTAATAGGTAACGCGAGTATTGTTAGTTTACGTGAGAATCAGTTGTGAGATGTCAGAATCAGCCGATGTTGAAACTAATGTCGGTTTAAGTGAACCAGGCCGCGGAGGCCGAATTGTTGTGGAAAGGGTATAATTGTCTGGTTGGCAGCTACGAAGGCCTAATGTGATGTTGTGAGTTTGGGACTCTGTGTCAACCTCGATGTCGTCAGTTGAGATTCGTTTCGGTTGGGTGATGTCGGGATGGGGTTGAGTTGATATCGAATGTTGGGTTGGGTTAACTGGGTCGCGGAGGTCTGTTCAACCAAGTGTGTTTGTTGATCCAATGTTGGTGATTGTGGAGGTTGATGTATCTTTGTATTTGGGTGGACGATAGCTTTGTGGTCGAGAAAGAGCCTAGTTTGACCATCTCATGTTAAGAGTGGGAACTTCGTGTCAAACCCTTCGTTGGTGACATTAGCACTTCGTGTCAGATTTGTGTTGTGCGCCGGGCTCCGTATCAGGCTTGCTTGTTGTGAGTATGGGTTGGCAGTCGTGGAAATATGCTTTGTGATTGGTTGGTGATTGTGGAAAATGTTTCGGTTCTGCTTGATGAAGTAGTCATTCTTTAGTACTTCGGTTCTTATGACGAAGTGGTTAGCATTTCGGTTCTTCGTGACAAAATGGTTAGTACTTCGGTTCTTGGTGACGAAGTGGTTAGCATTTTGGTTCTTCGTGATGAAATGGTTAGTACTTCGGTTCTTGGTGACGAAGTGGTTAGTAGTTCGGTTCTTATAGACAAACTGGTTAGTACTTCAGTTCTTGGTGACGAAGTGGTTAGCATTTCAGTTCTTTGTGACGAAATGGTTAGTACTTCGATTCTTGGTGACGAAGTGGTTAGCATTTCGGTTCTTAGTGACGAAATGGTTAGTACTTTGGTTCTTGGTGACGAAGTTGTTAGCATTTCGGTTCTTCGTGACGAAATGGCTAGTATTTCGGTTCTTCGTGACGAAGTGGTTTGGTTAGTAAAAGGTGTTCTGGTTGGTGAATGGTATTAGACTCTTGGGTGTTGTTATCTAGAGTTGGTACTTCGTGTTAGACTCTGGTAGTGGACTGTAGTAGTGTTCTGAGATGTTGAGATGTGTCATGTTGGATGTTCGTAGTCTCTTCGATTACCTAGTCAGGTGAGCAAGTAGTTGTTTTGGATGAGGGTATAAGGATTGAGGTAATTCTGTAACATATGTACATTTTCTTGATAAGGAGAATATATTCTATGATGAGATATTGAAATATGTGTAACTGCTTGTATGTTTTAGTTGAGACCTTGCTATGCCCGTGAAAGAATGCGTCTTTTGATAAGAGACTAAGCGTATCTTAAGATACCAAACTATGACATGAGTCGAGAGATGTTTGTGTTATAGATTATTGTGTGGTTGTGTTACACACTCAACTTTGTTCCAAAGCTGACAGCATTTTACGTCCTGCACATTGCCATGTGTAGACACCCCAATTTTGACCAAACGTTGGGTTAAGGGGAGTATCACCTCTAAGATCCAATGATGACAAAGTCCGACTAATTCAGGACTTCCAAAGGTGACTCAAGCTCTTCAGAAGGCTCGTCGATTCGAACAAAAATAAAGGGGGAAAGAAAGAAGAAAAAGAGAGAATAAAGGCAACGACATCTGGTACATCTCTGCGGCATTCTTGGGTTGCCGGTGTAGCACTCAGTGAGTGCTGCTACGGCAATCAGTGAAAGCCACACAAATGCATCAAATGACATGAAAATTTGGAATTCCAGAAGAAAACGGCAGTCCGTGGAGTTGTCCGCGGCATTCCTTGAATGCCGTCACGGCAATCAGTGAGTGCCGTTGCGGCATGCACTGACTGTTGCTTCCATCTCTAGTAAGTGCTACGTTTTCTGGCAGACAGCTGTAATACAACACGTTTTGTACCATCAAAAGGACATACGAAATCAGGGATTTTGACCCTAAAATGACTGAAATACCCTTTTAAATTTGCCTATATAAAGAGGGTGAATATCCCATTGTAAGAAAAAAAGATGAATTCTTGAATCTTCCAACCTTATCTTGAATCTTTTCATCTTCAACCTCTTAAATTTTCCAAATATACCTAAGAATCGCCTTCATAAGAGTGAAAGAGGAAGTTGTGTGTGAATTAAGAGTTGAAGAGCTTGTTTCCCTTGTGGAAATCCTTCAAAATCACCAAGTTGAGGATATTTGGAGGTAGACTTTAGACTAATTAGCCTTTAAATATGTATTAACTTGGATAATACTTGAATTTTAAGTCATTTCTTTTAATAGATTCACCTCTTGAGATTCATGAGACCTCCAATGTCTCATTTGAATCTCTTGACTTGAAATCCTCTAGCTCTCTTGTAAGTTCATGGTTTACAAGGGGATTAAAGTTGATGTTTAACATTTTAGTTAATTAGCCCAAGTCTATTATCATGATTTGGGTTTATTATCTTTAGATTTCATGAAGTTTCTCCATACTTCATTGAAATCTACAAGCATAAGAGTCATTAGCCTCCCATGACCATCAAATGGTAGGAGAATTAGTTTAACTAAAGCCAAGTTTAATGGCTTAGTAGTTAAAATTAGTAAGTGAAAGATGAACTAGACAAAGATGCAGTGAGTTCATCAACTACTTTTCATCAAAGATTTTTAGTTAAACATCGAACCGTTGGAACTGAATGAAACCAATGGGAAAGTGTCTATAACTCAAAGTTCTACCACTGTAATTTTTGTTTTGATAAGATTCAATGGTTAGAGTGGTTTGATCATGAGTTTTGGGAAACAACAACAATCTGTCCAGAGTTTCAGAACAGCAACACCCTTTTAAAATGAGTAAATCGGAACCCTAATCAAGTATTAATGACCCCAAATAATTTTTTCTATGAATTTAAATGTGTTAACAAGACTCCCTAAAAAGATAAGAGTCTTTTAGATTTATTTACTATTTTTAGAAAATCGTACAATATCTCTGGACAGAGAGTTGGGAATTTCTGAACAATGTCTAGTGTTTGTTTAATTCCCGGAAATCTAACCTTTGGAACTTTGATTTTATTTTTGGATTAGAAACTAGACTCATAAAGGCATCTTGTGTCCAAAATTCATTGACATCAAACCACAGGAACTATGCTTTTCAAATTCTTAAAGTTTTGATTTGCTCTCTGTAATTCTCAGAATTTTATGACAGATTTGATAAACTTTGTAAATAAAAGTTCAAATGATTCCCCCATGACTTAGGGCTTAAACCATGCTTCAATAATGATTAGTTAAGCTTAAATTCAGAGACTAAATGGTCCAAACCAAGGACTAATCCAATAGCTTGTTCTTGTTTCCATGTAATCATGTACACTCATCCATATAGATTGATACTTAAACTTAGAATTCTTGGTATATCATTTCTTCTACTTGATAGAATTGAGCTATACATTTAGAGATGGTCATTTGATATTGTATATCCTTTCTAAAGCATGTGCACTAACCCTTGTTTTGTAGCGCCGATGAGGTATGATCTCTTTACTCTTCTCTAGCTTAATTGTTTATTAATTTTATTGATTTTTCGACCTCACGTGCGACACCTTAGAATTAGGATTTTCCTTATGTGTATATATGTGATTAGAGACCCTTTCATTAGGATTTATTCTTTTGTATGCATTACACGTTTAAACATTCGCAGCTGGATCCCGGGTAAGTTTCATAGTTCCCTAAATGCACATCATATTGCTTGCTAATTGAACTATGTGGTTTTGAGTGATATTTTATCATTTGCAATCTTACACCCTTTGGACATGCTTTTGTAATGTATATTTATATATATGTATTAGTTGAGGGCATGCTTAGATTAATAATTCAATTAAAAGGATGTTAAGTAGAGGCCTATCGCGAGATAGGATGAGAGAGGGTGTTTTAGTCCGTCGGGCTCCTTCCTTTCTCATTCCATAATCCCCAGACCTAGTTAATCTCTGGTTTCCAAAAAGATCAGTATGCTTTAAAATGGTTTCTTAATTTCCCTTTTAAAAATTAAGTGGTGACTCGTGTTTTTGAATTTGAATTTGAAAAGGTTTGAAATAAAAAGTTGTGGGTAAAGGAAAATTGCGATATCCACACTATGTCCAAAGTGTTGCAGGTGCTGTTTAGATAGAGAGATGAGCTCAGAATGAAGTGTTGAGGAGCTAAGAAGGGTAGAGCCGAGCTGGAGATTGAAGACAATAGTCTCTTATGTTTAAGTTTATGTATAAAGTTTAGAATGGCCCTTTATGTAATAAGTTTGATGTCATTGTATATCGTTATATTTCCCCTGTTGTATTTATGTTCAGTTATGATTAAGTTATGCTTTTTGTTTAGCACATCCCTTATTTATGAGCATTGTGCGGAGTTAGAAGGACAGACGGTAATTCAACCAGTCATGCGTTCACGGATTCCAAAGTGGAAATTTATTTTTTCCTATTTTGCCACTCCGGGGCATGACATCTATGTCTCGCATGGGTCCCATACGTTGTCTCACATAATTCCATGAAGTTAGTAATTAGCCTACTAGTTATGTAGCGTGTTCAATTCGTTCTTACAAAGTTATCCCAAATAACCACATAAATGGTCTCTAACAATAAACAATGTATTCTATGCAACATACAAATATTCCATATATTCCTTAATTAACATTTAGGCATATAAGGAGTGATTCTACAACCTTGTCCCATCACAATGCAACTTTGTCAACTCATGTCCTAATTTGAGACTACCATATTGGCCAATATTGGGTACCCAAATTGGACACCCACAATTAATAAATACCAATTAGTTATGCTAATGCATACTAAATCATGATTAAAGATTAATCGCGGGAGCGGTCGTTACAACTTTTGAATAAATTTCCCTAAAACATATAGTTAGAAAGTTAGAAATTTAGTGTTAAATCCCCAGTTAGGGAAAATTATTAGTTAAATGACACAATGAAAATATTTTTGGCAAAAAGTCCCTCAACCCAAGCCTTTTCTTAGAGTAGAACTACTCTAAATAAAAATCCCAATGAGTTGTAAAATTTCGCTAAACTTTCAAAATCAAAAATCCCGACTAGTAATGAAATTTCACAGTGTTAGTCGAGATTTTTGTCCATTTTTATATGTGAGACTTTTCATTAAATTTTTTTTTTGCTGGACCTAATACTTGAAAAGTACTCCAAAATAGACTAAACGCAAATAACCCCTAAAAGAATTAACTGGATATTGCATCACAGTCAAGATTAAAGGATAGGATCGCGCCCAAATTAGACTTGTGTAATTGTCTCTTGGCTTAAATGCAAAATATATCCCTTCAGTTTGGTTCCTGTTTCATTCTAGTCCTTATAGTTTTAATTGCATTAATTTGGACTCTGAAGTTTTTAAATAAAAGTAAAATAGTCCAAATGTGTCATTCTGTCATAAAATCTGATGGAATTCACCTGCTACAATTCAAAATTATGCTATATATATATATGTTAAGCAGGTGGGGAGATTAGCGGTGTTCCTTTGTTTGACCCAAAAAAGCATAACAATGCATAGTATGTGATTAAATTTCATCAATTTCTCATAGAATTGTACATTTGGAGTACATTGCTTATAAATAAAAACTTCAAGGACCAATTTAATTTACTTGAAACAACGACTAAAATCAAATATGGACCAAACTTCAAAAGTATATTTTGTATCTAAGCCTTTGTCTCTCTATAACTAAGAGTATTACTAGACACTTCAAAAAGGCTAACTTTGTAAAGTTTTCAGATGACTTGATTGAGCAAAACTTCTCTTTATTTATAAAATTTAGCTCTGCATATGCTTTCAAATTCAAAACTAAGAGTATGTTTGATAAACCAATTAAGAGTTTAAAATGGAAATTTTTTTAGTACTTATTCTTTTTCAGCGAGTTAAGCAATCAAAAATCCACTGAAAATTTTAAGTGAAAAAATTCTACTGAAAATAATCACTGAATGCAGTCTATTTTAGTACTTCAAATACTGGTTTTTAGTATTGCAAACTCAATCGCTTAAAATTTTCAGTACTTAAAATTCAACACTTAATTTCAGTACATAATTTTCAGTTTATCAAACAGACCACACATCAAATTGGTAAACAAATTTTAATAACTGTCTTTGGTGGTAAAATTTTCTTTATAAATATAAGGCTAAATTACATTTTGGTACCCTGAGGTTTTGGCAAAGTTTCACTTTGGACTCTCAAGTTTCGATTGCAACACTGTAGTCCCTGTAGTTTTGAATTGGTTTCAATGTAGGCCCTGCCACTAATTTAATAAATGCAACTTGACGGCACGTACACTCATATGCCTTGCAAACTCTAGGGCCCAATGTCTCCAGGGCCCAAAGTGAATCTTCCAAACTCTAGGGCCCAAAGTGAAACTTCGCCCAAACTCTAGGGCTAAAAGTAAAATTTCGCCCAAACTACAGGGTACCAAAATATCTCTAATAAGTGGACTCATACAAGGCACTTGAGTTTTTCATCAATTAAGTCGCATTGACGGAGTTAGAGGCAAGACCGATAGTAATTCAAAACTTCACGGACCAAAGTGTTGCATTAAAACTAGAAGGCCCAAAATAAAACTTTGCCCAAACTACAAGGTACAAAAATATAATTTAGCCTAACTATAACACTAATACCTTCGACTAAGCTTGTGCATCCTACCTTTTATTCTTAGAAATGAAAAATGGAGGAAGCAAATCACAAAAGTAAAAAAATTAACATAGACTAACTTGCATACGTAAATCGAGCATATTACAAAATAATGATTTAACATCTGTCTAAAAAAGTCACGTGTTATATCTTTGATCATTAGTACGGAAATAGCTGAGTCACATCCTGTCTTTTATTCTGTATACAAATAATAAAAAAAAAAGGCAAAACAGAACATAATATTACTAATGTGTTTCTTGTAATTATGTTGTATTACATAAAGGGAAATGTTAATGACAAAATAGAAATTGTTATTGTCAAAGTAGAAAGTGTCACTAAAAGTTTTAGTGACAAAAAATGATTGTCGTTAAAAATTTTAGCGACACTTTCTGTTTTGACATTAATATTTTCTGCTTTGAAATTAGCATTAGCCTACATAAAAGGACACTACTTCAATATATTTTTTGTGGTTCACATGTAGACCAAAATCAAGTCTCGAAACAGTACGCAATGTACCTAAGAAAATGTATTAAAAGCCCTTTCCCCTCTATAAATAATAATTATCATCCTCCATCTTTTTACTTACAATGATATTGCTGGAGTGATGGATCAAGAGCAAAGTCTACTATAGGTCTGAGCTCATCCCAACTCTCTTCTCTGCACAATTCATACTCATTTGGGCATGGAGAACTCATATATGCTGCCAAAAATAATTGGTCCCTCTCGTGTATATCATCAGTACTACGAGGCTTGTAATTATCATAGTCAGCAGTTGAAATTCCAGAGATGCACTTGCTTCTATCATCTGAACTAGTGGAGCATGTAGTAGTTCTGGCCATCCTCTGTTTGTATGCACTCTTTCTCACACACGAATTTCTTTTAAATATACGACAAATCGTCCAAACTTCCTGGAATCCCATGTAAAAGAAATCTCTATTAATATATATATATATGTTTGTCATAAAAATATCCAGTCAATGCAGAATTGACACGTAAGATTTTATGTGGCAGGATAATTGGTGAACATTGATGAATACTGGAACCGTTATGAGCAGTTGTTGCTGATTCATTTTGTTCAAATATTTAACTACTAGAGGACACGTGTTGACCATCATGAAGTAACTGAAGAACAGTTGTCAACTTGAGAATATGCCACGTGTGAGAACAGTTATCAGTTTGAAAAGAGGAGGGAACACTCAAATGAAGTTGCTGAGAAGCCTTCACGTCTATAAATAAAAGGATTGTGCATTCGAAAAGGATCATTCGATCAACATCAACATATATTTCTCAATACACTTAATGTATTGTTATCTAGATACTTAGATTTAGGAGTAGAACACCTTCGAAGTCATCTTCAAGGTTAGATTGTAGTTACTTTAATTTAATAAAAGTAGTTTCTTACTTTATTGTTTTCTTTACTGTTTTTTTTTTTGTCTTAGAATAAGTTCGAAGTGCTTCGATTAATTACATCTTTACACGATTAAAGTCATGTTCAAGGCATCGAACGTCACCACAATTTTCTTGGGGAGGCGCAGTTTGGTTAATCATATTTACACATTGGCAATTTGCTTGCCTGGCACGCTCGCACACACTTATAAATTTTCCAACCAAACATTTTTGGCACGCCCGGTGGGACCCTAGTGTCAAAAGATGGAAAACAGAAACCTTCAAAGCAATAGGTCTGTTGAGAACGCCAATATTGGTGTTAATATTGCTGAAACTGGTGGTTCTCCACACCAAAATCCTCAAAGCAGCAATACTGGGAATCATGCGATCAATGAAAACCCAGAAATAGGAGTTGAAAATTTAAATTCAATTCCAAATAATGGGAATGTTGGTTCAGAAAGTCAACATGATTTGGTGAATCAATTGACACCAATATTCGATCATTTGGGAAAAATGATCCAGAATGTTAATGTTCGTATCACTTCCCTTAACAATAGTATACCACAATTTACACCAATGATGTCAAGTGGAAATCCTTCTGTGATTCGACAGAATGAAAGAGGTCATGCCCATGGCTTGTTTTAGCCAAATCTTACGACTCATGCGAATGGGCCTCCTTTTAGGCTTAACTCGCAAGAAAGTTTCTATATGTCTATCCCTAATAATACTCCTCCAGTATTCGAAGGGATGCAAGGGAACCATGTGAATGGTCAAGATCATGTTTATAGATTAGTAAATTTTGAAGAACCAAGGCTTAGAGAAAACATAGCAGGCCAGAATAGGAGAATAAACAATAATCCTATATTCGAACCAGACCCTACTGGAATAGGAGTGGGTTGAAGGAATGAAAATTCTAGGAGGATAAATAATAATAATCCTCAACCACCTCCAATACCACCAATGAACCCTCCCTTGGGTCAACCAGGTCATCAACAACCATTTAATATGGTTGATAGAAATGACATGATTAACCTAATCCATGAAGTTTGTGGACCTATGGCTCAGGGGGTACAAACTCCAGTTTACAGGAAACCTTATCCTGATTGGGTTGATAGGATCGAATTCCCTAGGGGATTTAAATTCCCCATCTTTGCTATGTTTGTTGGAGATGGAAGTCAATCCACAGTTGAAAATATAGCAAAATTCATCAGTCAGTGTGCTGATGCAGGAAATAATGAATATCTTAGGCTTCGTTTGTTTCCTAGTTCATTAACAGATACTGCATTTACTTGGTTTACTAATTTAGCCCCTAATTCGATCTATAATTGGGCACAGATGGAAGAATCCTTCCTCACTCAGTTTTTCCAGACAGAACCAGAAGTGTCAATGGCTGACTTTGCCAGACTATGTCAAAAGCCTGATGAGAAGGCCACTCAATTCATAAATAGGTTTAAAAGGGCTAGAACAAAGTGTAATATCATTTTGCCTGAACCTGAATTTGTTAAGTTGGCCCAAAACGGTCTCGAATTTAGACTTAGGAAGAAATTCGATGCTTTAGAATTTAGAGATCTTGTTGAACTAACTGCTCGAGTCTCTAGATATGAAGCTTGATTGGAAGAAGAAAATGAAAGGAATGCTTCTTCAATAAAAACATATTATAAAGATCCTAATTATGAGATAGATGCTGCAGAAATAATAGGAAAAGAACCTTTCACTTGTAAGGATCTTGTGAAGAAAAATGTTTCTGCTGAGGTGTACATATCCAAAGGATCATTCAAAAAATATTCATTCGATGTTTATAAATTGGATGAAATATTTGATCATATATTAGAAGGGAAAATCATCAAATTGTCTGATGGGACAAAATTACCTTCTAATGATGAATTAAAAGGTAAGAAATACTGCAAGTGGCATAATTCTTGGACCCATTCAACTTATAATTGTACTATTTTTCGAGACAGGATTCAAGATCTGATCAAGAAAGGGAAATTGAAATTCCCTGAAAAACAAATGGGTGTTGATGAAGATCCATTCCCAGCAGTACAAGAAGTGTCAATCAATGTCCATGACATTTCCTTCGAAACTCTGGTCAAAGAAAGAGAAAATGCAGAGTCAGAGGACCGGATGAAAAGATTCGAAGAAATAGCAAGGAAGAACCTTGAGTTATCAGTTTTCAACCATGAATATGCATAAAATTTATGCATTGGTTGTGGGAAAAGATATGCTAAAATCTATGATGAAAGGGTTGTAGCCAAGACAGGCAGGAAAAACAAACAACCTCCATTTGAACAAAAAAGGGTGAGTACTTCTTGTGAACCTTCATTTCAACCAATCTTAAATGTTGGATGAGGGCAGTTTAGAGGGCCAATTTATCAAGCCTCAACATACACTGGCCCTATGACAGCAAGGTATGCTTCAAGGCCAATGGTTCCTTTTAAAGCCAATTTTTCAAGAAACTTTCATGTTGGTAACTATGTTCGACCATCAAGAAACATGCAATATGTAAGGCCAAGTTTTTCTCAGGCACCAAGGAAACATTATGGGATGCAGAGAGAAAGACAAACTCAATTCATACCATCAAAGTTGGTACCAGCACATATGGTACAGGCTAAGATAGACATGGATGCATTGAAGGAATCATCAGAAGTTGGTGAGACATCACAGTCATGTGAATCTACATTGGTATCAGGAGTACCAAATTGGTTTGTTTTGCAAGATGATAGAGTAAAAAATATGGTGGAACAACAAAGCCTTCAAAACAAAAATAGGATGATTAAACCTCCTCATGTTGAAAAGAATACATGGCATGTATTGCAACATCCCAAGGAAAAGAACCAGAATATAGTCCCTATGATAAACAGGACTCAACAAAGGAGATTGCAGAGAAAGTTCACTATGTGGAAAGAATTTTCTAATATGCAGGCTCAGAGTCAAGAGTTAGGAAATGAAATCAAAAGGGATTTTAATGATATTTCGAGACCTAATCCCAGGTTCGATCGAAATGCGGAGGCTGATTCTGATACTATGTCTGAGGAAAGCATTATTAAAGCCAAAGTATTAGAATTGGAGAAGGCAATGAGTATTGATGATGGGGATGAAGCAAAGACAGTGGTAGAATCCGAAGTCTTGGGAAATGTCGAAATGAAACTCGAGGATAAAACTACTAAGGATGAAAATATGCTTATTTAGTTTGGCACATTTCCAGAACATATGGAAGTTAACACTGCCACATTCATGTTACCAAAAATCTTCGAAGCAATAGAAGACCAACAAATAAATGAAGAAATGGAAATGGAAGCATCTACTGAAGATGTCTCTGAGGTAAATCTTCCTGAGTTTGTTTTTAGTGATTGTAATTTTGTTTATTCATTCGAAGAGCCATCAATAGAAATGACTAAGCATCTTAAACCATTATATATAAAGGCTTGTTTAAATGGAGTTCTTTTAAACAAGATATTGGTTGATAATAGTGCTGCTGTCAACATTATTCCTCAGAATACTTTAAGAAAGATCAATAAACAAAATGCAAAGTTGATACAAACTCACATTATGATATCAGGATTTACTGGTGATAAGAAAAACACGAAGGGAGTAATACCTGTTGAAATCATAGTAGGTTCGAACAAGTCCAAAACTGCTTTCTTTGTGGTAGATGCTAATCCTAGTTATCATGCCCTATTAGGAAGGGATTGGATTCATGCTAATAAATGTGTTCCTTCTTCAATGCATCAGAAACTGTTTCTTGTGAAGGAAAATTGTGAAGTTAAAACAATAAAGGCTGATGTTCAGCCTTTTCATACAAGTTCCAATTGTGTCGAAGCTCAATTGTATCAAGATAATGTCAAGCCAATTGACCTTAAAGAATCAGAAGATGAATCTCCAGAAGAAAATTGGGACGTTTTGGCTGAAATGACATTTGGTTCTTTGGAACCATTAGGTGATGATTAAATGATTTAATGGTTTATACACCTTTGGAAATAGGAGATGTAGAAGAGACCATTTGACTGGTCTTACAAAAGCTAATGATGGCAAATTTAGAGTTAAGAATTGAGAAAGATTCGACCATAAACTGGTCAGACTATGTCTTCGAGGAAGATTCACAAGAATTAAAGGATATTGGTAAGGAAGAATTGTCTATATTGCCAGAAAATTCAATACAAGAAGTGTCACAGGATCCTCTATTGGAAGTCAATTTAGGATCAGATCAACAAAAGAGAGTTACTTACCTAAGTTCCAAACTTGAGAAGTCTGACCAATATAAATTGGTTGACTTGTTAAAGGAATTTCGAGATTGTTTTGCTTGGGATTATGATGAATTGCCAGGACTCGAAAGAAGTTTAGTAGAACATAGGTTGCCTATCAAAGCTGGCTACAAACCAGTAAAGCAACAACCTCGAAGGATGACTCCAGAAGTTACCATAAAGATTAAAGAAGAGATCGAGAGATTGCTCAAGGCAGGATTCATTAGAACTGCCAGGTATGTTGAATGACTTTCGAATGTTGTTCCAGTTATGAAGAAAAATGGTAAATTAAGAGTTTGTATCGATTACAAAAATCTTAATTTAGCCACACCTAAAGATGAGTATCCTATGCCAATAGTTGACTTATTAATTGATAGATCTGCTGGAAATACTATAATGTCCATGATGGATGGTCACTCAGGATATAATCAAATATGTATTGCTAAGGAAGACATTCATAAGACTGCATTTAGGTGTCTAGGTAGTATAGGTACCTTCGAATGGGTACAAATGCCTTTTGATTTGAAAAATGTAGGGGCTACTTATCAGAGAGCCATGAATGCTATTTTTCATGACATGATTGGAACATTTCTAGAATGTTATATAGATGATATAATTGTTAAATCAAAAACATTCAATGATCATCTCACACACATGAAGTCAACATTCGAAAGAATGAGATTTTTTAAACTTAAGCTAAATCCATTAAAATGTGCCTTTGGAGTAAGTACTGGAAATATTTTCGGATATTTGGTACATGAAAAGGGAATTCAAGTGGATAAGAATAAAGCACAAGCAATTATTCGAAGTAAAATTCCTTCAACAAAAAAGGAATTGCAAAGGTTCCTTGGTCAGGTTAACTTCATTCGAAGGTTTATCTCCAATACTACTGGAAAAACTTTAATTTTTTCTCCTTTGTTGAAATTGAAGGATCGTGAAGAATTAAAGTGGGAAGACAAACATCATACTGCATTTCAAGCCTTGAAGGATTATTTGGTGAAGCCACCAGTATTAATGCCTCCAAGAAAAGATAGGCCTATGAAGCTATATATTTCAGCAGCAGAAGCATCAATTGGGGTCTTATTAGCCCAGGATAATGATGATAAGAAAGAACATGCTGTGTATTACCTTAGTAGGTTTTAAATCCTGTCGAATGTAAATATTCCTTTATGGAAAAACTATGTCTATCTTTGTATTTTGCTGTAATGAAATTAAGATATTATCTTCTTCCTACTGAAGTCTATGTGATTGCTAAATTCGATTTGATCAAATATATGTTGACTCGACCTATTTTGAGGAATCGAATTGGCAAATGGATTTTAACTTTGTCAGAATTTTGTCTATTTTATGTACCACAAAAGGCAGTAAAAGACCAAGCCTTAGCAGATTTTTTGGCTGATCATCCAAATTGCCTCGAAACAGAGGAAAATTATGAAATTGGACAAATAACTATTAGTCCATGGAAATTATGGTTTGATGGTTCAAAAACTGAATTTGCTGCAGGTATTGGTTTTGTTATTGAGTCACCTGAAAAGATTAGAACCAAATATGGTTACAAACTGGATTCGAATTAGTGTACCAACAATCAAGTTGAGTATGAAGCCTTAATAATGGGTCTTGAGACCTTGTTGGATCTTGAAGCTACATTTGTAGATATATTTGGAGATTCCCAGTTAGTTATAAATCATATGAATGAGATATACAAATGTATGAGCAATACATTGAAAATATATTATGACACTACAATCGACTTATTATCTAAATTCGATAATGTGAACCTTCTGCATGTTCCTAGAAGTTTTAATGAAGAAGCCAATGATGTAGCTCAGAAGGCATCTGGATTCTGAACAAATATTGAAGATATTGAAATAGGGCAAGTTACTTATAGGAAATTATTACCAATATTGGTGGATAGATTACCTTTGGCTGATATCTCAAATATAGAAGTTCATGATGATTGGAGAAAGCCAATCATAGATTATTTCTCAGGATGTAATGAAAATCCTGATTGAGGTATAACGTTGAAATCTATCAATTATATCTTATATAGTGGAAAATTATTCAAAAGAGGAAGTGATGGATTATTACTAGAGTGTTTGGACAACCTCGAAGGAATGTGGAGCCCATCAATCTGGGGTTAAAATGAGATGGTTACTTTGAAGACATAACATTTATTGGCCAACTATCTTAAAAGATTGTATTGAGTTTGCCAAAAGGTGTCAAGAATGTCAAAAGCATGGCCCTTTGAAGCATTTGCCCACTGTTGACCTTCAATATGTGGTAAAACCTTGGCCTTTTAGAGGTTGGGCCATAGATGTAATAGGAAAAATCAGTCCTCCTTCTTCGAAGGGTCATGGATTCATTATTTTAGCCACGTATTATTTTACTAAATGGGTAGAAGCAGAACCTATGCAGACTATGACTCAAACAATGGTTGTAAAATTCATAGAAAACATAATTTACAGATTTGGTATCCCACAAACTATTGTATCTGACAATGCTTTTGTATTTGAAGGGGATGTGGTTGCATTTGCAAATAAGTTGGGAATTACAATGTCAAAATCAACCCCATATTATGCTCACTCGATTGGACAGGCTGAAGCCACCAATAAGGTCATAAAAGAAAATATGGCTAAAGTCATAAAAAATAATCCAAGGATATGACATGAGATTTTGCCAGAAGTTTTATGGGCATATAGGACTTCAAAGCGAACAAGTATAGGTGTATCTCCTTATGCCTTAACTTTTGGACATGAGGCAGTTCTACCTATTGAAATAAAGATTAATTCTCTTCGGGTTATGAAGCAGGATCAGTTATCTTTGGATGATTATCAAACATCCATGGCTATTGAATTGGAAGATATTGATGAAGAGAGGATCAGAGCTCTCAATAATATTTTGATACAGAAAAGAGTGGCATCAAAGAGATATAATAAAAAGGTACAGCCAAGAACCTTTGATGAGGGAGACTTGGTCTGGAAAACAATATTGCCTATTGGATCTAAAGATCCAAAATATGGAAAATGGTCCCCTAAATGGGAAGGTCCATTCCAAATTCACAAGGTTTTCAAAGGTGGATTTTACCATTTAAAAAATTTGAATGGATTTGTCCATGTTAGAAAAATCAATGGTAGGTTTCTTAAGCAGTATTATCCCACTATTTGGGAAGCAAGAAATTTAGAATAAGGAATGCGGCATTCACAAAATAAGAGCATGTATTCCCCATTTGAAATTAAGATACAAAAACCAGATGTTGGTACATTGCAGAGTCCTATTGGTATAAACTTTCATACTTATAAATTGGGCCTTCAATCTAAAATTGTCCCAAGACCTAGTATATAATTTTGACTAGCTAAGAATGAATTTTTGCCTTGAAATTGATTCTTGGTTCTTCAAAGGCTTCGATTCAATTTCTGTCTTCAAAGCCAGCAGCTTTATCTCAGCATTCCCTTGTTTTAACTTCAATTTGGCCAGTTCAGTTTCTGCAATCTCGAGCTTATTTTTAAGATTATCAACTTTGCTAGAAAGCTTTTCAATTGCAGTGTTATTCTCACCAAAGTCTGCTAACAATTGGTCCATCTCGAGAGTTTTCTCTGTTGTATATTCCATGTCAACCTCTAGTTTCTTTCTCTCTTCGATGACTTTTTCTAATAAAAAGCAGTCAAAATCAAAGGTAGACATCAATGCAGAGATGGTTTCCTTGTCAGGAACAGTTATGGCTGAACTATCCAGCATGAATTGGCACAAGATTTTCATAGCCCTTTGCACTTCTTTGTCCTCGAATACTTCAAAAGAGACCTTACTGAATAGTCTCAATGTGGCAAGTGCAACGAATGGATCTATAGAGGGTACCTTTGGCTTGCTTTGACCTGTCATCTGTTGAAAAAATTCATGGACATTGGTCACAGTAGTGTCTCCCATTTTCAAAACAGACTTCAGACCATCCTTGAAGTGTATTGTTTCTTCAGGAGTCAGATTGGGAGGAAGGGATATGTGGATTTCCCCAGAACTTGAGACACCAGGAATGGGTTCTAGGTTAGTCGAAGTTGATGCTGAAGCAGCTTTAGGATCAGGACTGGTGCTGATCTTTGAGGGACCAGCCTCAGTCTCGGGAGCAGATTCAATCTGGGCAGCAAAGGATGGACATTTTTATTAAAATGTGTTTGTGTGTATAAAAAATATACCAGAAAAGTTTAAATAACTTACTGTTGGTTGGTATTCAATTAATGGAGGTTGAGCACTGGATGGAGGAGATTTTTGAACCTCTGGAAGGTCAGAATATTGAGATGATGGTTCTGGAATGGTTTGTGATAATTCAGGTTCAGGTTCTACCTTTGAAAGAGGAATTGCTGGGGTGGGAACTTCTTTGATGATTTTTGAACCAATAGATGGTTCAATTGTTGTTTTGGTTTTCTTCTTTCGAGATAAAGCAGGGGCAGGACTAATTTCTTCTTCTCCTTTAGATTCAACATGCTCTGACATGGGAGGAGAGCTTTCTGATGGAAGGACCAATTTCCTCTTTGGTTTTGAGGATGGTGGAGCAGGAGTTGAAGTTTTTAAGGCCTTCGAATGAATTGGAACATTTGGTTTGACCTTTGAAGCCCTGGTTGTTGGTGAAGAGCCTTCTCCAATTGCCACTCCTGTGTTGAAATATTCAAACAAATTTACATCAGGTTTATTTTTTATCATGTAAGAGGAGAAGGGTTAAATTAGAATTTTGATTACATGGTGGCTTCGAATGATTGTATCTCAAAAGTGGGCACTTGTCCATCTCTATTGACATCAGATTTTCCCACCAATTTGAGAAGGCAGTAGTGCAAGTTGTATAAACAGACAGGGAGGTAAACTCTAGATTGCTAACTTTTTTCTGATAAACTGCCAAGGCAACAGTTATCACTGATTCTGGCACCTTCGAGTGAGTTTTGTAAGCCATAAGTATATTGGCTTGACTTCTGAGTGGGAAAGGGATTGACTGTGTGAGCCCAATTGTCTTGAAAATTGATTAGGAAGGTAAAGTTCACCTTGAGACTTGATGCTAAGGGTGTTCCCAAAGAACAAATCCCTGCTGATCAGGAAACTTCCCCATGCAGCTTTCAATTCGAGTCACTTGCTGATCTGTCAAATATTTGACAAAGCCAATGTGGAGAGAGAGGAGTTTTGTCTTCACAATTATAGAGAATAGTGAATGGTTGGAACAGATTGTTTGGCCTTATTGCAGGAAGATTGAAAAAGAAGGAGAGAGATTCTTTGAAAGTCTTTTCAACACTTGGCAATAGGGCAAAAAAGATCCCATAAGCTACAGTGTTGGATAAAGGTCCTAAGTCATGAGTTTCTGGGAAATAAGCATATAGCCATAATTGTAAAATCCAGAAAGGACCACCTTGAGTAAGAAGGAAGGGGTCGAGACACAAATCAGAAAAAGACCTGTAGAGAGATCCTAGAACGAAAGGAGCTGAGGCTAACCTTCGACCGGTAGCCAGGGCTCTGGCAACATTGGAGAATTCGAGGACAACCCTCTGAGGAGAAGTGCAGAATAGATGCTTCGAAAGCCAATATAAAAGGAAGCAGTAATATTCCTTATTAGTCACTGCTCCTAATGTTTTTTTATGAGTAGTTAGGAAGTTGGTGTATCCTAATGATTTGGAGTCAGTATTGATTGGGGACTGTTAGATTCAGCCATATAGGGATGAGCATCTTCCCCGTGAGATAAAAGCCCTAGTAAGTGACAAATGTCCAAGACAGTTGGACCTATAGGACCAAATCGAAATTGAAAATGGTTAAAAATAAGGTTCCAAAAACAGAGAGCTCCAGCCAATAGGTTAGGACTGGATTCGATGGGAAATTTAGAAAGATTGACAGCATGGTAAATCCTCGTGGTGATAAGAATTTCTCTTTTGTTTTCCAAAATTCTATCTACCCATTCATGCCAGTCCTTTGCAAGTTTAGGCCAGTGTCGAAACTTCCAATCAAACTTAATTGGAATCTCTTGTTGGTAAGTCAAGCGTTGCTCTCCTAATCTAGGGTAATAGACATAGAGTTTCAGGCTGGGAGTTCTCAAGCAAGGACCTACGGCAATTGAAGATTCCTGGTTGGGAAAAGTGATGGGAACAAGAATCTCGTGAACCAGTGAAGTCTCTTGCCCTTTCGAATAGCGTTCTTGTTCATCTTTAATGATCTTTTCAAAATCATCGTAGATTTTCTGAAGTTGAGTGTTGTCACTAGATTTTGCCATTTTTAGAAACAAAGTGATTGGATTGCAAAGAAAATGGTAAGAAATGAGAACAAAGTGCGAAGTGAATAAGTAGAAAGCAAAATGAACTTGTAGGAGTCAGAAGGTTTGTTTTTTTCCTTTTGCTTATCTATTTATAGCCTTTGGTGACGTTTGGAAAGAGGTGCATTTATTGAAAAATAGCTGTTGGATTCGGTTACTTTTTTTTTGGACCGTTGTATCAAGGGAAAAGACATACTGGTTCAGAATGAACTAATCAATAGAAACATAAATATTTTATAATGCATCATATGGAAAGAAAATTGCAGTTACAATTCAAAGACATAATTGATAAAAGTGTGGAAACACATAGGTCACTAAATTGCGGAACATAGCCCAATAATACGCAAAATACTCTGCTTCTAGTTCTATTTCGAGGCATAAGTTCCTAGCTTGTAAAGCCAATTTATCTTCGCTTCGAAGAGTAAGGTAAGCCTTCTTAAGTTGATCTTCATATTGATTTAGCCGCGAATTGACTTTAAATAAGGCTTTGCGGAGACCTCGAAGTTCCTTGGCTAATGAAGTTTTGCCTCGAAGAGATATGCTGACAGTTTTGGCTTCTTCTTTAAGATACTCAATTCGACCTTCGAGGTCAGATTTCGAATAGTGAGAAACATTGTTTTCTTCATCAGAACTTCCGCAACCATAGATGTATTTTTCCTTGAACTCCAAGACTTCATCGAGAAGTGCATTGGGTACTTTCTTAAGACTCTCATAAAGATCCATCAGGTAATTCAAATAATGAACACTTTCTTGGTGATGGGAATGCCACCTTATATGAGAAGCTAAGATTCGAAGGGTGAAATCCATTTGGGTTCGAACAAGGGTTGAAATATTCCATTCACGGCATAAGATGTGGCAACTCCATTCAAAATTAATTCAAGCCTTTGGATTTTGTAAAATGGATAAAGGAAGATGTGAAAAGGCAACCAGAAGCCTTTGGGCTTGGATGATCAAGCAGGGAGAAGGTGACAGAATGGGTGGAGTATGTTCGAAAGTAGGACCATGCCTGCATAATTGGTCTAATTTCAAAAAAGGGTCACTAATATCTTCAGTAGGATCCACCACTTGAACTTTGGTGTCTGGAAAGCCTAGTACAAAATGGTCGAAGAGAAGTATTCTCTCTTTATAATCTTTCTTGAAAAGTTTGCATTTAGAAAGGAAAGCTGAGGAGTAATGCTCATTAGAAAAATTTTCATGAGATGCTCTTACATATGTGTGAATGGGGGGTCTGCCTTGAGGAATTAAGATATTACCTCTTTAAAGTCTCTCACCAGGAGGACTGGTTGAGGAGATCAACCAGGCATTCAACAAATTTTGTTCTCGGGAGAGACGATTCGAAAATGGATAGTATGGTTTTATTATCCTGCTTCGAATAACCCCTTCAGTTTCAGGATAGTCAAAGTTTGGTTGAATGATTGAAGGTGCTGTAGTAGGTATTTCGAGTCTCATACCTTTATAGTATCCAACCCCTTCACCATGAGAAACAGGTTGCTCCCAAGCAGGAGGAAATGTTTGATTGTTGTAAATTGATTTAGAAAAACTCGAAGATGAATCTTGCCCTGATAAAGAAGCATTTGGCCTGTTTAACATCTCATGCCACTTTCCCCATTTCGAGTAGGTGAAGGGTTCAGGAGGAATTTCAGGGAGGTCCCAATTGGTTCGAGAAGAAATTTCAGGGCGTTTGGTTGATAGAATAACTTCTTCAGGAAGATCTAGAGGAAAGTAGTTACTGGTATTAAAAGAAGATTGAGAAGAGGACATGATTAATAGAACAGATTCAAAGGAACAAGGTAGATTGAAGGGTTCAAGGATCAAGCAGATACGATGGTTTATGTGAAGATAATTGAAGAAGCGAACATGCAATTTAAAAAACATTCGAAGATTACATAAGATGCTAACTACCCAGCATGATCTAGCCACGATCACCATTATCTTTTTTGAACCAAAAAGAAAATGGCGCGGGGGTAATGTTTGTGATAAAAATATCCAACCAATACAGAATTGACACGTAAGATTTTATGTGGCAGGATAATTGGTAAATATTGATGAATATTTGAACCGTTATGAGCAGTTGTTGCTGATTCATTTTGTTCAAATATTTAACTGCTAGAGGACACGTGTTGACCATCATGAAGTAACTGAAGAACATTTGTCAACTCGAGAATATGCCACGTGTGAGAACAGTTATCAGTTTGAAAAGAGGAGGGAAAATTCAAATGAAGTTGCTGAGAAGCCTTCACGTCTATAAATAAAAGGATTGTGCATTCGAAAAGGATCCTTCAATCAACATCAACATATATTTCTCAATACACTTAATGTATTGTTATCTAGATACTTAGATTTAGGAGTAGAACACCTTCGAAGTCATCTTCAAGGTTAGATTGTTGTTACTTTAATTTAATAAAAGTAGTTTCTTACTTTATTATTTTCTTTATTGTTTTTTTTTTGTCTTAGAATAAGTTCGTAGTGCTTCGATTAATTACATCTTTACACGATTAAAGTCTTGTTCAAGGCATCGAACGTCACCACAATTTGCTTGGTGAGGCGCAGTTTGGATAATCACATTTACACATTGACAATTTACTTGCCTGGCATGCTCGCACACACTTATAAATTTTCTAACCAAACAATATACACAGATCATATGCACTTGTTACATGAGTAGATAATAGAGCTAAGCTAGAAACAGTAATGTTGCTCTATTATGATTCGGATACCATGAGTTCGAATATTAATAGTTTCTCCACTGGTGAGAGTAAGGCCCCTTCACGCTAATGAAAACTTCGTGTACTGGGTCCTACTTCGAGTATAGTAGGCATATCTCTATAATTATCCTCAAATTAGAGACGAACTTTGTTTATTCATAAATATTGATAAATCATGATAACAAAAGAAAACAAAACTGTACAATTGTAAACATTGGAGACAACGAAATTAAATGACCTCATTTTAAAGAGGTTTCATGGGATGACACAGCCTTCTAACACCACTTTAGAATATTAGACATTATGCTAGCTATGTCTCATAGCATAATACTATTGTGTTCGAATTTGAATATTAGACATTATGCTAGCTATGTCTCATAGCATAGACTATATATATATTGTTTGCACCCAAAAACCGTCAGTGATTTTTGAGCCCGAGTGGAGTTGAAGTTGGGCGAAGAAGACGCTGGGACTAGTGATGACTCATCGGACTCAAGAGGTAAGCCCGATGGGAGCGTGTGGCAAGTGTAAGCATCATCGGGCTCTGAGAACATAACTCATCATGTTGAGAGCCCGATGGAAAAGTAAAGCAGCGTTATAACTGATCGGACATTATGAAAAGGAAGAGTTTGTCCGATTGATCATAAGAAGTTGAAGAAATATGATCGGACATGGAAAGAGTCATGAGCCCGATTCGTCCAACAGGGAGAGGTCGATTGATGAAGGACAGGGCATTGATGTCCACAGCTGGCATGATGACGTCATCTCTGAGAGTTTTTTGGAAACAGGAGTCCGTTTAGGAAAGGAGTTGTTAGTTGCCAGCTGGATGGGAGCGTGTAATCCCTAAATTAAAGGGATCAATTCAAGTAAGTTTTGGATAAGGAAGGATTTCTTCAATTAACCAATCAGTGAATGGCTTAAGGCGCAAGTCAAGGAGTCCTTTCCTAGTAGGAATTAAACTGTGGCCGCTATAAATATACAGGCAGGCCAACCATTGAAGACACTCCGCGTCACTCTCGAAAACAGCATTCAACACAGCATTCAAAAGCATCCAACCTTTTATGTTTTTCTGCACGCATAGCAAATAGGTCTACCCTTTTTCTTTGTTAATTTATTCTACTGTTTTCATTCTTACGCTGTTTTCATTCTTACGAACAATCAGTCTGTTCTGAATCTGTTCTTTGGTTGTATTTTCCAAACACTTAATAAAATCTGTATTTTATTAATCGTTTGTGATTGTTTACTTGGTAAACTCATACACTATTTGGCTTGTGCGCTTCAGTACTGCCAAGGGATTTCTGGTGAGGGTACTTTCCTACTCGCCGCACACAATTGTTTAGTTTAGAAGTCAGATCTAAAAGCCTTGAGTATCACTGACTCAAGCATATAGGAAATTAGTTTGCACACACACCGAACCACTTTTGGTTCTGGCACGCCCGCGCATAACTACTAGCAAACATTTTGGCACGCCCGGTGGGACCCATAGTGTCAAGTCATGCCGCCAAAGAGGGATAAGCAGATCGGCAAAAACGGCCAAGAAGAGTCGGTCGTTGATACACCTACGGAGGAAAGCACTGGTCATTCTCCGGATGACGGTGGCGTTACTATCGAAGCAATCTCGGAAACCGTGAGAGCCACCGTTGATCCTTTGAGGCAGGACTATAACACCTTGATAGGGTCAATGGCAGGTCTCAACAATGTGGTCAGGCAAACGGCCGATATACGCCGGGAACAGTCTGAGTTGGTCATGGAGACTAGGGTTACCCACGTGAAGCTGGACGCCCTGGCCACTCAGATACAACAGCTTTGCGCCGTTCTTGGGGCCAATAACAAACAAAAGGCCTTGGGATCAGGCTCAGGCTCGGGATTGGGCTCTGGCACGCCGCTTGAGTCCGACAAACCAAAAGACCCACTCTATGTCGGTCCAAACCTAAGGGAGGGTAACATCTCGGGCAAGAAGCCCGAATTACATAACGAAACGGCCAGTGGCGTGGTGGTCACCGATCCCAGTGGATCGGCGACACCAAGTTTTGTCCAGACAGGAGGCCATGTTGAAACCCAGTTCGACCGGACTCCACCTCCAGTTCGCGCTGCTGGGGGGCAAAGAAACAATGGGGGGTTTTGGACCCACCAGATCAACAATAATCAACAATTGCCACCTCTACAAACCCCGGGAACAGGGGCTCAGCCTGAGGTAATTGCAACAATAGGCCGTAACCCAGAGGTAATCGGCCAACAAGTGCCCCCAGGTAACACTGCTGGGGGGCAAAGGAATGATAATGATTTTTGGCTTCGTCAGGCCAATAACAACCCACAGCAACCACCACCCCTTGCGGGTGGTGCCCGACCTGCTGCGCAGCCTATTAACAGGGAGGAGTTGGTGGCGGCTATACATGAAGAGTATGGCCCGTTCATGAGAAGGATGGAGAGGCCGACGTACCGACGGCCTTACCCGCCTGAAATTGACCAAGTTAATTTCCCACCAGGGTATAAAGTTCCGAACTTTACTCTATTTTCTGGGGAAAGTGAGCATACCACGGTAGAGCACATAGGTCGGTTCATTGTGCAATGCGGCCATGCAGGCAGTAGTGACCCTTTAAAATTAAGGTTGTTCCCAAATTCGCTCACGGGCATAGCATTTTTGTGGTATGTCAATCTCCCGGCCAATTCAGTACGAAATTGGCCAGCAATGGAGGAATTGTTTCATGGGCAGTTTTATAGGACTGAGCCCGAGATCTCGTTGGCAGATCTGTCTAGGATGCTCCAACTAGTGGGAGAGACCGTTGAAACATATATAGCCCGATTCAGGAAGGCTAAGTACAGATGTAAGACAATATTGCCCGAGGAAGAATACGCAAAGATGGCTATGGGCGGAATGTCTTTCGAGCTTCGCAAAAAGTTCGAAGGGACCGATTTCCGTGATTTATTCGAGCTGGCGTCAAGGGCCGCCCGTTACGAGCGTATCCTGCTTGATGAACAGGAAAAGAAGAATTCTTCTAAGGGAACGTATTACAAAGATCCCAATTACGAGGTCCATCTAGCAGATTGTGACCTCGAGGCAGAAATCGACATGGCCGAACTAATCTCTAAGCGGCCTATTGTGTGTAATGCCTTGAACAAACCGGTCAATAATAACGCTGCTGCTAAAAAAATGACGTTCGAGGCAGGGAAAAATTACACATTTGACATAACAATGGCCGATCAGATTTTTGACGCCCTCTTGGCTGAAAAAGTGATTAGGCTAGGTGAAGGTCATCGGATACCCAAGGCCGATGACATAAAAAATAAGGAATATTGTAAGTGGCATAATTCCTGGAAACACTCAACTAACAACTGCGTTGTTTTTCGTAATGTGATACAGGAGAACGTGGAGAAAGGAGTGTTCAAATTTTCGGACAAAGCTATGGGAGTTGATGCGAATCCGTTCCCACAGATCACTGGAACCAATATGGTAATGCCCGATTTGACTAAGCTGACACGGCCAAGGGTCAAGATAGACTTGACCGACAGCGAGAAAGTCCCAAAGCAAAGGGAAGGAAAACAAATTGCCGTTTCAGGAACTGATAGACCGAAGGTGACTATTCACGAGCTTCAGAGGACATACCAGGAACGCAAGGAGGCAGAACTAAAGGCTGATGGAGCCCGGTCAACTACAGAGAGCTTGATTACGGATTTACGACACCAACTAGAGCTGATTGAACAAGGCCTGTGTCCGAGGTGCAAGGCCGATATTAAGAAAGGGGCCTCTAGCCCAAGCAAGAGGCCTAGGGTTAAGGAACGACGAGAGTACAGCCCGAGAAGATCCGTGCATGAGAGGCTTTCCTTGCCCAAACAGGGACGCCCAAAGCCCGAGTGGAAGCCAAAGCCGCTGCCAGCAAGCAGTATACCTAGCTCGAGTCATAGGGAAGGAAGGGAATATGGATCACGACCCACGATGAGTACATCACAAAGGGTTGCAGCATCGGACATTCGCTCCCGAATGATACTCCCACCAAGAGTGAGTGATGGGAGATGGTATAGAGCTGAGCATCCAAAATTTCCAGCGATGCCTCAATACAGCAAGTCTCAGAAGAGGAGGTACCAGAGGCTGAGATAGGCCGAGAGGGAACGGCAGCGCTCGCAAGGCCGTGTCCAGATCCCTCAAGAGTCCCTTCAGCGCAAGGCCGACAAACAGATAACGGCCATGGAAGAAGATGAGCCCGTTTTCGACAAGAAAGCGGGCAAAGGGGCAATGCAGGCCACAGAGCGCTTGAAGAAGCTGTTTGAACAAGAAAAGTGTGAGCCATCGGCCCATCCAATGGAGGAGGCTGATGATTATGAAGATGAGGATGATTCACCGATTCAATTCGGGACAATCCCGAAAAATCTATCCTCAAACATGGTGTTTACTTTGCCCATGTCATTTATGGCCAAACCGGATCAGCCAACGGCCATTGAAGGTGACGTAATAGAAGGCCGGACAAAGGAGTCGGCAGTAATAGAAAGTGTATGTTGGGGTGGTGGTGAGACCGTCAGACCCAAGGTGGTAGAGGCTACGAGCAAGAACATGGACACTACCGATATACAAACCGATCGGCCTAAGATAACCATCTTGAGGCCGAAAGGGATCCAAACTGAGGAGGGGCTGAAACCGGCGGGGCCAGTCAAGGTGGTTTTCGAAAAACCTACCTATCAAATGTCTCAGCACCTGAAGCCCTTGTACGTAAAGGGTCACATTGAGGGAATCCCCGTGAATAGAATATTGATTGATGGGGGATCTACAATCAACATCATGCCCCAAATCATGCTGAGGATCCTTCAAAAATCTGAGTCGGAACTGATTCCGACCGAGATGAATGTTCAGAGCTTCACGGGCACACCATCTAAGACAAAGGGCATCTTGCCTCTGGAGCTGAGGGTGGGAACCCAAACGGCCATGACAGCCTTTTTCATCGTGGAGACATCGGCCGCCTACAACGCGTTGCTTGGCCGTGATTGGATCCATCCCAATTACTGCATCCCTTCCACTCTCCATCAATTGTTGATCTTTTGGAGAGATGACGAAGTGGAAGTGGTTGGGGCTGATACGAAGCCATTCGTAGCCCGGGTGCAGACGGCCGATGCAGTATTATATGAAGATGATATCGGACCTATCAAATTACTAGGATGTGGCAAACTTGGTAGACCAAATGCAGCCACGTTCCGTAAAGAAATTCTACCAAACTTAAAGCTTGGTTATCACAATCTAAGTCGGATAGAAGAGGTAAGGCCGATAGAAATTAATGAACAAGAAGACTTTGATGGATCTACAGCCAATTGAAGTTAGAAGACAGCTGGCCCTTAAGGCCAGCATGGCCAGATGGTGTGCATATCTGGCCGATAGAAGATTAGAGATCGGCCCTGTAGACGGAATGATTAATCTGGCCGATTGTATCTATGAAGAAGAAACGCCAATAGAAGAGGAGATTCAAATGGATGAACTCGAAACGGCCACAGCCAAGCTTGATGACTTGAAGGCCGACGTGCAGGATCCACTATTGGAGATCAACCTGGGCAATGAAGGAGAGCACAAACCCACATATGTGAGTCAGGTGCTTGAACCACAGTTCCAGGCCGATATCATTGCTCTCTTGCACAGATACAAGGATTGCTTTGCTTGGGATTACGACGAAATGCCCGGACTATCCCGAGAATTGGTAGAGCACCGATTGCCAATTAAGCCAGGCTTTAGGCCGTTCAAACAGCTCCCACGACGCATGTCACCTGAAGTCACGATGAAGGTGAAAGAAGAAATTGAGAGGCTTTTGGGGGCTGGCTTCATTCGGACAGCCAGGTACGTGGAATGGGTATCAAATGTAGTCCCAGTGGTAAAGAAAAATGGTAAGCTGAGAGTTTGTATTGATTTCAGAAATCTAAACCTAGCTACCCCAAAAGACGAGTACCCTATGCCCATGGCCGATCAATTGATTGATTCGGCCGCCAAACATAAAATTTTGTCCTTCATGGACGGGCACTCGGGGTACAACCAGATTTACATCGCTGAGCAGGATATCCCGAAGACAGCTTTCCGGTGCCCGGGGGCAATTGGAACCTTTGAATGGGTTGTCATGCCTTTCGGACTAAAGAACGCCGGAGCCACATATCAGAGGGCGATGAATTCAATCTTCCATGATATGATCGGGCATTTCATGGAGGTTTACATTGATGACGTTGTGGTAAAATCGAGTGACAACGCCGATCATTTGAGAGACTTAGAAAAAGCATTTGAAAGAATGCGGGCTCACAAACTAAAAATGAACCCTCTCAAATGTGCTTTCGGCGTTTCAGCAGGGAACTTCTTAGGATTCCTGGTGCATCAAAGAGGGATAGAGGTTGACAAGAATAAGGCTCGAGCAATACAGGCAGCAAAGCCACCAGCCAATAAGAAAGAGCTTCAAAGGCTACTCGGGCAGATTAATTTCCTGAGAAGATTCATCTCCAACTGTGCAGGAAAGACCCAAGTATGGACCCCATTATTGAAGATCAAGACCGACGAAGAGTTCAAGTGGGAAGACAGCCATCAACAGGCCTTTGAGGGAATTAAGCAATATTTGTCAACTTCTCCAGTTTTAATGCCACCCAAGAAGGGTAGGTACCTTAAATTGTATATATCGGCTTCTGAATGCTCTATAGGAAGTATGTTAGCTCAGGATAATGAGCAAGGAAATGAGCAAGCCGTTTATTACTTAAGCAGAATATTAACTCCAATCGAGCAGCGCTATGCGCCGATTGAGAAATTATGTTTGGCATTATATTTTTCATCACAGAAGTTAAGAACGTATATGTTGCCCGTTTCTACTTATATTATATGTCAAACCGATGTGATAAAATATATGTTGTCAAGACCAATCATGAGAGGCCGAATTGGAAAATGGACCTTGGCCCTGATGGAATTTGCCATCCAATACCGATCACAGCAATCGGTTAAAGGCCAGGCCATAGCCAATTTCTTGGCTGATCACCCAGACCCAACTGATCTGGGAGAAGTACTACCAGTGCCTAAAGTGTTAAACACTTCCTTGGTCCCATGGACATTGATCTTTGATGGGTCCAAAAGCGCAGAAGGTGCTGGGGCAGGTGTGGTCATTGTATCACCCAAGTATAAGAAGACAAAAATGTCATTTCGGCTCGATTTCAAGTGCACAAACAACCAGGCCGAATACGAGGCATTAATTATCGGACTAGAGATACTCCTTGAGTTGGGGGCATCGTCCGTACACATAAAGGGAGACTCAGGTCTGGTGATCGGGCAGATATCAGGAGAATTCCAGATAAAAAGTTGGGAATTATGCCCGTTTCACTCTGTCGCCACGCAACTCATGGACGAGTTTGATGATATTAGCGTGAGTTATATCCCTAGGTCCACGAATACTGAGGCCGATAAGCTGGCAAAGACAGGATCGACCTCGTCTCCTACAAAGGCTTTGGAAGACCAAGTTATCACGGTTCATGTCCGATCAATGCCTTCCGTTGCAAAGAGAGGTTGGTATGCTACTACTAATTCGGTCTTGATGGAGGACGACGATTGGAGAAGGCTATCATCGAATACCTGAATCACCCAAATGTCAGGGTAGACCGAAAAGTTAGACTCTTCGCGGTCCGATTTGTGATACTCGATGGAGAATTGTTCAAAAAGCCCATCGGTGACGACGTGATTTTGAGGTATTTAGGCAGAAAACAGGCCATGCAGGTGATGGCCGAAGTACATGAAGGGATCTGTGGGGCTCATCAGGCCGGTACAAAAATGAAATGGTTACTGAGAAGGTATAACTATTATTGGCCAGGCATGTTGAAGGATTGTATCAGCTATGCAAAGGGATGCCAAGCGTGTCAGAAGCATGGCCCAATTCAGCATGTACCGGCTAAAGAGCTCCAACCAATAATAAAACCATGGCCGTTTAGAGGATGGGCTATGGATCTGATTGGCAAAGTCTTGCCACCATCATCAGGCCAACACTGTTTCATTATAGTGGCGACGGATTACTTCACTAAGTGGGCCGAGGCCATACCATGTAAAACGGTGACCCAGACCACCGTGATAAAATTCATTGAAGAGCACATTATACATCGATTCGGCCTCCCAGAAACCATAACGGCCGACCAAGGATCTGTGTTCACAGGAGCTGAAACGACCGCTTTTGCGGAGAGCAGAGGGATTAAGATTCTCAATTCTACCCCGTACTATGCTCAAGCTAACGGTCAGGCTGAGTCAACCAATAAGATCCTTAAGGGGATCATTGAGAAGATGATCGATGAGAACCCTAGAGAGTGGGACAAGTTGTTGTCCGAGGCTCTATGGGCCTATCGGACATCTAAGAGGTCCAGTACCGGGGTCACACCATTCATGTTGACTTACGGGCACGACGCTATGTTACCAATGGAGGTTACCGTCCGATCGGCCAGGAGAGCTTTACAGAACCAGCTTGAGCCCGCAGAGTACACAGAGGCTATGATAGCTGAGTTGGAGGGACTTGATGAGACGAGGCTCATGGCTTTGGACTCGTTAAAAGTGCAGAAGCAGCGGGCCGCCCGAGCTTATAACAAGAGGGTAAAAGCAAAGTCTTTTAGTACAGAAGACTTGGTATGGAAGGCCGTTTTACCTATCGGGGACAAGGATAGTCGGTACGGTAAATGGTCGGTCAACTGGGAGGGTCCGTTCATTATACATCAGGTCAAGAATGGTGGTGCTTACAGACTGCGGGATATGGATGGTGGTATTCATCCTAGATTAATAAACGGTCAGTACCTGAAGTCTTATTACCCTACTCTGTGGGAAACTATTGATTTGAACTATAAACCAAATCCAGGGTTAGAATACGACCAAATCATTAACTACGACCCTGAGCCCGAGTAACAAAAATATGGTTTGTATTGATAGGCTGAGCACAGCTTACTTACAAATATATGCGAATAAAAATAAGTACAAAAGAGGAGTCGGCCTCTAGGCCGACTCAAAATTCCTAAGCTTAGCCTTCAGGTCTTCCCAGGTCTTGACGGCCCCAGACCGGTCCTTCTTGGCCCTTTCTAGCTTCTGGGCCCAAGCCCGGGATATGGGGACGCTGGCTTGTAACTGATCACTGCACTTCTGAGCGTCCCCGCCTAGTGAAGATAATGCCTCGTCAATTTTTTCAATGGAGGCGTTGTTGGTAATAACCTCGGCCTCACATTGGGCGAGTTGAGTTTTTAATACAGCAATACGGTCCCGCAGCCAGGTACCCCTGGCTAGAACTTGAGCACGGGAAGCCTTTCCCGCTTCGAACTTGGTTCTGGCCCCTTCCAAGAACTTCAATGCTTTCTGACGGGAGCCTAAATGAAGTTCTGCATCCACTTGAATCTTCAAGGCCGTTCTATCCATAAGACGGACGCTAGGAAGTCTTTCTTTGATCTCCACGAGTAATGATAGCTGCCCGTCTGAAAGAGAAGGATCGGCCATGAGGGTGTTCAAAGCGGTGTCAACGTCAGCCGCAGCAGGAAGATTGGAAAGTTCTTGGTCAGCAAGCCCGAGGAGCAGGTCCTTGGCTTGTTGAAGGACGGAAGGTAAAACCGTTTCGGGCTCAAGGGGGCCGAGGTCAAAAGCTCCCAGGTCCAGGCCCAAGAAAAAGTCATTGAAAGGAATAACGGGCGCTGGGTCTGAAGGATCGGCCTATTCAAGAAAATACAGTCAGGTATTGTTTTTAGAAACGTATGAATTAACGCAAAGTAACACAGCAGTACCTGGGTATGAGGACGAAGCGAGGCCGAGATTGTTTCGCGAACATCGGCCTCGCTTGGTTGAGAAGATGTTTGGGAAGAAGAAGGGAGGCCGGTTCCTGCGCCCGGACTCATTGGGGCCATTATCGTCTGTGGGGCTTCTGCTTCAGGGACAGAGCCCGAATTATCATCACCGGCCTCCACAGCAGACACTTCAGGAGGAGTGACCTCGCCCACCACCGGTCCTGGTATAATGTGAACAGGAGAGCTGATGGCGGTGGCAGGTGCCCCTTGACCGGCTGGAGTTTCGGTTTCAGAGGGGACGGTTTGATTTACTTCCTCCCCAGCGGCCTCGGTGGCAGGTTCAGCACCGGCTTCACCCTCAGTACTCGAAGAAAGAACAACCTGCTCAGGGACTTGGCCGACATGAGCAAGGTCTTCGTCTCCGTCTCCGCTTGAAGGATCTAGAGGAGGCACGATGTGAAGTGGCATCACCCTAACGGCCACTCGCTCTAGATAAGCCGCTGCAGAGGCCGGTGATGTAGGGAGAGTTGGGGAAAGAGTCTGAGCAAGGTTTGGAAGTGGATCCTCTCCCGAATCTTCATCAGCAAGCTGCAAAGATAGAACAAAAGGATTAATATGGAATAACAGGAATTCGGGCTCGAATAAAAAGGGGAAGAGCAAACCTGAACAGAGGCCGGTGTTTTTTGCTTCTTTTGAGGCGGACCCTTGCCCGAAGTTTGTTTACGAGCCAGTCTCTTGGCGACTTGTTTGCGCCGGGTTGGAGCTGCTGCTGGTATAGGGACATCGGCCACTGTGGCCGATGTTGCAGAGAAAGGAGCCAGGGCCTCAGCAGCGGAGCGTGGAAATATGTGTCTAGCCCGTTCACCCCACCATTGGGTGAACTCTTCTGATACTACTGGCCGGGCGGAGAAGGGTGTAAAATTGAACGCGGCTTTGAGCCGGGCAGACCTCTCTGCTATCTTCTTCACCTGCCCGTCGTTAACGATAAGGCCCCGTTCAACCCAATCAACGTTGACAGTGATACCAGGAGGAACGGGCACTAGTTGAGTAAGCCCGAATTGGCGGGCATATAAAGGAGCAAAGTAGTACTCGGCCCCGCATTTATTGTTGGCCGACGGGATGCTTGGGCTAAAAATAATGTCTCTAGCTACCAGATAGCTAGAAAAAATTTCATTATAGGTTGACTGGGTGCCCGGACCCCAGTTTGAAGGGTTATTGGAGAGTTGGAGAAAAGAAGAGAATTGAAGAGAAAAGAATGGGGTGAAGAGATTGACGTCCCGAGGGGAGCAACCCTGGTAAAAGAAGGAAAAACACTCTTCAAAGGAATGTACAGAAGGAGGTACGTTCATAAATTGAACGGCAGAGATAGGCACGTCGGCCAAGGGAGTAATTGTGGGTTGGAATTCAGGGAAGTAAGAATGAAGCCACAGTTGTAGTATCCACATCGGGCTCCCACCAGCACTGAAGCCCGAGTGAAAGAAGTCTGTTGTGCCTCGAACTAAATGTGCCCAAACCAGCGTAGCCATGGCCAGTGGCTGCCCTGATGCAAGGGCCAGGGCTACGGTTGTGTATTCTTTAGTGATGGCCTGGCTGGCTGAGCAGAAGAGATACTTGTTGAGCCAGTAGATGAGGAAGGCAGTGTGCTCTGCATCGGACACCGCCGTATCATCTGCCCCTATGCAGGCAGCAAGGAAACCTCCAAAGGCCGTGATCGGCCTATGAGAAACGGCCCCGTCCCTGACAATATCCTGTTGTGGATAGGCAAAGCTGGCCGTTCCAACATTAAGCCCTGGAGTGATCTCTTGTCCGTGGGGACGGAGGCCGAGCAGATAACTAATATCTTTGACAGTAGGAGCCATTGGTCCGCAACGGAAAAGAAAGCCGTTGCAAGACGAGGACCAGAAGAGTAGAGCAGAAAGGAGGAGAGGTCGGTCTATCTCAATGCGAGACCGGCTGAGCATGATTGCGTCGTAGATGCCCGTTTGCTTCCAGACGGCGGCCTTAGAGGCCGAAACCCTAGTCACCCATTTGTCCCAGTCAGCGGCGGGGGTTGGCCATCCCCGAATGGGTTGATTCGCCGTCTGGACCTTGGCCCAGTGAGTAGGGACTTGTAGGAATGTCTCGTTTCCTACCGGAGGAAAGAAAGGGAGGAAAGGCGCCGGAGGGTGGCCCAGAAACGCCGCGCCTAAGCCTGGAGCGACGAGAGAACCGTAGGAGGAGCTGTAGGGGGTGAGATATTCGGTGGATATGTCAGCAGCGTGCGCTTTAGCTAAAGCCCTAACCTCCCTACAGCGATTTTGTGGTGGTGGAGCGTCTGCGAAGGACTTTTTTCCTTTGGAGGTGGCTGGAGCGGTTTTGGGAGCCATGGCAATGGAAGGAAGAAAGGTCGCCGGAAAAGATGAAGATAAGAGTGAGAAGCTCTGTGTTTGCTTGAATTGCTGAAGAAGGTAAAATATGAATGTGTGATGAGTTTTCGGACGTTGGGTGGTATTTAAATATCACGACGCCGTAATCATGGCGCATTAATTGTAGGGTGACTGGTGGGATTCTCCATAACCTGACGTTGGCTGCGTACTTGACGCGTGGCATATTTGAAATTCAAAACGTCACATCAATCAGGGCGGGACGTTTGATATGACCTTTTGGGGGGCAATTGTTTGCACCCAAAAACCGTCAGTGATTTTTGAGCCCGAGTGGAGTTGAAGTTGGGCGAAGAAGACGCTGGGACTAGTGATGACTCATCGGACTCAAGAGGTAAGCCCGATGGGAGCGTGTGGCAAGTGTAAGCATCATCGGGCTCTGAGAACATAACTCATCATGTTGAGAGCCCGATGGAAAAGTAAAGCAGCGTTATAACTGATCGGACATTATGAAAAGGAAGAGTTTGTCCGATTGATCATAAGAAGTTGAAGAAATATGATCGGACATGGAAAGAGTCATGAGCCCGATTCGTCCAACAGGGAGAGGTCGATTGATGAAGGACAGGGCATTGATGTCCACAGCTGGCATGATGACGTCATCTCTGAGAGTTTTTTGGAAACAGGAGTCCGTTTAGGAAAGGAGTTGTTAGTTGCCAGCTGGATGGGAGCGTGTAATCCCTAAATTAAAGGGATCAATTCAAGTAAGTTTTGGATAGGGAAGGATTTCTTCAATTAACCAATCAGTGAATGGCTTAAGGCGCAAGTCAAGGAGTCCTTTCCTAGTAGGAATTAAACTGTGGCCGCTATAAATATACAGGCAGGCCAACCATTGAAGACACTCCGCGTCACTCTCGAAAACAGCATTCAACACAGCATTCAAAAGCATCCAACCTTTTATGTTTTTCTGCACGCATAGCAAATAGGTCTACCCTTTTTCTTTGTTAATTTCTTCTACTGTTTTCATTCTTACGCTGTTTTCATTCTTACGAACAATCAGTCTGTTCTGAATCTGTTCTTTGGTTGTATTTTCCAAACACTTAATAAAATCTGTATTTTATTAATCGTTTGTGATTGTTTACTTGGTAAACTCATACACTATTTGGCTTGTGCGCTTCAGTACTGCCAAGGGATTTCTGGTGAGGGTACTTTCCTACTCGCCGCACACAATTGTTTAGTTTAGAAGTCAGATCTAAAAGCCTTGAGTATCACTGACTCAAGCATATAGGAAATTAGTTTGCACACACACCGAACCACTTTTGGTTCTGGCACGCCCGCGCATAACTACTAGCAAACATATATATATATATATATATTTACTTTTTTTATCCAAAAGAATGTGAAATATAATGGCTTAGCATTTTTTTTTTATTCATTTACATGTGCTTTATGTGTGTTGTTGTAGAAAAAAGATTTCAGATTTCTCGAAAAAAATAGTAGTAAAAAAAAGCATGACAAGGAAACAAAAGAAAGTAAACAAACAAAAAAAAAAAAAACGAAAAGAAAAAGAAAAAAAAGAAAAAAGAAAGTATGACGAAAAAACAAAAAAGGAAGTAAAAATAATATAAACAGAGTTTCACACTTCAATTTTGGGCTAATGTTTGGGACACAAAAGTGTCCCAAAAAGAAGCTTACAAAAAGATGTGGCATCTCATGGTCAATTTTGGGCCAATGCTTGGGGACAGAAAAAGGTCACAAAGATAAACTCACAAAAAGATCTTTTTGTGAGCTTAACTCATTTGTGTCCCTAACATTATCCTTCAATTTTTTGTTAGGAAATTATTGCATGGTCCTGGACCATAAGACATAGTGTGGTTTCGACCAAAAAAAGGCAGCCACGTGGGATTGTTTAGCCTTTATTAGGCAACCACTTGGACACATGTCGGTCAGTTATTGATCGAGACCATCACGCAACTAGGGGCGGAGTCAGGATTTATAACTTGGGGGGGGGGGGGGGGGGCGCGTGTGTAGCAATATTATATTTTTGGAGAAAATACCTTTTACCCCTTTGTGGTTACACTCATTTTCTCATAACCCCCTTGTGGTTCATTTTGTAACACTTAACCCCCCTGTACTATGGACTAAAGTGAGACTGTTAACTTTTCTAACAAAAAAAAGGAAATGACGTTAATACCCCCAAGCACCTATACATACTCTTTAGGGAAAAATACCTATTACCCCCTTATGGTTACACCCATGTTCTCATAACCCCCTGTGGTTCATTTTTGTAACACTTAACCCCCTGTACTAATGACCAAAGTGGGACTGCCGTTAGAAAAGTTAACAGTCTCACTTTAGTCCGTAGTACAGGGGGGTTAAGTGTTACAAAATGAACCACATGGGGGTTATGAGAAAATGAGTGTAACCACAGGGGGGTAAAAGGTATTTTCCCCTATATTTTTTGGGAGTTATATAATAATCATATGTATATTTTATTTCAATTTTTGGGTGATTCGATTATAATTACACCAATATATACTAGATACAAAATTCTTATTTTGAATGTAGCTAATATTTTTTGGGGGTTATATAATAATCATATCAATTTTGGGGGACCAATTTAAATAAAAATTTTAAAATTTTAAAAATTATATATACTAAAGTGTAATTTTAGAAAATCTTGGGAGACTGTAGCCCCCGCATGCCCACCCCCCCTCCGCCCCTGCACGTGACTAATGACTATTGTTCTGGAGCATGTAATAATTTCTCCTTTCTTTTTGTGTGTGGTGTGTGTATGGGAGAGAGATTTTTGTGTGTGGTGTATGGGATTGAGAGATTTTTGTGTGTGGTGTGTATGAGAGAGAGAGAGAGGTAACTAATAAATATATCTTACAGCTTCTTGAGCATCAATCTTGGAATTAGGGAGCTTGGTTGGAAGCCGAAACTCATGCATCATCCAATCAGTTTTTGTGCCCTTTCCAGCACTTCCTTGATAGTAAACTAGTGATTTCTTGAGTCCAATGCAGCCATTAATATTAATATTGTCTCCGGCCGCAGTTGATGAATATATTGGCCTGTCTATGCCAGTGGCTTTCCAAAATCCAGAACCTGTCACCCTATTGGGCCTTACACTATTCCTGTATTTTCTCCCTCTTTTGCAAAAGAAGAACCACTCTTTGTCTGCAATATCATTCACTTCTGCTTTTTTTTTTTTTTTTTTTTTTCACAAAAGGAAAAAAAATATTTCATTAGTGAAGCAACATACCCAATTTCACAAGCAAATGAAATTTGTCTTGATTTTTTTGGGGACAAATTTCTTAATGATTTACTTGCTTTTGTTTTCTTTTTCTTTTTTTTTTTAGTGAAATGGGAACCTATTTTCCAACGTGGGTCCAAATTAAGGACCCAATCATGCAGGGAAAATCTCTAGAAATTGGAAACAACCAGAAAGCCGATATTGAGGTTTGTTTTTGTTTTTGTTTTTTGTTTTTTGTTTTTTTTTTAATTTTTAATTTTTTGTTTATTGAGTTTTTACGGATAAGTGAGGTAAAATATAGATCAAATAAAAGATACAAAATCAAATTTTGTGATAAACCCCCCAAATACTATGAAATACTTGTAAGTTCTCAGTATTGGATAAGACATGAAACGTACAACAATTAAAGTCAAGAGATTAATAGATTTCAGTCAATTTTATGTGCCAAATTTAAAAGACAGTCCATTATTTTTTTAAAATTGGAAAAAAAATAAAAAATAATTGAAAAAAATAATAAAAAAAAGTCATCAATAAGTTTTAAAAAAAAAAACTTTTGAAGAGATCATTTATGTTTTAGTCTACTATATGCTTGCACGTTGTAAACATGTACCAAAATGTTGTCAGTATGCTCCTAACGTTGTGGTGAGTTGCTCCCCAACGAAGCTATGTTAGTGTTGTGAAGACTTGTTCCCCAACGTTGCAAAGAATTGCTTCAAACGTTGTGCAAAATCTGTTGTCTTTTAATTTTATACAAAAATTTGACATTTTTTTTTTAATTTCGAAAAACTGATACACTGACTTTTAATTTTATACAAAAAAAATGCAATTATCCCTAAAATCAAATATGTCCAAATTTATAGTTTGTCATAAACAAGCCCCATTCAAACTGGACATCCAAGTAAAATCATCATGGGAGTCAAATTCTGGACATTCAAACACCTTTACTTTGTCACAAGCAAGCTACATTCAAACTGACCCCCAAAGTAAACCCAAATTTCAATTGGTTTAGCTTTTCTGTTAGGAAGTGAATGGAATCAATCAAAATGAAATAACTAGTCTTAATCCAAAACAAAAATAGGGTTAATTACACTTTCACCCCTGAAGTATGACCATTTTTTTTAACTCACCCCTCTCAAATATTAAACCCGACAAATACCCCCCTCGCAATCTCTGGCATTTGAGTATTTAACACAATACAATGACAAAGTGAGAATAAATGGTGGGAAATAGATAATAAGTATGAGAATCATAGGCGGGAAAATGGAGGAAAAATAGAGTTAAAAAGTGGTACACAGAGAGAGAGAGAGGTGACTAGGTGAGAGACAGAGAGATAGCTAGAAGAGCAAAACCCTAAAAGTAGGACATTTTTGGAATTATGCAGTGTTGACCCAAAGTATCTTCAGTCAACTGCTTAAACGTGGGTAAAATGGTAAAATTATATTTTCAATAAGAAAAAGTAATGGTGAGTCAACTCGTTGGAGTAACTCGTCGAGTTTGATAACTGAGGAGATGAGTGAAAAAGGCGTCATACTTTAGGGGTAAAAGTGTAATTAACCCAAAAAAAATATATACATATACACATTAGCACTTCAAAAGTTTAGCATGTGATATGCTCTAAATAAAGGTTATTAGTAACACTGGTACTATTCTTTATGTCCTCTCTCTCTCCTTTTATATATATACTAGTTGGAGTCCCGCGCGTTGCTCGGGAAATTTAATTGTGGCATTTCGTGTGGTTAAGTAGTTGCTAAAAGTGTATAATAAGATGTTAAATTGGTTAAATAGAAAACTATATATGTAGCCATTTTATCTAAAACTCTTTATACGGAAGAAGTTAATAATTCTGACTATCTTGTAAATGAGTAGTAAAGGTACCTAATAAATCACCACTAAAAATATATGACACAAGTAGGGTATTTCTCCTGAAAAAAAGGACATGAATGTGTTTCTAAACCTTAATTGATATTCGAAGCAAAGATGTGAATCATAAAGATTGACCAAAATGTAAATATTAGTGACCAATTCATAAATAGCCACTAAAATAGCCACTTTATTTGATTTTTTTTGAAGTGAAGCATAATTATCAAAAAACTTGCTGATGCAAACGTAATTACACATATTACAATATATGAATCCTAAATTTTAGAGAAGAAATTGACCAAAATGTAAATATTAGTGACCGATTCCTAAAGAGCCACTAAAATAACCACCTTTTTTTTACTTTTTTTTAAGTGAATAATAAATATCCCAAAACTTACTGATCCAAATGTAATTACACATATTACAATATAAATCCTAAATTTGACAGAAGTTGACGAAATTGTAAATATTAGTGACCCTAAATAGCCACTAAAATAGCCAATTTTTTTTTTTTTTTTTTGGAAGTGAATAATAAATATCAAAAAAAATTATTGACCCAAATGTAATTAGATATAAGATTGTTGATTGCAACCTCATTTGAGAGAAGAAGTTGACCAAATTGAAAAATTAGTGACCAATTCCTAAATAGTCACTAAAATAGCCATTTTTTTTTGAAGTGATTAATAAATATCCTAAAAAATATTGACCCAAATGTAATTAGACACAAGATTGTTGATTGAAACCTCATATTATATTAAATAAAATTTCAATAGCTGACTTGAATGTAATTATTTTTTTAAAATGATCAATTTACCCTCATACAAATCAATATATCCTTACGACGTGTATGTAGATGTATGAGTAATTATAGTGTAGTGAAGGGCAAAAGAGAAAGTTTATAATTTTGACGTGCTAGTTTATTCGTTGTTATAGTATAGTAGATATATAGTAGATATATATATAGTACTGAAGATGAAAAGCTGGAAATTAACGGAGCATACTTGGAATATCCCATGGATCATATTTGTAGACATCAATTTGTTTGATGATTTCAATCCTTATAGGTCTTTTCTCCACCTTCCTCCGAAGATAAAACCCTACAAGCTCTTCATCAGTTGGATGAAATCGAAAGCCCGGAAGCGAAACCTCATCATCCTCAATATTATTATTTGGAGAACTCATATTCTTCACCTCTCTCTCTCTCTCTCTCTCTCTCTCTCGGTGACACAAAAACAAGTTGATAGAAATAACACTTTGTACTTATAGTGTGAAGAGAGGGTATGAGTCAAATCATGGGGCTTGACTATCTAGAATGTACGTAATAAAGATTGGAGGGTATTTTTGTTTATCCCATTTTGCTCATCTAGATTTCTATTGAGTGATATTTGTCTAATTTTAGTAATTATGTTAGTAGTACAGGGGCAAAGTGAGAATGGAATTACACACAACTAGGGCACACACCTTCAACCACATCCTATGCTTTAAATGGATGTATCCTGTGCTGTTTGAATTTTTTACACTTTTTGTGCACCACTTACACAACACAAGGTACATGGGTACATGCATTTAAAGCAAGAATGTGATTTGGGGTATGATTGAAGGTATGTGCCTAGCATTGTTGGAGCAAAAATGCTCTCTAAATTTTGCTCAGCATTGAAGAAGATTGGGTAAATTATAACACCACCTCCTAAACTATGACCGTTATTCACTAACACCCCATAAATTTTAAAACTGAACAGACTCACTCCTGAATTATTCAAAATGAACAAACTTACTCTTGAAGAAGGAATTTTTGTGTCAATAAATGATAATTTAGGGTGTAATGAAAGAAAATTAGTAGATATTTTTTGTTAAGTTGAAAAACGTACAAGTAATAAGGTTTGGTGTTGAAAGCAAAACATGAATACAAAATAATAATAGGGTCTCAAAATTGTGACGTACGGATAGATTTTTTAGGAAAAGTCAGCAGTGAGAGAAACAGGTTGTTTGACTAAAATGGCTATAGCATATAATTAAGTCTGTATCGCGGACTATTTGATGTTACATGGAAAAAAAAGATGATATCGGTCATCTGGAATTATATTAGCCGTACGTATATGTATCGTGGAAAGGACCATAACGACTTTGGAATGGAGTTAGCCCACTCCATCCACAAATTAATTTTTGCTTGACAAAAGAATGTTACATTGAGTCTATACATGCCCATATATTCTTGGTTCTCCACTAGAACTTACTTGATACTTCAAAGGTTGTGTGTAGTATGGCACCTTTGTGAATAACATTAAGCATAAATCTATAAGACACCGTTTGATCACATGAGAAGTTATTCATAATAGCATTGTCTTTCAATTATTTTATTTTACTTATTTTTTTTTTTTTTATCACTTTGAGATATAGAGTCCTCTACTAGTACTATCTTCTATCACACCCTAATTTTTGGAAAATCAAATAATCAGCCTAGAACTAAATCTAGACTACTAATCGACTACCCAATTATCGGAGTGAACACCACGAAACCCATTCTATTAAAACTTTTTAATGAAAATAGATGTTCTTAAAGACCTGATTAAAACATTTATAATAAATTTTCATTTTTTTTTAAAACAAAACCACCACATTTTTATTTTAAAAAAATAACTCACACGATTCCGAAAATTCTCAAATTCATTTGATTAAAGCTAAATCAACTAAATCACTTTAATTGACAAACGGAAACTGAATAAACATTTCTAATTCTCATTAATAATAAAAATCTTTTCATTTACAATTGAAGTTTTGAAATAATAACCTCTATTACAATCTTTAGTCAGAGCAACTGTAACGTTCCCAATACCCAATATACAATCCTTATAGCAATTATGCAAATATGGCCCACATTGCCAGAAATAAACCAAGTACAACAAGAAAATAAATTAAAACTCAAAAAAAATAATAATAATAATACAACGTCAATCTCTTCACACAAACAGAAGCTCCAACGAAAATCTTCTCCATTACTAACATGTACATACATTCGAATACGTTTCATATAGAAACGCCTCGAATGCATTAAGCACCCTGGTCAGTATATAAAATGCTGATATGAGTTAACCAAAAATGTTAAATGAGTATTAGGGAACAACGGTGTACCATAGACTCCTAAAAATACTCCCAAAGAAAATATAAGCAAAATATCTTATACATTATCGTCACACAGAAAATAACCAACGTCATTATACATAATCTCTGTCGAGTTAGAACAGTAGTTCCACACATATTTTAGGACAGAATAGTAGTTTTCTTCAATGTGGTGGCAGTGGTCCCCAACCCAACTAATCCTAACCAAATACTTGCCCGTCGCATATCTATGGTGAGCCAACCCTGCATAAAAGTTAGTGGGTCCACTATCCTGTAAATCGAATGATCACAAACCAGGTGAATAATTCCATACATAAACCGTCCACATTCTAACTTAAACGTCGCGTTTCACGCTTAACAGTCTTATGAAATAATCCATTTTTATTATTTATTAGCATTAAATTTATCTTTGTGTTCCCTAGGTTCACCACTTGATCACTTTCCATGGTACTTAACCAAAATACCTTATACATTATCGTCACACAGAAAATAAGCAACGCCATTACACATAATCTCTGTCGAGTTAGAACAGTAGTTCCACACACATTTTAGGACAGAATAGTAGTTTTCTTCAATGTGGTGGCAGTGGTCCCTAACCCAACAAATCCTAATTAAATACTTACCCGTCGGATATCTATGGTGAGCCAGCCCTGCATAAAAGTTAGTAGGCCCACTATCCTGTAAATCGAATGATCACAAACCAGACGAATAATTTCATACATAAACCGTCCACATTCTAACTTAAACGTTGCGTTTCACGCTTATCAGTCTTATGAAATAATCCATTTTTTATTATTTATTAACATTAAATTTATCTTTGCGTTCCCTAGGTTCACCGCTTGGCCACCCTCCATGGTACAGCCCACACATATATCCCATGTGTGCCCGGACATACTACCAACATCCACTCCGGTGCCAGTTTGGTTGGGGTATTGACCAAACTAGGTATACACAATGAAAGGCCTGTCAATATGCCTAAACGTCTATAAATTAAGGCGAGCATAAGGCTTATGCCAGCTTGATCACGAAGCCACTGACAAAAGGGTATACTCAGCAAGTTAAGCTACCAAAAAAAACATATCACACAATGAGGAGCAGTGAACACTAAGAAATTATGTTGCAATTATCACTTATCGTTCGTATTATCCCAAATAATTGTTAATTTCACGTTTATCACATAGTTCCATATCATCATAGTCCAATCACATCTATATCTTTTTAATGCGTTCCAATTTCTCATACTCTAGGGTTTTTTTTATCAATTTATCCATAACAATGGTTCCACAATATTTTTCGATCGAATTACAAGATCACTAATCTACTATTTAGTGTATCTAGTTTACTTTTTATAAAAAATTTCTCCAATATACAACCAATTATTTCAGGTACAGATACCTCAACCAAACATTCAATAGTAGCATACATGATCGGGAGAGAACAAATCCTAATTATACGCCTTAATTCACATTTGTTAGCCGTTTCTATCCTGTTTTTGTGTATTTTTATTTTATTTTCTATTTTCTGTCAGGTTTCAGAAGAAAACAATGATTTATGGTTGAATGGGATGAAAAAGCAAGAAGAAAGAAGCAGAAAAAGCCACTTCGCGTGAGCGGCACGCTCACGCAACAATCTAGCCCTTCGCTCGCGCTATCCGCTCACGCGACCTCCCATTTACGCGCTCGCGCGATCTGTACAAAAAATCTAAAACGCGTATTTTTAAGTGCTGAAGACCCCTGTGTGGACGAAAATTGCCTAATTACGTCCAGAAAGCAAATTATAGCAGTTTCAGTCGGATTAGGTTTACAAAAACCTTCCTAAACCCTCTACATCTATATATATATATATATATCTCATTCTAAATCAATTGAGGGGGGACACATTCATTCATACATCAATTTTAAAGGCAAGAGGAAGAGAAGATCTAGCTTGAAGGTCTGTAATGGCAACCATCAACTCAACCTTCATGTTTTCATCAACCATGTACAACTAAACTCCTATTCTAGGGTTTCAAAGAAACCCTAGCTATGTAAAAAGGGGAATTCTATGCTTTCTTATTTTAGGATTTTATGTATTGGATAATAATTGTATGTTGGTGGATTATTTATATAATCAGTTTTTAATGATAATAATCAAGAGTATTTTGGATCTATTCTTGTCTCAGATTTTTCCTTATGCTTATTGAACTCAATAGTTCTTGATTTCTGTGATTGATAGGAGTATTTACATACAATAGTGCTAATGTGATTGTGATGTTTACATCTTTTATAATTCATGCCTAGGAAAGATGAGTTATGCTACACCCTAGTTATAGGTAGATAATTCATCTGAACCGAAGATGCGTTATGCTTGGATTAAACTAGCGATATCCTCTTGTTGATACTATTCGGCTTGTAGCTACAATAGATCCTGACTATCCAATTATAGAACTTAAAATAGAAAGTCTAGACCCCCGATGCATAGTTAGTGGTAGATTTACAATCCTAGATCTCATCCACTCATATTTAGAACAATCTTAAATTTTGCAATAGTTTACTTAGATTTAATCTTCATATCTTATTTTCATAATTCATAGTTTAATTTTATTTAATTTCATAGTTTAATTAATATTAGGATTTAAAATAACCAATCAAAATTCCATTTTTCAATAGCCAAATAGATTTAGGTTTTCTAAATTAAAGGACAAAAATAAACAATCTCTGTGGGTTCGACATTTACTTCCACACTACAAATCTGTTAAAGTAAAGCATACTTTATATCTTGATTCTGACGAGATCAATACATAAAGCACATAATAAGGAATCACTCTAAATCATAAAATATTCAATTAGACATATGTTCACTACTACTGTAATTGTCAATTTCTGCCCAAACGATGTAGAATCATGAAAAACACCATTAGACGAAAAATGTGCAGAATTGCGTTTTACATGGAATTGGCAGGCAAAATCTTAAAACAATCAACGTACGCATTATTTGTAATTTTTCTCTCAAACAGATCCGAGCTCGTTTAAATAAATCCGAAAAATCAACAAAATAAATCTCAAGTTTAAAATCCAATAACGGACATACATGTATATACATATACCTATATATACATACTCCAACATGATATCATGGGTCCTCTTATGATTTACTCAACCTAATACAAATTGATGAGAAATTGTAACGAAAACAAAATGAAACAAATGATTAACTCACCAATTTAGGGCTTCAAAGTTGATGATGATTACCCAAAACAAAAATTTGGGGTTCTTTTCTTCTTTTCTCCTCTTCTTCTTCTTCTTCTTCTTCTTCATCTCTCTCTCTCTCTCTCTCTCTCTCTCTCTCTCTCTCTCTCTCTCTCTCCCACACACACACACACACACACACACACACACACACACACACACACACGTCTGTTCTCTCTTCTTTTTCTTCTTCTTCTTCTCCTCTCTCTCTCTCTCTCTCTCTCTCTCTCTCTTAAAAATCCTAGGGCACCTAAATAACATGTATACATACATATGACACATATTATAACACAAATACACAAATGCTAGAAATCCCGTTTTTCTTCTTATGGGATCTCAAAAAGGCTCTATATGAGCCCGAAATACATTCCAAGGTACTAAAATGAGTAACCCAATGGGTGTATGTGACCCAGGTACTTAATTTTAATGTTAGAAACATAATTAACACATTTACGGGCCTCTAAGCACTATTCAAAAATCAACACAACAACTCTTCAATAACTTGTTCAACTTAAATTTTTATAACTTGATGATGCCAAAATTTGGTAAGAGGTAAATAAAAGCAAATTAAGGAGAGAGAGAGTGAGAGACTGATTTTTTGTATGTGGTTCGACCCTGTTAATCAAGGTACCTACGTCCACGTGTGTGTCTAAGCACATTCACTATACTGTAAAAAGTCGTGGACCTGTGGTGAACCAACAATATTTTGGAGCTACCGTAGGTCGGCCGGGCGTGTTGGTGACCACTATAGAGGTGCTGTAGAGACTGAAAAGTCGGTCTCTTTGAAGGGGGGTGAGTGGTCTCTTTTATAGATGCAAGAGACCTACTCATACATGGATAAGGAAATATAATCCAATTGAGCTTGATTGGCATTAATTGTGGGGATTTCCTAATTGGATTAGAAAACAATATGCTCTTTCCATAAGTCTTCTATCTTGAGTAGGAAACTGCCTGAAATATTCTGGGGCATATGTTGTGGGCCCAGCTGACCTGTGCCTGTATGGACCGTGCCAGTGTAGTCTTCCCGACCTGTTGGTCTGGTCATGAATGAACCGCTCAGGATGGTAAGTCTCGGGTAGACTAGACCGCTCGGGCAGATGCTTGTCCAAGGAGTTGTGCATGATTTGATCGGGACATGGACTGACTGCTGATTTGAACCGCTCGGTCATAGGATAGAGCCAATTTTGGGTGTATCAGCTGCCCCCCATTTTCAAGGTTGGCCGGATGCTATATCGGGGCAAGTTAAAAAATTTGTTTATGCCACTTGCCACTATTTGACTGATCGGGGAAGCTGTCTCGGAGCTTCTGAGTTTTGTGAGTGCTCAGGAACTGGCTAAGAGTTGAGACTTAGCCTAGCTCGGAGTCTTTAAGTGCTCGGGAATTGGCCGGGAGTTGAGACTCGGCCTGATTCGGAGTCTTTTGCTTGAGTTAGCTCCCAGGATGGTTATCTTCTACCCGTAAACCTTTGTCAAGGCTGTGGGCAAAAGAATTTGACCATGTTGGAAAAGCCGACTTAAAGCGTGTTGCTTTAGGGTCCTTTTTGTTAACTCCCCAGGATGGTTATCTTCTACCCGTAAACCTTTATCAAGGTTGTTGGGAGAAGCGTTTGACTATGTTGGTGGAGCCGACCTAAATCACGTTGCTTTAGGGTCTTTTTGCTCCTCTATCGTCGGCCAACCTAAGAGATTTTAGTCACCTCTATCGTCAGTTTGGACCTAAGTGGAGTTACTACCTCTGAGTACTGTAGGCGCCCGGGTTGTCTAAGAGTTTGACTTAGTTACTGCAAGGCCTGTAAGTACCCGGTGTGATTGCTTGTTTAGTCTATCGTGCCTTTCTGCCCCCCAAGCTTTCGCTAAGACGAGGGTCTGTTGGAGGCTAGGACTGTAGGTAACCGACTTGGAACATAGTGGTTGCAGGGTCTTTTGAAGCTTGCCATCATCAGTCACCTAGGGGGATTTGCCCCCATCGTAGGTTGGACCTAAGCAAAGCCGATGCCTCGGGCGTGACCCCGAGGTTTTTTTCCTCGGGTGTGATCCTGAGGTCTTTTGCCAACTGTGTAACAGTGGTCTTTGGTTGCCTCGGGGTTGAGCCTGAGGTCTTTTTAGTGCCTGGGTTCGGAGCCCGAGGTCTTTTGTGCCTGGGTTCGGAGCCCGAGGTCTTTTATGCATTGGTTCGGAGCCTGAGGTCTTTTGATGTGCCTCGGGTGTGGTCCGAGGTCTTTTCAAGAGCTCCCTAACAGTCTGCGGAGCCTTATCCGATGATCGGGCAAGTACCACTGTAGTTGGATTGGTCGAGACTGTTAGAGACAGGAGGTCGGGCCGAGATCACCAAATTCCTGATTACTTTGAGCTGGATTCAAGGTCGGTATCACTGGATCCTGACTGCTGCGAAATAGAAGTCAGGTCGGGGCTGCCGGACTCAGACCGCTATGAATTGGAAGTCGGGTCGGGACTGTCGGACCCTGCTTGCTGTGAGTTGGAGATCGGGTCGAGACTGCCGGACCCTGACTGCTGTGAACTGGAAGAACTGTCAGAACTCCTGGGCTGATCTCGCTTTCGCTTACTTCTGGAAGACTCGTTGCCTACGTGCCCGGAGTCTTTGGTCTTTAGAAATTCTTCAGTGTCAATGTATTTTCCAACCCTTTCTGCGAGTTCAACCAAGGTTACTGGTCGGTTTCTGTGAAACGACGCGGCACACTTGGTGTGTTGAACTCCCGAGCAGAAGGCTATAATAGCGACAGTTTCATCAAGATCATAGATTCTGAGCTTCTCTTGATTAAACCGGTCGCTGAATTCCTTGAGGGTCTCATTATTCATTTGTATGACTATCAGTAGCTGCATGTCAGGCTTTGGCCGTTCATACATACCGATGAATTGGTTGATGAACTACTTGCTGAGTTGCTCGAAACTGCGAACCGATCGGGGCTCTAAGGAGTAAAACCATTGCACGGCCGGGCCTTTCAAAGTGCTGGGGAAAGCCAGGCAATGTAGTTCATCGGAGTTGGTGGCTAGGGCCATCTGAGCCTTGTAGGTCCGGACGTGGTCGACTGGGCTTCCCGAGCCGTTATAGGGATCTAGGCGAGGCTGATTAAATTTGCGCGGGATGGCAAACCTCGTGATCTGGCTAGAGAATGGTGACTCTATCTTGGTATTGGCGTGATTTTGGGTAGGGCTCTAGCCCAGCCTTTTGGCAACTCCATCAATCTGTTTCTGCAAGTCCTTGATATGTGCCACCGCACCTTCCCGACCGGTATCCGGGTCGCAGGTCAGGTTAGTGGAGGAGGCTTCCTTCTCATGGCGGTGTGCTGTCCTCTGGGTTCGGGCTTGGCTATGGCTTCGGTTCATCGTGTGCCTAGGGACACCTCGGCTCTTGATCGAGTGACCCTGGACTGGTTTCCCGGGCCATATGCTCCTGCCTTTCCTTTCGGGCAGCACACCTACTGTTGATGTCTCTGGCATCCTCAACACGGGACGGGTTGGCTCAGGCACGTGTCACGCCCTGACGTAGCATAATACAGGAAAACATTTAATTTCCTTTATGGACTCGTAGGTCGTGACAAGTGAGTATGACCAATTGTCCCTGCAAACAAATAACTTAAACAGCATTTCTAGAGAAAAGGATACTAATAAACATAAGTTCTGAATTTAAAACTTACTAAACTATTACATCAGTCAAGTCTTATGGCACAAACCGCCCTTATTCAAATCTATCATAAAGTCTATTACAACCTTAAATTAAAAGACATATGAAATATAAAACAGCCTCCTGGAAAGTCCCCTGCCTCTAACTAGCATAGTCGAAATACCCTGGCTGCTCCTGACCCTGAAAATCTGGACAAATAGTCTAGGACGCATCAACGCCGTCAGCTTATGAAAGCTGGTGAGTAAAATAAACAAGTGCTCGCAATGTATATATAAGCAAATAAACAACGGTACCATTTAACTTTAACAGTAATATATTCAAGGTTCCAATTCCAACATAAATCACAGGGGAATATAGTAAGAAATAAATACGAAATTGTATATGAATTGTGTAACATCTTATCTTACCAATTCTTTCCTTTAAAACAACCCAATTCAACAAATACATCATCTCTGATACCAGGAGTAATAACTACTCAGTCATCCAATTCACACGCTACACTATCGCCTCCAATACCAGGAATACTATCCGATCGGTATTGAAGTCACACACCACACTACTGCCTCAGATACCAGGAATACTATCCGATCGATATCCGGGTCAAACACGACCAACCATCGCTTCGGATACCAGGAATAATATCCGATCGATATCCGAAACGAGCGCCTTAGATACCAGGAATACTATCCGATCGATATCTAAGTCGTACACAACACTATCACCATCGCTTCGGATATCAGGAATACTATCCGATCAATATCCGAAACGCGCGCCTTAGATACCAGGAATACTATCCGATCGATATCTAAGTCGTACACAACACTGTCGCCTCCAATACCAGGAATAATATCCGATCGATATTGAGGTCGTACACCAGACCGCCCCTCTTTACTCTTTTCACGTTTTCCTCACACATATGCATGTTGACACAACCTCGACCCTAATATGTATGCCAATGTTCACAATTTGTAATACCAAACAAACGTACGAGAAATCAATTCCTTTTTAATTTTGTTTTTATTAACAAGGTATAGTGTACTTAGAATCATTGAGTTAGAACCCACGATCTAAATTATCAAGTCATATATGAAACAAGAGGTAAATTCATCAAAAACTACATTAATACACTTTTACAGCTACTAGTACACAAGCAGGTCTACTTTGAAACAATGCCCTTAAAAATGAGTTATAATTTTTATGGGTGAATTATACATCAAAAGAAAGGTCTTTGAGTCTAGTTTCCAACACTTCAAACGGTGCGCGTTTTCGAGTTTTCTAGAGGAAGTTATGATTGTTTTAGTAAAAGTCGTCAGTGCTGAAAAATGTCAATCGATTGACAAAAGTGTCAATCGATTGAATGACATGTCAATCGATTGGATGACATGTCAATCGATTGAATATATTTCCAATCGATTGGTATCAGCAATTTCTCCCCTGTTACGAGTTTGAAGCCTGTTTTTGACCCATTTTGCAAACTGAACTCAAACAAGTCATGTAATATACCATTTTCTTCATTTTTCCTCAAGGATTACAAATACGTGATCGGTTTAAGCTAATTTGAACCGAAGCTCCCGGGATTTATGAAAAAACCGAGAGGTGACAAAATTTTAAATCAATGATACGTCGCGATACGGATGAATTACTGCGTAGGATTCGAACCACAGCTTATTGGGACTAAGATCTTTCATTCCCAATTCACGGAATTGATTTTGGTTAACTTTTATAAAACTCCAATTTTCAAGCTTCAATGGCGTAACACATATACACACATATATACACTGAAATATACATATATATACGTTGGGAGTGAGTTTATAATACTCACTGAGGTTAATTACACAGAGAATTAAGACCGAGAGTTTTCTGCCGTCGATTCCGTCGTCCAATTCTACTCCTCCGTATGTGATCTTGAGATATATATATAACTATGTATGTATGTATGTGTGTGTGTGTTCTGGAGAGAATTGAGGGAGATTGAGAGAGAATGAGAGAAGCTGAGAGTTTGAGAGTGAGATATGAGAGACTGTGTGATTGAGAGAGAGAGAGCAACATATATATATAAACTGAGAAATTTGGGCTCCAAGCAACAAGTGGGTTTCGCCCGGTGTGGTTGAGCTCACGTGCTCCCACACCCAAGTCGCGGTATAGATGCAGATTTAAATCAAAACTGGTATTTCACGGTTGAAAATAGAATACAGAAAATTATTAGTGTAGGAATTAAATTCCTGGTTTATACAAAAATATAGACATCGCTTTTGAAACCATTGAAAGTATTTTTATATTTAAAGAAATTACGATTTGACCCCAACCAAAAAAGAAATAAAACCAAATACACATGGAAATGCAATATTTATTTATTAAAAAAAAAAAGAAAATTACAGGGTGTTACACTCTACCCACCTTAACAGAGATTTCGCCCCAAAATCTGAGCTAACTAATCCTGAAACAACTCGGGATATCTAGTCCTCATGTCCGATTCTAACTCCCACGACGCTTCTCCCTCGTCATGATGCCTCCACTGAACCTTAACCAAAGGAACGTCCCTTCTTCTCAGCCTCTTGATACTCTGGTCAAGAATCCTCACAGGTCTATCCTTGTAGACAACATTCTGACTCGTCTCAATATCATCAAAATTTACTACATGTGAAGGGTCCCGTATATATTTCCTTAACATACTGACATGGAATACATTATGAACACCAGACATTTTTGGCGGCAGCGCGAGTCGATAAGCCACTTTCCCAACACGCTCCAAAACCTCGAACGGTCCGATGAAACGAGGTGCCAACTTTCCTCTCTTCTGACCAAAACGCACTACTCCCCGAACAGGTGAAACCTTTAGGAGTACGTGATCTCCGATACTAAACTCCAAATCCTTTCGACGCCGATCCGCATAACTCTTATGCCTACTCTATGCAGTTTTCATTCTTTCTTTGACCAGTGAAATCTTCTCATTGGTTTCTCTCACCAAATCTGGTCCCAAAAGTTCTGTATCTCCCACTTCTGCCCAACATAACGGAGATCGACATGGCCGTCCGTACAAAGCTTCGAACGACGCCATCCCAATACTCGAGTGATAACTGTTGTTATACGCAAATTCGACCAACGGCAAGTGCGTCTCCCAAGACTCTTCAAAGTCAATTGCACAAGCTCTGAGCATATCTTCCATAATCTAATTAACACGCTTGGTCTGTCCATCGGTCTGAGGATGGAAAGCAGTACTCATCTTGAGCGAAGTCCCCATAGCCTTCTGCAAACTTTCCCAAAATCCCGAGGTAAAGCGTGTATCGCGATCTGACACAATCGACACAGGCGCACCGTGCAGTCACACCACTTGCTGTAGGTACATTCGACTCATCCTTTCTACTGGGTAAGTCATACTGTACGCGATAAAGTGTGCGGACTTCGTCAGGCGATCCACAATTACCCAAATTGCGTCATGATTTTGTTGTGACCGGGGTAATCCAACCACAAAATCCATAGTTATGTGTTCCCACTTCCATCCTGGAATAGGTAAGGGTTGCAACAATCCCGAGGGTCTCTGATGTTCGGCCTTCACTTGTTGACAAGTCAAACATTTAGACACAAACTCGGCTACTTCTCGTTTCATCCCTTCCCACCAGAAGTTTCTCTTTAAATCCTTATACATCTTCGTTCCTCCTGGGTGTACTGTCAGTCTCGATTTATGTGCTTCTTCGAGAATATCTTTTCTCAATTTTCCTAAATCTGGCACACATAATCTGTCTCGACATCGGTATCCTCCATCGGTCCCAACCTTCCATTCCGTAGGAACCCTTTCCGACATCTTGGTGAACCAAACTTGAAACTTCTCGTCCTTCTTTTGGGCCTCGATGATTTGACTCACAAGCGTTGGTTGTACCATGAGGCCTCCAAAATGTTGCCCGACACTTCCCTCAGAAATCTGCACATCAAATTCTGCGATTGTCTCCAAGGCCTTCCATTCCCTTACCATCAATGACGCAATCGTTCCTCGAGGTTTCCGACTTAGGGCGTCAGCGACTATGTTAGCCTTACCAGGGTGGTACTCTAATGTGAAGTCATAGTCCTTGATCAGTTCCATCCACCGACGTTGCCTCATGTTCAACTCCTTCTGAGTAAACAATTACTTAAGGCTTTTGTGGTCCGAGAACAAATCAAACTTCTCCCCATAGAGGTAATGTCTCCAGATCTTAAGCGCGAACACTACTGCTGCCAGTTCCAAATCATGAGTTGGGTAATTCAATTCATTCGGCTTCAACTGTCGTGAACCATAGGCTATGACCTTTCCGTCTTGCATAAGGACACATCCCAATCCTTGATACGAGGCGTCACTAAAAATAGTGAACTTCTCACCATCCTTTGGTATCGCAAGCACTGGCGCTGTTGTCAATCTCTCTTTCAATTCCAGAAAAGCGCGTTCATGCTTATCAGCCCATTCGAATTTCAAATCTTTCTTAGTCAAACCAGTTAACGGGGCTGCTATCTTGGAGAAACCCTCTACAAATCTCCGATAGTAACCAGCGAGTCCCAGAAAACTTCTGACTTCTGTAGCATTGGTTGGCCGAGTCCACTTCGCCACTGCATCGGTCTTTGATGAGTCAACTGCGATTCCTTATCGAGAGATCACATGCCCGAGGAACTTAACTTCCTGAAGCCAGAATTCACACTTGCTGAATTTAGCATACGGGCGGTGATCCTTGAGAGTCTGCAACGCGATCCTCAGGTGTTGTTCATGCTCTTCCTCTGACTTGGAATAGATCAAAATGTCATCAATAAAGACAATAATGAATTGATCCAAATAGGGCTTGAATACTCTGTTCATCAAGTCCATAAACACAGCTGGAGCATTCGTCATCCCAAACGGCATCAGTAAGAACTCATAGTGTCCGTACCTCGTCCTGAAAGCAGTTTTAGGTACGTCTTCCTTCCGCACCCTCAACTGGTGATACCCTGACCGTAGATCAATCTTAAAAAAGGTCGTGGCTCCTTGCAACTGATCAAACAGATCGTCTATCCAAGGTAAAGGATACTTATTCTTGATAGTAACCTTATTCAATTCTCGGTAGTCAATACACAACCGCATTGTCCCATCCTTCTTCTTCACGAACAACACTGGTGCTCCCCAGGGTGAAGTACTTGGACGGACAAAACCCAACTTCTCAAGTTCTTGAACTTGTTCCTTCAGCTCCAACAACTCTGTAGGGGCCACCCTGTAGGGAACCTTGGTTATAGGTCGAGTGCCTGGTACCAGTTCCACACAGAATTCTATGTCCCTTTCCGGCGGTAATCCTGAAATATCTCGGAATACTTCCTCGAACTCTTTAATTACCAGTATGGATGATACTGTCACCTCTGCACTGACAACCTCAATGTTTGCTAGGCATCTAGTGAGGAACATATCACCCGAAGGTTTACATTGGAAATCGAAGAGTCAATTCCCATTGTCCGCAAATGTGATCTTCTTCTTTGCACAATCCAATTTCGCACCATTCTTCTCGAGCCAATCCATTCCCAGGATTATATCGAACTCCTTCATCGACAGAACCACCAATCTTGCCAAAAGTTTGCGGTCTCCTAACCGTAGAGGACTATCCTTACACACATGTAATAACTTGACGGTGGTCCCTAAGGGTGAGACAGCACTCAGAGCTTCATCTAAATGTTGCTGTACTATTCCCAACTTCTGAACAATCTTAACAGATATAAAGGAATGTGTAGCACCCGTGCCAAATAAAACTTTAACATGAGAGTTAAACAAGGTTAGAGTACCTTCCACTGCTCGTTGCTCAGGAGGTTCCTCCTCATAAGTACCTCCTTCATACCCTGTCTCCTCATAGCCAGCAGCCTCGGGAATAACAGCATTCAGGCGGGCCTATCCTTGCTGACCATAGTTACCTCTCCTAGGGGCCTTGCATTCCGAACTTATGTGACCTGGCATGCCACAATTATAGCACATAACTCCCGGACGATCACCACGCCTAGGTGCTCTGGAATCTTTAGCTCGGTGACCAGGATTACCACAATTGAAGCAGTTATTGTTTTTGGCCCCTTCTATTGCTAGAGGCTGATATTGCTGTACCGCTTGTGTCTGTTGAGGTTTCTTCCCTCCATCCCAGGTCCTTTTCTGTCCTTGAGGGTGCCCTGGTTTCTGTCCGAGATAGCCCTTCTGCGGAGGTCGATTCCCAAATGGTTTCGGATTCTGACAACCATCATTCTCCAACCCCGTCGCCAATCTCACCAGAGTTTCAAATGACTGGCCCAAATGCCCCATAGTCAGATGTCGGAGAGACAAGTTGAGACCCCGGTGATACTTCTTGATTTTCTTCTGGGGTGTGTCCACCATATGTGGAGCAAAGCGAGACAGACGCTCAAATCGAGTAGTGTACTCTCGGACAGTCAGATTCCCTTGAGTCAACTCCATAAACTCTTTCTCTCTCTTGTCCTTCTCTTCTTCAGGAAAATACTTTTCGAGAAATCTTTCCTTAAACACCACCCATGGCATTCTCCTTGCAGCTTCTTCCCCTATGGTCGCCTTTTCTGCATCCCACCAATCAGCCGCTGCATAAGATAGCTGAAAGATAGCCAGACGCTTCTTCTCCAGATCAGTGCACTCTATGGTCTCAAAGATACGCTCCATCTGGCGTAGCCACTGTTCCGCTTGCCAGGGTTCATCAGTCCCAACAAAATACTCAGGTCGCAGAGCGCGAAACTCCTTGAGAAGCTTGTCTCTAGTCTGGTGGGCTTGCCTCCCATTCCTGTTGTGATTCCCATACTGATTATTGTTCCTCGCATTCTGATCACTAACCCTCTCCAATCTTCTTACAAAAGCCTCGAACATTCCAATTGGATCTATTACCGGGGGTGCATCTTCAATAGCGGGACGATTCCTGAGATTTCTTCCAGCCATAAAATCGAGAGAACGGTACCTATCCATTGATCAACAAGAAATCGGTCAACCTCCCGAGAAGAAAGAAAATTCTAAACGATAGAAAGCGACTAAACACGGAATGAAGTCGAACTATCTTATCTTAATTCTATCTTAATGGGAGATCCTATGTGTCTGGATAATTGGTCGAGCCATAACCTGGCTCTGATACCAAAAAAGCCTGTCACGCCCCGACGTAGCATAATACATGAAAACATTTAATTTCCTTTATGGACTCGTAGGTCGTGACAAGTGAGTATGACCAATTGTCCCTGCAAACAAATAACTTAAACAACATTTCTAGAGAAAAGGATACTAATAAACATAAGCTCTGAATTTAAAACTTACTAAACTATTACATCAGTCAAGTCTTGTGGCACAAACCGCCCTTATTCAAATCTATCATAAAGTCTATTACAACCTTAAATTAAAAGACATATGAAATATAAAACAGCCTCCTGGAAAGTCCCCTGCCTCTAACTAGCATAGTCGAAATACCCCGGCTGCTCCTGACCCTGAAAATCTGGACAAATAGTCCAGGACGCATCAACGCCGTCAGCTTATGAAAGCTGGTGAGTAAAATAAACAAGTGCTCGCAATGTATATATAAGCAAATAAACAACGGTACCATTTAACTTTAACAGTAATATATTCAAGGTTCCAATTCCAACATAAATCACGGGGGAATATAGTAAGAAATAAATACGAAATTGTACATGAATTGTGTAACATCTTATCTTACCAATTCTTTCCTTTAAAACAACCCAATTCAACAAATACATCATCTCAGATACCAGGAGTAATAACTACTCAGTCATCCAATTCACACGCTACACTATCGCCTCCAATACCAGGAATACTATCCGATAGGTATTGAAGTCACACACCACACTACTGCCTCAGATACCAGGAATACTATCCGATCGATATCCGGGTCAAACACGACCAACCATCGCTTCGGATACCAGGAATAATATCCGATCGATATCCGAAACGAGCGCCTTAGATACCAGGAATACTATCCGATCGATATCTAAGTCGTACACAACACTATCACCATCGCTTCGGATATCAGGAATACTATCCGATCAATATCCAAAACGCGCGCCTTAGATACCAGGAATACTATCCGATCGATATCTAAGTCGTACACAACACTGTCCCCTCCAATACCAGGAATAACATCCGATCGATATTGAGGTCGCACACCAGACCGCCCCTCTTTACTCTTTTCACGTTTTCCTCACACATATGCATGTTGACACAGCCTCGACCCTAATATGTATGCCAATGTTCACAATTTGTAATACCAAACAAACGTACGAGAAATCAATTCCTTTTTATTTTATTTTTATTAACAAGGTACAGTGTACTTAGAATCATTGAGTTAGAACCCACGATCTAAATTATCAAGTCATATATGAAACAAGAGGTAATTTCATCAAAAACTACATTAATACACTTTTACAGCTACTAGTACACAAGCAGGTCTACTTTGAAACAATGCCCTTAAAAATGAGTTATAATTTTTATGGGTGAATTATACATCAAAAGAAAGGTCTTTAAGTCTAGTTTCCAACGCTTCGAACGATGCGCGTTTTCGAGTTTTCTAGAGGAAGTTATGATCGTTTTAGTAAAAGTCGCCAGTGCTGAAAAATGTCAATCGATTGACAAAAGTGTCAATCGATTGAATGACATGTCAATCGATTGGATGACATGTCAATCGATTGAATATATTTCCAATCGATTGGTATCAGCAATTTCTCCCCTGTTACGAGTTTGAAGCCTGTTTTTTACCCATTTTGCAAACTGAACTCAAACAAGTCATGTAATATACCATTTTCTTCATTTTTCCTCAAGGATTACAAATACGTGATCGGTTTAAGCTAATTTGAACCGAAGCTCCCGGGATTTATGAAAAAATCGAGAGGTGACAAAATTTTAAATCAATGATACGTCGCGATACGGATGAATTACCACGGAATTGATTTTGGTTAACTTTTATAAAACTCCAATTTTCAAGCTCCAATGGCGTATCTATATATATACACATATACACACATATATACACTGAAATATACATATATATACGTTGGGAGTGAGTTTATAATACTCACTGAGGTTAATTACACAGAGAATTAAGACCGAGAGTTTTCTGCCGTCGATTCCGTCGTCCAATTCTACTCCTCCGTATGTGATCTTGAGATATATATATAACTATGTATGTATGTATGTGTGTGTGTGTTCTGGAGAGAATTGAGGGAGATTGAGAGAGAATGAGAGAAGCTGAGAGTTTGAGAGTGAGATATGAGAGACTGTGTGATTGAGAGAGCTAGAGCAACGTATATATATAAACTGAGAAATTTGGGCTCCAAGCAACAAGTGGGTTTCGTCCGGTGTGGTTGAGCTCACGTGCTCCCACACCCAAGTCGCGGTATAGACGCAGATTTAAATCAAAACTGGTAGAATACAGAAAATTATTAGTGTAGGAATTAAATTCCTGGTTTATACAAAAATATAGATATCGCTTTTGAAACCATTGAAAGTATTTTTATATTTAAAGAAATTACGGTTTGACCCCAACCAAAAAAGAAATAAAACCAAATACACATGGAAATGCAATATTTATTTATTAAAAAAAAAAAGAAAATTACAGGGTGTTACAGCACGTTGTCTGGTTAAGATCGGTTCCCGACCGTACGCAACATTCCCGGGTTGTTTTTTGGCCACTTGAGTACTACTTTGATGGGCCAGCAGGGCTTCGATCTGTTGCTGGATTTGACGCTGGCCCTCCAAGAGTTGTCCGAGGGTCACGGTGATCTGCTCAGATGTCATGACTGCCGTAGCCGGCGCCGGGGCCGGCGGAACATCCCGGTTGGCCTGCTATGCAGTCTTCTCACTCTTCTTCGGAGGCATGGCTATCAGCAAAGAGATTTGTTGATGAAGAACTTGTCATTCCTACAGACGGCGCCAAGCTGATGATGCCAAAATTTGATAAGAGGTAGATAAAAGCAAATTAAGGAGAGAGAGACTGAGAGACTGGTTTTTTGTATGTGGTTCGGCCCTATTAATGAAGGTACCTACGTCCATGTGTGTGTCTGAGCACATTCACTATACTGTAAAAAGCCGGTGACCTGTGGTGAACCAACAATATTTTGGAGCTACCGTAGGTCGGCCGGGCGTGTTGGTGACCACTATAGAGGTACTGTAGAGACTGAAAAGTCGGTCCCTTTGAAGGGTGGTGAGTGGTCTCTTTTATAGATGCAAGAGACCTACTCATACATGGATAAGGAAATATAATCCAATTGAGCTTGATTAACATTAATTGTGGGGGTTTTCTAATTGGATTAGGATACAATATGCTCTTTCCATAAGTCTTCTATCTTGAGTAGGAAACTGCCTGGAATATTCTGGGGCATATGTTGTTGGCCCAGCTGGCCTGCGCCTGTACGGACCGTGCCAGTGTGGTCTTCCCGACCTGTTGGTCTGGTCGTGAATGAACCTCTCGGGATGGTAAGTCTCGGGTAGACTAGACCGCTCGGGCTGATGCTTGTCCGAGGAGTTGTGCATGATTTGACCGGAACATGGACTGACTGTTGATTTGAATCGCTCGGTCATAGGATAGAGCCAATTTTGGGTTTATCATAACTTAACTCCACCACTTAGATCTATAAAATTTCACACAGTAATTCATAATTAAAATAAATACACATATATAAATAAATAACCATAAAAATATAAATGCACACAACCAGTACACATAAAAATTTATGTTGTCTCATTAATTTTTTTTAAATGAGTATTTATATCAGGAAAATAGGGGATGTTACATTCTACCCTCCTTAAAGAAATTTCGTCATGAAATTTGAAACAACGGTAAACATGTATAGTAGTCATGAATAACGTTAAACACACAATTTTATACAAAGCACTGATTAACATATAACTTTCAACCATACAAGGCTTAGTACGTTGAGTGAGTAATCCAAACAAGGAAACCCTCTAATATATACCTTGAGCCTCGTATAGTTAATTGATAAATGCAAGCCGATAATTATGACATAGATGTTTATGCAAATTATGAGAATAAGAATAATGCATGAAACCTGTTTACCCCCACACCAATCCTCCTTGGAATACCCAAATAACTGATTGCATCGATCCACCAACTAATACTCATCCTTCCAGAAATCCCTACCGAGCATAAGTCTGAGAAAATAATACACTGGCTTGATAGATAATTCAGAATCCATAAAGCATATGCCTCCTTTATAGAAATGTAAGAGAGGAATACCACAACAGAATATCCGATGATAATATCAACATAAGAAATCCAGAATACCAAAAATTGATCTAGAATCAGAAAACCAGTAGATAATCAATAGAGATGAGATAATTAGAACCAGTCGATAATAATCCAATAATAAGAAGAAGTCCATAATATCCAATAATAATTACTCCGTAGATTAGAAATCTGCTGATACTAGAAAAATCCCAATACTCCAATATCCGCCAGAAGTTAATAAACAGTCTTCACCAATATAATAAGACGTCTTCTTGATAATAATTGATAGATGTAGTATAATCATAACTTAGTTTGAATTCCTGTCGAAAATAATCATGTCGTATATGTAGACAATCACGTAGTCGTCGCCCGTTATACAATAATTGATAAGAAGCCACACACTATTATCATCTTCCAACTTCCCCCATTACTCCACATATCAATAAAATGTATGCACTATTATGCAACTAAATAATATTATGCATGATTTCATACAGTCATCATGTATCATGCGAGTGTCAGGCATAAGAAGTAAAATAATTTAACTATAAAAAAATACATAGACCACACTAAGCAGAGCACATAGATCGCACAATTTAACTATAAAAAAAACACATAGACCACACTAAGATAAGCACATAGATCACATATAGCCCCAAACCCAAGCAAATTCACAAACCTAAAGCTCTGACAAACCCATAAACCACATTCCGAGAATCACCTAGACTTGCTAAGCTAACCATAGGCTCGGATACCAAACTGTCACACCCCAATTTTTGGAAAGCCAAATAATCAGACTAGAACTAAATCTAGACTACTATTCGACTACCCAACTATCGGAGTAAACACCACGAAGCCCATCCTATTAAAACTCTTTAATGAAAATAGATGTTTTTATAAACTTGATTAAAACATTTATAATCAATCTCTATTTCTTTTTAAAACAAAACCACCACATTTTCATTTAAAAAAAATAACTCACACGATTCTGAAAATTCTCAAATTTATTTGATTAAAGCTAAATCAACTGAATCACTTAAATTGAGAAAAGAAATCTGAATAAACATTTCTAATTCTCATAAATAATAAAAATATTTTCATTTACAATTAAAGCTTTGAAAGAATAACCTCTATTACAATCTCTAGTTAGAGCAACTACAACGTTCCCAATACCCAATATACAATCCTTATAGCAATTATACAAACATAGCCCACATTGCCAGAAATAAACCAAGTACAACAAGAAAAGAAATTAAAACAAAAAAAAATTAATAATACAGCGTCAATCTCTTCACACAAACAGAAGCTCCAACGAAAATCTTCTCCATTACTAACCTGCACATACATTCGACTACGTTTCATATAGAAACGCCTCGAATACATTACGCACCCGGGTCAATATATAAAATGCTGGTATGAGTTAACAAAAAATATTAAATGAGTGTTAGGGAACAGCAGTGTACCATAGACTCCCAAAAATACTCACAAAGAAAATATAACCAAAATACCTTATACATTATCGTCACATAGAAAATAAGCAACTCCATCACACATAATCTATTTCGAGTTAGAACAATAGTTCCCCACACATTTTAGGATAGAATAGTAGTTTTCTTCAATGTGGTGGTAGTGGTCCCCAACCCAACTAATCCTAACCAAATACTTGCCCGTCGGATATCTATGGTGAGCTGGCCCTGCATAAAAGTTAGTGGGCCCACTATCTTGTAAATCGAATGATCATAAACCAGGCGAACATACATAGACCGTCCACATTCTAACTTAAACGTCGCGTTTCATGCTTATCACTCTTACGAAATAATCCATTTTCATTATTTGTTAGCATTAAATTTATCTTTGTGTTCGCTAGGTTCACTACTTGGCCTCCCTCCATGGTGCTTAACCAAAATACCTTATACATTATCGCCACACAAAAAATAAGCAACACCATCACACATAATCTCTGTCGAGTTAGAACAGTAGTTCCACATACATTTTAGGACAGAATAATAGTTTTCTTCAATGTGGTGGTAGTGGTCCCCAACCCAACTAATCCTAACCAAATACTTGCATGTCGGATATCTATGGTGAGCTAGCCCTGCATAAAAGTTTGTGGGCCCACTATCCTATAAATCGTATGATCACAAACCAGGCGAATAATTCGATACATAAACCGTCCACATTCTAACTTAAACGTCGCGTTTCACGCTAATCAGTCTTATGAAATAATCCATTTTTATTATTTATTAGCATTAAATTTATCTTTTTATTCTCTAGGTTCACCACTTGGCCACCCTCCATGGTACAGCCCACACATATATCCCATGTGTGCCAGGACATACTACCAACGTCCACTCCGGTGCCAGTTAGGTTGGGGTATCGACCAAACCAGGTATACACAACGGACGGTCGGTCAATATGCCTAGACGTATATAAATTAAGCCGAGCATAAGGCTTAGTCCAGCTTGATCACGAAGCCACTGGCAAAAGGGTATACTCAGCAAGTCGAGCTACCAAAAAAAACATATCACACAATGGGGTGCAGTGAACATTAAGAAATTATGTTGCAATTATCACTTATCGTTCGTATTATCCCAAATAATTGTTAATATCACATTTAGCACATAGTTCCGTCTCATCATAGTCCAATGACATCTATATCTTTTTAATGCGTTCCAATTTCTCACACTCTAAGGCTTTATCAATTTAACCATAACAATGGTTCCACAATATTTTTCTATTGAGTTACAAGATCACTAATATACTATTCAACGTATCTAATTTACATTTTATAAACAATTTCTCCAATATACAACCAATTATTTCAGGTACAGATATCTCAATCAAACATTCAATAGTAGCATACATAAAGCACATAATAAGGATTCTTATTCTTTAAATCATAAAATATTCAATTAGTCATTTGTTCACTACTACTGTAATTGTCAATTTCTGCCCAAACGGTACAGAATCATGAAAAATACCATTAGAGAAAAATTTTGTAGAATTGTGTTTTACATGGGACAGGCAGGCAGAATCTTAAAACAATCAACGTACGAATTATTTATAATTTTTCTCTCAAACTGATCCGAGCTCGTTTAAATAAATTCAAAAAATCAACATAATAAATCTCAAAGTTAAAATCCAATAACAACGGACATACATGTATATACATATACCTATATATACATACTCCAACATGATATCATGGGTCCTCTTATGATTAACTCAATCTAAAACAAATTGATGTGAAATTGTAATGAAAATAAAATGAAACAAATGATTAACTCACCAATTTAGGGCTTCAAAGTTGATGATGATTACGCAAAACAAAAATTTGGGGTTCTTCTTTTCTTCTCTTACTCTCTTCTCTTACTCTCTTCTTCTTCTTCTTCTTCTTCTTCTCTCTCTCTCTCTCTCACACACACACACACACATACACACACACACACACACACACACACCCACACACCCCTACAAACGTCTGTTCTCTCTTCTTCTTCTTCTTCTCTCTCTGTCTCTCTCTCTCTCTCTCTCTCTCTCTTTATAAACCCTAGGGCACCTAAATAATATGTATACATATATATGACACATATATTATAACACAAATACACAAATGCTAGAAACCCAGTTTTTCTTCTTGTGGGCTCTCAAAAAGGCTCTATATGGGCCCGAAATACATTCCAAGGTACTAAAATGAGTAGCCCAATGGGTGTATATGACCCGGGTACTTAATTTAAATGTTAAAAACATAATTTAACACATTCACGGGCCTCTAAGCACTACTCAAAAATCAACACATCAACTCTTCAATAACTTGTTCAACTTAAATTTTTATGACTTAACTCCACCACTTAGATCTATAAAATTTCACACAGTAATTCATAATTAAAATAAATACACATATAAAAATAAATAACCATAAAAATATAAATGCACACAACCAGTACACATAAAAATTTATGTTGTCTCATTAATTTTTTTTTAAATGAGTATTTGTATCAGGAAAATAAGGGATGTTACATCTTCATAGCTAGATAGCATATGTGGAGTATGACACTAGTGTTGTACATTTTGCTCACTTGGTGAATCTAACATATATGCAGGGTTTATAAGTTTAATTTTTAGAGGATATTTTTGTCACGCCCTGAAGTATAAGGAAAGTTGTTCATTTTCTTCTTGGACTCGTAGGTCATGATAGATGATGGATCGATTATTCTATACTTAGCTCAACATGAAATAATAAAAAGAGTATATAAAGTAATATGGAAGATAATAATAATAATTATAATAGTTATTGTCCTTTAATAGAAACAGACTTAATATTATTACAACTTTAATGTTTGAAGGCACACTCTGCCTTATATGAATTTAAAACATTATTATGCAATTATTACAACTTCATGGTAAAAGTCATAAAATCTACTTCATGAGATCTCTTCTCTTTAACTGGCATAATCGTACTACCCTGCATAACCAAAACCTGAGAAGCTTGGACATTCGGATATTCAGGACATAAAACGTCATCAGTCAATGAAAGTCGAGTAAGCATAATAAACAATACTAACAATGTATGTAAAAGTATATTTAACCGCCATTATTGTTCAGTACCTTAAAGTACGATTAATCAATTATTCAAGCAGTCGCTTATACATCATACCATTAATTAAGGATATGCTTCCGTGCATGAACAATGCAACCATCTCATCTTGCTGACTCTTGTACCTCAACCATAATCTCTCGACTCAGTCAGTTCACCAGAGCCATCCGGCCCAAGGCCGTTAATTTAGAACATCATGCCCAACTCATGGCTGCATGATAGGTTCACCGTACCTATGTGGAATTGCGTATGCCAATCAAGATATTCAAGGCCATAATTAACCTTTTAATCTCAATGATTGATATACCATCGTGTCTAAATAATGGCCGCTTGGCCAACCTCCATTGACCTAGCATCGTGCCCAACTCATGGCTAGATTAAATCAAAGTACCAACTGATGATGTTGTTTTCAGTTAAGGTAAATTTAATATGTGTGGAGCAGATACAAGAGGGAGAGGGAGAGAGAGAAAGAGAGAGAGAGAGAGAGTGTGTGTGTGTATGTGTGTGTTTGTATATGGTTTGACTTATTAACGAAGGTGTTTGTGTTCACGTGTGTGTCTAAGCATTCCACTATATAAAAGTAAAGTACTGTAGGGACCTTGGTGATCCAACAATGGTGATTGGAACTACCGAGGGTCGGCCGTATAGGGTATGTGTTTAGGGTTCCTCGGGAGAGACTAGACTGTATGAGATGCTTTCTAAAACTGAATTTGGATGAACTCAGGGTCCCTTCATAGAGGGATAGGAGGACCCTTTTATAGAAGGAAGAGTCTTCCCTTACAAGGTGTTTGAGTCTAATTAGGTAAGCATTCGACCGCCTATGATTATTACTGCATATCCGTCTAGTTTTCTAATCCGATTAAGAAACTATTGCTGTTAATATGGTAAATCTCCTAACTAATTTAGGAAACTATTGGATTCTATGAAGTGTGAGATGCTCATCTGGGAAAGCCAAGCTAGTCCCGAGCTGTATTGCAACTGAGCGAAGTTAGCCCGACCTAGTGGTAGTGCTTTTCCTCTAATAGGCCTCGCGTTACAGTACCCAAAAATCCTAGATGTCCTGAACTGATCAGGAAGGTGCTCATTCAAACAGTCATGCATGTCTTGGCTCAGATATAGATCGCTCATTAGATAGAACCAATCGGTTATATGGTAGAGCCAATTTTGGGCGTATTAGCTGCCCCCTATTTACACGGTTAAATTGGTGTTGTATCAAGTAAAGCATTGAAATTTGTACACTTCTTAACATTTTTCATTACCCGAGAGTTGGCTTTTATTTCATTACTTGGGGACTCAGGTTTTTGAGAACTTGAGGACTCGGTGGTCCATGTTTCAGCATGGGATTGGTGCTGTTCAGGAACTTACCGAGCTGGTTCTATCAAAACCAGACAGTTAGGAACCAACAAGAATGTCGCATCGCGCATTTAATGCCACATTTTGTGAGGCGCCTTTTAGGTTACTAGAGGTGATCATTGGTCTTCTCGAGGTAACAACTATCTGTAGCTCAGTTTTTACGCCCAACCATTGGATGTTGATTGATTTGGACCATCCAAGGGTTCTATATATTGGTGCCTTAGGTTCTCTTCCCATCCATTATGCTATTTTGCCAATTTTAGAGAGAGAGCTCTGCTAGTCTAGAAAGAGAAAGCTATTCAAACCATTTTTCCAACCACGTAAGTCCCTTTGTCCTGCCATTATCTTATTTTTCCCTTTTTTTTTTTAATTAGAATTTTTATTTATTCTGTTTCTTCCCTTGGGACTTTCCATTTTCTGTCGGTCTTTTGAGGTCATTCTGGAGGGTAGAAATCCATTAGGACTGAATCGGGAGTGGGACTTCTTCTTCAAGATTCTGCCTCTTCTTTAGGATCGGGGGATCCTTCCCTTCGCTTAGGCAATATACTGAGTCTGTGGGTTCATGGCTCTCTTTGACCGAGGCCTATTTTGTATCCTGGACCCTTTTCACCTTGCCTGTTAGATTTCTGACCCTGCCTCCATTATACCTTAGTCTAGGAGTTCCCTACCCATTATTGGGTCATCCCTTGATAAATCGGTTGGTACCGAGGATTCCACCCATGTGTCATTCTAACTTCAACTCATTGTTCCAATCGGACGATGAGGCCTCTCGGTCGGGAACATTAGAACCGAGCGAATCTCCGGCTTCCCGATTGCCTTCTGACCATCATATTGAGGGTAGGGCCCCCATCATTATTTCTAGTAAGAGTGCCCTTGGGGACCGGAGAGATGCCCATGCTCCCGAACCAGGCTCGGGGAATGATGAGTCGGTATTTGTGGGATCTATCCCCGAGTTCTCCTACAGGGGCATAGGGAGTAATTTGGGGGCTCAAGACCTAGTTAGGTTTAGGAGTAGATATTTTATCCTCAACTCCCTTTCGTTGGCTATCCCAGAAAAATACTTCGGGGCCTACTTTTGGTAACTTGAGTGTCACGTTTTACAAGGACGCGTTCATTACAGGTGCTCGTGTTCCTCTGAATCCCTTGGTCTGGGAACTCTTGTGTCACCTCTGGATCTCTCCCTCACAACTCGCACCCAATTCCTGGAGACTCCTGATGGGGGCAGTGTACTTGTGGCCCCAATATTTTGGGTACACACTGATCCTTTAGGAGTTCTTATGGATATACCGAGCTTTTCTTTTGGTTGGGGAGCTCAGGTTTTTCTCTCTGAGTGATCGACAGGGGAGAAAGATCATAGGTAGGTGCCCGAGCAAAAACAAGGGCTGGAAGAAAAAATTCTTCCATGTCTCTTTCGGTGGGCTGAACGAGACTAATCCTGAGACTGAAGTTGTCATGCCCACGACCTGGTCGGCTGAGATGAGGGGTAAGGCTCTAACTGTCTCCTTCTATCTTCCCTTGTACCATTTATTTTTTGAATGGTAATATCCATATGTCCTGTTTGTAGCCGAATCCTCCATAGTGCCCAAGATCCCGATCGAGTGCCAAGAGCGGATTATCCTAGTCACCGATCGATATCAACCGGATACTAAACAAATTAGGCTACCGGGTAGAGAGCTTCAAGCTGAAGCAAGTGTTCTCCACTCCCGACCTTCCATCTCTCCTCCCGACCCCTGGTAAGATCATTCTGATGTCTTGCACTTCGTTCCCAATTCTCTTTCCTTGTTTGATTGATTTCTGACCTCTTAATATTTTTATGATACTAATGGCCCCTAGAAAGGACACGGCTGCTCTCATAGCTAAGGAGGCTGCATTAGCCGAGAGCGGCTGGAAAGAGGAAGTGCGTTGGAACGACTACTGGAGAGGGTAGAGAGTTTCAGCGGCTTAGGAGAGGACCTTCTCAAGTGACAAAGGACATCCCTACTCCTTCTCGGGAAAAAGTCAGGGATAGCATTCCTGACCTAGTGGCCAGGGTGGGCTTGCCAAGCCCGTTGGGTCTCCATCTAGGCAAGGGCTCTAGCCCTTTGGCCATTCCCGTTCGGTATAGGATTCGATGTGTCCTGCTTCCTGAGGACGTCCAGAGATTCGAGAAAGTTCCTCCCGCAGACCTGTTTAGATGGCAGTTCCACTTTTCTGACTATGTAAGTAGCTCGTCTATCCCTTTTTTGTCTTATTTTTGCCTTTCTATTGTACTGATCTTGGCTTTTGGGTATCTCGCAGCAGGGATCGAGTTCTAGTTCATCGACCTCTCCAACCAAGTCTCAACTGCATGAGCTAAGTTGTTGGTTGAGGAGGGGAAGGCTAACGAGGCAGTCCCCGGGCTCTGGATTGTCCAAGCCATTGCGGATGAGAAGGAGAAGGAGAAGGAGAATGAGGTCCAGCTGGGCATCTGAGCTAGACTCGAGCTCATCGATGAAGTGGCTAGGTTGAAGAAAGAGCTGGAGGCTTCCTAAGTCAGGGAGAAGCCCTGACTGATGCTGCAACTACTCGGGAGGATGCTGAGAAGGTAGCCAAGGAGTAATTTGAAGCCAGATTCCTCCAAGGTTACATGGACTTGAAGAGGAAGGCCGCTACCAACCACCCTAACTGGGACCTCTTGGCCTACCTGGAGCTGAGTCAAACTTCTGGGTGGACGAGTCTGTAGATAGAGCTCTATCTGCTGTCCCTCTTGCTGGATTTGCTAATGCAATTGGAGAAACTGAGGCGGTCAATGAGACCGTGGTGGTGGACTGATCCCTTGCCGCCCGACAACTTTTTACCTTTTTTTTTTTTTTGGGGGGGGGGGGGGGGGGGGGGGGGGTGGAGGCTATTATAACTGTCCTCCTAAGCAATGTAAATACAAGGGTTTTTTTTTAATGAAAAAGGCACCTGAAGGTCACTTCTTTTTGCAACCCTTGTGTTATTGCTTGTTTTTATTGCCTTTGGACTTCTGAGTCTTGTAAGTGCTTGGAATTGCCTAAAAGTCCATACATAGTTAATCCCGAGACCTGTAAGTACTCAGTTTCTTTTAGGGAATCAGCTAAGTGTTGGTACTTAGTAAATTCTGAGTACTTGTACGTGCTCAAGACTGTCTAAGAGTGTACTTAGTTAATTTTGGGCTCTGTAAGCATTCATTTAAGCTCCGGCAGAGTTATTTCTCTCTGCCCCTAAGCTTATGCTAAGGTCGGGGGTAGTATGAAAGGTCTCTTTTAGGTAGTCGACCTAAAACATTAGGGTTTTAGGGTCTTCTAACTCCTCTATCGTAGGCCACCTAACGGGTTTGTCCCCTATCGTTGGATATGTGCCTATGTTGGTTTAATGATTATATAAAGCATGCCTCGGTGTGCTGAGGTCTTTTGCTACATGTAGAGCAGTGGTTTTTTGGCTCCTCAGAGTGGCCGAGGACTTTTGCTGCCAAAATCACTATTGTAAAGTTAACTTGTATTGAATCCTCCAAAACTGCTGAGGGCTCAAAAAGAGCTACTCAGGAAATCATGCATGTGCTATCCTAATCTACTACTAGTATTTGCATAGGTGCTCCACATTCCATGGGTGTGATAGCTCCCGTCCTTCCATAGTTATAACTAGTAGGTTCTCAATCAGTTTAACCCAGAAATCAGGTAGGGGCCTTCCCAATTAGCCCTGAGCTTTTTGTGGCCTAGAATCTTAGTGGATTATCTTACTGCTTTGAGTATGAGGTATCTGTAGGGAAAATAGGTTTCGAAAACTTATTTATATGCACAGCGGAAAAACAAAGTTCAAAAACTTTTGGTACGCCCGGATCTATTACTTATCAATTCCATAGATGCATAAAACAAGAGGGAGAAGAGTTTATACCTAACGGTCTTGAACCCAATTCTGATTCTCTTCTTCCTTGATGGTGCAGTAGCCTCCACTAGATGGTCTTTACTCCTATGTCTCATTTGAACACTTTCAGAGAGGCTAGAGATGGTAGGATCTCTAATAGGGAGGATAGAGAAGGTTTAGGAACCCTAAAAAAGTTTATGCAACTTAGGGATGTTAAAATGACGAACTCAAAATTCTGGACGCAACTGCCCTATTTATAGATTTCCAAACTGACTTTAAGCCTTCGATCAATCGAAGTAGTTCGATCGATTGAAAAACTTTTGATCGATCAAACTTGTCATGACTTCAATCGATTGAAACTCTTTCGATCGATCAAACTAGTCTTGACAACAACCTCTAGTACCTTTCCAAGCATCCTAGTGGAGCTAAGAGTGGGACCTCCTAGGCTCTTTATTGTTGGCTCAGACTAGTTGTTAATTCCCATGATCAAACTCTATGATTAGCAAATTAACCAACTAATCAGGTAATGTTTACTCCACTATAAAATGATAACTGCACTCCAACACAAAAGAACATATCCGTAGCGATGTCTAGACTTGTATGGTGTACTAATGTCCCTCTATCATAAGCATTCGTAATCATATTCACGTAATCGGATAAATTGTTACTGTCGACCTGAATAGTGATTACATCTTGTATTCCTTGAGTCCCATTCACCTCTCATGATTACCAAACGTGTTGATAACTCTTATCAACAAGACTGCAGTTCTCAGTAATCAACTTGGTGACATTATCAAGGGAATGGTTACTCTTTATCAGTGGGTAGATTCTATCTTGACAAAATGTGTTCACAACCTTATGAATACGACATACCCAAGATACCCAGGTGTTGATCTTTTATAGACCTCACTGATTGGTAAGTCAAAATATCCACATCCACATCCACATCCACAATCTATGTCCATAACTATCTCAAGATTAAGAACACGTACCTTATGCAAGTCATGAGTTCCTATCGACTGTTGACAGTATTAAGTGTCAATAGGAAAACTCATGTTCCGTCAATGCACTTTAAGCACTAGCATATTAACTAAGAGTCATACTCTAGTGATTAAGATTCATCACTCTATCCAATGGAAGTTAATCATGCTACAGTGTAAACTTGATGAGATATCTAATCCCATCATCCACTATGACAAATTCTAAGTATGAAAGAATAGTAATTCGTATCTTACTTGTATGTATCTCATACACATACGTACTACTTATTATGATACTTAATCATTAATAATCATCTCATAAAAGTAACATACATAATGAGATGTAAAGCTGATATACATATATTAAAATGCCAATGTCTTATTCATAAAGTAATGGTTTGAGGGCACAATCCTAGCAAACTCCCACTTGCACTCATAACCATTCAGGACTACATTTGAGACCTAGACTATCTAGATGAAGATAAAAAACTTTCTATGGCAAGACCTTTGTTAATGGATCCGCAAGATTGTCAGCGGAGGCAATCTTGGTGACAATCACATCTCCAAGTTGAATAATATCTCGAATTAGATGATATTTCCGCTCTGTGTGCTTATCCTTTTCTGTGGTTCCTTGGGTCCTTGGATTGAGCCACTGCCCCACTATTATCGCAGTATAGCATAGCAGGTGATACTGACGCTGGTACCACCTCGAGTTCCATAAGGAACTTCTTGATCAAAATAGCTTCCTTTGCGGCTTCACAAGCATCCATATACTCAGCTTCTGTAATTGAGTCTGCAATGCATTTCTGCTTAATGCTCCTCTAACTAACAATACCACCTCCCAAGGTAAGGAGATGTCCGGATGTCAACTTCCTCGAATCTTTATCTGACATAAAGTCCTAGTCAGTGTATCCTACTAGAATTAACTCATCACTACCGTACATAAGCATATAATCTTTAGTCATTCTCAAGTACTTAAGAATGTGCTTAACGTCTGTCCAGTGCTCAGGACTTGGATTTGACTGATAGCTGCTAACCATGCCAACGACAAAGCAAATATCTGGTCTAGTGCATAATATTGCATACATGAGACTTCCCACTGCTGAAGCATAGGGAACTCCTGCCATGCAATTCCTCTCCTCTTGTGTCTTAGGACATTGGTCCTTGGAGAATGCTAAACCATGCCTGAAAGGTAATAAACCTTTCTTTGAATTATCCATGGAAAACCTATTAGTACCTTCTCGATATAACGAGCTTGAGATAATCCCATTATCTTTCGCTTACTATCCCGAAAGAGCTTTATCCCAAGGATATAGCTCGCCTCTCCTAAATCCTTTATATTAAAAGTACTAGCTACCCAAACCTTAATTGATGACAATGCCCCTACATCATTTCAAATAAGTAGAATGTCATCAACATAAATCACAAGAAAAGCCACCACTTTGCCTTCACACTTCTTGTATACACAAGGTTCATCCAGATTCTATATGAAACCATACGAACCATACGATTTGACCACTTGGTCAAAATGAATGTTCCAACTCTTGGATGCCTGCTTAAGCCCATAATGGACATTTGCAACTTGCATACCAAGTTACCTTTCCCACCAGCTATGAACTCTTTTGATTGCTACATATAGATGTCCTCTTCAAGATTGCCATTCAAGAATGCAGTCTTGACATCCATCTGTTAGATCTCATAATCTAGGTATATCGCAATGAATAAGAGTATTCTGATGGACTTGAGCATGGCTACCGGTGAGAAGGTTTCCTCATAGTCAATACCCTCTCTTTGAGTATAGCCTTTCGCTACAAGCCTTGCCTTAAAGGTCTTGACCTTTCCATCAGATCTTTTTTTCCTCTTGTAGACCCACTTATAGCCAATGGGTTTAATATTTGCAGGAAGTTCTATAAGATCCCAGACCTGATTAGAATCTATAGATTCCAATTCAGCCTTTATAGCTTTAACTCAATGAGTTGAATCAACATTAGCCATTGCATCTTCGTACGTGGTAGGATCAGATTCAGGAGATCGCTTCAAAAACTGCTCCTCGGAACATGTATCTGTCAGGCTGAATGACCATCCTCCCACTATGATGATGTACCAGTGCATAACTGGGTAAAGACGTGGTATTTTCTTGTCTTACATCGTTATCAACTATGGTTAGGACTGAGGGCTCTCTTTTTTATCTCTTTCAAATCTATCATTCCCTTAGGTTTATGGTTCATGATATAATCATCCTCCAAAAAAATAGCATTTGTACTAACCAACATTTTCTATTCTCTTGGATCATAAAAATACCATCCATAAATACCCTTTGGATACCCTATCATACATCCAGAAATATTCTGCTAAAGTCAAACTACCACGTCAGCAGTGAAGGACCCGGATTATCTGGAAGGGGAGCTGGTGGCCCACCAATCCTGAGGTCTTGTCACCATTATCGCTCGGGGTGCCCGCACAACCCGGGCGTGCTGCACATCAGCCCTTCACGAGGTGTAGTCCGATAACCAGGCCGCACAGCAGTTTCCTAAACCAGTCAGAAGACTAATGGAAAGTGTAAATAGTTTCCTAAGCTACTTAGGAAACCTTCCATGATTTATGCTAATCAAATTGTAATTAGATAGAGCTTCCTTATCTAATCAGTTACCATGTACGGGTGGTCTCTTACACCTATAAAAGGGGCCACTCACCCCCATCAAGGGGATCGCATTCTTAACCTGAAGAATAGCTATATATTGATTTCATACGCATACACCCGGCCGATATTACTGGTAATGCCGCCCAATTCTTGGCTCACTAGGCCCACCGGTGATCTGCAAGTGTAGCGCACTGACGCACCACGTGGACGTAGGTCACCTCATTAACGGTGCCGAACCACACACAATTCATCGTGTCACCATATCTCTCCTCTTAATTACTCTTACCAGTTTTTGGCATCATCAGTTTGGCGCCGTCTGTAGAAAGCGACAAGTCTTCACATCAACAAATTCCTTGACTGATCAACATGCCACAGAAGACGAGTAAGAAAAATACTGCCCCGACCGGCCAGGAGAACTTATAGCTCAAGCAGGCCGCCTCCATAACCTCCGAGCAGGTGACTGCGACGCTCGTTCAACTTCTGGAAGGCCAACAGAAGACCCAGCGGCAAATCGAAGCGCTGTTGGCCTTGCAGGAAAAGCACCCTCAATCTGAGAACCAGACTAAGAAAAGTGCCCCTGGTCGGGATCAGCCAAAAGTTCGGAACCATACCCACTCTGCTCCGGTATCCCCGTCAGATTGGGAACACGCCCACGATGGTGACCGCAGTAGAGCGCCCAGGCGCCCCAGGCAGAGGGCTCGGATTAATCCCCGCCGGGTGGAAGATGCTAGGGACATCATCAACAGGCGACGCGCTACCAGGAGGGAGGAATCAGGGCCAAAGCCCTGGGAATCAGCCAAAGACCCTCCGGCCCAGAGCCGGGGAGATCTTAGGCATACGATTACCCGGAGCCGGAGCCGGAGTCGGAGCCGGAGCCGGATTCTATCCCCGAGGTCAACACACTTCGAAGAGGAAACCTCGTCGTCTGATCCGACGTACCGCTCGGATATTGAAAGGAAGACTGAGCGGGATGATGTGAACGCCCAAATCCAGGGCTTACAGAAACAAATCGAGCAGCTGAGCCGCAAGCAGCATCATGACCATACCAACACGGAGACCGAGTCACCCTATACCGCTCGGCTCACTGGATTCCCCATCCCGCGGAAGTTTAAGCCACTACATCTCAGTTCTTATGACGGGACAGGGAGCCCAGTGGATCATGTTCGTACCTACAGGGCCCAGATTGCGTTGGTCACCACTATCGACGAGTTATTGTGCCTGGCCTTCCCCAACACTCTCAAATGGCCAACCGTGCAGTGGTTCCACGTCCTCAAGCCCCGAATGGTTGATGACTTTAAAACGCTGAGCAAGCTCTTTATTAGCCAGTTTGTAGGGATGCTTGACCGGTCGCAACCGGACACTCAGCTATTGACTGTCAAGCAGTGTTAGGGCGAATCCCTAAGGGAGTATGTGGACCGCTTCAACTAGCAGAGGCTCCAGATCCACAATTTGAATGAAACAGCCGCCATCATGGCCTTCTGTTCGGGAGTTCAACACACCAAGGTTGCTACGTCATTCCATCGAGACCGACTGGCAACCCTGGTGGAGCTCTCAGAGAGGGTCGGAAAGTATATAGACACAGAAGAATTTCTGAAGTCCAAGCGCACCGGCTTCGTGGGAAATGAGTCCCCGAAAGCCAAGCGTAGGCGTGAGGATTCTGAGAAGGGCCCGACCAAGAAGCCGAGGCAAGACCAATAGAGAGGAGGTCAGGATCAGCCCCAGATCGCTTTCACGCCTCTGTCCCGACCAATCCACGAAGTCATGGCCACCGTCGAGGCATAGAGGCTACTTCAACAACTGGCAAAACTCAAATCCCCTCCCGGAAAAAGGAATCAGGAGAAGTTTTGCCGCTTCCATAGAGACAACTGTCACAACACAGAGGACTGCTTCAAGTTAAAGATAGCCATAGAAAAATTGATCGAGTAGGGTCACCTTGCGGAGTATGTCGTGATAGATGGACGGCCTCCGCAGGGAGCCCGAGCTCCCAGTCAAGTGCAACCTCTTGGCCAAATCAACGTGATCTCCGGAGGAACGTCGGGCAGCGGGGACTCACAGTCGGCAAGGAAGAGACATGCTCGGGCATCCCAGGCGAATGTCTGGCAGGTCCAATCCACTGGCTCCTCGTCAACTGACATACTAACGTTTACCTCTGACGATGCTCGAGGCATCCACTGCCCCCACAATGACCCGTTAGTTGTGACGCTTTCCATAGCTAACTACGTGGTCAAAAGGGTGTTGGTGGACACAGGCAGCTCAACCGATATCATGTTTGTGTCAACATTCGATCAGCTCAGGATGTCCAGGGATCGGCTCCATCCAGTGGCTACTTCCCTAGTAGGTTTCAACGGATCCAGCACTCAGTCGCTCGGTACCATGGAGCTCCCCGTGCATATGGGAACTTACCCTCAACAAATCTCCCTACTGGCAAAATTTGTAATCGTAGAGGCCCCATCTGCCTACAATGTTATCCTCGGGAGGCCAACACTCAACTAAGCCAAGGCCGCTGTCTCTACTCATAGCCTGATAGTTAATTTCCCGACCGCTCATGGACCCGGGAGCCTGCGCGGAGATCAGGCGACCGCCCGGAGTTGTTATGTCAGTTCCCTTTGCCAGTAAGTCATCACCGAAACACTGAATGTCCAGGAGATGGACCCGAGGGATCAGAATGATAGAGTGGGTCCGATTGAAGAATTGGAACAAGTGGCAGTGGACCCACAAAACCCAGACCAAACGGTCAGCATCGGCACCTCACTGGAGCCCCGCCTTAGGGAGAAGTTGATTCAATTCTTGCAACAGAGTCAGGACGTGTTTGCCTGGTGCCATGAAGATATGCCCGGGATTGACCCCCGGGTAATGTCTCACCGGATCAACACCAACCCAGACTCTCGGCCGGTGAAGCAGAAGAGACGGGGCATGGCCCCCGAGAGACAAAAGACAGTGTGTGAGGAGGTCGAGAAGCTCCTCCAAGCCCAATCTATCCGAGAGGTCCACTACCCTGATTGGTTATCAAATGTAGTACTTGTCAAGAAAAGCAACGGGAAGTGGAGGATGTGCGTGGACTTCACCGACTTGAACAAGGTCTGCCCCAAGGACTGCTATCCACTGCCCAGGATTGATCTCCTTATGGATTCAACGGCCGGCCACTCCCTCCTCTCGTTCATGGACGCCTACTCTGGGTACAATCAGATCAACATGTACCTCGGGGACGAAGAGAAGACCTCATTCATCGCGGATCAAGGGACCTACTGCTACAAAGTCATGCCCTTCGGCCTCAAAAACGTCGGGGCAACTTATCAACGCCTGGTCAATCACATGTTCAAAGACTTGATCGGGAAATCAATGGAGGTGTACGACGATGATCTGCTGGTTGAAAGCTGGGATGAGTCTGACCATCTAGAACATTTGGTCGGGGCCTTCAGCATTTTTAAGAAGTTCGGGATGAGGTTGAACCCAGCCAAGTGCACATTTGGCGTCTCGTCCGAAAAGTTTTTGGGGCACCTGGTCAGTAGGCGGGGAATCGAAGCGAACCCCGAGAAAATCCAGGCCATCATCAACATGCGGTCGTCCAGGTCAACCGAAGAAGTATAGAGTCTGGCCGGACGGGTTGCCGCACTGAACAGATTTGTCTCCAGAGCTACCGACCGGTGCCTTTCATTTTTCAAAATCCTCCGCAAGGCATTTCAGTGGTCAGAAGAGTATAAGGAGGCGTTCCAAGAACTTAAGAAGTACTTGGCATCTCCTACTCTCAACACATATACCGGGGGAAGAATTGTTCTTATACCTGGCAGTATCACCCTCAGCGGTCAGCTCGGCACTCGTTAGGGAAGATCACGGGATACAGTTTCTAGTGTACTATACCAGTCGGGCGCTCCAAGGCGCAGAGAGCAGATACTCTCGCATCGAAAAACTTGCATTCGCCCTCATCACCTCCGCCCGGAGACTCCGTCCGTATTTTCAGGCCCATGTCATTGTGGTCCTTACTGACCAACCTCTCTGCAGGATCTTAAGCAGGCCTGACATGTCCGGGAGACTCGTCAAGTGGGCTGTGGAGTTGGAAGAGTTTGAAGTGGCCTACTGCCCCCGGACGGCGGTCAAAGGCCAAGCAATAGCAGACTTTCTAGTTGAGTTCACATATCCAGAAGACCCGGTCGAAGAGCTCGACCCACCGGTCCTACCTATGTGGACGGTTCCTCAACCAGTAAGGCAGTGGGGCAGTGATCATCCTGACTACTCCCGACGGCATCCAACTCGAGTATGCTCTAAGGTTTGGGTTCCATGCCTCCAACAACGAGGCTGAGTATGAAGCCCTATTGGCCGGATTGCAGTTGGCCACCTCTATGGGAGCACAACAGGTCCAAGGTTACAGCGATTCCCAGCTTGTAGTCAATCAAGTCAACCAAGAATACGAAGCCCGGGGAGATAATATGGTAGCCTACCTAGCCCTAGTCTGAACGGTTTCGAAGAAGCTTCATGGTTTTTCCATCACTCAGATACCCAGAGGGGAAAATACTAGGGCCGACCGGTTAGCCCGCCTCGCTTCGTCTTCTGAGTCAGACTTGCCCGGGATAAGGATAGAGTACCTACCCGAGCCAAGTGTGATCAACTCAGAATGCATGGAGGTGGAACCAAGTGCCTTGGGATCTAGCTGGATGGACCCGATCATGTCATTCCTGACGATGGGTGAGTTACCAAACGAGAAAGAGGAGGCCCGCTGGGTCAGATACCGGGCGGCCCGATATCATCTTGTAGACGGTATCCTCTACAAAAGGGGATTCTCCGTACCACATCTCCGCTGCGTTCATCCTGTACAGGTCCAAATAGTGTTGTATGAAATCCATGAAGGAGTATGCAAGAATCACATCGGAGGCCGGGCACTCTCTAGAAAGGCCCTACTGTAGGGATATTACTGGCCGATGATGGCCCGGGATTCTCAGGAATATGTCAAAAGATGCGACAAGTGTCAGAGATACTCCCCCATGATCAACCGACTGGGAGAGCTTCAGACACCAATCCAAAGCCCCTGGCCCTTTGCCCAGTGGGGCATCGACATTGTCGGACCCCTACCGATGGGAAAAGGACAGGTTAAGTTCGCAGCCATCGCCGTTGACTACTTTACCAAGTGGGCGGAGGCCGAGCCCTTGGCAACAATAACCGAGCAAAAAATGGAAAGTTCATGGAGAAGAACATCCTCAGTAGGTTCGGCACTCCCCGGGTTCTGGTCAGCGACAACGGCAGGCAATTTGACACCCCAGTATTCAGGCAGTTCTGCTCGGGCTATGGGATACTTAATCACTATTCCTCTCCCGGGCACCCTCAAGCCAATGGTCAAGCCGAGGTGACAAATCGGACGATGTTGCAGTCGATCAAAACAAGACTTGAAAGCGCCAAAGGGCTGTGGGCTGAAGAACTGCCAACCCTCCTGTGGGCCTACCGCACCACACCCCGAGCGGCAACAGGTGAGACACCGTTCTCCTTAACCTACGGGCTCCAGGCGGTGGTCCCAATAGAGCTCGGGTTGCCTACTCACCGGGTGGCGAATTACAGTATGCCAGACAATGAAGATGCACTCAGAACAGAGTTGGACTTGGTGGAGGAGAAAAGAGACCGAGCCTATTTAAAGGTGGCAGCTTATAAGCAGCGGGTCTCACGATATTACAACAGCAAGGTGAAGCATCGCAGTTTCCAAGTAGGAGACCTCGTCCTTAAGGCAGTGAACCAGTCTACCCTAGTCCCGAGCCATGGGAAGTTGGGGCTGAACTGGGAAGGTCCATAAACAGTTACCCGAGTCAACCGACCGGGAATATACTGGCTTCGGAGCCTGGATGGACATGAGCTGTCTCACCCATGGACTGTGCAACACCTCCGCAAATACTATCAATAACCCTGAGATATGGACAGTTTAGTACTGGTTAGGAAATTTTTGTAGCTCCATTTGAGCATTCCTTAAAATTTTTTGAATAAAATAAAAGATTTTACTTTGCAAAATTACTCCTATCAGTGTCCTGTGCGCATCCAAAGACCTCGGGCCTAACCCCGAGGCATGAAAGACCTTGGCTCAAAACCAAGGCACAAAGACCTTGGGCCTAACCCCGAGGCATGAAAGACCTTGGCTCAAAACCAAGGCACAAAGACCTCGGACCTAACCCCAACGCATGAAAAACCAAGGCTAAACACCTCGGGAACATACCCGTGGCATAAAAAACCTCGGGCCTAACCCCGAGGCACCGGCTTTGCTTAGGCCCAACTGACGACGGGGGCAAACCCCCTAGGTGGCTTATGATGTCAAGCTTTAAAGAACCCTGCAACCACCCATGTTCCAGGTCGGTTTCCTACGGTCACTAAATCCCGCACATCCGCCTTAGCTAAATGCTTGGGGGGCAGGGACTAGGGCCAAAATAGGAAATCACACCGGTCATTAAAAGGACTAGGAATCCTAACATTCCTAAGTACTTACAGTGATCAGAGATAAACATCCCGGACGGTAAAACAAGAATTTTCCTATAATACACCGGGCCATCCCGGAAGGTAAACAGGACAAATACCTATAATACACTGGGCAATTACCTTTAAAACAGGTCGGTAAGACCAGCTGTTCTACCGGTTACAGTCTTAAACCATTTGCTAAGTACAGAAACAGTAAGGAGTTTATGAAAATTGGCCTCAAGGACCTTTTCATTAATTAAAAACTATTTGTACAGGGCCTGGGGGGCAGTTGTAGTAGCCTCCCCAAAAAAAAAAAAACTATAACACAAAGAAAGATAGGTCAGGGACCTCAGTCGTCCACATTGACCACGTCTTCAGTATCCCCAGCCTCCTCCTCTGGGGCAGCAAGTAATCCAGTTCCCGAGCCCCCGCCCGGGGCAGGCTCAGCAGCTCTAGCAGCAGCAGCAGGATCCTCACCAGCCGCGGGACAGACGTCCTAGTAGTCCGAGTTAATCTCCTCATAGGTCGAGAGGTCCCACTCGGGGTGATCCTGGGCTACCCGCCGTTTCAGATCTTCGTAACCTTGGAAGAAGCCATCGTCAAACGCCTCTTCCGTGGCCCCTGCGGCAGTCACCTCGGCTGCAACCTTCGCCCGGGCCTCAGCTGCCGCCGTGAGGGCTCGGGAAGCCTCCAAATCAGCCCGAGTGGCCGCCAGATCTGCCTGGACCGCACCCAAACTCAAGGCCAAGGCCTTGGTCTTGCTCATCTCGGTGGCCTTCCCGACCTGCGACTCTAGGACGGCTTCAGCAGTACTGGCCCTCCCGGCCAAAGAAGACAAGAGGGACTCGGATCCTGCGGCCATGCAGCCAACATGCGACGAAAGAAGGAAGCCTGGTCAGTCAACAAAATAAAAATAAAAAAGAGAGGCCAATACCCAAAGGGGCAGAAATGCCTACCAGATAAGAGAGGCTGTACGACCATCCCTGGAAGTCCTCAGGAGACAGGCTGGTGCATGTCTCCACCTGGCTCGGGATGAGGGCGAACATCACCCTCTCTCGGATCTCAGCCGGACCGCCCATGGGTAGACCGGACAGAACATCCGCCTGGGGAGTGGACTCCTATACAGCTACCACCAGGGGAGTTGAAGTCCCCACAGGCTCCGGAAGGTTGGCCGTTCCATGGCGAATGCGCCTTAGAGGGCGCTCACCACCCGGGGCCTCAGCAGCAAGCCTCTTCCCCTGAGCAACCGCCATCCGGGCGGCGGCAGCAGCAGCCTGCCTTTTCCTCAGCTGCTCCAAATTTTGTTTTGGGGCCATTTCTGCAAAAACAAAACTGTTCGATCAGAAGTGTAAGAGGCAGCAAAAGATGCAAAACTGTAAAGCAAGGGAACTTGGACACTCACCAGGGATGATTGGGGAGAAAGTGGGGGCTTGAATGGGCTTTTCTGGAGATTAAGACTCCACAAAATCTCCTGTCCGGGATAGCACGTTCCAAATGTTGGTGGGCAGCTCCGCCAAACCCAAGATTCTGTCCTGGCACACCTCCGGGATCCTGGGAGGTTTTGTTGACCCAGCTGCAAACAGAAGCACGGAAGCGGTTAGCAGACGGATAAACTCCAAAAGCAAACAAAGGCAAAAGGAAGCATACAAGGCTGTCTTACCCCTCAACTCCCCCGCCCAGGACGTCCTCAGCCGGGTCCCCTGGGCCCGATCGCAGAGGCGAAGGGTGGACACCTAAAAGAATTTGTTCTTCCACCCTTTGTTGTTGCTCGGGCACTTCTCAATAATCTTCGTGCCCGGACGGGCAGAAAAAGAAAAAAACCCTACTTCCTGGTGCACGGGGAACGGCCGGTGAGCCCATAGAAACTTCTGGTGGGTGATCTTGTACCCAAACACCTGGGGCCACAAAGAGATGGACCCCATCAAGAATCTCTACCTGTTGGGAGCCAACTTCCCAGGAGCAATCCCTAGTAGATTAGGATATCCCAGGCAACTAGATGAAGGGGAAGACGGAGGCCAGCCGTTAGTACATCCTCAGAAGCCTGGCTGGTAAAGATGCGCTCCGCCGGGGTCAACTGCTAAAGAACAGTCGTAGGGGAGCGAATACTTCTCCCTAATTCGCACGAGGTCTTGAGAGCGCAGGGTAGAGACGGTGGACTCGCAGGCAAACACCACCCCGGGGTCAGGTCTCCCCGGTGTCTCATCACCTTCCGCCCGGGAAACAGAGGCAACGGGGGCCTCCTGGTCAGTCTCGTCGTCAGAGATCTGAGTAGGAATCCTACCCTCACTCTGGTGGTCAGATATGGAAATGGACGGTGGATCTAGGCTAATGTTAGGACTTCCCGACTGGTATATCTCATCAGAAGATCGGGAAGCTGAATCAAAGTCAAAATCTTCCATTCCTGGTATTCCTATGGCAGGACGGGGAAGTAGGTTACGACCTAAGTATGGGTCAGGAACCCCGAGTCTAGTATACAAGGGGGGCAGGATCACTAACCTAAAGGGTGAAGAATAAATGGTTTTTGACACAAGGTAACACTCTCTTAAGACTACCCCGGGAACACCCGCTCGGTTTAACTGCCCTAAGGTACCTCTGGACTGGATGAAAGAACAGAACCTTAGAAAGAAAAAATACCACTCCCGTTCTAACCCAAGTGGGTTCGCTCTCTCCAGCCTCACTCAGAAAAGAAGAGGAAATAGAAGAAAGAAGGAATAGAGTGATGAACTGAGGATGGGAAGGGAAGACTTACAAAATTTAGCGCGGAAAAGGGATCGGGAAGTCTTGCTTGGGGTCTTGTTCGCTCTCAAACTGTTCGGGAATATATATCTTTGCAGCAAAGAGTTCAAGAAATGGTCAAGTATCCTTTATATAGAAATCGCAGACGGTTTAGATCAAAATAGATCAAACGGCTCAGATGCTTTCCCGCCCAAAGTGGCTGACAGTTGTCGCCTCGGGCATGCGAAGCGTCGCCTCAAAAGGCGCGCGCATTAAATGTCTAACGAGACAATTCGATTACCACACAAATGGTCCGATTACTTCCACACTGGCATCGTTGGATCCTGACTAGGCCAATTACCAGCTGATACGTGGCAGAGGCAGGACACGGGCCCACATGGCCACCGCCCGGTCCACACCTCGGATGACCACCAAGACCGGTCCCACATCGGGTAGAGTCCCGACCTCTTACCGGGCGGTTCCTCAGAGGCAGTCTTAATTTTTAAATTTCATCTGATGGGACATCACATCAATTTCGAAAATGGGGGGCAGCTGATACGTCCAGAAATATTCTACTAAAGTCAAACTACCACGTCAGCAGTGAAGGACCCTGATTATCCAGAAGGGGAGCTGGTGGCCCACCAATCTCGAGGTCTTGTCACCGTTACCGTTCGGGGTGCCCGCACAGCCCGAACGTGCTGCACATCAGCCCTTCACGAGGTATAGTCCGACATCCAGGCCGCACAGCAGTTTCCTAAACCAGTCAGAAGACTAATGGAAAGTGTAAATAATTTCCTAAGCTACTTAGGAAACCTTCCATGATTTATGCTCATCAAATTGTAATTAGATAGAGCTTCCTTATCTAATCAGTTACCATGTACGGGTGGTCTCTTACACCTATAAAAGGGGCCACTCACCCCCATCAAGGGGATCAGATTCTTAACCTGAAGAATAGCTATATACTGATTTCATACGCATACACGCGGCCGGTATTACTAGTAGTGCCGCCCAATTGTTGGCTCACCAGGCCCGCCGGTGATCTATAAGTGCAGCGCACTGACGCACCACATGGACGTAAGTCACCTCATTAACGGTGCCGAACCACACATAATTCATCGTGTCGCCATATCTCTCCTCTTAATTACTCTTACCAGTTTTCGGCATCATCACCCTATAAAGTAACATACTTCTGATTTAGTTTCCAATTTGCTCATCTTTTCTTTCAGCACATACACTGGACTCTCCCATATCCAGAGATGTTGCAAAGAGGGCTTGCATCCAATCCACATCTCCCGTTGTGTCTTAAGAATAGATTTGGTTGGAACAAGATTTAGTATGTACTCAGTGGTTTCCAAAGCATAACCCCAAAAAAATAATGGCAACTCAGAATAACTCATCATCGACCTAGTAATGTCTAAAAGAGTTCGGTTCCTTCTCTCTGCTACCCCTTCTGCTGAGGTGTACCAGGTGAAGTCAACTATGACAAAATCCCAATCTGTACGAGGTGATCAATAAACTCATTAGAGAGGTACTCGCCACTGTAGACACCCCATTTTGGCGGCTATCAGATTTACGAGACCCATAGCTTGGTGGTTCACGATGATCGAAAAAAACTCAAAAAAAGACTCCTTGAAGTTAGTTTCATCTCTCAAAATGTTCAAAATGACTAAAATGCCCTTGAAAGCCCAAACTCTCCCAGATTTGGATCGAAAGTTCTAGAAACATACTACATCATAAGAAAAGTAATAAAAATAAGTTTTGAAGCAAAATCAGATGAAATCGTCAGCTCCCAGAGACCTCTGGAAGTCCCGGAAGTTCTCGGAAAGTCCCGTTGATCGGTTTGACCAAGGATTGACCAGGTTTGACCAAGGTTTGACCAGGTTTGACAAGGTTTGACCAAAATCGTCCAAATTCATCGAAAAGCTCTGAGATCATTCTAGATCATATGAAAAGTACTAAAACAAGTTTTAAAAGAAAATCAGACAAAAACGTCAGCTCCTGGGAGCTCCTAGAGGTTCCCAAAACTTCCTGGAGGTCCCTGGTTTGACCAGTTTGACCAAAAGTTGACTTTAAAACTAGAACACCGTATCATTTTTCAAACACTTTTCATAAATACTAGAGGTCAATATCTTTCCAACGGTATATTGCACATAATTCCTGGATTTAAATTTATTATGAATTTCGAAGGTAAAAAAGGCGATCAAATTGGCTTTTATCGCGAATACCACAAAACTTTTCAAAGTGACCTATCTTTGAACTATTTTTTATGTAAAGTAGACTCCATTACCTTTCCAACAGTATATCACAGCCTCAGTTCGGAGTCCATACGCATTTTCTGTGAATTTTGGACGAAATAGGGCCTTTTCGTGAATACCGGAACCTCTGGGGGCCTAAATACAAATTTCTAGGTGTCTGAGGAGCAGTGCCACGACGGCACTGGGCCACTACCGTGGCGGCACATGGCTAGTGTCGCGGCAGCACTCAACCCCCGAAGAATCCATTTTTGTAATTTATTTTGGGGTTCAAATTGAATAATTAAAAACCAAAACGATGTAGTTTTATGTTCACAGATGTTTGGGACCAATGGGAACACTTTCTAAATCCCCAAAACACCCCAAATTGGCCTATATAAACCCCCTTTGCTCTTCATTTTGGGGGGGGGGGGGGCAAGTGCAAAGTTCATAGAAGTTGTAGAGAGAAAGAGAGATAGAGATAGGTTTAGAAGAAGGAAAGCGAGCTTTTTCCACTGATTTTCTATAAGAAAGTGAGTTTCAATCTTGTTTTCTTCCATTACCCCTCTTATATTTCACATTCAAGTCTTTTCCAACCACCATTTTTGAGCAATCTTGAGTTAGGAAGCTACTTCCATGTCCAAATGTCAATATCTATGAGTGAAACACCAAGCTACAAGTCCAAAATAACATTGATTATCATCTATTGATTGCAATTACTTGCTTGTTTACATTAATGTTCATCTCTTCTTACCTCTTTTCTTTTTGATTTTTCTTCGATTACTTACATGCTTTTCATCATCTAGATGACATGTTGTTTGAGGAGAGTGAATCCTTATGGATAGTAGCTCTTGACCTCAAAAACATGTTTAATGGATGATGATTCTAACTTCAATACATTCATATGTATTCTTGAAGTCATATTCTCAAACAAAACTATGTTTGTGCAAGTAATATTGGGAGTTCTTGATATGAGTTTGATGATGATGTTCCAAGTGGTCTTAATCCCCTTTTTGTGCTGGAAATGTGCTTTCAAAACCCCTTTAAAACCCCAACATTTGGATTCCAAGAAATAAGCTTTGTTTTAGAAAAAAAATTTCAAAACAGTGAATGATCTGAGTTCAAAGATTTCTCTAGAACTCAATAATCAAGGTATGATCATGATACCACTTGGAAAGTCTTCTTTACTCATTATAGAACATCCATGATTTTTGGCTTAGCTTGAAAACACTTGGAATGGTTCCATTTTGACCCAAACATTCCATCCAGACATTCTATTTTTGCTATCACAGCAGCTAGGTCCACTTTCAACTTATTTTTCAGAAAACTTTTCCAAAGAGAGCAGTCCCAACTCATTTTTCCCTTGAACATCAGTGTCTTAGGGAACGTCTGTATAATATGGGCCTCTAGATCTTTTGTTTTCATTTTCTAAGAGTTTTCAACATTTCAGTCGATAATACAAACTCTGTTTCTGAGTAACCTCTATTGTTTATATAATTTCTCTCAATCTGTAATAGTTATTGAAGATTGGCTTTTTGATATGTGTTATAGACACAATAAGGATGATCTCCATAAAAAAAATCATGCATTGAAAACATTTCTAGTCCCACCTTTCAATTTCCACAAAATCAAGTCACTGTTTTGTCTACTATTCACAGCAAGTATACTTTTACTTCCATCATTTGATTTGATGCTCACATGGACTCCAAATTAGTTCATATCTTAGGAAGTGGTCCATACTATATTTGTACATATTCTATGATGATTTTCTTCATGCTTTCATGCATATTTTAGACTTCTAAGTCACTTTAGAAAGTCTATGTACACAAACACACTACAGCCTTTGCACATTCTAGGATCATACATTGCATCCATGCAAGATTTAGAGTTTTTGTGACTCTTAATCTAAGAAGATTAAAAGGAATGAACTTGATCATACGTTCATGCTTCCCCTCGATCTAATCTTCCTTTCTCATCTGCCCCGGGGATTGAGAGGTCTTCTTTTCTCAAATATTAACATGCATCATTCTACCTTGCTAAGCATATTTTGTTTTCTTTGTTTATTTGTTCCAAGAACAATTCATGTCCCCCTCTAGACTAGGAAAACTTGATTACTTGATAAGTGATTAAACGATTTTTCCTAGGTTTTTTTGTGTGATCATTCACTTTGCATTGTGTGATACTTGGCTTAGATCTTATGAATGATATCTTATCTTTAGATCTTCCATTTCAAGTTTCTTATGTGATGTAATATACCTATCATAAATATTAACTGTCAAACCAAACATAGTATAAGATGATAATTTGGATGCTAATTAAGCCCCGTCGAGAGACGGGGCAAATTGAGGGTGTTTTAGTCATGACAAAGGCTCCTTCCTCTCTCGTACCAAAACCCCGAGCCAAGTTCTTTGGTTATGAAGGGCCGGTGCCCTTTATCCATTAGGGTGAGTCAAATTAGGTTTCTTGGTTCCTTAAAGAGCAAGTGGCGACTCTGTATGATCTATTTTCAACAGTTGTTTTCTTTTTCTCTTTCAAAACAATCTCAAACCAAAACGAAAGAGTGGAACGCGGCGCTGACATTGTTCACCGCATTGCACTCCTGCATTTCCCCTCTGACTGTGTCTGAAACGCGGTGCTGACATTGTTCAGGTCTTGCTGTGCCAGGGCATATCGTTGATACTGCACCTTCCAAGGTATATCAAAAAGAGTAAACATTTCTGTACTGTCTCTCTGACGGAATATTGGAACTCTCGTCAACGGACCCTCTTTAACTAAACCCAGCCTTTGCATATAGATTCCTGTAGAACCTTTCATAGGACTGTTCATTTATCTTTTCAGATAGTATAATGTGATATAACTGTTGTATGCCCTGACGGAATTACCTGCACGGTGTAGATGCTTATGTGGTATGAGGCAGAACCTCTTTCTTATGATTCCCAAGGCAATCACTCACATGTGATCACATTGAGTTGACCTGCCTAGGCACCATGACAAGGATGTCTGCTCCATGCTCACAAAGATATAAACTGCAAACCTTGTTTGTCGGTCCTAAGACATAGGAGTGTAAAAACTTGCTAGACAGTATGATCACCATCATCACATGCTCTTGTCATATACACATGTTTCTCCCAAAAACTCTGCCCCAACTCATCTGGATATCCCAGTTTCTCTCAGAAACTTTGTCTAGATTTCCTAGAAATTCCCAGATATAACATGTTTTTCCCAGAAACTCTGTCCTGATATCCCAGATATAACCTATTTCTCCCAGAAACTCAGTCCGAATATCCCAGATATATCTGTTTCCCCCGAAAGCTCTGTCCAGAAAAATCCCAGATATAACTAGTTTCTCCCAGAAGCTCTGTCTAGATATCCCAGATATAACCAGTTTTCCCTGGAAACTCTGTCCAAACTTCCTAAAATGACTTGGAAACCCCTATTATCCCCTGGTGATCATACTGGAAGGCAAAGCTTAGCACACTCTGTATGGCTAGGAGCTTACTTGCTTAACTGTTATCTGTTAGAAGTAGGGGCATCATGTAGATTAGGGCTTGCATCCGCATGCTTGCTTCATCAGTCTGCATACACTGTGATAGTCGGTCTGTACACAAGTTAGTCTTCACTTATCAAATTCTAGCACACAGTCCTTTCACATCTATATGTCAGTATAAGTTCTGAGCACCCAGGATCTGCGTTGTGGGTCAAAGGATCAGGGAGCCGCCTTATCCAAATCACTCCGCCAAAAGTTAGCTTTATGGATCCGGAATGTTGGGAAGCAAGAATGACTGAAATGATCAACCAGCAGTCTGACCGGTTGTCCCAAGTTTTAGCCTTCATGAAAGAATTGAAACAGCAGCAACCACAGTATCCACCTGGGTCCCTACTACCACCGGGGTTTGTACCACCTCTCGTCGATATACATGAGAATAATGTAGATGATGGCTAGTTCAATGGGGCCCTACCGCCTGTGCTTAACAAGAAAATTCAAGAAAACTGGATAAGGTCGACAAGCTTGAGAACATACTGAGAAAGAGCAAAGGGTTCGACGATTACATGTTAGATCTAGAAGGATTGTTTGAGCCCAACAAATTAAAGCTACCTAAGAACTTCAAGATGCCTGAAATTGATCGTTTTGATGGAACTGGGAATCCGAAGAGCCACGTAAAGTTCTGCATGAATGTTTTCCAATCAATGGGCTGTTGGGTTTGTGCCCTCAAACCATTACTTTATATATGAGACATTGACATTTTAATATATGGATATCAGCTTTACATTTAGTCATGTATGTTTCTTTCATGAGATGATTGTTATCCTTAAGTATCATAGTAAGTAATGCGTGTATGTATGAGATACATACAAGTGAGATACGAAGTACTATTCTTTGTTACTTATAACTTGTCACAGTGCATGATGAGACTGGATATCTCATCAGGTTTACACTGTAGCATGATTAACTACCATTGGATGCAGTGATTAATCTCAATCACTAGAGTGTAACTCTTAGTTAATATGTTAATGCTTATAGTGCATTGACGGACCTGAGCTTTCCTATTGACACTTAAGACTGTCAATCAGTCGATAGGAACTCATAACTTGTATAAGGTACGTGTTCTCAACCTTGAGACAATTATGAACACAAACTGTGGATATGGCGGCTTTGACTTACCAATCAGTGAGGTCTATAGAAGATCAACACTTGGGTATCTTGGGTATGTCATATTCACAGGGTTGTGAACATATATTGTCAAGATAGAATCTACCCTCTGATTCAGAGTAAGCATTCCCTTGAGAATGTCACCAAGTCGATTACTGAGTACTGCAGTCTTGTTGATCAGAGTTATCAACATGTTTGGTAATCATGAGAGGTGAATGGGACTCAAGGAATACAAGAAGTAATCATGATTCAGGTTGACAGTAACAATTATCCGACTACCTGAATATGACTACGAATGCTGAAGGTAGAGGGACATTAGTACACCATACAAGTCTAGTTATTGCTTCAGATATGTTCTTTTGCGTTGGAGTTCAGTTATCGTTTTATAGTGGAGTAAACGTTAACTGACCAGTTAGTTAGTTTGCTGATTAAAGAGTTTGGTCACGGGAATTAACAAACTGGTTTGAGCCAACAATAAAGAGCCTAGGAGGTTCCACTCTTAGCTCTGCTAGGATACTTTGAAAGACACATGAGGGAGTTGTCAAGACAAGTTTGATCGATTGAAGTCTTGGCAGTCTCGATCGATCGAGAATGGTTCGATCGATCGAAGATCTTCGATCGCTCGAAGTCTAGGTCGGTTCTGGGAATCTATAAATAGGGCAGCTGTGTTCTGGAAAAGGAGTTCGTCGTTTTTATTAACCAGACGCTGCACAAACTGTTATAGTCTTCCTAAACCCTCCTATCCTCTCTATTAGAGATCCCACCATCTCTAGTCTCTCCGGGAAGCATCTGCAGGAGACATAAGGGTAAAGACCACCTAGTGGAGGCTGCCATATCACCAAGGAAGTAGAAAATCAGAATTAGGTTCAAGACACTAAGGTATAACATTTGTCCCTCTTGTGCGCATCTATAGAATTAGCGAGTAGTAGATCCGGGCATACCAATCAGTTATTATAATTGAATCTTTTCCTCTGCGCATTTGAAAAAATTTTAAACCGGTTTTTCCTACAATTGGTATCCGAGCCACGCTTGTTTGGATCTATAGATGTGTTTTGGAACACTAGTTTTGATTTGCATGTTGATTTTAGAACTATTTTCAAAACGGCATTGTCATAGATCTGTTTTTGCAGTGTTATCGCAGCAGAATACAAATCTGTGATTGCATTGGATGCATGTTGTATTCGATCGATCGAAGTAGGTTCGATCGATCGAAGATTCTCTGTGCTTAAGCGACCAAACAGGTTTCGATCGATCGAATGGCATTTGATCGATCGAGATAGATTCTCTGTCAGGTTGTTCTTTCACAGTTTTAAATGTTTTAAAAATTATTTGATTTAATTTTAAATTATTCTGTAAAATTTTTCAAATCATTCTGTGAAATAGAATGTTCAAGCGATTGAACATTGTTCAATCGATCGAAGGTTCGAGCGATCGAACGGTCTTCGATCGATCGAACTGTGACAGTGAAGTTAGATGCAGTTTTAAGTTATAATTCTGTATATAAAGTGTTTATGTACTGTGTGAATCAATTAGCGGTTCCAATTATTATATATGCATGGATATGTGTTCGACTAACCCTTTTGCAGCAAAAGTAAGTCCCTATCTTCCATGGCACCAAGACTTTTAAATTTCATATTTAATCATTTGAGATTGGTGTATATTATGTTTAATTGTTGGTTTGGTTTTAAGGCATATGTAAAGGGCGCTGCGACTTCAATCCTACGAAAAGGAAAGTCACACCGGTTTCCCTAGCCTTCTTTATTTTATTGTTGCTATTGTAATTTCTATTTCTAGATAAATTGTAAGCTTCAAAAGAAGCATAGGACCAATGTAATAGAATTAGAAAATCCATGAAGATAGAAGAGCAAGCCGTTGTCCATGAAGATGGAGCTGGAGGCGACCAAACCAAGAGAAGGTTCTATGGAGATAGAGCCATGGGAGATAGAGGCATCGTTTGGATGTCTTTATTTTTATTTTAGTTTTTTGTTTTATGTGCTTGATTTGTGATTGGCATTTTACATTGTTACTACTTGCATGCACGTAAAACAAGTTTTCTAAAATAAAATTCAAAAACCGTTTCAACGCATTAGTAAACATTGGATGTTTATGGGTAATGTATAAAAACATTTTCTAAAAAGCAAAATCCTTTATTTCTAAATCTAGTGGGAGAGAGTCTTATTATTGACACCCACGATCTTCCATTAACGGTTCACTGTAAGATGAGTAGTGCATTCTGTGTCACCTTGCCAGGGGTGATCATTCCATATGGAGGGTGCATTACTCATTGGTTACTAGATGTGAACTTCCTTTGATAGGATCAATCAGACGTGTTAGAGGGTGACCACCACACGGAGGCACTACTTGAGATGGTTGTGATTGGATCCTAGTTAATGGTACACACTAGCTAAGCTATGGATAACGGATCCCACATGGGGCATTATTCAGAAACTTAGAGATCAAAAGGGATCGGGAGTCATAACTTGTTTTGCAAGAGTTGCATAGCGGACAAGTCTTGATTAATCGAAAAATCAAAAATTGACCACCACACAGAGGCTTTATTCTTTTGTTTCGATATTCTGGTGACTTTGTTTTAAAATAAGAGTTTTAAGGATTCTTTTATTTCAAACTGTCAAATCTGATATTCATATTTATTTTTTCTTTTGATTTTTACAGTAAATCATAATGTCTGGATCTACATTTAGTCCACTTGCCACCATACTCACTCAAAACAAGTTAACTGGAAATAACTACACTGAATGGAAACGAAGCCTTGACATTGTATTAACTGTGGAGGATCACATATATATCCTCACCACCCCATGCCCCGAAGAACCCGTGGCAAATGCTTCGGTAGCTGCCAGACGCGAGTTCGATAAATGGAAGAAGTCGAATGGAATGACTCGTTGCTGCATTTTGGCCTCAATGGCTGGTGTGTTGCAACACCAATTCCAATCGAACAATTCCGCCAGTGACATTATCGAATCCCTGAAGAAGATGTTCGGGGAGCATGGCAGGCCTGCTAGACAGGTAGCTATGCAGAAGATAATGAGTGCTAAGATGTCGGAAGGGACTCCAGTCAAAGAACATGTTTTAAAAAGGATTGGTTATTTAAACGAGCTGGAGACCATAGGTGCCAACATCGATGCATAGACCCAAGTTGATATGATCCTCAATACGCTGTCACCATCATTCGCTCAATTTAAACTGAATTATAATATCAATATCAATAAAATGGATTTTTCAATGAGCAAATTGATGAGTTCTCTTTTGGCGGTAGAAGGAGTGATCAAACCTGGGGGCAACGTTCTAAACGTTGAGAAAAGCGCTTCCTCTTCCCGATCTACACCGAAAGGAAAGAAAGGGAAGAAGAAGGCTGGCACTGGTGGTCCAAGTGTTAGACCGGTCCCTAAGATTGCAAAATCTAAGGGAAAAGGTAAGGGCAAAGGGAAGGTGGGTAGCCAAGGAAAAGGAAAGTGTTTCCAATGTGGTGAGAAGGGCCACTGGAAGAGGAACTGTCCAGAATTCTTAGCTACAAGAGTTCAAGGTATGATTGAATCACATGTGATTGAAGTAAGTTTTATTATGGATACTTTAAACACTTGGTGCATTGATTCTGGTGCGACTAACCATATCTGTAATTCGTTGCAGGGGTTCAGATCGACCAGGAAATGCAGCGATGGGGAAATCGTGCTTACTCTAGGTTCTAGCACAACCGTATCTGCGGTTGCTATAGGAGTCGTAGTTTTAGAATTTCAAGACAATAAAGTTTTGATTTTATCAGATGTACTTTATGTCCCTTTAATGAGACGTAATTTAATTTCAGTTTCTAATTTATCGAATAATGGTTATTCCTTTCATTTTGGAACTGAAGTTGTTATTAAAAGAAATAGTTCTTTTATATGTTCTGGTGTTAAATCAAATGGTTTGTATGTGATAACTCCCAATATTTCTAAAGATTCTTGCTTGGAACTTAATAACTCAGTGGTAACTATACCATCTAAAAGAAAAGAACCTTCCACTAATCCAACAAGGCTTTGGCACATGAGGCTTGGCCATATCAATCTAAATAGGATTGGCAGACTAGTCAAAGAAGGGATCTTAGGCGATTTGGTTCTCGAACCAATGGAAGTCTGTGAGTCTTGTTTAGAGGGTAAGATGACTAAAAGGCCCTTTCCCGCAAAGGGAAATAGGACCAATGCATTGTTGGAATTAGTTCATACTGATGTGTGTGGACCAATAAATATTAGAGCAAGGGGTGGTTATGAGTATTTCATAACATTTACTGATGACCACTCAAGGTATGGATATGTGTACCTAATGCAGCACAAGTCTGAAGCCTTTGAAAAGTTCAAAGAGTTTAGGGCTGAAGTGGAGAAGCAATTGGGCACACATATCAAGGCCATTCGATCGGATCGAGGTGGCAAGTACCTCTTTAATGAGTTTATTGATCACCTCGTATAGAATAGGATTCTGTCATAGTTGGACTGCACCTGGCACACCTCAGCAGAATGGTGTAGCGGAGAGAAGGAATCGGACTCTTTTAGACATGACTAGGTCGATGATGAGTTATTCTGAGTTGCCATTATTCCTTTGGGGTTATGCTTTGGAAACTGCTACATACATACTAAATCTAGTACCAAGCAAATTTGTTCCCAAAACACCACGGGAGATGTGGATTGGGCGCAAGCCCTCTTTGAAACATCTCCGGATATGGGGGTGTCCGGCACATGTGCTGAAAGGAAAGATGAGCAAGTTGGATTCTAGATCAGAAGTATGTTATTTTGTAGGGTATCCAAAGGGTACTTATGGATGGTATTTTTATGATCCAAGAGAATAGAAAGTGTTTGTTAGTACAAATGTTGTTTTCTTGGAGGATGATTATATCATGAACCATAAACCTAAGGGAAGGATAGATCTTAGAGAAATAGAAGGAGAGCCCTCCGTCCAACACGCAGTTGATAACGATGTAAATCAAGAAAATACCACTTCTTCACCGCACCGGTACCTCGTCGTAGTGGGAGGATTATCAGCCAGCCTGATAGATACATGTTCTTAGGAGAAGTTTTTGAAGCCGTCTTAATAGAATCTGAATCTGATCCTGCCACATACGAAGAGGCAATGGCTGATGTTGATTCAGATCATTGGGTTAAAGCTATGAAGGCTGAATTAGAATCTATGGATTCTAATCAGGTCTGGGATCTTGTAGAACTTCCATCCAATATTAAACCCATTGGTTGTAAGTGGGTCTATAAGAGGAAAAGAGGATTTGATAGAAAGGTTGAGACCTTTAAGGCTAGGCTTGTAGCGAAAGGTTATACTCAAAGGGAGGGCATTGACTATGAGGAAACCTTCTCGCCGGTAGCCTTGCTCAAGTCCATCAGAATACTCTGATCCATTGCTGCATGCCTAGATTATGAGATCTGGCAGATGGACGTCAAGACTGCATTCTTAAATGGCAATCTTAAGGCAAACATCTATATGCAACAACCAGAAGGGTTCATAGCTAGTCGGAAAGGGAACTTGGTATGCAAGTTGCAAAAGTCCATTTATGGGCTTAAGCAGACATCCAGGAGTTGGAACATCCGATTTGACCAAGCGGTCAAATCGTTTGGTTTCATACAGAATCTGGATGAACCTTACGTATACAAGAAGTGTGAAGGAAAAGTGGTGTCTTTTCTTGTACTTTACGTTGACGACATTCTACTCATTGGAAATGATGTAGCAGCATTGTCAATGGTCAAGGTTTGGTTAGCTAGTACATTCGATATGAAGGATCTAGGAGAGGCGAGCTATATTCTTAGGATAAAGCTCTTTCGGGATCGTAAGCGAAAGATAATGGGATTATCTCAAGCTGGTTATATCGAGAAAGTGCTAACTAGGTTTTCAATGGATAATTCAAAGAAAGGTTTGTTACCTTTCAGGCACGGTTTAGTGTTCTCCAAGGACCAATGTCCTAAGACAAAGGAGGAGAGGAATCGCATGGCAGGAATTCCATATGCTTCGGCAATTGAAAGTCTCATGTATGCGATGTTATGCACTAGACCAGATATCTGTTTTGCCGTTGGCATGGTTAGCAAGTATCAATCGAATCCAGGTCTTGAGCACTGGACATCCATTAGGCACATTCTTAAGTACTTGAGAAGGACTAAAGATTACATGCTTATGTACGGCAGTAGTGAGTTAATTCCAGTAGGATATACTGACTCGGACTTTATGTCACATAAAGATTCGAGGAAGTCAACATTCGAACATCTCTTTACCTTGGGAGGTGGTGCTGTTAGTTGGAGGAGCATTAAGCAGAAATGCATTGCAGACTCAACTACATAAGCTGAGTATGTGGCTACTTGTGAAGCCGCAAAGGAAGCCGTTTGGCTCAAGAAAGTTCCTTATGGAGCTCGAGGTGGTACCAGCGTCGCTGTCACCTATTACGCTATACTGTGATAATAGTGGGGCAGTGGCTCAGTCCAAGGAGCCAAGGAACCACGGAAAGGGGAAGCACGTAGAGCGGAAATATCATCTTATTCGAGATATTATTCAACGTGGAGATGTGACTGTCACCAAGATTGCCACCGTTGACAATATTGCTGATCCGTTTACAAAGGCCTTGCCACAGAAGGTCTTTGATCGTCATCTAGATAGTCTAGGTCTCAGATGTAATCCTGTATGGTTGTGAGTGCAAGTGGGAGTTTGTTGGGTTTGTGCCCTCAAACCATTACTTTATATATGAGACATTGACATTTTAATATATGGATATCAACTTTACATTTAGTTATGTATGTTTCTTTCATGAGATGATTGTTATCCTTAAGTATCATAGTAAGTAATGCGTGTATGTATGAGATACATACAAGTGAGATACGAAGTACTATTCTTTGTTACTTATAACTTGTCACAGTGCATGATGAGACTGGATATCTCATCAGGTTTACACTATAGCATGATTAACTACCATTGGATGGAGTGATTAATCTCAATCACTAGAGTGTAACTCTTAGTTAATATGCTAATGCTTATAGTGCATTGACAGACCTGAGCTTTCCTATTGACACTCAAGACTATCAATCAATCGATAGGAACTCATAACTTGTATAAGGTACGTGTTCTCAATCTTGAGACAATTATGAACACAAACTGTGGATATGGCTGCTTTGACTTACCAATCAGTGAGGTCTATAGAAGATCAACACCTGGGTATCTTGGGTATGTCATATTCACAGGGTTGTGAACATATATTGTCAAGATAGAATCTACCCTCTGATTCAGAGTAAGCATTCCTTTGAGAATGTCACGAAGTCGATTACTGAGTACTACAGTCTTGTTGATAAGAGTTATCAACATGTTTGGTAATCATGAGAGGTGAATGAGACTCAAGGAATACAAGAAGTAATCATGATTCAGGTTGACAGTAACAGTTATCCGACTACCTGAATATGACTACAAATGCTGAAGGTAGAGGGACATTAGTACTCCATACAAGTCTAGTTATCGCTTTGGATATGTTCTTTTGCGTTGGAGTTCAGTTATCGTTTTATAGTGGAGTAAACGTTAACTGACCAGTTAGTTAGTTTGCTGATCAAAGAGTTTGGTCACGGTAATTAACAAACTGGTCTGAACCAACAATAAAGAGCCTAGGAGGTCCCACTCTTAGCTCCGCCAAGATACTTGGAAAGACACATGAGGGAGTTGTCAAGACAAGTTTGATCGATTGAAGTATGTTCGATCGATTGAAGTCTTGGCAATCTCGATCGATCGAGAATAGTTCGATCGATCGAGGTTCGATCGATTGAAGATCTTCGATCGCTCGAAGTCTAGGTCGGTTCTGGGAATCTATAAATAGGGCAGCTGCGTTCTGGAAAAGGAGTTCGTCTTTTTTATTAACCAGACGTTGCACAAACTGTTATAGTCTTCCTAAACCCTCCTATCTTCTCTATTAGAGATCCCACCATCTCTAGTCTCTTCGGAAAGCATCCGCAGGAGACATAAGGGTGAAGACAACCTAGTGGAGGCTGCCATATCACCAAGGAAGTAGAAAATCAGAATTGTGTTCAAGACACTAAGGTATAACATTTGTCCCCTCTTGTGCGCATCTATTGAATTAGCGAGTAGTAGATCCGGGCATACCAATCAGTTATTATAACTGAATCTTTTCCGCTGTGCATTTAAAATAATTTTAAGCTGATTTTTCCTACATGGGCTACACCCATGAGCACATTGCAATGTTGTTCCCTCAAACCCTCACCAAGGCTGCTCTATCCTAGTTTTTGACCTTGGAGGTTTTTAAGATGCAGACTTGGGAAGATATAGTCCAGGTCTTTGTTGATCATTACTCCTATAACCAAGAGCTCGATGTCACCATCCGGGATCTGGAGACTACCCGGTAGAACTTTAATGAGTCGTTCCCTGCATTCTTGAGCAGATGGAGGAACAAAGTGGCCCAAATGACCCACCGACCAGTCGAAAAGGAACAAGTCCGGATGTTGATCAAGAGTCTATAGCTGCTGTACCATGAGAAACTATTCTACTAGTCCATCTCAACATTTGAAGAACTATTTGAGATTGGGACTAGAATTGAGGATGCAATCAGAGAAGGAAAAATCAAGAAAGAAGAATCACAAAGCCAGTCCAAGAGGCCCGACTACTCCCGAAACCCTTTGGATGTCAACGCCCTTAGTAACCAACCTATGGCCTATTCTCCCCAACCATACCAACTCACAAACCAAACCAACTCGTCTAGCTGCCCTTACCAAAATAGGGTACCCCGTGAATTTTCCAAGCTAGATATCTCCCCCTCCATAGTCTTAGGTTGCCTGCTAAAAAAGGGACACCTCCAACTCCTTCAGCCTCGTGTCGATCCCCCCACCACCTAATTGTGACCTGTCCAAACGATGTGCCTACCACTAAGGCCCATGCCATGACACCAACCGGTGCATACGTCTTCGCCATGAAATCCAAGACCTCGTCGACCAAAGAATCATTGAGCCACCACCCATTCAACCCCATGAATCTGATGTGTCTAGCCATAAATACATGAATCATTGAACTGAAATGTCACTTTTCAAATTACCATGGATATTACTCTACTAATAAATTTTTGCATCAAACAAAAAAAAATCCTGAAAAGGTCAAAGTTAATTTTGCGCTGACCCCGAAGAAGAGCCGAGAATTGAATAGTCTTACTTTAAGAATTTAAAGATGCTTTTGCTCAAATCTCGAAAAGACATACCTAAGACCGATTTGGGGCTTGCCCAACACCCTTTTCCACTATTTTAAAGCCTTGGGCCGAACCCAATTGATAGCCATGCGAATCTGTTCGGACTTGGTCCTTGATGGTAGACAAACATTTAAGTGAGTATCATCTCCACTTCCAAAAAAAAAAAGAGGAAAAAGAGAAATGCTCTCTAGGTTGAAAACCGAAAGGGCACCTAGGCAAAAGTTAGAGCTAAAAGGTATTGATTTCTGAGATCTGACCTTAGCTAGTCAAAATGTTGGAGAAAATTGTGATGAAACAAATGAGAGAATCGTACGCTTTAAGGCACATCATAAGAACGTGCCTAGATCACATTTCAAAAGGCTCGGAATAACCACAAATAAATTCTGAGAGCTGACATACACATTCTGGAATTCTGAGATTGCGATCGAAAGATCTCACAAGAATCAACTACAAAATTGACTGGTTAGGCAAAAGTGAAAAGGATCAATTCTCAAAAAAAAAAAAACAAAAAAAAAAAACATAAAAGAAAAGAAAAGGAAGGGAGATCAAAACCGAATCCTCTTAATCAAAGCTACCACAAGTGGCTCAAGTTTAAACTTATTTGACGATTGGTTTGGAAAACCCTCATACCTCAACCCATCTCCTTCAAGCTGTGCCTTGAACTACGCTCGACCTGATTCACACTCGAGGATACATAGGCAACTGCATCAGTTCGGTTGACACCATCATAATCAACCCCTCTTGTTTTTAAGGCCCTGGACGGAACTACATTGGACCTGATCCCTGCTCGGGGGTACATAGGCAGACTTTCAAAAAGAAAAGAAGGATGACTTGCTAGGTTAAAAATCTGATAGGACGCCTAGGCAAAAATTAGAGCTAAATCGAGAGTGAGCAATAACAAAAGAGATAGAAGAACTCGCTAGGTCACCTCACTAGTGCCTAGGAAAAAGTTATGAGCATTTGAGAGATTAAAGTCACGGTCCTTGCCTCAAGCCAGAAAATCACCTTCCATACTAGGGGCAAACTTTGGCTACCCGCCTCGTTTGCCTGAATTTTACTATCTACCCTTCATACAAGGGGCAAACTTCGATCACCTACCTCGTTTGCCCTAAAAGTTCAAATAACCATTGTCCAAACTAGAGGCAAACTTTGGTCACCCACCTCGTTTGCCTATGAATTCCACTTCCTACACCTCAAACTAAGGGCAAACTCCGTTTGCCTAATGCAATCCCATCACACCAACGGTAAGTTTTCAAGTCACCAACTTGTTTTGAAATTTTTTAAAATAGAGTATCTTTTATTCTAAAAGCTAAGGCACTAATTAAAAGCACTTCCCGGGAGGAATAGAGAATTGATTAGATCAATAGGGAGGAATTTTCAAAAACCAAATTTATCAGCAAAGTGCTGTCTAATTAAGATAAGGAGTGAACATAAAAGATGAGCAGTACATCATTCATGATGAAGGCACATTGGATCGTGGCAATTTGAGAATTTCATGTCCAAGTCAATCCTTCTTTGTTTGAGTCAGTAGTAATCTAATCAAAAGTATGTCAGAGATCGAGGTTTCATACAAATTAACCCAACTTTTCTTGTCGTTCCTGTTAAGTCCATTTGTCTGGATGGTCTCAAATGTGTGGGTTAAAGGTGATTCCCAATTATAAAAAAATTTGGATACAAGCAGAAGTACCAAACATTATTACTACACCAGTCAAGGTTGCAACATGAGAAGTGTCCTAAGTACGAGTGGCATAAACTCGTAAGTGGTTGCAAACTACAAATCGATAGTTGTTTATCAAGGCAGCTGATCGGAGGAAATATCGCCAACACTAAGAAACTATTGTTGATGTGTTGATGAGGTGTGTCGATGAGATGTGTTGTTGAGGTGTTTTAGGGCTCAGAGTCTAGATGTTTTGATAAGATGTGTTGTTGGGGTGTTTTTGGGCTTAGAGTCTAGGTTTGCTGATGATATATTTTGTGAGGATGTTTTAGGGCCCAGAGATTAGAGGAGCATCGAGTAACATTAGGAGAGTTAAGAAGCATTAGAGGAGCATCGAGTAACATCAGGAGAGTTGATCGAGAAGCATTATTGGAGCATCGAGGAACATCAGAAGAGTTGAGAAGTATCGTTGAAAAGTGGAGTAACATCGAGGAACATCGGAAGTGTTGAGCAGTATTGTTGAAGAGGAGCATTAGGTGTGTTGAGGAGCATTATTGAAGAATAGAAGAGCATCAAATGTGTTGAGGAGCATCATTGAAAGAGCATCAGAAGAGTTAAAAAGCATCATTGAAAAGTCGAGGAGCATCATTAAGATTTGATCAACCGCGAGAGATTCAAATATGGGTCCTGGTTCTCGATCAGAAGGTTTGATCAACCACGAGAGATTCAGAGATGGGTCCTGGTTCTCGGTCAGAAGATTTGATCAACCGCGAGAGATTCATAGAAGGAATCTTGGTTCTAGGACAAGATTTGAAAGAGAGATTCTCAAAGAGTCCAGAAAAGAATTAGCTCTCGAAGGCCCTAACTGGCTCTTCGGTCCGACCATTGTAAGATTTGGTCAACTGCGATAGATTCGAATTTGGTTCCTGGTTCCTGGTCGAGAGAAACAGTTAAAGAGAGATCCCAAAAAGAGTCGTTTCATCCCCAGCAGATTCAGTTTAATCCCCAACAATCATATCGATTCGTACATCATCAATTCTTTTGATCACGGTTATTCCAACCGTTGGTTCAATCCATGATAGTCACAGTAGTTCACTGTCGACTCGTCATCTCGATTAGTACATCATTAGTTCAATCCATGACAGTCATAGTAGTTCACTGTCGACTCATCATCTCGATTAGTACATCATCAGTTCAATCCATGACAGTCACAGTAGTTCACTGTCGACTCGTCATCTCAATTAGAACATCATCAGTTCAATCCTGATAGTTATAGTAGTTCATTGTCGACTCGTCATCTCAATTCGTACATCGTCAGTTCAATCCATGACAGTCACAGTAGTTCACTGTCGACTCGTCATCTCAATTCGTACATCATCAGTTTAATCCATGATAGTCACAGTAGTTCACTGTCGACTCATCATCTCGATTCATACATCATCATTTCAATCCATGACAGTCATAGTAGTTCACTGTCGACTTGTCATCTCAATTAGTACATCATCAATTCAATCCATGACAGTTATAGTAGTTCACTGTCGACTCGTCATCTGGATTAGTATATCATCAGTTCAATCCATGACAGTCACAGTAGTTCACTGTCGACTCGTCATCTTGATTAGTACATCATCAGTTCAATCCGTGACAGTCATAGTAGTTCACTGTCGACTCGTCATCTCTATTAGTACATCATCAGTTCAATCTTGACAATCACAGTAGTTCACTGTTGACTCGTCATCTCGATTCGTACATTGTCAATTCAATCCATGACAGTCACAGTAGTTCATTGTCGACTCGTCATCTCGATTCGTACATCGTCAGTTCAATCCATAACAGTCATAGTAGTTCACTGTCGACTCGTCATCTCGATTTGTATTCGTCAGTTCAATCCATGACAGTCACAGTAGTTCACTGTCGACTCGTCATCTCGATTCGTGCATCGTCGGTTTAATTCATGACAATCATAGTAGTTCACTGTCGACTCGTCATCTCGATTAGTACATCATCAGTTCAATCCTGACAGTCATAGTAGTTCACTGTCGACACGTCATCTTGATTCGTACATCATCAGGTCAATCCATGACAGTCACAGTAGTTCACTATCGATTCGTCATCTCGATTCGTACATCGTCAGTTCAATCCATGACAGTCATAGTAGTTCACTGTCGACTCGTTATCTTGATTCGTACATCATCAGTTCAATCCTGACAGTCATAGTAGTTCACTGTCGACTCGTCATCTCGATTCATACATCGTCAGTCCTTCTGATCACGGTTAGTCCAACTGTTGATCTAATCCATGACAGTCACAGTAGTTTACTGTCGACTCATCATCGTCAGTCGAATCCATGACAGTCACAGTAGTTCATTATTGACTCGTCACCTTAATTAGTGCATGGTCAATTCTTTTGATCACAGTTAGTCCAACCGTTGGTCCAACACATGACAGTCACAGTAGTTCACTGTCTACTTGCCATCTGGATTCGTGAATCATTAGTCCATTAATCATCATTAGTTTACCATCACTCTCATTCAAAATATGTTGTGTTCATCGTTCTCATTCAAAATCTTGGGCTTCCATGTCCATTAATGGCACTTCCGTGTCCGTCTCTTGACATCTCTGGTTTTCATGTCCATCACTTGAATTCTTAGGGTTTCTGTGTCCAGGGATTCTATGTCCATCGGTTATCCATCAAACTTCATCTTTGATTAACATCCTCTGGGACCCCACATCCGATTACATTCGCTCGTGAAGCACACTTCCCATAATTTGAGAAGTTTGCCCCATGACCCAGAGTCTTTTTAGACCATGGTTGGCCACTGCATTATAGTCAGAAGCACTAGCACAGCACAAGCCCACTCGGAGTTGCATACCCCACATCACCAGCTCATGTTAGGATCAGAACACCAGCTCATGTTAAGATCAGAATGCCAGGCATGATAGGAATCATATCACATCCATGCACTGCATATCATCCTCATAGTATAGCATCTGCCTGTCTTGTTCTGCATGTGTGATTTTTTCCTTTGTGCCCCTAACTACGTCCTGGTCTGATTCCCCCGTGAATACGTAGGCAGCTCAAATAGAGCACGACCAGCACTGGCCCTAGCCTCAGCATCATCCTTGCATCTTTTGCAACGCTTTTATCCTAAATCTATAGCCTCCAAAAAGATCTGTCTCTTCAAAGCTTTGGCACTTGCTTGCGACATGCGTTGTCTCGTAAGTTCATGCCAAAGAAGGGCAAACTGTAGACACCCCATTTTGGCGGCTATCAGATTTAGGAGACCCATAGCTTGGTGGTTCACGATGATCAAAAAAGACTGAAAAAAGGACTCCTAGAAGTTAGTTTCATCTCTCAAAATGCTCAGAATGACCAAAATGCCCTTGAAAGCCCAAACTCTCCCAGATTTGGACCGAAAGTTCTAGAAACATACTACGTCGTAAGAAAAGTAATAAAAATAAGTTTTAAAGCAAAATTAGATGAAATCGTCAGCTCCCAGAGACCTTCGGAAGTCCCGGAAGTTCTCAGAAAGTCCCCGTTGACCGGTTTGACCAAGGATTGACCAGGTTAGACTAAGGTTTGACCAGGTTTGACCAAGGTTTGACCAAAATCGTCCAAATTTTCCAAAAAGCTCTGAGATCATTGTAGATCATGTGAAAAGTACTAAAATAAGTTTTAAAAGAAAATCAGACAAAAAGTCAGCTCTTGGGAGCTCTCAGAGGTTCCTAGAACTTCCTGGAGGTCCCTGGTTTGACCAGTTTGACCAAAAGTTGAATTTAAAATCGGAGCACCATATCATTTTTCAAACATTTTTCATGAATACTAGAGGTTAATAGCTTTCCAACGGTATATCGCACATAATTCATGGATTTAAAACGAATTTATTATGAATTCCCAAAGGTGAAAAAGGCAATCAAATCGGCTTTTATCGCGAATACTGCAAAACTTTCAAAGTGACGTATCTCCAAACTATTTTTTATGTAAAGTAGACTCCATTACCTTTTCAACAGTATATCACAGCCTCAGTTTGGAGTTCATACGCATTTTCTATGAATTTTGGACGAAATAGGGCCTTTTCACGAAGACTGGAATCTCTGAGGGCCTAAATACAATTTTTTGGGCATCTGAGGAGTAGTGCCACGGCGGCACTGGGCCACTGCAGCGGTGGCACATGGCCAGTGCCGCGGCGGCACTCAACCCCCGCAGAATCCATTTTTGTAATTTATTTTGGGGTCCAAATTGAATAATTAAAGACCAAAACGATGTAGTTTTATGTTCATAGATGTTTGGGACCAATGGGAACACTTTCTTAATCCCAAAACCACCCCAAGTTGGCCTATATAAACCCCCCTTTGCTCTTCATTTTGGGGGAGGGGGAGGGGGGGGCAAGTGCAAAGTGCATAGAAGTTGTAGAGAGAAAGAGAGATAGAGATAGGTTTAGAAGAAGGAAAGGGAGCTTCTCCCATTGATTTTCTATAAGAAAGTGAGTTTCAATCTTGTTTTCTTCCATTACCCCTCTTATATTTCATATTCAAGTCTTTCCTAACCACCATTTTTGAGCAATCTTGAGTTAGGAAGCTACTTCCATGTCCAAATGTCAATATCAATGAGTGAAACACCAAGCTACAAGTCCAAAATCACATTGATTATCATCTATTGATTGCTATTACTTGATTGTTTACATTACTGTTCATATCTTCTTACCTCATTTCTTTTTTATTTTTCTTCGATTACTTACATGCTTATCATCATCTCGATGGCATGCTATTTAAGGAGAGTGAATAAGGATAGTAGCTCTTGACCTCAAAGACATGTTTAATGGATGATGATTCTAACTTCAATACATTCATATGTATTCTGAAAGTCATATTCTCAAACAAAACTATGTTTGTGCAAGTAATATTGGGAGTTCTTGATATGAGTTTGATGATGATGTTCCAAGTGGTCTTAATCCCCTTTTTGTGCTGGAAATGTGCTTTCAAAACCCCTATTTCAAAACCCCTTTAAAACCCCCAACATTTGGATTCCAAGAAATAAGCTTTGTTTTATCAAAAAATTTTCAAAACAGTGAATGATCTGAGTTCAAAGATTTCTCTAGAACTCAATAATCAAGGTATGATCATGAGACCTTGAAAAGTCTTCTTTACTCATTATAGAACACCCAGGATTTTTGGCTTAGCTTGAAAACACTTGGAATGGTTCCATTTTGACCCAAACATTCCATCCAGGCATTCTATTTTTGCTGTCACAGTCGCTAGGTCCACTTTCAACTTGTTTTCCAGAAAATATTTCCAAAGAGAGTGGTCCCAACTCATTTTTCCCTTGAACTTCAGTGTCCTAGGGAACTTTCTGTATAATACGGGCCTCTAGATCTTTTGTTTTCATTTTCTAAGATATTTCAACATTTCAGTCGACAATACAAACTCTGTTTCTGAGTAACCTCTATTTTGTATATGATTTCTCTCAATCTGTAATAGTTATTGAAGATTGGCTTTTTGATATGTGTTCTAGACACAATAAGGATGATCTCCATAAAAAATCATGTATTGAAAACATTTCTAACCCCACTTTTCAATTTTCACAATATCAAGTCACTGTTCTGTCCACTATTCACAGCAAGTATACTTTTACTTCCATCCTTTGATTTGATGCTCACATGGACTCCAAATTAGTTAATATCTTAGGAAGTGGTCCATACTACATTTGTACATATTCTATGATGATTTTCTTCATGCATTCATGCATATTTTAGACTTCTAAGTCACTTTAGAAAGTCCATGTACACAAACACACTACAACCTTTGCACATTCTAGGATTATACATTGCATCCATGCAATATTTGGAGTTTTTGTGACTCTTAATCTAAGAAGATTAAAAGGAATGAACTTGATCATACATTCATGCTTCCCCTCGATCTAATCTTCCTTTCTCATCCGTCCCGGGGATTGAGAGGTCTTCTTTTCTCAAAGATTAACATGCATCATTCTAGCTTGCTAAGCATATTTCGTTTTCTTTGTTTATTTATTCCAAGAACAATTCATGTCTCCCTCTAGACTAGGAAAACTTAATTACTTGATAAGTGATTAAACGATTTTTCCTAGGTTTGTTTGTGTGATCTTTCACTTTGCATTGTGTGATACTTGGCTTAGATCTTATGAATGATATCTTATCTTTAGATCTTCCATTTCAAGTTTCTTATGTGATGTAATATACCTATCATAAATATTAACTGTCGAACCAAACATAGTATAAGATGATTATTTGGATGCTAATTGAGGCCCGTCGAGAGACGGGGCAAGTTGAGGGTGTTTTAGTCGTGACAAAGGCTGCTTCCTCTCTCGTACCAAAATCCCGAGCCAACTTCTTTGGTTATGAAGGGCCGGTGCCCTTTATCCATTTGGGTGAGTCAAATTAGGTTTCTTGGCTCCTTAAAGACCAAGTGGCGACTCTGTATGATCTATTTTCAACAGACATTTTCTTTTTCTCTTTCAAAACAATCTCAAACCAAAACGAAAGAGTGGACGACCGATTCCGCATGTCCACAGCCACCTCGATCATATCAAATGGCCTTGATATGTGTGCCTAATTGCTTCTCCACTTCAGCCCTAAACTCTTTGAACTTTTTATAGGCTTCAGACTTGTGCTGCATTAGGTACACATATCCATACCTAGAGTGGTCATCAGTATATGTGATGAAATACTTATAACCACCCCATGCTCTAATATTTATTAGTCCATACACATCAGTATGAACTAATTCTAGCAATGCATTGGACCTATTGCCCTTTACAGGAAATGGCCTTTTGGTTTTCTTACCCTTTAAACAAGACTCCCATACTTCCATTGGTTCGAGAACCAAATCGCCTAAATTCCCTTCTTTGACTAGTCTGCCAATCCTATTTAGATTGATATGGCCAAGCCTCATGTTCCAAAGCCTTATTAAATTAGTGGAAGGTTTCTTTCTTTTAGATGGTACAATTACCACTGAGTTATTAAGTTCCATATTAGAATCATTACAAACATTTAGAGTGATCACATACAAGCCATTAGTTTTATCTCCAGAACATATAAAAGAACCATTTCTTTTAATGACCACTTCAGTTCCAAAATAAAAGAATAACCTTTATTCGATAAATAAAAAATTGACCTTAAATTACGTCTCATTAAAGGGACAAAAATTACTTCTGATAAAACTAAAATCTCATTGTCCTCAAATTCTAAAACTACCACTCCTATAGCAACCACAGAAACAGTTATGCTAGATCCCAGAGTCAGCACGATCTTCCCATCATTGCATTTCTTGGTTGATCCGAACCCTTGCAATGAATTACAGATATGGTTAGTCGCACCAAAATCAATGCACCAAGTGTTTGAAGTATCCGTTATAAAACTTACCTCAATCACATATGATTTGATCATACCTTGAACTCTTGTAACTAAGAATTACGGACAGTTCCTCTTCCAGTGGCCCTTTTCACTGCATGGGAAACACTTTCCTTTGCCTTGGCCACTCACCTTTCCTATGCTCTTACCTTTTTCCTTAGATTTTCCAATCTTATGGTCTGGTCCAACACTTGGACCACCTGTGCCAGCCTTCTTCTTCCCTTTCTTACCTTTTGGTGTAGATCAGGAGGAGGAAGTTCTTTTCTTAACGTTCAAAATGCTGCCCCTAGCTTTGATCACCCCTTTCATAGACAGTAAAGAACTCATTAATTCACTCATTGAGAAATTCATTTGATTCATGTTATAGTTAAGTTTAATTTGTGCAAATGACGGCGATAGTGAATTGAGAATCATATCAACTTGGGTCTGTGCATCGATGTTGACACCCAGGGTCTCCAGTTTGTTTAAATAACTAATCATTTTTAAAACATGTTCTTTGATTGGAGTCCCTTCCGATATTTTTGCAATCATTATCTTTTGCATTGCAACCTGTCTAGCACGTGTGCGATATTTCCCAAACATTTCATTGAGTCTCTTGATAATGGCACTGGCAGAATCATTCGATTAGAATAAGTGTTGCAACACACCAGCCATAGAGCCCATAATGTAGCAACGGGCCATTCCATTCGATTTTTTACATTTATCGAACTCGCGTCTAGCAACTACTGAATCATTTGCAGCGAGTTCTTCAAGGTATGGGGTGGAGAGGACATGTATGTGATCCTCCGTAGTTAAAACAATGTCTAGGTTATGTTTCCATTCTGTGTAGTTATTTCCAATAACTTGTTCTGAGTGAGTATAGTGGCTAGTGGAATAAATGCAGATCTACACATTATCATTGCTAAAAAAATCAAAAGGCAAAATAAATATGGATATCGGAATCTGACAGTTTGAAATAAAAGAATCCTTAAAACTCTTATTTTAAAACAAAGTCGCTGGAATATCAAAATGAAAGAGTAAAGCCTCCGTGTGGCAGTCAATGTTTGATCTTTCAATTAATCATGATTTATCCGCTATGCAACTCTTGTAAAACCAGCAAAATCCCCAACTATAGCCATGGCCTCTCCTAGCGCAGCCCTTCCTATCGGAAGTCTGTCTGGCTGTGTAACCATCCCTGCTACCCACTCGGCTACCATATTGGCAATGGCTGCCATATGTAATATAGGCCCTACTAGTAACTCGAGCATAACAGGTATCTCTGGTATGACTACCTCCTCAAGCTCAACTGCAACATCCTCCATACCCTTATCTCCCACTACTCCTATGTCATCCTCTCCAACTATAATATCCTCATCAACTAGCTCTGGGTCCTCCTCCGGATCCTCCTCTGGCTCCTCGTCATCCTCAACTGGCTTGATGTCCTCTGCGAGATCCTCCTTTGGGTTAGCATCTACTATTCTAGCTCCTCAAGCTGCTCCTGTGGCTCTAGAATGGGTACCTCGAGTACCGGTGATGGTGATGCTACTGCTGGTGATGTCTCAATTGGCTCCCCAAGAATAGTTCTTAGCTCTATAGCATCCTTCTCTAGCTTACTCTAGATCAAACATATAATCTCTTGATAAATATCTTTGCCAATCCTTGCTGAATGGTAAGCATCCATACGTATCTGGGTCGGGTGAGTCCGTCCATCAACATTGAGGGCCTTCCACATATCCTCCTCCAAATAATGCCTGACTATCTGACGTATGCGATCCTGGTAATGCTCTGGGTCAGTTGGCTCCACGGTATCCCCATGGATCACGTGTCCTCCATATAAGTCATCCATAAATCTATGAAAATCTGGATCCATGCTAACCTGTAAGGAAAACTATTTATCGTCAGAAGGATGATCTTATCTCAAACTCATATCTCATCTCAGGGATCTTAAAATGCTAGGACTAGATGGTGTTGAACAATGTGTGAACGAAAGTATCACAACCTAGAGCTTTGATACCAAAAATCTTCTCATGCCCCAGAGTAGCAAAAATAGAGAAAAATAAATTTCCTTTTTGGGTCCATAGGGAATGACTGGTGAAGGTTACTAATTGTCCACACCACACAGTTCTAGTAAACAGAGAAAACAACCCAAAGTAATATAAAGAAAACCTAGCATATTACCAACATCAGAGTTAGAACAATAATAGAGCTACAGCGGAAGTATATATGGTTTGGAAGCAACATATGGCCAAGTACAAAATATAACAAAGTAGTCTAAATAGGAATAATAAACTAATATCTTCAGCTGCTGTAAACATCAGCATAGTAATCCTCCCTTACATTGGTGTCATTAGTGGGGCCACCCTCTGCGTATTCCCCTCCAGAATAGTAGACGTCGTCATAGGCTCCGTCACCTGCAGAATAAGATATAGGATAGTCTGGATGGAAAATGTCCAGGCAATAAAGGCCGTTAGCTTACTGAGAGCTGAGTGAAAATAAACTAACAAAGTACCAGTTATTTGAAGTAATAAAAAGTTTATGAAGACACGAGTTAAATAATATCCTTCTACTTTACTCAACGTCGTTAACCAAACCTTGTTGTCATGTTACTTGAAGACCTATATTCAACATACTCTGGTTGAATGAACATACTCAATCGTTTAACTTTAGGGATACACCCTCATTCCGTCCACCGCTTTTAAGAGCATATTCATAGCTCACCGCAGGTCATGGACTCCACGTCAATCCATCCTCTAGCTTTTAAGAGTGTATGCATAGCTCACTGCTTTACAAGGACACAACGTTTCCAATAAGGTATATCAATCTATTACCATGACTTAGCGTCATCTACCAGAAATCTCAACTCATCACCTTTTAAGAACATACCATGAATCAATCTTAGGACTACTTGGTCCAACTCACCGCTTTAAAGAGCATATTAACAACTCACTGCTTTTAAGAGCATATCATGACTAAACGTCCATCCTCGCACCATTCCTAGAACCTACCAAACCTACTTAAGTTCTATTCTAACATCGACACATGACAATTCCCAATGTGGCCTGACTACTCTAATTAAAAGAAACGGATATCAAACTCAAACAAGAATCAATATGTCCCCCACATCATCATATTCCTTCATTTATCAAATACCCATTATTCTTTGGTGTTACATTATCCCTACCTAACCCATAGTCACATAACGGGAGTCTGAATCGATAGTCAAATAATTAAACCTCTTATATAATACATAGGCAAAGGAATCCATGTTCTGCCAATGCCAATCAATTGGGATAAGAGTCCAATCGATTGGGATAAAAGTCCAATCTATTGGGATAAAAGTCATAACAATCGATTGAGGAAACTGACAATCGATTGGGATGTCAATCAATTGGAATTATATCCAATCGATTGGCACCAGACTGATGGCAATTAATTGGGAATCATGTGAATCGATTAGGACTTCGTCTTCTCTAGTAGATTATAAAACAGCATATATAAATGTTGTTTGAATGTATTTAATATGTTTAAACTTCATAACAACTTGTAAAAATATCAAATAGGGGACCAAGTGAGTTACAACTCACCTAGGGTGTGTTTGGCTATGATGGTGGCTATGGAAGCTTGAAACCTCAAGGTTTCTCTCTCTCTCTCTCTCTCTCTCTCTATCTATCTTTCTCTCTCCCCTCTGTCCAGCTCTCTCTCTCTCTATGTCTCATTCTCTTATCTTCTATCTTCTATCTTCTATTTTCTTTCTTCTTCCCCTTCTCTTCTCTGAAGTGTGTGTGTGTTTGTGTGGGTGTATATATATATGTATATATGTTTGGACATATGCATAAATCTCACATGGTGTCTCTCTCTCTCTCAAGACTATGTAAACTGGCCCCAAGGCGATAAATGAATGTATATATATAGAGTATAAAAGTACCACATGTCCAAAGCTCAAGTAAAAAGAAAACTTGTCTCAACAGATGCCAATCGATTGGGATTTATGGCAATCGATTCATTATAGATATTTAAAGGCAATCGATTGGAAAAGTTGGCAATCAATTGGTATATTGCCACATAATAAATTCAGGTTGGTAGAATATCAATCGATTGGGACACATAACATTCAATTGGTATAAAAAAAGTGGCAATCGAGTGGGAAATAAAGGCAATCGATTGGTATCTAAATTTACCAAATGAAGGGTAAGGCCTATACAAGTATATAGAAATGAATACCAGGTCTTATTTATATATCAAAATATAGGGTATTACATCAACATACACTTCCATACTTTTCTCGATCAATGTTCTAAACATAAGGTTGACTAGATGCCAATAGGTCACCCCTACATTCTTGGGACTGAAGGGCATTACCTTGTAATGGTACGTTCTTTGATCGGTGATGAACGATGTCTTTTTTTTCATCCTCAACGATTATCCAGATCTGGTTGTACCCAGAGTAGGCATCCATGAAAAAGAGCATGGGCAAGACCTGCTATTGAATCCACTAGGAAGTCTATCATTAGTAAAGGATATCAGTCCTTGGGGCAAGCTTTATTTAGATTGGTGAAGTCCTCGCAGAGCTTCTACTTGTTGTAGCTTTTCTTGACTAGATCTATATTAACTAACCATTTGGGATACTGCACTTCCCTAATTGACTTTACTTTGAGTAGTTTCCCGACTTCTTCACTAATAGCTTCTTATCTTTCTTGAGCCATTCTTCTCCTTTTTTTTGATGGGGTAAAAATCTGGGTCGACATTGAGTCGGTGGGACATGATCCAATGGTTGATACTCGGCATGTCCTCAGACACCATGCAAATATTTCTTGCTTTTGCTTGAAAATTGGATCAGTTCTTTACAGAGTTTGGGTTTGAGGAGGGAGCCAATATTGATAACTCGATCAAGGAATTGGTCATCCAATACCATTGGTTCAAGGTCTTTGACCGTGCTTACCCTGTCTCCATCATCCCTTGGGTCTAGCTCTTCGACGTTCAGAGATTCTGACACTGTATCTTTTCAGAGTTGGTTTATATAGCAATACTGAGCTGTGGCCTGATCTCCCTTCAAGATTCCGACCCCTTTAGAGTTAGAAAACTTGACTACGAGGCTGTAAGTTGACACTACTGCCTTAACCCGATTCAAAGTGGGTCTCCCAAGTATGACATTTTAGGGAAAAGGTACTTCTACAACCACGAACTTAGAAAGTACTGAGGCCTTCTGAGGGTATGTCCCCATTAGTACTAGAAACTTGATCATTCTGAGTGGCTGTGTGTTAGATTCGTTGAACCCAACAAGAGGCATGGTAAGTCGGAGTCTTTCTCTTGAGATCCCAAGTTGATTGAATGCTAATGTAAATAGTATATCGGAAGATCTGCTAGTGTCAATCAATACTTTTTTCACCGAGTAGTTAGCAATAGTGAGTGTTACCACTAAGGGGTCATAATGGGAAAGGTGTATGCCTTGGAGATCGCTGTATAGGATGGTGGGCAAATCTGTTTTCGTAGGACTCGCGAACAGGACAGATATAACTTCTGATCGGGAAGCTTGAGCATGTTTCTTCTTAGCTGACTGCGAGTCTCTTCCCCCTGATGTTCCTCCAAATACTTTGTTGATATTGCCGAGGGGCTACTAGGGAAGGTGATTTTCTGGCCTAGTCTATCTGTTAGTCATGAAAAACTCGGCTACATGGCCCTTCTCGAGCATCTTCTTGATTATGAATATTAGCTTAAAGCAATCCTCAGTATCGTGGCCATGTTCTTTGTGGTAGCGGTAATACTTATCCCGATTTCTCCTCTCGGGCAGGCTCTTCAGCTTGGTCATATTTTTGAGCAGTTCCCGATCCTTTATGGTGGCCATGCCATGACCTCTTGAATAGATCAGGGAAAGCATTGTAAATGATGCCGAGGCCTGATCCGGGTCACCCTTCTACTACTGGTCTCTCCTGGGTTTCTTTCCAGTATTCTTCTTGGGTTGATCCCGCTTTCTCTTGCTTCTCAAAGGCTCATCGTTTACGCGCTGGGGTCTTTTGTCTTTAAAAATTCTTCAGTGTCGACATATTTCCCAACCCTTTCTGCGAGTTTAACCAAGGCTGCTAGTTAGTAGGGGTGTAAAAAAATCATAAACCGCAAACCGACCAAACTGAAAATCGATTGGTCAGTTTTCTAAATATATGTACAAGCTAAAGCAGACCACAAAATTGACCAAACCCCTAAAAAACCGACCGACTGACCAATTTATACCTCTATTGGTCAGTTTTGATACACCACAAAAACCGAAAAATTGACCAACTGATCAATTTACACCCCTACCGGTTAGTTTCTATGAAACAATGTGGCATACTTATTATGCTGGACCCCCAATCAAAAGGTAGTAATATCGACGGTGTCATTCAGATCATAGACCCTGAGCTTCTCTTGGTTGAATCGATTGACAAATTCCTTAATGGACACATTCTTCCTTTACCTGATAGTCAGTAATTGGGTATTAGACTTTGACTGCTCATGCATACCAATACAGTGACTGATGAACTATTTGTTGAGCTATTTAAAGCTACTGATCAACCTTAATTTTAGAGAATGGAACAATTGGGTCGTCAGGCCATTCAAACTACTAGAAAAGGCTAGGTAGGAGAGCTTGTTGGAATTGGTGGTAAGATCTAATTGGGATTTGTAAGCTCGGGCATGGTCCACTGGGCTTCCCGATCCGCTATATGACTCCATCTGAGGCTGTTTGAACTTATGGGGGACGACGAACCTGGTGAACTATATAATAAATAAGGACTCAGTATATGTGTCGGTGTGGTCGTAGACCGACCTCTTGTTGATGTTTTTAGCCATGTCCCCAATCTGTTTCTCTAGGTCTCTAATTTGAACTTTTTGATTTTAACTTCTACCCCGGTCCGATCAGTGCTTGCGTGATAGGTGGGGTCTGGAGTAAGTCTTTTCTGGATCATGAGTGGCTGTTCCCAGGGAGAGAGATCGGCTATGACTATGGTTAATCTATTGCCTAAGATCACCACGGTTCCTAGCTAGGGATTCTTGGACTAATTGCTGAGTTGAGAATTTGAGCCGCTCTTCTCAGGCAACACGACTGTCATTGATCACATCCTTAGCATTCTCCACAGGGCAGGATGACCTCGGTGAGGATCCCGACCACTGCTAATGTTCGCTGGTGGATTATTAATTGGCGGGACATTGTTCTGTTGGGCTAGCATGGCATCAATTTGCTGTTGCGTCTGTCGTTGGCCCTCCAAGAGTTGGGTGAGGGCTGTCGTGATCTGCTCTAGTGTTAAGACTGCTGTGACTGGCACCAGGGTTGTCTGGACGTCTTGGTTAGCCTGGTGAGTAGCCTTTTTACCCTTCTTTGGAGGCATGGCTATTAGTTGAGAGGTTTGTTTTTGAAGAAATTTGTCGATTACCACAAATGGTGCCAAACTGATGATATTGTATTTAGGTAAGGTAAATATAATGTGTGTAGAGTAGATACAAGAGAGAGAGAGAGGGAGAGAGAGAGAGAGAGAGAGAGAGAGAGAGAGAGAGAGAGAGAGAGAGAAAGAGTGAGTTTGCATGTGGTTCGGCCCTATTAAAGAAGGTGCCTACATCCACGTGTGTGTCAGAGTACTCCACTATATAAAAGTAAACTACTGTAGGGACCTTGGTGATCCAACAATGGTAACTGGAACTACAAAGGGTCGGTCGTATAGGGTATGTGTTTAGGGTTCCTCGGGAGAGACTATACTATATGATCTGCTCGCTAAAACTGAATTTGAATGAACTCGGGGTCCCATCATATAGGGATAGGAGGACCCTTTTATAGAAGGAAGAGTCCTCCCTTACAAAGCATTTAAGTCTGATTAGGTAACCATTCGATAGCCCGTGATGATTGCTGCATATCCATCCAATTTCCTAATCTGGTTGTTACGAATCTGGAAAGTCTCCTAATTGGTTTAGGAAACTGTCAAATTCCGTGAAGTGTTGGACGCTCCTCTGGGCAAGTTGATCTGGTCCTAAGCTGTATTGCGACTGGGGAAACTTTACCCAACATACTGGTCTAGCTTTTGCTCTAATGGGGCCTCATATTGCAGTACCCAGAAGTCCTAGATGTTCTGAACTGCTCGGGATGGCACTCATTCAAACAGTTGTGCATGTCTTAGCCTAGACTGAGGTTGGTCATTAGATAGAACTGATCGGCCATATGGTAAGAGCCAAATTTGGGCATATCACCAACCAACCCATCTTTCCTTATTTCTTTCACTTTTCTTGTCTCACAAAACCCATATGCTGAAAACAAACTTGACCCCTTTCGAACATGCCATCTCATCATATGTAAGTGTATGACTTATCTTATAAATTTAATATAATGACGATTGTCTTTAAACATGTGATCATTTCTAATTATATCAACTTATTTAAATTTGATGCTAGAAATTGATTTCTTTAAATTAGTAAAACAGTTGGGTATAATAGTTACAACAGAAGGTATAAATGTTTTGTAAGATTTCAAGAAACGCTATTGTACTTATCTAGGTGTCACACCCCAGCGTAGCAAGATAGGGAAAAAGGACTTTCCACTCTTGGACCCAATGGGTTACAATAGTTTGTGAGTAGCCAGATTGCCCAAACCATACAATATAACAGTAATAACACTAATAATCATAGGAAATAAAAGCGCACAAGGATCATAACTTAAAGCATAAGAATAACTAAACACAAGGGATACATAATGTTTTACAAACATCCAGAATATGGGAATAAATGTACTATACATAAGTCTGGAAATAAAGCTAAGATGATTCAAAAGGTACATCACAATAAGCTACTGGACGAACAGGTGGCCAAACATAGCATTTAGGATAAGTTGAACAAAGCTAAACATAATTTCGAGGAGCCTCTTGACAAGGTCCTCTAGACGAGCGTCTGGTCTCGCCTCAGTTGGCAAAGGGGTACCACTCTTCTCCGTATTGCTAATCCTCTAGGAAGTCAGCTTTGGGGTTTTCCTGGAATTGGTAATCTAAGCGTGGAATGCCCAGGCGAGTACACCGTTAGCTATTAAGCTGAGTGAATACAAAACCACAATTGTGTACTAAAAAAACATAGAATGAAAGCATATATAAACACAATTAGGATTTGAAAGTAATTATCAATTCTTTGTCTTGTATAGAATTCTGATCTCACATGCATCTAACTTCGAAGTCAGCACCTAACTAGACACAAACAAAATCCCAATGTGACTTATGACACAATTGTAGGGACAACAAGTCCAACAAGATGCAATGATATACACTCGAAACCATCATTGGTTTCTTGAAGAAACAAGCCCACCACATGACCTTACACTCAAAAAATACCATCGTTTCACTATTCGAAAGATCATAGCATATGGATATCGATTGCCCACTATATGGCCATTAGTTACCACAGGTAACCCATCTTATCCTTTATAAATCTCAGCACATGGATATTGTTTGGCCACTACATTATTGTTCGATACCAAAGTACCCCTACTTATCCTTTACTAACATCGCCCACTATATTGCCTAAAATGGTAATCATGCTCTTTATGAATCCAAGCCCATTACATGGCCTTACAAATGCAGGCTCACTGCATATCAATTCGCAACACTTGCTATCGATACTCCTCGAGGCCTCGATAGTAGCACGCATGCAACTCTTATCTTCATGGTCTACGTGACTGAATTATACACAAACGACACTAACCACGACTCTTACACTCAACATGAACCCCTATTAGTATGAATCATAGAGTCGTCTCTCACACGAAAGGTCCATCTAACAACTACGCATACATATACAAGTATTTAGAAATATCACATGATCAAGCTGACATACTAATAACAGTCATTACAGTACATAGGAATACTGAAAACATAATTGCAGCAACTCGAATGAACTTAAAATAGCTTGAAAACACAACTTAGTGAAACTGTCTCCTTTGATCGATCAAGGCTTGATCGGTCAAGGGTCTGATTGACACCCTTGACCAATTATGGCATGATCAATCATGCCTCTATTTTATAAAATCTAATTTTTGAACATCTTCTGAGTTTAATTGTAAAAAGGTGTCAATATGAAAAATACTTCTTTGAATAGTGTGCTTACAAAAATATAAGTCTCAAGTCCTCAAGCTTACTATCGTACCACATGCATCAATGTACAATATTCAAAATGCATAGTACAAGTAGCTAAGCACATCCAAGGCAATATATATAACATATAGAGTCTAGTATCAGCTTTAAGAACACATACAGAATGTATAACATAATGTACAAGTCATAATGGCAACCAAAATGAAGTTTAACTAAAACAGTGCCTTAAATCGATCAAGTGATTGATCATGTGTTATGATCAATCAAGCTCATCTTCTTCAACAACTTTTAAGAAAATTCTAAGTATTATGAAATGGTGTTGATCTGGGGTTTTGCATGGCTTCTCATATGCGTTTAAATTATAGTTTGGGAGTACCCAAAGGAGTCTTGTACTCATCTCATGTAGATGCCTTTTGTGTTCTAAGATTTGCTTGAAGCTTTAAAGGCCTCCTCATCAACTTCTACTCCTTCCCTGGCCTTTTCACTCTCACTCTCTCTGTAGAACTCTAACTCTCTCTCTCTCTCGAAGTCTCAAAGTGCAGCAAAGAGAAATTAAAGTGTGTGTGTGTGGTTTATGTGGACAAAGAATCAAATCTCTCTCTTTCTCTCTACACTCCATCTCTCTCTATCTATGTGTGCATATGTATACATAATGTATATACGTGAATAAGTATAGAAGTGGAAAAGTTGTTGTAATAATAGGGATGTAAGGTGATGATGTGGGTATAAGGTGATGATGATGTATAAGTGAGGTAACAAGTGCATGGAATGTTCATGATGGGCTTGGGGTGCTGAAGTGTATGCAGGAGGGTTATTTCAGGCACAGCGGTAGTGCAGTGGTGGTGAAGATAGAGCTGTAGGGGTGGGCAGTGTGTTTCAGCCAAATGGCAAAACTGATGCCTTTAATTGATCAATCATTTGATTGATCAAGGCTTGATCGATCAAGGGACAATCGATCAAGGGATTATCCTAACAAAAATTCTAAAATGTTAAACCAAGTACAGAAATTCAAACGAAATCCACATATTCATTATAGAAAATACAATTCATACATTACAGCTCAAAGCAAAAGTAAAATAGGGTTTCTAGGGGTTACAACTCTCCACAAACAATAAAAAGATTCTGTTCCCGAAATCAAAAGAAACTATTCTACAAAAGCATAGGGAACTTCTTCCTCATTTCTAACTTGAGTTCCCAAGAAGCTTCGCCTTAATCATGATGCTTTTATTGGACTTTTACCAACGAAATCTCTTTGTTCTTCAACTTCTTGACTCAACGATCCTTAATCCTGACTGGTCCTTCATAGTAGGTCGTGTTATTGTTGACCTCAATGTCCGTGAAATCCAACTTGTGAGAATTATCCTGAACATACTTCTTCAACATACTTATATGGAATACATTGTGCACACCAAACATCCTTGGTGACAATGTGAGTCTGTTGGCAACTTTGCCAATACTCTCTAAGATCTCAAATGGTCCAATAGATTGAGGTGATAACTTACCTCTCTTCATACCAAATCTCACAACTCCTCGTACTGGTGAGACCTTCAAGTGTATATGGTCTCCGACTTGATATTCCATATCGTTGCTTCTTGTCAGCATAGCTCTTCCATCTACTCTGTGTCGTAAGCATTTTGTCTCTTATGATTCGAATCTTATCTCAGGTTTCTTTAACCATGCCGGGTCCCAATAACTAACCATCACTTGCTTCAGTCCAACACGAAGGTGATCTATACAGTCTTCCGTACAGTTCCATTCCAATACTTGCTTGGAAACTATTGAACTATGCAAACTCAATTAGTGGCTAATGATCCTCCCAAGATCCTTCAAAGTCAATTGCGTATGTTCTCAACATGTCCTCCATTACTTGATTGTTTCATTCCGTCTGACCATTAGTCTAGGGGTGATAACTTGAACTCAACTTCAATGAAGTTCCCAAGGCGGTCTGTGCAGTCTTCCAAAATTCAGAGGTAAAATGAGAGTCTCGATATGATACTATCGTAGCAGGTACTCTGTGCATTCTCACAATCTACAGAATGTACAACCTACTCATCCTTTCCATCGGGTATATCATATTTTATGCTATGTAATGTGCAGATTTGGTGAGTTGGTCTACAATCACCCAAATCATGTCATGATTCTGCTGAGTCCTCGACAAACGAACTACAAAGTCCATGGAAATATGTTCCCACTTCTATCCAGGAATAGGCAACGGTTGTACTAATCCTAACGGCTTATGGCGATCATCCTTGACTTACCGGCATATCAAACATTTGGATACATTGATCTTGTCAAAATCAAGATAAAAAAGTATACTCTACTTTAAAAGATTTGTAGTGTGGAAGTAGAGGTCAAACTTACAGAGATTGAAATACTAAAACACTATAATTTAAAAACCTAATAATTAAGAAAACGGAATTTTGATTTTGATTTTTATTTAACTAAGAACAATGAAAATAAATCTAAACTATGAAAGCGATTAAAACTTGTTTTAAACGATGTTTAAAGTGAACCTAGGATTGCAAATCCACCACTAGCTTAATAATAAGAGTATCTATGCATTCAATTAGCTTATTACATTGGATGATAATGGAGAATTGTAGCTATAACCCCAATTCCTCCATCAAAAAGATAACTACGATTCAAGCACCAACATAATTCATCTTCGGTTGGCATGGATTGTTTCACACTAAATTAGAGTTGTGGCACAATCCGTCTTTCCTAGACATGAACTATTCGGTTACTTGATATCATAATTCAATTAAGCACCATTACATGTAAATGATCTATGCAAGCACAACAAATATAGATCATTGAGTACATCATATTCAAAATAGATCTAAGACAAGAATAAACTTTGAAAGCAATGATTTAATCAATAGAAGTACGATTTTATTAGTTAAAATCCTCAAAACATGTAATCATCATCCATAGATAATAAATCTAAAAGAAAAACATAAATAACACCCTATTATTTGTCTAGGGTTTCATTGAAACCCTAGATCTAGGTTTAGTTGGCCATGGAAGCGATGAATGGCAAGAGGTTGATGGAGGAGGCCATGGGAATCCTTGGTCTTCTTCTTCTTCTCCTTGCTTTCCTCTCTTCAATGGCTGAAGTTTTAGATGTATATGCATGTGTATAATGTTGTGTATATATTGTGTAACCTTAAAATTGATTTACAATAGGATATATATAGTTTTTGGAAGAATTGGGAAGCTTTCCTAAACCAATTCACACTAAAGCTACTGTAAATTACATTCTGGATGTAATTAGTTAGTTTCGTTCGCGTGGGTATCTTCAGTACAAAGAAATACATATTTTTTGTTTTTTATACGGATCGCACGAGCGGGCCTCGCGACCTCGAGTTTCAGGATTGTCGCGCGAGCGGACCGCTCGCTCGAGGTGCCTTTTTCTGCTCATTTTCCTTATGCTTTTTCACCCATTTAGCCTGAAATCCTTGCTTTCTTCCGAATCCTGACAGAAAACAGATAATAAAGTAAAAACATACAAAAACAAGATAAAAGAGCAAACAAATGTGAATTAAGGCATGAAATAAAGACTTGTTCACTCCCGATCACACCCCAAACCTACATTTTGCTAGTCTTCGAGCAAAAAGAATAAACCTACTAATAAAAATAAAATCCTACTCCATTTTCGCATGGATTATGATTGCATTTAGCATATGCAACAAGCCTTTTAAACCCCTAGGTGTCTCTAGTCAGACGAGTGAAGTCTCGTGAGGGTTCTCGTCAATAAGTCACCCACAACCATCTTTATTTCATTATAAAAAAGAAAATTTTTGACTTATAACAAGAAAATTTTGTTTAAATTTTTGACCTTCAAAAAGTTTTATTAAAAAGGAAAACAGTTATATTCAATACCCTTTATCATAAAACGATGATTTGAAATAGAATAACGAACAAGAAGAAACGGAATCAAACGTCCACCTACATCATGAAAAACAATCCCAAGCACATACATCATATAAATCAATAGAGTTTTTTCATAAAATTGCACGTGTGTGATGTGGTAGTCAATGAACACGCGTATGTCATGAACTTAGAATATAACTCAAATAACCATCTAACTATGCTTCGACTACGAATCTCACAATGTTAATTACACTCTCAAATGAAACACTCAGAAACATGTGTAATCTCTCTAATATATGTGAGCAAAGGAAACATGTTTTTAAAACAAGAAATACTCACACATGACTCGAAAAAGACGCATGACACAAAAGAACAGCAGTCTCATGGATAGGACGCCAACAACCAAGAAAAATTTATCATTACCATGTTTTAATCCCCCTCCCATCATTTTTATATCCAAACCATGTTTTCTAGGATCAAATAGGACTTTTCAAAGGTTGTAACGTGGCTCAGGCAATGAAAAAGGATAGAAAGGATTCATTAAGTAGTTTTAGAGTGGTGTTGTAAGGCATGTTCGATTTCTTTCATCATCTCTTCTTTCATTTTTTTTAATTTCTTTCCTCTTCCTTTTCTTTTTCTTTTCTTCTTCTTCTTTGTTTTTTTTTTTTTTTAATTTTGTTGCTCTTGAAATGAATATTCATTGAATACCAAGGCAATTACCCCAAACATCATCTTGTTTCTTCTTCTTCTAAATCAACACATCGCCTTATCAACACTAAAAGTTGACGAATCTCTCAATGGTGAACTCCAAGTTGGTCAAGTTGGAGCAAAAAAAAAGGATAATGGTGATTAAAGAAAAAGGGTATTTTAACAGCTCAAAGGGGCGAACTAAGAGAATTTTATCATTTATCTGGATAGTGGTAAACAAAGAGGGCCTACCCTCATTTCCTATGGTCATATGGTTCTTCAATGTTTATGACAGAAGATTATTTAGCATGGTAACCAGTATTTTAACTTGACTATCAACCAAAACAAGAATAATGAGACTATAACAGCAAGTTAATGCACTATTCAAATGAAATTCGACAAATACAATGTATATTTATAACCCTCTAAAAAAAAGATAGGCTCAAAAGCTCACCGGATTTAGTCTCCACCATGTGTTATCTATAAATCCGAATCATTTTATAGTTCACATTAAACATGTATTCAAGTGACTACGTGCAGTGCATAGGTTTGTGTCCAAATCTATGATATAAAACTACGTTTCGAATGATACATATCCTAAACGTCGCATCATGACTTCAGCAAATGTTTAACCACATCTTCCCTTGTTTACCATTCTATAACAATCCAAGTTACATAACAAGAAGTATCGAATTGAGATTGCAAAAAGTTTGGTAACATCGTTTATTTAAGCACAAGTATCAAATTTTTTTATTTATTTTTTAAAATTGGTGCATAATAATGTTCATGTGAGTGCATAGCCCCAAACCTAAACCTTTCATTGTCTCCAATGAAACAATAAAATGAAAGAAAGGAGAGTATATAAGGAAAGACATTACCTTGATCTCGGCAATCACAAACCAGGTGAATGTATATGAATATGGCGATAAAGTTTAAATGGTCCAAATGGAGACACTAATTCACCAGTCAATACTTGACAAAAGAAAATAAAAGATACAAAAGAAAAACAGTAGCCAATAGAAATACATATATATAATGCAGACTGTAGCATATGAGTTGAAAAACAAAACTAAACATGAAGACTCGACAAAAATAATACAGAAAACAAACAGAACTATAAACACAAGGAAGGACCTACTCCAAAAGGGCTAAAGAGAACAGACAGAAAAGAAAAACAACTAACTAGGTTACGAGAAAGGAGGTAAGAAAACACAAAGAAAAACACAGAAATCCACCCCTCGCACGAGCGGGCCGCGCGAGCAAAAATCGCGCGCACGGACCCCTCCACAGGGTAGAACTGAGGCTACTTTTTTAAAGTTCTAGAAAACTTTTCTCCAAGGCACAAGCTCGCGCGAGCAAATCCCTCTTGCCTGCGATTTCAGGCGTGATCTGAAACTGAGGGTATATATATATGAAAAGCTTTGAAAATTTTTGCCTAAGGTAAAATCTCGCAGGAGCGGGCCACTCGCGTGACGTGGTCTTTTTATCTTTTTCACTTATTTTATGTGTATAAGTTTAAAATAACTTTACTCCGACCCCCAAACCTGTCTAGAGAACTCAAAAACTAACTGAAATGACCCAAAAAGCGTTAAAAGATGAGAAAAATGAACAAAATAAAGCTTGGGTTGTCTCCCAAGAAGCGGTGTCTTTTACGTCTTCAGCTACACCATTCTAGCTCAAGACTTAGGGAGGCTGTAACTCGGACTTTGTACCCTTAAAGGCATTAGAGAGACTCCGGTGGAAAGTAGAAATAATGTTATTATTTGTTAACTCGATCAACGGTTCTCCCTGATTATGTTCACATTGATTTCTCACCTTCCGAGTAAATTCAACATTATGGTCTGGGTTATTCAAATTTGTCCGCTCATTACTCACTATATTGTTTTCCTTACTCGTATTCATTTCTTTATTAGGTTCAATTGTTCATCTAACCACACTATTCTCAACACTTAGGCAATCATCGTCCTTGGGAGGTTGATCAATAGCATTAAAAACATTTAATTTAAGGTTCATATTTCCGATCGACACTTTCATTACCCCTGTTTGACAGTTGACACGAGTGTTAGCAGTTGCTAAGAAGGGGCAACCAAGAATGACAGGAGTGTATTTTCTAGAATCTAGCGCAGGTTCGTTGTCAAGAACCATGAAGTCAATGGGATTGTAACATTGATCAACCTTAACTAGTATGTCTTCGACGATTCCTCTAAGGATTTTAACAGAACGATCCACTAATTGTATGGTAGCAGCCTTGGGCTTAAGTTCACCTAGTCCTAATTGTTTATAGACGGTGTAAGGTAAGAGGTTCACACTCGCTCCTAAGTCAAGGAGAGCTCAATGAATGACAGTGTCACCTATGATACAAGAGATCGTTGGTGTACCGGGGTCCTTATACTTTAGAGGAGCATGTTGGAAAATCAAACTTACTTTTTCTGTGAGGAAGACCTTTTTTGGAATATGACTACGCAACTTGCGCTTTTGAGTGCATAGGTCTTTTAGACATTTAGCGTACGTAGGAATTCTTTTTATAGCATCGAGGAATGGAATGATTTTAACTTGATTAAACACCTCGGGTATATCTTCGACTTTCGAGCCTTTCTTTGAAAAATGTGACGGTTCCCAAACATTTGGTGGGAAAGGCATTTTTGGAACATATATAGTTGGGACTAGTTCATTTTTGTTCCTAACTCGACTCAGGGCCTCACCCCTCTCTTTATTTGAATTAATGTTCTCATCTTTCCCACTCTCATTCGGAATTACAACAACTTCCTCCTCTCGAGTAGTCAACCTAGTCGAGACAGCGTAAACCCCCACCCTTGTATTGTCCCTTAGGATTTTGAATAGTTTGACTAGGCAACTTACCCTCATTTCTACGACTCACCACATTAGCTAGGTGTCCCATTTGGGACTCAAGCTTCGTAATGGATTGTGTGTGAGAGTGCACTATTTGTGCTTGTGCTTGGACTTGCATTTCAATATTTTTCAGGGACGCCAACACCTTCTCCTCAAAAGCATTATCCCTGGGAGGATTAGCATGGAAGGGAGGACGTTGGTATTTGGTTAGGTTGAGGTCTAAATGTGTTAGGGAAGTTTGTCATCTCTGGCTTTTGAGACGGATAGGGCCCTTTAGTATTAGACCTCCATAAGAGGTTCGGATGACCGCTCTACGGTGTTTCTGACTTATTCGTCATAGGATTATAATTATTTTGAGGGAATTATTGAATAGAGTTTATGTGTTGCTCCACAAACTCTAGAAATTGAGACGCAAAAGGACATGTAAGTGTAGAATGTGAATGGTCGGAACATATTTGACAAGTTTCATAAGAGGGTGCGCTTGTCGTTTGGTTCATTGTCATAATTCGGTCAAGTTTTTTAGATAGCTCTTGCAATTCAATTGAGTGACTTGACTCAAACTGTACCTCTCATTTAGGTTACGGAGGATATCCCTCAGGGCGTACAGACACAACCTGGTGCATAGAGTTTTCGCTTAATGTTTCAAAAATTTTCCAGGCCTCATCAGTGCTTTTGTGGAGGAACGTCCCCGCACAAACATCATCAACTGTGTTCCGCACAGAGGGGATAAGCCCTTCATAGAAAAACTGTACCAATTGCCACTCGGGAACTTGATGATGTGGGCAAGAGTGTAATAATTCTTCTTGCTTTCCTCTCTTCAATAGTTGAAGTTTTAGATGTATATGGATGTGTACAATGTTGTGTATATGTTTTGTAACCTCAAAATTGATTTACAATAGGATATATATAGTTTTTGGAAGAATTAGAAAGCTTTCCTAAATCAATTCGCACTAAAACTGTTGTAAATTACATTCTGGACGTAATTAGGCAGTTTCGTTCGCATGGGTATCTTCAGTACACAGAAATATGCATTTTTGGTTTTTTGTACGGATCACGCGAGCTGGCCATGCGAGCTCAATTTTGGGAGGTCGCGGGAGCCGGCCGCGCGAGCGAGTTTTCGGATTATCGCGCGAGCGGGCCGATCGCGTGAGGTGCCTTTTGCTTGCTCCTTTTCTTCTGCTTTTTCACCCCATTTAGCCTGGAATCCTTGCTTTCTTCCAAATCCTGGCAGAAAATAGAAAATAAAGTAAAAACATACAAAAATAGGATAAAAAGAGCTAACAAATGTGAATTAAGGCGTGAAATTAGGACTAGTTCACTCCCGATCATACATCATTAGTGACATTCCTCATCATACGTTCCCACCAGAAACTCCTCTTAAGGTCCATGAACATCTTTGTCTCTCTAGGATGTATAGTCAATCTAGATTTGTGTGCTTTGTCCATAACATCATTCCTCAAGCTCCTATTATCCTGACACACAGTCTACCTTTGCATCAGTATCCGCCATCTGTTTCGATACTCCAAACTTCCAGCTCTTGTTTGACATCTTTGTAAACCATTTTCCAAGTCCTTTGTTCTCCTATTGTGCCTCGAGGATTCCATCTATCAAAATTGACTGTATAACTAGACATCCAAAGAATGGTCCTTCACTTGATTCTGATGCCTAAACATCAAATTCTGACAAGGTCTCCAATGCTTTCCATTCTCTAATCATAAGAAAGGAGATCATTTCTCTAGGTTTCCAGCTTAATGCATTAGCGACTACATTTTCCTTACTGGGGTGGAATTGCAATATGAAGTCATAGTCCTTTAACAACTCCATCCACCTTCTTTGTCTCATGTTCAACTACTTTTGGGAGAACAAGTACTTCAGGCTCTTGTGGTTGGAAAACAAGTCAAACTTCTCTCCAATGAGGTAATGCCTCCAAATCTTAAGTGCGAACACAATTGCTGCTAACTCCAAATAGTGTGTTGGATAATTCTTCTCATGTAGTTGTAATTGTCTTAACCCGTAAGCAATCACTTTACCGTCCTGCATCAATAGACAACCCAATCCTTGGTATGATGCGTCTTCTCTCCACTCTTTGGAACAGCAAGTACCGGTGCTGAGGTGAGTCGATTTTTCATTTCCGAGAAAGCACGTTCATGCTTATCATTCCATTCAAACTTTAAATCCTTCTTAGTCAAACTTGTTAGTGGACATAAAATCCATGCGAATCCTTCCACAAATTTTTGGTAATATCCAACTAATTCGAGGAAACTTCTAACTTTTGAGGCTGTGGTCAGCCTCCTCCAATCTAGAACTATGTCTGTCTTTGACGAGTCTACGGCTATACCATCCTGTGAAACCACATGTCCCAAAAATTTAACTTCCTTTAGTTAAAAGTCGCACTTGCTGAATTTCGCATACAAGTGGTTATCTCTAAGGGTCCACAAAGCTTCTGGTGATCTTCCTCTATCTTTGAGTAGATCAAGATGTTGTCGATAAACACGATGATGAATTGATCCAAATATGGCCTGAATATTCGATTAATCAAGTCCATAAATACTGCAGGGGCGTTCGTTAGTCAAAATGACAAAACTAAGAACTCATAAAGTCCATACCTTGTCATGGGGGCTGTCTTTGGTCCATCTTCTTCTAGAACCAATAATTGATGATATCCTAACCTTAAGTCAGTCTTAGAGAAATGAGTTAGACCTTGTAACTAATCAAAGAGGTCGTCTATCCAGGGCAGTGGATACTTGTTCTTGAAAATCGCTATATTTAACTCTTGATAGTGTATACAAGCCTCAACGATTCGTCCTTTTTCTCAACAAAGAGCACTGTCGCTCACCACAATGAAGTGAGTGGATTGATAAATCCAAGGTCCTCAAGTTCTTGTACTTGTTTGTATAACTCAATCATCTCTATTAGAGCCATCCGATAAGGTGCCTTAGATATGAGGGCCGTCCTAGGAGATAGCTCAATACAGAAGTCAATCTCACGCTTGGGTGGTAATCTGGATATATCTTGAAATACTTCTTTGAACTCACAAACAATATGGATCTGAGTAGGTGTAAGTTCTCTACTAATGCTTCCAACAGTGGCTAGTTGACTCGTAAGAAATGCATCGCAATAGGGATTGCATTGAAAATCAAATAAGGGTCTCCCAGGTATGGTGAAAGAAATAGATTTGCTCACACAATCCAATTTGGTGTGATACATAGTGAGCCAATCAAATCCTAGAATGATATCAAACTGGTTCATTGATAACACAACCAAATTGGCGAATAGGTTCTGATTCTCAAGAGTAAAAGGATAATCCTTACATACTTTAGGAGTAACCATAAGGCAGAGCAATGAAAAAAATAGAAGCACCCATATGAAACAAAACCTTAACTCTATTATTGAATAGTAAACGTACCTTCCATATTCTGTTATTTGCCTCGTCGAAACCAGCTTCCTCGGGTATGATAGTGTTCAATCTGGCTCCTCCTTGCTGACCTTGGGCTGCTGGCCTATAATATCCTCCTAGTGGCGAGACATGTCCCATCTTGCCATAGTTATAGTAAATGATCTCCTTTCGGTCAGTCCATCTTGGGGCTCGATAATCTCTGCTGATGTGTTCAAGAATCTTAAAATTATAGCATCCTCCATCTATTGGTCCTGTCCCTGGCTGTCCATGGGTAGCTTGTACCATAGGTGCATTGCGAGGAAAATTCTAATGCTTCTTCTTCTCCCTATTCCAAGTCCTTTTATGTCCTGGACCATGAGGAGGTGGTCTCTATCCTTGGGATCTCATCGGGGGTCGACTTCCCATAGTCCTAACATTTGAACAGTTCTCTTCCCATAAATCAGTAACCAACTCCATAAATTCCTCAAATGGGAGACTAAGATGTCCCACTGCAAATCTCCAGATGGCCTGGTTTAACCCGTCATGAAACTTCATGTTCTTCTTCTTAGGGGTGTCAATCAGATGATAAGCAAAGCGGGAAGGCCTATCAAACTGGATTAAATAATTCGGACACTAAGGTTCCCTTACAGCAATCTGTTGAACTCTTTCTCCCTTCTTCGCTTTTTTGACTCTAAAAAGTACTTATTCATAAACCTCTCATGAAATATAGTCCAAGTCATGCATCTAGCTACTTCATCTCTGACCAAGGCTCTCTCTGCCTCCCACCAATCCGCCGTTGCAAAAGTAAGTTCGAAGATGTCAAACTTTTGCTTATACATTTCTGAGGACTCGAGAGACTCAAAGATACGACCCCATTCCTCAGATCCACTGCTCTGCTTGCCAGGCCTCACCCATACCATTATAGTACTCGGGGCAGAGTTCCTTGAATTATGTGAGTAATTTATCTCGGACCTGCCTTGGGTGATCCCCATTACACTACGGTTGGTGAGCTTTTGTGTTCATCTCCAATCTCTGAAGAAAGATTCAAACACTCTCGTGGGGTCCATACCTCCAGGAATAGGGTTAGGAGCATCATTTTGATTCCGCGCATTATGTGTAGCATTAGCCATCAAGATGCCGAAAGAAGATGCTCTAAATAAGTAATATATAGTTGTAGACACCCCATTTTTTTTACTAGTTGAGGAGACCCATAACTTGGAGGTTCACAATGATGGGAAAAGACTCAAACAAAGGACTCTCGGAAGTTAGTTCTATCTCTCAAAATGCTCATAATGTGGTAAAAATGACCAAAACGCCCCTGAAAGCCCAAACACTCCCAAATTTGGACCAAAAGTTTTGGAAACACGCTACGTCATAATAAAAATAATAAAATGAGTTTTAAAGGAAAATCGGATGAAATCGTCAGCTCCCAGAAACTTCCAAAAGTCCCAGAAGTTTTCGGAAAGTCCCCGTTGACCAATTTGACCAGGGTTTGACCAAAATCATCCGAATTCGATTGAAAGTTTTGAGGTCATCCTAGATCATGTGAAAAATAATAAAACGTTAGCTCCTGGGAGCTCCCAGAGGTTCCTAGAACTTCCAGGAGGTCCCTAGTTTGACCTGTATGACCCAAAAGTTGACCCGGAGATTGGAGCACCGTATCATTTTTTAAACATTTTTCATGCATACTAGAGGTCAATATCTTTCCAATGGTATATTGCACATAATCTTTGGATTTAAAACGGATTTATTATGAATTTTTGAAAGTGGAAAAGGCGATCAAATCGGCTTTTATCACAAGTACCGCAAAACTTTTCAAAGTAACCTACCTCCAAACTATTTTTTTTATGAAAAGTAGACTCCATTACCTTTCTAATGGTATATCACAACCTCGGTTTGGAGTTTGTATACATTTTCTGTGAATTTTGAATGAAATAGGCCTTTTCGCGAATACCGGAACCTCTAGGGGCCTATATACAATAATCTGGGCGTCGAAGGAGTAGTACCACTACGGTACTGGCCCACTGCCACTGTGGCACAGGCCCAGTGCCGCCACGACACTCTCCCCCAAAAGTCCAGTTTTTGTAATTTTGTTTAGTGGCCCCAAATTGAATAATTATAAACCAAAATGACGTAGTTTCATGTTCACAAATGTTTGGGACCAATGGGAGCATTTTTTAAATCACAAACTCCTCCCAAATTGGCCTATATAAATCTCCCTTGACTCCTCATTTTGGGGGTGGCAAGTGCAAAGCTTGAGAAAGTTGTAGAGAGAATGAGATATATAGTTAGAGTTAGAAGTGAGAAAGTGAGCTTTTCCCATTGATTTTCAACAAGAAAGCGAGTTCCCAACCTTGTTTTTACTTCATTACTCCTCTTTACTTCACATTCAATACACCCAACCACTATTTTTGTGAGAATTTATGAGATAGGAACCGAAGTCATTATATCTGAGTGAAATACCAAGCTACAAGTCCAATATCTCATTGAATATCTTCTATTGATTGTTTATTTACTTGCTTACATACTATGTTCATCTCTTCTTACCTCATTTCTTTTTTTTTTCTTTGAATAGTTACTAGTTCATCATCATCTAGATGACATGTTGTTTAAGGAGAGTGAATCCTTATAGATAGTAGCTCTTGACCTCAAAGATATGTTTGATGAATGATGATTCTAACTTCAATGAATTCATATGTATTCTTGAAGTCATATTCTCAAGCAAAACTATATTTGTGCAAGTAATATTGGGAGTTCTTGATGATGAGTTTGATGTTGGTTTCCTGAGTGGTTATAATCTTCTTTGAGTGCTGGAAATATGCTTTCAAAACCCTCTATTTCAAAACCCCTTTAAAACCCCAACATTTGGATTCCAAGAAACAAACCTTGTGTTCTCAAAACATTCAAAACAGTGAGTTATCCAACTTTAAAATGACATTCTAAGTTCAATACTCAAGGGATTATTACAAGACCACTTAGAAAGTCTTCCTAACTCATTAGAGAATACCCATGATTTTTGGTTTGAACTAAAAATGCTTGGAAGAGTTCCGTTTTGTCCCAAACATTCCTTCCAGACATTCTGTTTTATCTGTCACAGCAGCTCAATTGACTTGCAACTTGTTTTCCAGAAAACTTTCCAAAGAGAGTGGTTATAACTCATTTTTTCATTAAACTTCAATGTCTTAGGAAACTTTCTGTATAACATGGGCCTCTAAATGGTTTTTTTGTCATTTTCAAAGATTTTTCTACATTTCAGTCGACATTACGGATTCTGTTTCTGTGCCACCTTCCTTGTTCTTGTAATTTCTCTTAATCTGTAACTTCAATAGTGATTTGGCTTTTTTGATATGTGCTCTAGACACAATAAGGATGATCTCCATAAAAATTCATGAATTAAAAACATTCTAACCTCACTTTTCCATTTTTACAAAATCAGCTCACTATTCTGTCCACTATTCACAGCAAGCATGTTTCAACTTTATTATTTGATTAGATGTTTACATGCATTCCAAATTAGCTCATCTCTTAGGAAGTAGTTCCTACTACATTTGTCATATCCTACAATGACATTCTTCATCCATTCACGCATACTTTAGACATCTAAATCACTTTAGAAAATTCATGAACACAAACACACTACCTTTGCACATTTTAGGATCATCTATTGCATCCATGCAAGATTTGGAGTTTTTGTGACTCCTAATCTAAGAAGATTGTAAAGAATGAAATCGATCACTCGTTCATGCTCCCCCCAATCTAATCTTCCTTTCTCATTTGTCCCAAGGATTGAGAAGTCTTCTTTTTCAAGAATTAACATGCATCATACTAGCTTGCTAAGCGTATTTTTTTTATTCCTTTGATTATTTGTTTCAAGAACAATCCATGTCCCCCTTTAGATTAGGAAAACTTGATTACTTGATATGTGATTAGACGATTTTTCCTAGGTTTGTTTTTGTAATCTTTCACTTTTGCATTGTGTGATACTTGGCTTAGATCTTATGAATGATATCTTATCTTTGATCTTCCATTTCAAGATTCTTGTGCAATGTAATATACCTATAGTAAATATTAATTGTCGAGCCAAACATAGTATAAGATGATTATTTGGATGCTAATTGAGGCCCGTCGAGAGACGGGGCGAGTTGAGAGTGTTTTAGTCGTGACAAAGGCTCCTTCCTCTCTCGTACCAAAACCCCGAGCCAAGTTCTTTGGTTAAGAAGGGCCGATGCCCTTTTATCCATTTGGGTGAGTCAAAATTAGGATTCTTGGTTCGTTAAAGACCAAGTGGCGACTCTGTATCTGTTTTCAACAGACCTTTCTTTCTTTTCTTTAAAACAATTTCAAAAGGAAAATCAATTCTGAAACCCCAAAAACGGACGGGGGGTGGGCTCCCAGAGGCCGCGTGTCCACAATAGTTCGGGGAAAAATTCTACTCAAGATATAATAAGAGATATCATATATATAAAATCATCTCAAAGAAGTAACAAGTAGTCATGTTATGAAACACATAGGAAAGAAAATCCGATCTTATTAATTATATAAAACATCAGTACATGGTACATATTAAGAGTCATGCTTCAAATAGAAAGTCCTAATAGACCTAAAAATAGGTAAGCGTAACAAAAAGAGATGGAACTACTAGTCCATTTTGATACAACAAAAGAAACTAGATCTAAACACTAATTATCTCAGAAGCATTGACTTCAAACTCTACTAGAGCTGCCTCATCCTCATCCATCACCTCTGAATGTGCCTTATCGTCCTCCTCCATTAGAGCCTGGCAAACATCAATAATCCACCCAGCTCCAGGCTGCGGGTCCCAATGTTCATCGAAACCAACAAGTGGTTGTGGCATCTGAAGGAGAACAAAATCTAAATCCATAGGCTCTCCATCTAGTGGGGGTGCATGAATTGCCCACTCAAACACAGGGAAGAAATAACCATCAATCTCTGCACGGTGAAGGGACTCAGTGTAAACATGTGACCACGCGGCTACTTGGTATATAGCTCCACAATGAATCTCCCACTCATCAGCTCTACCCTGGACATGGATTAAAAGCAACACGTCCTACTCGAGAATAGCCTGAGCTCTCTTCTATACCTCCTAGCTATAAAAGGCATGATCGACTGGCAACACCTGATCGGGGGTAACAAGGTATCCTCCAAAGCTATCTGTTACAATATAGGGCTCAAATGTCAACCTATCCCAGAGAAAACTATCTTAATGTTAGGAACGACTATAATAAACTTAAAGTTTACTAACTTAAATGTGTAGGACAATTAGAAAATCCAACCTATGCTCTAATAACACTTAAATACACATGTCATACCCCGGCGTAGCAAGATAGGGAAAAGGGACTTTCCACTCTTGGACCCGATGACTTGCAACAGTTCGTGAGTGAGTAGCCAGATTGTCCAAACCATAAAATATAACAATAATGTCACGCCCCGACGTAGCATAAATATGGAAAACATTTAATTTCCTTTATGGACCCGTAGGTTGCGACAGTTTGAAGTATCGATTCCGTCCCAAACGTCGAACAACATAAAACCATAAATCAGAGTAGAGAAATCAAGGCTTACAAATCTTTTCTAACTTAATAAATATTACAGCACGGGATCACCTAAAAGGCACAGACCGCCTTAAAATAAAATAATAACTTATCATCTATTACAGTCATCCAAACAGTTCATAATTTAAAACATGTAAAGTAAATTCTCTTTCCAGCAGTTGTTCTCAATTTACAAAGTCGTAGGACCCAGCATAGTCATAACCTGAAAAGCCTGAACACGAATGTCTAGGGCGCATCAACGCCGTCAGCTTCAAGAAGCTGGTGAGTATTAAAAACATAACTTTGAATGTAAGACATACACATTTACCATTTTCCAATTCCCATTTATTCAACAAGTTTACATTAAAGGAAAGAGTTCATATTAGAAAACAACCACAATATCATTTGAAAACTGTAATTCGCATATATGTGACCGTGTATGAAAATAATGCACCAACTCATCTTACTGACTCTTTTCTCTCGACAAATACAACACCCAACTCTCTCACACTAGTATCTTTGAAATACTCTGATAGCCACACTTTAGCACAGGGGTGCCAGGGAATGTGCAGTTTGCCTCACACTTTAGCACGGGGTGCCAGGGAATGTCCAATGCCTCACACTTTAGTATCTAATCCGCCTCGCAAATACATCACACAGTATCCTGACTCGGGTACCAGCAAGTGTCCGTAGGCCACACTTTAGCAATACCATGAGTGCCAGGGAATGTCCAAGTTGGCTTCACTTTTTAGCGCTACCATGGGCGCCAGGGAGTGTCCAATTTTGCCACTATCGCATTTCAAAGACACTCTAGCCACAATCTCAACCCCAACACACTTTGGTACTCACTTACCAGGGAGTGTCCACAACACAATCTCATCCACACACTCTATACCACATTGACCATTACTCTTTTCCACACTGACTACTACCCCCATACATGCCCAACTGACTCCATGTGAATGTCATGTAACTATCGACAGGACATATGAAGTGCTAGGAATAATAACAATGTATGCTTGAAAAGAATTGAATTCATAATCGTCCCTTAACGGCCAATCATATGCAAAACATAATCTGTTTTAACATTTTTCACAAACGGAGCCTTAGAAATCCACAAGATAACAACCAAACAGTTCCTTAACATGAAATAAGCAAAAACTAGAAACTGTAGAAAGTCGATCGCAGGAGGGGTCGTTCTCGCGGGCCGCTCGCGCGATATGCCCCTTTTTCTATTTTCCTTATAAAACTTTCCTCACTGCCTGGGAACCGACAAATCGCGCGCGCGGGCTGCTCGCGCGATTTGCCCAATTTTCGTTGTTTTCTTATTAAAACCTTTTTTGTCTGACTAAAACCAGCCACCTCGCGCGCGCGGATCTCTCGCGTGATCCCACGTGCGAGTTTCAGCAGAAGCTTCGTCTTCTTCCCCAGAATTCCCCTGTTTCAGTTTTTAACACCCATTTTAAAAAATGAACGAAATCAAGCCTTATTATATATGAATCTCTTCATTTTTCAACGAGGATAAAGAATCTAACATCAATTTTTCATGAATCGATCCATAGCTCTTGGATTTTACGAAAAATCGAGAGTTGACGAAAACTTCATTTTAATCATACATCGTCGTACGAACAAATTAAGCTCTAATTTTATAACCGTATACTCTACATAGTATAATCTTTCATATTTCATTCAGAAAACAAATTTTGATTAAGTTTGGAAAATCCATGTTTTTGAGCAATGGAGTTCTTGAAGAAATTAACCATGGTGATTTCACAATTTCAAGTATATACACAGAAATCAAGCGTGAATTACATCTGTAGTGAGTTCTAGATACTCACTGAGATTAAGAGTGTAGAGATTATTGAGAAAGATATAAGATATAGAAATCCAATTGAAGCTTCAAGCTTTAAGCTATGGAGTTATAAGCTCTCTCTCTCTAAGAAATTCAGCAATATGAACTCTCAAACTCTCTCTTTTCTTTCTGAAATGGAAGTGCAGAATGTGTGTGAATGAGATAGTATGTGAGTGTATAAATAAAAGCTGAAAGAAGTGAACTTGGGCTCCTAGTATTTTTAGGATTACACTACTAATCAAGTTTTGTTTGGTAATTACCTAAGTTTATAGCATTACACATACATATATACACAGATGGTTAACTCCACAGATCATTCAAGAGCCAATTCTAGACTCCTAGGGGGCAAATGAAAGATATTTGGGTAATTTAGTTTGTAGTCACAAATATGCACACATTTTTAAAGTGTTGATAAACAAGGCATAAGCAATTAGCTAAGAAGCACTTATCATGTTTGGAAAAAACAACTTATGGCACAAGAATTTCACATACTCAAATGCCAAATCCAAACAAGGCATACACAATGATTGCTTGCCATAAATGGAATAAAGCATATGTCAATTCTAACTTTACATCACTTCCAAACTCTGTGGAAGTTCAACACAGCTCGGAAAGTTTTGAACATAAACTGATAAGTTCGTGGCGCGGTGTTCGTCACAAAAATACAGAAAATTCATTTTAACGTAAGAATTGATTTTTCAGTTTCATAAAAACACAGTTTGAGTTAATAGAAAATATTTTCACCGTCTTTGAAATACAGATTTCAAAATCCACACAGGTATGACTAAATTTACAAAATTGCAGTTTTGACCCCCAAAAGAATTCAAATATGAATTTAGACTAGTAATAAGATTCCAAATATGAGAATTGTAATTTAAAAATGAAATCAGCAATACAGATTAAACATGGAAATTAAAATTGAATTTAAATATGTCAAATGCAAATACAAATAATTAAATGGAAATGCAGGTTGTTACATCCTTCCTCCCTTAAACAGGATTTCGTCCCCAAAATCAAGACTAACTAGTCCTAAAATAACTCTGGGTACTTCTTCCTCATCTCAGCTTCAACTTCCCACGAGGCTTCATTCTCGTCATGGTGATTCCACTGAACCTTCACCAATGGAATGTCCTTATTCCTCAGCTTCTTGATACTCTGATCCAGAATTTTCACAGGTCTCTCCTTGTAAGAAACGTCATGACTTGTCTCAATATCGTCATAACTAACCACATGCAATCTCGTACATATTTCCTCAGCATACTCAACTGAAATACATTGTGAACCCCAGACATCCTCTGTTGTAGCGCAAGCCAATAAGCCAATTTCCCAACACGATCCAGAATCTCGAACGGTCCAATGAAATGCGGAGCTAACTTCCCTCTCTTGAGACCAAAACGTACCACTCCTTGGGTCGATGAAACCTTAAGAAATACGTGATCTCTAACACTAAATTCCAAATTTGTTCGGCGTTGATCGGCTTAACTCTTATACCTTCTTTGAGCAGTTCTCATTCTTTCCTTGACCAAGGAGATCTTCTCGTTGGTTTCTCTAACCAAATCTGGTCCCAACAATTCTGTATCTCCAACCTCTGCCCAGCACAACGGCGAATGACATGGTCGTCCGTATAATGCTTCGAACGGAGCCATCCCGATACTTGAGTGATAGCTATTGTTATAGGCAAATTCAACCAAAGGCAAGTGTATCTCCCAAGATTCTTTAAAATAGATCACACAGGCCCTAAGCATATCCTCCATGATCTCATTAACATGCTCAGTTTTCCCATCTGTCTGAGGGTGAAAAGCAGTGCTCATCTTGAGTGAGGTCCCCAAGGCTTCTTGTAGACTTTCCCAGAAACCAAAAGTGAAACATGCGTCACAGTCTGGCACAATTGACACGGGTGCACCGTGAAGTCGCACAACTTGTTGAAGGTACATCCGGCTCATCTTTTCCATCGGGTATATCATACTATAAGTAATGAAATGAGCAGACTTCGTCAATCGATCCACAATTACCCAAATGGCATTATGATTCTGCTGCGATCGGGGCAATCCCACTACAAAATCCATGGTTATGTGCACCCATTTCCAACTAGGAATAGGTAACGGTTGCAACAGTCCCGAGGGTCTCTGATGTTCAGCTTTGACTTGCTGACATGTCAAACACTTTGATACAAACTCGGCCACGTCCTTCTTCATACCTTCCCACCAGAAGTTTCTCTTCAAATTTTTCTACATTTTCGTTCCTCCTGGGTGCACTGTATATCTTGATTTATGTGCTTCTTCCAGAATATCCTTCCTAAGCTCTTCACAATCTGGCACACAACCTATTTCTGCACCGATATCCACTATTGATTCCCACCTTCCATTCTATCGGATCTTTTTTTGACATCTTCACAAACCATGCATGAAACCTCTCGTCCCCTTTCTGCGCTCCAATAATGCGGTCAATAAGAGTAGGTTGTAGGATAAGACATCCAAAAAGTTGTCCTTCTCGTTCTTCAGTACTCTGTACATCGAACTCGACCAACATCTCTAATGTTCGCCATTCTCTAACCATCAAGGAGGCGATCGTCTCCCAAGTCTGTCGACTCAAAGCATCATCAACTACATTAGCTTTACCCGGGTGGTATTCTAACGTGAAGTCATAATCTTTGATCAACTCCATCCATTTGCGTTGCCTCATGTTCAACTCTTTCTGTGTGAACAAATATTTCAAACTCTTGTGATCAGAGAACAAATCAAACTTCTCACCATAGAGATAGTGTCTCCAAATCTTGAGTGCGAATACCACTGTCGCCAACTCCAAATCATGAACAGTTTAACTCATTTGGCTTCAGCTGTCTGGATCCATAAGCGATAACTCTACTACCTTGCATAAGTACACACCCTAATCCTTGATATGACGCATCACTAAAGATAGTGAACTTATCATCAAGCTTGGGTATGGCTAATACCGGTGCGGTAGTGAGTCTCTCTTTTAATTATAGAAAGGCTCGCTCATGCTTCTCTGTCCACTCAAATTTCAAATTCTTCTTCGTCAACCCAGTCAATGGTGCTGCTATCTTGGAGAATCCCTCAACAAATCTACGGTAATAGCCGACGAGTCCAAGAAAACTCCAAACTTCTGTAGGGTTGTTCGGCCTAACCCAGCCCGACACAACATCCGTCTCGGAGGAATCCACAGAAATTCCTTGAGATGACACCTTGTGTCCCAAAAATTTCACTTCCTGTAACCAGAACTATACTTACTGAACTTGGCATACAAGTGGTGGTCCTTAAGTGTCTGCATCGCAATCTGTAGATGTTGCTTGTGTTCTTCTCCTGACTTAGAATAGATCAAAATATCATCAATGAAGACGATGACATACTAATCTAAATAAGGCTTGAACACTCTGTTCATCAGGTCCATGAACACTGCCGGGGCATTCGTCATTCCAAACGGCATCACCAAAAATTCATAATGACCATATCGGGTTCTGAACGCAGTCTTAGGTATATCTTCCTTCCGTACCCTCAACTGGTGATATCCCGACTATAGGTCTATCTTGGAAAATGTCGTAGCTCCTTGTAGTTGATCAAACAAATCATCGATTCTTAGCAAGGGATACTTGTTCTTGATAGTCACGCGGTTTAATTCTCGGTAGTCGATATACAGCCGAAGTGTTCCATCCTTCTTCTTCACGAATAATACTGGTGCTCCCCAAGGCGATGTACTTGGACGTACAAAACCCAGATTCTCGAGCTCTTGGACTTGTTCCTTTAATTCTGATAGTTCGACGGGGGCCATTCTGTAGGGAACTTTAGTGATCGGAGTTGTACCCGGTATAAGCTTAATACAGAACTCTATACTTCTCTCGGGCGGTAAACCAGAAACGTCTTGAAATACATCTTCAAAGTCCTTGACTATAGGTATAGATGATGTTGTCATCTCTGTACTAACAACTTCGATGTTGGCTAAACATCTAGTGAGGAATATATCTCCCGAAGGGTTACATTGAAAATCAAAGGGTTGATTCTCATTGTCGGGGAATGTAATTCTCTTCCTCGCACAATCCAACTTCGCTTGATTCTGAGAGAGCCAATCAATTCTGAGGATTATGTTAAACTCCTTCATCGATAGGACAATTAGCCTTGTAGGGATTTCACGATCTCCTAATCGCAATGGAAAATCCTTGCACACATGTCCTAACTTGACTGTGGCTCCTAATGGGGAGGTAGCCCTCAAAGCTTTCTCTAAACAATGTGGTAAGATACCCAATCTTTGAATAGTGTTAACAGATATGAATGAAAGAGCAGCACCTGTATCAAATAACACTTTAACATGGGAGTTAAACAGAGTCAATGTACCTTCCACTACTTGTTGATTAGGTTGAGCTTCTTCTTTATTCCCTTCTTCATATCCAGTCTCGTCATAACCAACAGTACCAAGAATAACAGCATTCACACAAGTTTGACCCTGTTGGCCAAAAGTCACCTGCTTAGGGGCAGTATAGAACCTGCTGATGTGACCTGGTTCACCACAGTTGTAGTACACTATGCCTTACTGAGCAGCACGCCTTGGTGCCTTACAATCTCGAGCAAGATGTCCAGGGTTGCCATAGTTGAAACATTTCCCAGCATTACTTCCTTCTCCTACTCGAGGTTGAGTCGGATAGGTGACAGTCTGGGTCATCTTGCTTCCATTAAAATTCCTCTTCTACCATTGGATACGATTCATTGGTGGTCTATTTCCAAAATTACCCCTTTGAGGCGGCCTGAATTCAAATTGTTTTCGATTCACTCGAGCGTCTTCTTCTAGATCAGTGGCCAAGCCAACCAATCCCTCAAAGGACTTATCCAAGTGACCGAGAGTTAGGCGGCGGATTTGCGGTGCCAACCCTTGGTTGTACTTCCTTATCTTCTTCTCTTCAGTATCCACCAGGTGTGGAGCGAACCAGATAGCCTCTCGAACTGTGTGGTGTACTCCTACACCGACTTGGTTCCTTGAGTCAGGTCCATAAACTCCTTCTCTCTCTTGTGCCTCTCCGTAGCCAGGAAATACTTCTCCAAAAATCTCCCCTTAAACGCAGTCCAAGTCATTCCCATTGCAGCAGTATTCCTGATGGTAGCTATGACAGAGTCCCACCAGACTGCGGCAGCATCAGTCAATTGGAAAGTAGCTAACCTCCTCTTGTCCATCTCGTTCCATTGCACAACTTCGAACATACTGCCCATCTTCCTTAACCACTGCTCTTCCTTCCACGGCTCCGCGGTACCCGCAAACTGCTCAGGTCTGAGTGCATGAAATCTCTCCAGCAGCTTATTTCCAGTTTGGCAGTCTCGTCAGTTTTTATTCTGATTACTAACCCTTTCGAGACGTCTAACAAAGGCTTCAAACATTCTGGTGGGGTCGGCAGCTAAAGGTGCATCTTCGATCAAATTCCTGTTCCTCCTTAGTCTCCCAGCCATTCTATGCATGATAATGATAACAAGATGAGAAAAATGCATGAAGCAGAAATATAAAGCAATTTAAGCAACGACAACATCAAAAGAGTATTTCTATATCATAACTTCTTGTCAAGTTGTTACAAAAAGCGAGTATGATCAGATAATGCCTACCCTATCAGTATAGGTTAGGACGTACATCGTCCATGCAAGAGTTCAAGTTACAAAACTGGGGTCATTGCCCTATACTCAAATGCATGTAAATACAGTTTGCAAAAAGAGAATAGAGCTGCTAATCAAAAATAGTCAATATATACAAGACGATATCTAAACGGTCAGTCATCGCCGTAGGTAGTCATCAAAAGGTCAAGGGAGTCGGCCTGATGAAAACGTTGAACGTGAGAGGGGCCTGCCCTAAAATTACAGCTATGCGAGGTCAACAATGAAGCAGGCTCGGGGGCATCTGCCTCTGGCAAGGCTAGCTTGAGTGCTACTGCCACCTCAAGGTCGGCTGCGAAGTCGTCCCAACCTATGCCATCCTGCTCAACGTCCTCGACAATAGGAGCAAGTATAATGTCACTGTCACCATTATCCTCAACAGCGGGGACGACTGGTGGAGGTATCTCCAGCTGTGCAAGGTGAGCCTGCACAACCTGAGCCTCAAGAGGTAAATAGAAGGCATCGCTCTTAACCAAACGAACCATCTCAACAAGCACTAAACACTGAACCTCAATAAAGTAAAGGATCTCGAGGCGAGCACGAGACAAGTCGACCAGCCCTAACACGTGAATCTGGTGCTAAATATCTAACTCAACGGTCGTAGCGGCACGCTGCTAGAACAGTGGTGAAATAAAACATTGTCGAAGCCGGCACTATCGCTCCAAAATTGCTTTCAAATGTGCGTCGATTTCGAACTTTTCTTTAAAATTGAATCTCTGGATACCTAGAATACTGCGTTTAGAACACTTAATGTTCATATAACCCTGAGAGAATATGAATTCTGATAGATGATTTTGACAAAACCGGGATTTATCCATGGAAAAGGGCTTTTCTGAGCTTGAAGTCACTTTCCGAAGTCCGATCTTCTGATTGTGTGGAATCCAGTACCTTCCACGGGGTACTTTTCATCATCGAATCCTCCAAGACGTTGTCCACCCTAAATCCTATCAGTGTGGTCAAAATTGGGTGTCTACAGTTTGCCCCTCTTTGGCAGAACTTGTTGTGAACAACGTGAACTGCAAGTGAGTGCCAAAGCCTTGAAGGCACCCAAATAACCATACTGAGAGGTTTTAGGAAAAACAAAAATCCGCAAAATCAAGAAATTCAAAATCTGAAAAAAAATCAAGAAATTACAAATGCAAGAATGCAATGCAATGCTGGGTAGAGGCGGCTAAGTTGAAGCTGATGCTGGTCGTGCTCCGCTGGAGCTGCCTACGTATCCTTTCCAGGAATCAGACCAGGGCGTAGTTCAAGCGCGCGAGAAGACGGAAAACAAACAAACAACAACAATGCGGATGAAATGCTCCTATCCTAGGATGCTGGTGCAATATGAAAACATGAAATGTGAAAGTGCTGGAGGAATCATCCTCAAGGGTTCCCTAGATGCAAAATCTAATGCAAAGGATGCAACGACTCTCTCTCACAGTCGAATATGCTAAAGGTATCTTGGATGATTCTCGAGGTTTTTGTCAAAGTTATTCTTCTGATCTTAAGGCTCGTAGGCGTCATCTGTATCCTGGACGACTCTTGAAATAGCGAAGTATCTTGGATGAATTCTGAGTCATGTCAAACAACTGGACGATTGCTGGTGTAGAGTCCTTCTGCTGGGGACGATTACTGATGTAGAGTCCTTCTGCTGGGGACGATTGTTGATGTAGAGTCCTTCTGCTGGGGACGATTGCTGAAATAGGTCCTTCTTCTGTGGACGATTGCTGATGTAGAGTCCTTCTGCTGGGGACGATTGCTGATGTAGAGTCCTTTTGCTGGGGACGATTGCTGGTGTAGAGTCCTTCTGCTGGGGACGATTGCTGATGTAGAGTCCTTCTGCTGGGGACGATTGCTGAAACAGGTCCTTCTTCTGTGGACGATTGCTGATGTAGAGTCCTTTTGCTGGGGACGATTGCTGATGTAGAGTCCTTCTGCTGGGGACGATTGCTGATGTAGAGTCCTTTTGCTGGGGACGATTGCTGATGTAGAGTCCTTTTGCTGGGGACAAATCTTCTGAAACAGGTCTCTCTGCCGGAGACAAATCTTCTGCTCTTCTGAAACAGGTCTTTCTTCTAGACAAATCTTCTGTAACAGGTCTGGAAACAAGTCTTCTGAAACAGGTCTCTCTGCCGGAGACAAATCTTCTGTTCTTCTGAAACAGGCCCTTTTTCCGAGGACAAATCTTCTGTGGCAGGTCTAGAAACAAATCTTCTGAAACAGGTCTCTCTGCCGGAGACAAATCCTCTGTTCTTCTGAAACAGGCCCTTCTTCTGAGGACAAATCTTCTGTTCTGATGCACGGATTCTGAGAGATACACAAATTCTGAGAGATGACCCTTCTTCTGAGAGCAACCCACGGATACACGATTCTGATTTTGAGAGAAACCCTACATTCTGGAGGCAACCCTGATATGCGATGCTGAGAAATACATGATTCTGAGAGAAACCCTACATTCTGGAGGCAACCCTGGATACACGATTCTGATTCTGAGAGAAACCCTACATTCTGGAGGCAACCCACGATTCTGAGAGAAACCCCACATTCTGAGAGCAACCCATGGATACACGATTCTTGGCATAAACCTTGTATTCTGGAGGCGACCCACGATTCTGATTCTGAGAGAAACCCTACATTCTGGAGGCAACCCACGATTCTGAGAGAAACCCTACATTCTGGAGGCAACCCTGGATACATGATGCTTGGCATAAACCTTGTATTCTGGAGGCGATTTTGATGCTCAAATTCTGAGAGATACCCTTTATCTGGAGGCAACCCGTGGATACATGATGCTTGCGAGAAACTTAATTCTGAAAGTTCTCTACTGGGGAGATCCTATGATTCTGAGAGATGCACGAATTCTGTTATACCTTGACAATATCTGGAAATTCTCTGCTTGAGGAGATATCTGAGGTTTCTGGGACGCGAGCACATATTCTGGAGGCCCTGCTGATTCTTTCTGAGACTCATATTGGTGCTTCGACCAACGCAATCATTCTTGCAACACGTCAGGCTTACTCTAACCCTTTCTGAACATCTCGCATTCTGACTCATCTTCTGAAAGTCATTTCTGGATGTAATTCTCAAGCGACAGTAGACTCAAATGTCCATTTTCTAAGACAACTCATAATCAATCCCAAAACGACGGGAGTTTGCCGTTTCTCGGCCACTTTCAGGCTGCGGTGCCTTTGATTCTTCTCATCTGGGGGACTTTTTTTCAATTCTTGAATGGATTTTTACCAAGATTCAAATCTCCAGAGGTCCTCTAGACCAATTCCAACAAGTTTTAAGCACTCTCAAGGCTTATATATCAAAAATGGACCAATCCGGGATCAAATCAAGAGTTCCGGGGGTCAAAACGCGAAAATGGGGAAATGGCAGGAAGTGAATAGTAAATGGCGGTTCCCCACACCCCCTTGGGAACCGCCAGCCGCAACTTTGGGGTTTTAAACCCATTTTCTTCTTTGTTCTTCATTCATTTCTTCTTCAATGCATCACCTCTTCCTTCTAAGGTGCTCAAATCTTGCAATTTCTTGATGTTTTGAGTGATTTCTTGCATTAAAACCTCCAAAAACTTTGTTGATTTCATCAACTCCTCCCTATTCTAGGGGATTCAAGTACCAAGGTTTTTACTATTCATCATCTTCAACCTCTTATCTTCAAGCTTCAAGCATCAACAACCATGAGTTCCCATGGACAAGGTGAAAGTTCTAGAACACGTAGAAGCCAATTTCAAGCTAGTGGAGCTTCATCAACTCAAACCATGGAGTATGCAACCATGAAAAATCCACTAAATCATATCTCTAGGAGGGCCTTTCGTCAAGAGGTAACCCATTCTTTAATTACTCCTTTGTTTCACATCTTCATACGTGTCTCTTTATTCTTGCGATTCCTTAGAAATCATCCTTTTTCTTTTTAGAATGTGGTTGGTCATCTTAGAGGTCATGGTAGCCATGGAAAATGCCTTGAATGGTTTAATGAATTGTCGGAGTCGCGTCCCCAAGTAGTAGCCAATATCAAGCAAGCGGGCTTTGGGTCGTTTGTAACCTTATTGGAGAGATCGACTAATGATTTGGCCATGATTCAAGCTCTTGCTGAAAGGTGGTGGGATTCCACAAATACTTTTCACATGCCTTTTGGGGAGATAACCATGACCCCTCTTGATTTTGCAATGATAACCGGCATCTCATTTGGCGGGCATCATCTTGCCTTTGCAAAGAACATCCATAGACATCCTACTATCATTGAGCGTCTCCTAGGCATCATCCCATCCCAGAGAGATCTTCACGGATCGAGCGTAGGCATCACATGGTTCATCAACAACTTCAGGCCTTCTGAAAGAGCGGCTCAATTTACCGATATGCAGCTTACCCGTGCTTTCATCTTGTATTTGCTTGGTTGCTCTCTTCTTTCTACTCGAGCTGAGCGGATTACATTGAATATGCTTGATAGTCTTCGAAATCTTGAGGAGATTGCAGATCTTGATTGGGGCTCTGCTGGTTTAGCCATTCTGTATAGTCATATGGGGGAGCATTCTCGAGGCAAATCCCCTGGATTCGGCGGATTCTGGAGAGCTTGGGAGGTACTGAAAATATTTTCATTTCCAGTTTTTATCATTTGATGTTCTGCTGTTTTGACCACTGCTTTATTTTCTCTTGTAGGTGTGGGCCTTTGAGTATTTCTCCATGACGGCTCCATCATTCCGGGAGGAAGAGATTCATATTTTTCCACGGGCTCTGAAGTGGCGTCGCCAAGCCGTAGGTACCAAGAATGATGCTCACAATGTTATTTCTTGCCGGGATTTTCTTACCCGTCTCAGATTCACCCAAGTTAACTGGCATCCTTGGGTGACAAATGGAGATGTGACTGAGATTGGCTTAGCTAGACAGATGACTGGAGAGAGGATTCTTCTTGAGGGTCCCTCTGTTCTTGAGTGGTATCTTGGAGAGAGAGTAGCTCCTCAGACTGATTTGGAGGATCGTCTCTTAGTGCCACAGGATCCGCCTTCTTGTATGAGGTCGGCGCAGAATTTGGAAGATGAAGATCTTATTAATGCTTTGAACGGAATTCCTTCAGCCTCTTTTACTCTGTTTGAGGAGAACTATGACGTCTTCAGGGTTACTCATCTGATGCCTAATTTCCCACTCTCGGATGACCCGCAGGTATTTCACGACTTCTTCATTTCTGATCGAATGCTTGCTTTATCTTATTTCTCATCATCATTTGCAGGGGAGTTCTTTTGTGGATGGCCCTGGTCGACCTCTACCTCTCATTCCTCCTTGTGATTGGCGAGCCTCGACCATGCTGCGCGGAGTTATATCTTCTGTAGAGATCCCCCGTGATCTTGTAGAGCCTCAGCTAGTTTCAGAACAACATGAGTCCGTTCCCCGAGCCGTTTTCAATGAAGAGCGAGCTTATGCACAGAATCTGAGGGCTTGGAGCCTTGCTCGTGAGGGACATGTAAGTAATTTCTGAACTCATTACCTCTGATTCTTCTGATCTTTCTGACCATATCTTCCTTCTCTTTGCAGTGGGATGGCATGTGCCAGACTTACATAGACCGTGATGCGGCCCTGGTAAATTTCTTGACCTTTTCTTCTTATCTCATTGCTTTTTCAAACCCCTATACTGATTCTTTTCTTCCACAGGTGGCTCAAGTTAGGCAGCTTCAATCACAGTTGGAGCGGATGAATGCAGGCCCTTCTGGTGGGGCTGGTGGGTCTAGGCGAAGGCGCCAAATTGAAGATGATGATAGCTCTACGGCCTCAGATATGCCTGCTCGGTACCCACGGGCTACTCGTCGTCGCTGATGATGATCATATGCACCCATGACTATCTTTCTGTTTTTCTTGCTTTCTGTGCTGAGACTAATGTTGATGTATTCTGTCTTGATGGGCTTGTACTCTTGACTTTGCTTGATGCTGCTTTATGCTATCCTTCTGTTTCGCTTTGCATCCCTTATCACGAGACTGATTTGATTGACACTTTGCACACTGACACACAGAACTCGATTTTACAGGGAAAGGAAATTTCTGACGATTCCTCTTTCTCGACAATGTCTTTTGACTTGGATATTTGAATTTTCTAAGGATTTGCATGTTTTGAAAATGAGATTTTATCTTGTAGCAGGATATTGTGTTGGCTTTGCATGTAATCTTGAAGCTTTTGAAAATTTTCCACATAATGTTTCAGTCTTGACATTAGATTCACATCTTTAGATTGCTAAAAAACTTTTCAACTTAATATCAAGAATTACCAGATTTTTCACTTAGGTGCTTTAATTCTGATAGCCAAGTGATCCAGAGAGGACAGGTAGCGAGGTATGGGCAAACGACAGTTTGCCCCTAGTTGATAGAGATAAATGGAAGTTTGGGCAAACGCAGTTTGCCCCTAGTGTGGCAATGATATCTTGAGGCTTTGGGCAAACTTGAAAGTTTGCCCCTAGTTTGCAAGGTTCAGGGATCGAGAGCCAGGAAAGCTCGCCTACTTATCCCCAAGTGGGAATCAGATCCAAAGTAGTTCGGCCAGGTCTTGAAAGAAAGTATGGTTGAGGGTTTCAGGAGCAGTGACCGAACCGAGCAGGTTGCCTACATATCCCCAAGTGGGAATCAGGTCAAGTGTAGTTCCTCGAATGCTGGAGGTTTTGAAAGAACAGGTTTTGAAAGAAAAGGCTTTTAAGCATAGTATCTCTTGAGACGGTCAATGTTGATTGGCTGATTGAACTCAACTCCATCTAGATCCATCAGGTATGCCGCTCCTCCAGAGAGAAGCTTCTTGATGACGTATGGGCCAACCCAATTTGGCTTGAATTTCCCTCTAGGATCGAAAACGGGTGCTTTTAAGGCTTTAAGCACAAGGTCGCCTTCCTCAAGTTTTCTTGGACGGACCTTCTTGTTGAATGCTCGAGCTATTCTTCTCTGATACACATGCACATGATCAATTGCGGCCAACCTTTTCTCATCAAGTAACATTAGCTCCTCATATCTATCTCTTAGCCAATCAAATTCTGGAATCTCGGATTCTGCCACAACTCTCAAAGATGGTAGTTCTATTTCAACTGGGAGTACTGCTTCCATTCCGTAAGCCAATGAATAAGGAGTGGCTCTTGTAGATGTTCGGATAGATGTTCTGTATCCCCACAGTGCATACGGTAACTTCTCATGCCAATCTCGGTATGTATCAGTCATCTTTCTTAGGATCGTCTTCAAATTCTTATTAGCTGCTTCAACTGCCCCATTTGTTTGTGGCCTATACGGCGCTGACATGTGGTGCATGATCTTGTATTCTTCTAGTAGATCCAAAACCTCTTTCTGGAAGTGACTGCCATGATCGGATATCAACTCATGAGGGACCCCGTATCGGCAGATTATATTTCTTCTGATAAATCTGGCCACATCTTTAGCCTTCAATGTCGCATAAGACTCTGCTTCCACCCATTTTGTGAAATAATCAATTGCTACCAGGATGTATTGATGCCCATTAGACGCCTTCGGGGTTACTTCTCCAATAACATCTATTCCCCAAACTGAGAATGGCCAAGGGGTAGTCATGTTGTATAGCAGTGACGGCGGCACATGCTTCATATTGGCATGGATCTGACATTTGTGACATTTTCTGACATATTCATAGCAGTCCTTGTCCATAGTAGTCCAATAATATCCTTGTCGGATGATCTTCTTAGCTAACATGTGTCCACTCATATGAGGACCACACACCCCTTCGTGAATTTGCTCCATCATCTTTCTCGCACTGTTTCCATATAGACATGTCAAGTTGAATCCATTGTAAGATCTCTTCAATAGACTTCCACCACAAATCATGAACTGAGCCGAGAATCTTCTTATGGCTCTCTTGTCTTTCTCGGAGGCGCTTTCCGGATATTCCCCATTTTCAATGAAGTTCCACACGTCGGTGTACCACGGAAGTTCTTCTGCTTCTTCTATTTCCCCAATCATCTCATAAGACGGCTTTTTCCTTTGTTCAATCATCAAAGGAGTTAGCTTTATCCCCACAGGAATCTCAATCATTGACGCTAAAGTAGCCAAAGAGTCTGCTAGCTGATTTTCTTCTCGAGGCAGGTAGAAGAACGTGATATGCAAGAAACGAGTTCGTAAAGAATCAAGATACTCATGATAGGGTTTTAACTTCTCTTCCTTGACTTTCCAATCTCCTCGAACTTGGGATATGATCAAATTGGAATCCCCGAATACATCAAGTTTCCTTACCTCCAAAGTCAATGCGGCTTCTACCCCCAAGATACAAGCTTCATACTCAGCAGTGTTGTTGGTGGAAGTGTACTTCAGCTTAATAGAGAACGGGGTATGTGCTCCTTCAGGGGATACAAGGATGATCCCTACTCCATATCCTTTCTGGTTTGCAGCTCCATCAAAATACATTTTCCACACATCTTCTTTTAATTCCATCAATCCTTCGTCAGGGAACATGAACTCTCCTTCGTTTTCCAGATTTATCGGATGTTCTGCTAAATGTTCTGCGACAGCCCTTCCTTTAACAGATTTACTCGTAGCATGTATCAAGTCAAACTCAGATAGCATCAATGTCCATCGGGAGATTCTTCCGGTCAATGCTGGTTTTTCAAATAGGTACTTCAAAGGATCCATTCGGGAGATTAAAACAACAGGGAAGGCCAACATATAATGCCTCAGACGACGAGTGGCCCAAACCAAAGCCCAACATGTCTTTTCTAACGGAGAATACTTCAATTCGTATCCAGTCATCCTTTTACTTAAGTAGTAAATGGCTTTCTCTGTACGCCCTTCATCTCCTTCTTGGGCTAACATGCATCCCATAGCATTCTCTGACACGGATAAGTACAACAGCAAAGGCTTCCCTGACTTCGGGGGTGAAAGAACCGGTGGGTTTGATAAATAAGCCTTGATCTTGTCAAAAGCTTCTTGACATTGATTGTCCCATTCGAATTTCTTCCCTTTTCTCAACAAGCTGAAAAGCGGATCGCAAGTAGCAGTGAGCTTAGATATGAAGCGGCTGATGAATTGGATTCTTCCCAGAAATCCTCTTACTTCCTTTTCATTTGTCGGAGGCGGCATATCCATAATAGCCTTGATCTTTGTGGGGTCAACCTCAATTCCTCTCTGTGTGATGAGAAATTCCAGCAGCTTTCCGGTGGTAACTCCAAAAGTACACTTCTGTGGATTCAATCTCATTCTGTATTTCCTTAATCTTTCAAAGAACTTGGCGAGTGCTGTTAAATGCCCACTTCTTTCTTTGGACTTAACAATCATATCATCCACATAAACTTCTACCTCTTTATGGATCATGTCATGTAACAAAGTAGTAGCAGCTCTCTGATAGGTCGCTCCGGCATTCTTTAACCCAAATGGCATTACTCGGTAGCAATACGTCCCCCAGTGAGTTGTGAATGTAGTCTTTTCTCTGTCTTCGGGTGCCATTAAAATCTGATTGTACCCTGAGAAACCATCCATGAATGATAACAACTCATGCCCCGCGGTGCTATCTACCAGAACATCTATGTGTGGAAGCGGAAAATCATCCTTAGGACTAGCCTTGTTTAGATCTCTGAAGTCAACACATACACGGATCCTTCCATCCTTCTTTGGCACAGGAACTATATTGGCTATCCATTCCGGATATTGGGTTACCATCAGGAATCCAGCTTTCAATTGTTTCTCAACTTCTTCTTTGATCTTCAAAGTCCATTCGGGTCTCATGCGTCTCAACTTTTGCTTAACAGGTTTTGAATTTGGAAAGAGAGGGATGTGGTGTTGGACAATCTCTGGATCGATGCCTGGCATATCTTGGTAGGACCAAGCGAAAACATCTTTAAATTCTTTTAATAAGTTGATTAGTTCATTGCTTTCTTGTGAAGTGAGCGTGGTGCCAATATGAACATTTTGTGGATTATCTTCATTATCCAAGTTTATTAGCAAAGTTTCTTCAATAATCTTGCATGCAGATTCATTTTCATTTTCAATTAATCTTTGCAAATCCTCAGAAATTTCAAAATCAAGATCATCAGACACAGAAGAGTAAGCAAAATCCTCGTTCATTTCATTAACATTTTTGGGTACATCAAAAGCAAAAGCAGACTCAACATCATGGCTCATATTGGCCTTTACAGACTTCCGGGGAAATGGGGGAGGGGATTTGTTGACTTCCGATTCTATCACCCAATTGTTCAGAGCTCCCTCTATTGGCTTGATTTCTTTCACATTTCCCAGTGCTTCTTCGGCATCCATCAGCATGTTCAGCTCTTCATCCATTAGCATGTTCAAATCATCACTTGTCATCAGCTCAGCCCAGTCCTTCCTTTCTTTCTTGATAGGCGGAGTATACAAGAACGGATCCTCATAGTCGGAGAACTCATGTTTGAAGAAAATCTCAAATCCAGGCTTAATGTTCTTGGTAGCCGGATCATACCATGGTTCAGGGAACCCACAGAAGGGAAAGTCATCGCCTTCTTTCACGAAGTATCCATTCAGGATTCTTGGCCCAGAAACAACCATCGGCCCTTTTCCTTTTGTCATCTTCTTCTTATCTTCTTCAGTCAATTGATACCCAAGCCCAGATTTATCTTTCTGTTCGTGGAAGTTCGGTGGTTCAGTTATTCCTTGTTGACGACGACCTAGTCCCATTCCAGGAAAATAGTTCATCTTCCGCACCATATGAGCCACTTTAGGATTGGCATACTGGTCAAAGTACAATGGCATGACTTCAGGGATCCAATTCTGTCCCACTTCTTCTTGTAGATCTTTGGCAACCGGGTTTCCCTTCTCGAACATCTTTCTATATTCGCGTCCGGTGATGAACGGCTTCTTTTTCTTGATCGGAGTGATTTCTTCGCCCCAGACAGATGCATCAGGAAGTTTCTTCTCATAGCTGAGTCGATCCCAAACGGATTTCTTTTTCTTAGCTCCTTCATTTATCATTCCCACAAAGTTGAATCCTCCTAATTCATTTTCTTCTTCCGGTGTTTGGACTTCTAGCACAGGACCATGGCTTGTCCCTTCTTCTTTGATCCAGCTATCCCCAAAGATTGTTACCACATCCTCTTTCCAGATGAACTTGACTTTCTGGTAGAGAGTGGAGGCGACTGCATCATTCACATGTAACCACGGACGTCCCAATAGCATATTAAAGCTAGCCGGAATATCAATCACTTGGAAATCAGCTTCTTTGTTTAATGGCCCGACTTCAATTTTCAACTTAATCATTCCCACAATGGCCCTTTTGGTGTTATCATAGGCCCTCACAGTTTGTGTTGATGGCAAGAGTTCTGAAATAGACAACCCCATTCTGAGAGCTGTTTGGAGAGGACATACATTCAAGGCTGACCCATTATCTACCAAGCAGACCGGTACTCTATTCCCCAGGCAATGTACAGTGATGTAGAGAGCTCTGTTGTGGTGTGCCCCTTCCGGCGGTAAATCTTCATCTGTGAATGTGATTACAGGCTTACAAGGCTTTGAAGAGATCATGTTTACTAGATCTTCGGGAGTAGTATTGACAGAAACATCCAAACGATTGAGAGTATCGAGCATGGCCTGCCTGTGTTTGTGAGAGGTCATAAGTAATCCCCATACTGAGATCCAAGCTTGTGTTTTCTTCAATTGCTTTAGGATTTCATCTTCTTCTTCGCTCACGGCTCCTTTACCAGCCTCTTTTGCTTTGACGACTTCTTTCTCATTCCATGTTTCTTTTCCACGATTTTCTAACTCATGAGGCTTGAAATGATGTCCGGAACGGGTCAAGTGGTTTGCTTCATTGGTGATCCAGATAGACTCAAGTTCTTTGGCTAACTTTTCGGTGCCAACAGTGATTTTCCAAACAGAATCATTGGGGATTATGGTATTATTAACGGAATCATCCTCATCATCATACCACCAATCTTCTTCTTCTTCCATCATTGCAATAAGATCGTCATCTTTGATTTCAAGGTTCTCGACAGGCTTTAGCAATTCTTCTATCGGCTCAGTGCTTTGTTTCTCGGTGACTGCTTCTATGGGCTTTTCTTCCTCATACCAGATCGAGTCGTCGGTGATGGCATTGGGATCCCACCATTCAATCGTAAGATTTCCGTTGGCTATTTCTTCTTCAAAAGCCAGTGCTTCTTCGACCCATTCTTCCTCTTCCATATTCCTCAAGATGCAAATTGCAGCGTCTTCCGGAAGTTGAACATCCATAGCTGGTTGATTCGAGGATGTGATGTAGATCTTTGGGTTATAAATCTGAGATCCTTCTTCTACAAAGTTAACATTTGGCATGTTCCCCTTATGATTAGGGAGAGGATTCTTCTGAACATTTGGCTGAGAGGGAGGAGGGGAGATGACCCCTTTTTCAATCAAGTCTTCAATTTCATGGCGAAGTCTCCAGCATCTATCTGTGCTATGTCCACGGCCTTGATGAAAGTCACAAAAGAACTCTGTTTTGAAACCCGGTGGAAGTGGATTTGGCTCTGGTTTAGGTTCCAATTTCTGCAAGTACCCTTTTTCTATCATTCTTTCAAGTGCGGTGCTTAGTGGCATCCCCAAGTCGGAAAATTCTCTTTTCTCTCTCGACTGTTTCTGATTTTGACTTCCTCTTGCATTAGCCATACTTCGACGCTCTTTCTGAAAAGGCTGAGGAGATAGCGTGTTGACGTCAGCAGACTGATGATAGACTGGCCTTTCTGTCTTTCTGTATCGATTGCTCGTGTTTTCTTTCTTGATCTTTCCATCTCTAATGGCATCTTCTATCAAAGTTCCCACATCAAACAGCTGTTCGAAACTCACAATGGACTGAAATTCTAGCCTTTCCAAGTATTCGGGCTGTAGATTCTTGATGATCATTCGGACCTGATCTTTTTCCGCTGGCCTGCTAGTCATTTGAGCAGCTTTAGCTCTCCAACGAGTAAGGAAACCTGCGAAGGATTCCCTATACTCTTGTCGGGTGGTTTCTAGATCTCTTGCAGTTACATCAAACAACTGGTTATATGAATATTGAGCCACGAAAGCTTTGGCCAATGCCTCCCAATCTCTGGTTATGGCTGGTTCCAACGTCAAGTACCATGAAAGTGCTGCTCCACTCAAAACTCTTGGAAACAATAGAGCAAAGAGGTCAGATTCAATGCCCATAGGCTGCAAAGTTCCTACATAAAGCCTCAGATAGCTCTTCGGATTTCCAGTTCCATTGAAAAATTCAATATGCGGCATCTTAAACTTCTCTGGGAGTTTGGTTTTTGGAGCGTCACACAACCCTTCAACATCGAACAAATACTCATCCACCCCTTTGCTCTTTCTGATCACACTCTCTAGTTTGTCGATCTTGGCCAACTTGTCCTGAATTTCCTGATCTAGCTGAACCTTTGGTTGAACTGTCTCCCCAAAATCTTCTTCTTCATGATGCTCTGGAGGTGGTGGTGGTGGATTAGTTAGCTGCTCAATCATTCTCATCATAGTGGCAAGTTGTTCTCGATTCTGCTCCCTGCTCTGATCCAAGGCAGCTTGCATTGCGGCCAATCTGGCTTCCATATCCGCTTCGTATGTCATATCTTCAACCCTAGTCGACTCGGCTGTTCCTTCTTCTAACCCTGATCTGATCAAACGGCTGTTCGGAGCTCTGACCCAGAAAGGAGTACAACTTTTCGGTCCTATCTTTTCTTATCTGGTTTATTTAGGGATTTTCAAATAATCAGGTATCTTTATTGCAAAAGAATTTTTCAAAGAATGATATAAGAAGGTGGATTTACAAAGATGGAAATCATAAATGGAAAATCATTTCCTTTTTCAAAAACATTTTTCTTAAAATCAAAAGAAATCTTTTCAAGCTTTCAAAATTCTGAGGAAAACAAATCTTTTCTTTTGAAAGTATATTAGAGGCGTCGCACTCGTGAGTCGTATATGCAATGCTCGTGTAGTGCATGCAATGCAGATGAAATGCAATCTAATCTAAATGCAATGCACCTTAATCTAGCTTAGACCTAGCATATCAACACATAAGCACATAGGATTCCTTGAGTATGCTAATCACCCTACTAATCCAATCATTATCCAAGGATTTTGAGTTTTGAAATTCTTGATGGTTCAGGTTTGAAAATTGAAATTTTTCATGAAAATCTTTGAAAGAGATGGGGAGATTTGTAATTTTCAAAAGAATTTTTGAACCATCAATGCTTGTGGTGAGAAATCATGATTCTTAAAAATTGAGGTGGGAATTTTGAAATTCTAAGATCTGAGAGGAAGATTTTGAAATTGAATCATCATGATTTCTTGAAGACCAAAGTAAAATTTTTTTTTTTTTTAAATTCTCTAAAATCTAGGAGAATTTGAAATTGAATCATCAAAGTGTGATCATGATTTCTGGAAATAGGAATTTTGAAATTCTCTAAAATCTAAGGAGAATTTTGGAAAGATTTTGTGAAAGTGAATCTCAAAGCAAATTTTCAAAAGGGATATTCTTGGAATTTTCGAAAGACTTGGGGTTTTTCAAAGAAGTGCTTATAATTTCAAAAATTTTCAAAATTGTCCTCAAATAATGATTGGATGTTCGGATAAAGACCATACTATCCTAGAGGAATCCACCATACAAGGTTTGATGATGCCTTCGCATACACGTCCTCATCATCCACATAATCCCTTACGGGCAAGCGCAAGTAATTCATCACATTGTCCTAATCAAAGATGATAATCAAGATCCTAATTGAAGGGTTCTATAGAAACTATATGCAAAGGCCGGGTTTTAGTCTCATAAAGGGTCCATTAGCAAGCTCAGCGGTGTGGTTGACCGCCTCCCCGAGGGCGTGCCGTTCACACATGGGCTCTATATACCGCACGCGGTACAAGGCTAACGGTGACTACATGCTACCAAAACTCTTGACAAATAGAGGAAAGAGGGCCCTCTATCTTCAAGGCAATGATCTCAAGCAGTCGCGGTGAAAGAACAATGCAAGTGCAAATGCAGGCAGAAACAACATGATTATTGAATTAATAACAAGGATATTCTTTGGCTCAAGTCAAACCCTCGAAGAACAAGAAACCATCGGTTTCATGTTCAAATCCCCAGTGGAGTCGCCAGATTGTGGACCGTCGCGAATGGAGGAGGAGGTCCTGACGCTCTCCCTCGATAGTGTCCCGGGACGGATCCCAAGGAGCACACTTCAGGGAAAACTAGGACTTCCTCACGCGATCCTAGAGACAAAGAGTCGCCACCTAATTTTTATCGGGAATTAGGAAACCCAAGCTTGACTCGCCCAAAATTGAATAAGGTTACTCGCCCTTCATTACCAGAAACAAGGTTCGGGGGTCTTGGTACGAGAGGGGAAGGAGCCCAAGCAGGACTAAAGCACCCCCTCCTCGCCCTACCGAATGGTAGGCCTTGATTCAAATATCCTTGTTATTAATTCATAATAGATGTTGTTTCCTCAAACATACTAGATAGATATATACATGGCAAAAAGAAACATCTAATGAAAATCATTTCAAGAGACTAAATCAAGTAGAAAGCGGATGCTCATGCAATACAAGGGAGAAGTATACTCACAGTGGCTAGTCCCGCCCGGGACCGATGCAAATAAAGTAAACATGTCATGATATGTAAAGGGAACGAGAAGACTTACATTGGTTGACTCAAGCGGAGTCGCGAAAGCAAAAAGAATGTAAACGTGCAATGCAATCATGCAACAATCCTAGATAAGATGTCTCTAACAAATAATCATATAAACGGAGACTATCCTAAAGGAATTGTGTCGTTGAAATCAAAGTTGTAAACCTATAAAAATTCTAAGAGAAAGGATAGAGATAGTACATGATACATGGGCACTAAGCCACATGTAGACGAGGCAAACCACAAATCGAAGTCCGGGTCCGAGGCACTTAATTCTCTGCACTAAGACACCAAAGAATACCCAAAGCATTGCAAAAATACAAGCAAACAAATGATATGCATGATAAACAAAGAAAACATGTCATCAATCAAATTTCCAGATTCAGCAACCTCTAATGAATCCTATCAAAAGTGGTCTTAAACATGAGCTGGATAAAAACCCTTTTACAGAAAGTTAGATACATGTCTTAGGGAACTTCTCCAAAAAGTGGGACCTCAATATCAATTTTATTGTTTGAGAAATAAATGTTTTGGGAACAGTGGATCAGGACTGTCCACTGTTTTTGAAAAAATCATAATTAAATCTACAAAAATCATATGAAGCTCTATTTGGTGTCAAAAGAAAGCTATTTCATTGTAGTATATGATAAAAATAAACCCATGGACATTCCGTAATCACAAGGTTTCTGAAAAAGTGTTTTAAACAGACTCTGTTTTTCTGGAAATTTGGTATCATTTGACAAATGAATGCAAAACATAATAGAAGTATAATAGAAGTTCATGAATCATGTTAACCAAGTTGATTTAAGCTTTTGATCTCTCATCCATTTATCCTAGGTGATTTCTAAACCAAGTTTTATTCATCAATTGTTGTTGAGTGATCAAGGTATGACCATTTTGTATACATAATCATATTTGTAATTAAACTTAGAAAATTCCAGAATAGTTGTATCAACTTTAAACGCTTAGAAAACGATCCTAACTCGATCGTATGCTCACGATTTTACATCGGCATATAGATATATGAGTTAGGAATCATCCCCAAAAAGCGGAACGTCGATAACTATTATAGATTTTCTGAAATTCAAGCACAAAGAGACGATGTTCAAATCTGTCAACCGATTTCTCAACAATTTCTAAAAATAGTATATGAATCCTAAAAGCTCTCAAAACGGACCGGATGAAAGCTAATTCATCAAAGTTTACCCAGAAAATTTGAAATCCATCAAACTATGGGTTTTGATGGACCAAATCTAATGGACAAAACCAATCTGCTTTGCTGAATTTTTATCTAGTTCATTTTAAAGTGTGAGGAAAACATTTTAGTGATAGTTGAAGCTTATTAGAGAGATCAAACTCATAGATCAACTTAATTATCATGATTCCCAATCAATTTAGCCCTCAAGTTCTATGAAGAACTTTTAGATCAAGGATCAAAGGGACTTATAAATATCATGTTGGAGATGAAATTCAATAGGAATTCTAGGTAATAGGAATAATCAAGAGATAGGTATGAACATAGAAATCATCCTTCTCATAGATCATATTTCCAAACCATCATGGAATTCAAAATAGATATATGTATATATATATAATCATGTATGTATGAATCTAAACTAAAATTGAAGAATGAAACCAAAATTGAAAATCAAAGTGAAAAACAATCTCTAATTGTAAATTATCAATAAAAATCAAAGAGATTTGGATCTAACTATGTGAGTGTGTGAAGAACATGAGAGGAAGAAGATGAGTGTTCTAATAAGTAGAAATAGAACTAAGTTAGATCCAAATCTTATAGATCTATATATACAAAGTAGGAATTAGAGATGAACTATAGTGTTTACCTCTTGGAGGATTCTCAATTACAAGACCAAAATTGATTTGAAGATCTTCTTCTTCAAGTGTTATTCAAGTGTTCTTCAAGCACTCATCCATGGAAGTTGAGGGAGGCAATTGATGTTCAAATTGTGGTCTAATTAGCCTAAGTTAATCTAAATTCAATTCATAATTTTCTCTCTCTAGAATTCACCTAAATTGAAAGTATATTCAAAGTATACTTATCTCTCTTGTATGTGCTTCTATGTGTGTTTGTATCTCCAAGTATATTCAAGTGTATCTCTTCCAAGTGTCTAGTGTGTTAAGATGTGATCTCATATGAGATGTATGAGATCTTATATAGAGTTTTGAAGACTTAGCTCTTAAGTTTCAGGGTTAAAACAGGATTTTTAGAGCTTAAAAGAGGGTTAAAATGGCCATTTCGGAGCCTAAACGCAATTTCCAGGCAATTTCCTCGCAGTGGGAAGCTTCTAGAAGGGTCTGGAACTCAAAAAGCTCCGTGGAGGACACAAATGGAAGTGGCGGTTATGGTGGGACCCACCACCCCCATACCCAAAACCGCCATTTACTATTTGGGTCCCTCTGGTCACCCACAAGCTCTGTTTTAAATTTCATGCGCACTGCTTTTCCAGATTTTTGTAAAAATGCTTTTTGGTGTCCGAAATCGTCCGTTTACGTACCGTTGGAAAGCTGTCAGGTTGAATTTCAGTATAAAAATATTTCCAGAGGTTTTATAATGAGAATTGAAGTCCAATTGAAGTCCGGAAGTCCTCCGGAACTTTCGTCGTCTTTTTGAAATCAAATGACGTCTTTTCCAAAATTGCTTTCAAATGTGCGTCGATTTCGAACTTTTCTTTAAAATTGAATCTCTGGATACCTAGAATACTGCGTTTAGAACACTTAATGTTCATATAACCCTGAGAGAATATGAATTCTGAGAGATGATTTTGACAAAACCGGGATTTATCCATGGAAAAGGGCTTTTCTGAGCTTGAAGTCACTTTCCGAAGTCCGATCTTCTGATTGTGTGGAATCCAGTACCTTCCACGGGGTACTTTTCATCATCGAATCCTCCAAGACGTTGTCCACCCTAAATCCTATCAGTGTGGTCAAAATTGGGTGTCTACAATGGATTTTAGGGATTTCTTTTACTCCTCTATCATGAGCCAACCTAAGAGGCTTTAGCTACCTCTATTGTCTGTTTGGGCCTAAGTGGAGTTAGTGCCTCTGAGTATTGTAGGCACCCGGGTTATCTAAGAGTCTTACTCAGTTAATCCCAAGGCTTATAAATACTCGGTGTGACTTCCTGTAGTTTTGATTTTGTCTTAACCCCCAAGCTTTGGTTGAGGTAGGCGTTGCGGGAACAACTACTGTAGGGAGCCGACCTAGAACGTTGGTAGTTCCAAGGTCTTTTGATGCCTCGAGGGTGATCCTGAGGTCTTTGGGTGCCTCGAGTATGATCCCGAGGTCTTCTAGATGCCTTAGGTGTGATCCCGAGGTCTTCAAGATTCCTCGGGTGTGATCCCAAGGTCTTTGCAAGAGCTCTCTGACAAGTCGTGGAGCCTTATGCTATGATTAGGCAAAAGTATCACTGTAGTTGAACTCGTCTAGACTGTTGGAGTCAGGAGATCGGGTCGGGGCTGCCGGATTCTGACCGCTCTAAACTGGAAGTCAGGTCGGGGTTGTCAGACTCTAACCCTTGTGAATTGGAGGAGCTGCCAGAGCAACTGGACTCCTTTACATTATTCTTCCTGGGCTGTTCTTGCTTCTGCTTACTTCTAGAAGGCTCATCGCTTCTGTGCCAAGGGCCTTTGGTCTTTAGAAATTCTTCAGTGTCACTGTATTTTCCAACCCTCTCTACGAGTTCAACCAAGGTTGCTGGTCGGTTTTTGTGGAACGCCATGGCGCACTTAGTGTTGGGTTTGTGCCCTCAAACCATTACTTTCTGTATGAGACATTGACATTTTAATATATGGATATCAGCTTTACATTTTATTGTGTATGTTCTTTTCATGAGATGATTGTTAATCCTTAAGTATTATAGTAAGTAATTCGTGTGTGTATGAGATGCACACAAGTGAGATACGAATTACTATTCTTTAATACTTAGAATGTGTCACAGTGGATGATGAGACTGGATACCTCATCAAGTCTATACTGTAGCAGAATTAACTACCATTGGATGGAGTGATTAATCTCAATCACTAGAGTGTAGCTCTTAGTTGATATGCTAGTGCTTATAGTGCATTGACGGACCTGAGTTTCCTATTGACGCTTAAGGCTGTCAAACAGTCAATAGGAACTCATAACTTGTATAAGGTACGTGTTCTCAATCTTGAGACGATTATGAACACAGACTGTGGATATGACTGCTTTGATTTACCAATCAGTGAGGTCTATAAAAGATCAACACCTGGGTATCTTGGGTATGTCATGTTCATAGGGTTGTGAACATGCATTGTCAAGATAGAATCTACCCTCTGTTTCAGAGTAAGCATTCCCTTGAGAATGTCACCAAGTCGATTACTGAGTACTGTAGTCTGGTTGATAAGAGTTATCAACATGTTTGGTAATCATGAGAGGTGAATGGGACTCAAGGAATACAAGAAGTAATCATGATTCAGGTTGACAGTAACAGTTATCCGATTACCTGAATATGATTACGAATGCTGACGGTAGAGGGACATTAGTACACCATACAAGTCTAGTTATCGCTTCGGATATGTTCTTTTGCGTTGGAGTTCAGTTATCGTTTTATAGTGGAGTAAACTTTAACTGACCAGTTAGTTAGTTTGCTGATCAAAGAGTTTGGTCATGGTAATTAACAAACTGGTCTGAGCCAACAATAAAGAGCCTAGGAGGTCCCACTCTTAGCTCCGCCAGGATGCTTGGAAAGATGCTTGAGGATGATGTCCAGACAGGTTCGATCGATCGAAGATGTCTCGATCGATTGAAGTCTGAAGGTTCGATCGATTGAATATGGTTCGATCGATCGAATGTTCGATCGATCGAAGGCACTTCGATCGCTCGAAGTCTAAGTCGGTTCTGGGAATCTATAAATAGGGCAGCTGCGTTCTGGAAAAGGTTGTTCGTCGTTTTGAACGTCAGAAGCTGCAGAAACTGTTTTGGAGCCCCAAAACCTTCTCTATCCTCTCTATTAGGGTTCCCACCAACCCTAGTCTTTCTGGCAGGCATCCGCAGGAGTCATAAGGGTGAAGATCATCTAGTGGAGGCTGCTGGAAGTTGAAGATCAGAATTGGGTTCAAGACACTAAGGTATAACTCGTGTCCCCTCTTGTGCGCATCTGTAGAATTGACGAGTAGTAGATCCGGGCATGCCAATAAAGTTTCATAACTTGATTTTTCCGCTGCGCGTTTAATCTTTCCATTTAAACCTGTTTTTCCAACAATTGGTATCAGAGCCACGCTCGTTTGGATCTATAGATGCGTTTTTGGAACACTATTTTGATTTGCATGTTGATTTTAGAACTGCTTTGGAAACTGCATTGTCACAGATCTGTTTCTGCAGTGTTATCGCAGCAGTATACAAATCTGTGATTGCATTGGATGCAAGATGGGTTCGATCGATCGAATAATGTTCGATCGATCGAACGCTCTGTACTCGAGCGATCGAACAGGTTTCGATCGATCGAAACCTTCTGTTGTTCGAGCGATCGAATAGAGTTCGATCGATCGATACAGACTCTTTGTCAGGTTTTCTGTTTCACAGTTTTAAAAGTATTTTGAAATTAAAAGTTTAATTTTAACGTATTCTGCAAAATTTTTAATCATTCTGTGAAATAGAATGTTCAAGCGATTGAACAGTGTTCAATCGATCGAAGGTTCGATCGATCGAACGATCTTCGATCGATCGAACTATGACAGAGAAGTTAGATGCTGTTTTGAGTTCTAATTCAGTATGTAAAGAGTTTATATACTGTGTGAATCAATTAAGGGTTCCAATAGTTATATTTTGTTATATATATGCGTGGATGTGTGTTCAACTAACCTTTTGCAGCAAAAGATTAGTCGCTATCTCCTATGGCGCCAAGAGCATTTAATTTTGTGTTTGAATGTTTTTAGATTGGTGTGTTATTTTAAGTTTGGTTTGGTTTTAAGGCATATGTAAAGGGCGCTGCGACTTCAATCCTACGAAAAGGAAAGTCGCACCGGTTTCCCTAGCCTTTTATTTTGTTGTTGCTATTTCTATTTCTAGATAAATTGTAAGCTTCAAAAGAGGCATAGGTTCAATGTAATAGAATTAGAATATCCATGAAGATGGAGCAAGGAGCCGTTCCATGAAGATGGAGCTGGAGGCGATCAAACCAAAAGCAGGTTCTATGGAGATAGAGCCATGGGAGATAGAGGCATCGTTTGGATGTCTTTTATTTCATTTTAGTTTTTTGTTTTATGTGCTTTGTTTGTGATTGGCGTATAATACATTGTTGCATGCACGCAAAACAAGTTTTCTAAAATAAAATTCAAAAACCGTTTTCAACACATTAGTAAACATTAGATGTTTATGGGAAGTGTGTAGAAACAGATTTTCTCAAAAAGCAAAATCCTTTTTTTACTAAATCTAGTGGGAGAGGGTCTTATTAATTACACCCACGATCTTCCATTAACGGTTCACTGTAAGATGAGTGATGCATTCTGTGTCACCTCGCCAGGGGTGATCATTCCATACGGAGGATGCATTACTCATTTGTTACTAGATGTGAACTTCTTTTGATAAGGATCAATCAGACGTGTTAGAGGGTGACCACCATACGGAGGCGCTACTTGAGACGGTTGTGATTGGATCCTAGTTAATGGTACACACTAGCTAAGCTATGGATAAGGGATCCCACACGGGGCATTATTCAGAAACTTAGAGATCAAATAGGTTCGGAAGTCATAACTTGTTTTGCAAGAGTTGCATAGCGGATAAGTTATGATAAATTGAAAGATCGAACATTGACCACCACACGGAGGCTTTATTCTTTCGTTTCGATATTCCGGCGACTTAGTTTTAAAATAAGAGTTTTAAAAGGATTCTTTTATTTCAAACTGTCAAATTCTGATATCCATATTTATTTTGTTTTGATTTTTTCAGTAAATCATAATGTCTGGATCTGCATTTAGTCCACTTGCCACCATACTCACTCAAAACAAGTTAACTGGAAACAACTACACTGAATGGAAACGTAACCTTGATATTGTGTTAACTGCGGAGGATCACATATATGTCCTCACCACCCCAAGCCCTGAAGAACCCGCGGCAAATGCTTCGGCAGCTGCCAGACGCGAGTTCGACAAATGGAAGAAGTCGAATGGAATGGCTCGTTGCTATATTCTGGCCTCAATGGCTGGTGTGTTGCAACATCAATTCCAATCGAATGATTCAGCCAGTGACATTATCACATCCCTGAAAAAGATGTTTGGGGAGCATGGCAGGCCTGCCAGACAGGTAGCTATGCAAAAGATAATGAGTGCAAAGATGTCGGAAGGGACTCCAGTCAAGGAACATGTTTTAAAAATGATTGGTTATTTAAACGAGCTGGAGACCCTAGGTGCCAACATCGATGCACAGACCCAAGTTGATATGATCCTCAATTCGCTGTCGCCTTCATTCGCTCAATTTAAACTTAACTATAATATGAATCAAATGAATTTTTCAATGAGCGAATTGATGAGTTCTCTTTTGGCAGCGGAAGGGGTGATCAAACCTGGGGTCAACGTTTTGAACGTTGAGAAAAGCGCTTCATCTTCCCGATCTGTACCGAAAGGAAAGAAAGGGAAGAAGAAGGCTGGCACTGGTGGTTCAAGTGTTGGACCGGTCCCTAAGATTGCAAAATCTAAGGGAAAAGGTAAGGGCAAAGGGAAGGTGGGTGGCCAAGGCAAAGGAAAGTGTTTCCAATGCGGTGAGAAGGGCCACTGGAAGAGGAACTGTCCAGAATTCTTAGCTACAAGAGTTCAAGGTATGATTGAATCACATGTGATTGAAGTAAGTTTTATAACGGATACTTCAAACACTTGGTGCATTGATTCTGGTGCGACTAACCATATCTGTAATTCATTGCAGGGGTTCAGATCAACCAGGAGGTGCAGTGATGGGGAAATCGTACTTACTCTAGGTTCTAGCGCAACCGTTTCTGCTGTTGCTATAGGAGTCGTAGTTTTAGAATTTCTAAACAATAAAGTTTTGATTTTATCAGATGTACTTTACGTCCCTTCAATGAGACGTAATTTAATTTCAGTTTCAAATTTATCGAATAATGGTTATTCTTTTCATTTTGGAACTGAAGTTGTGATTAAAAGAAATGGTTCTTTTATATGTTCTGGTGTTAAATCAAATGGTTTATATGTGATTACTCCCAATATTTCTAAAGATTCTTGTATGGAACTTAATAACTCAGTGGTAACTGTACCATCTAAAAAGAGACCTTCCACTAATCCAACAAAGCTTTGGCATATGAGGCTTGGTCATATCAATCTAAATAGGATTGGCAGACTAGTCAAAGAAGGGGTCTTAGGCGATTTGGTTCTCGAACCAATAGAAGTCTGCGAGTCTTGTTTAGAGGGTAAGATGACCAAAAGGCCCTTTCCTGCAAAGGGCAATAGAACCAATGCATTGTTGGAATTAGTTCATACTGATGTGTGTGGACCAATAAATATTAGAGCAAGGGGTGGTTATGAGTATTTCATAACATTTACTGATGACCACTCTAGGTATGGATATGTGTACCTAATGCAGCACAAGTCTGAAGCCTTTGAAAAGTTCAAAGAGTTTAGGGCTGAAGTGGAGAAGCAATTGGGCACACATATTAAGGCCATTCGATCTGATCGAGGTGGCGAGTACCTCTCTAATGAATTTATTGATCACCTCGTACAGAATGGGATTCTGTCACAGTTGACTGCACCTGGCACGCCTCAGCAAAATGGTGTAGCGGAGAGAAGGAATCGGACTCTTTTAGACATGACTAGGTCAATGATGAGTTATTCTGAGTTACCTTTATTTCTTTGGGGTTATGCTTTGGAAACCGCTGCTTACATACTAAATCTAGTACCAAGCAAATCTGTTCCCAGGACACCACGAGAGATGTGGATTGGGCGCAAGCCTTCTTTGCAACATCTCCGGATATGGGGATGTCCGGCACATGTGCTAAAAGGAAAGATGAGCAAGTTGGATTCTAGATCGGAAGTATGTTACTTCGTGGGGTATCCAAAGGGTACTTATGGATGGTATTTTTATGATCCAAGAGAACAGAAGGTGTTCGTCAGTACGAATGCTATTTTCTTGGAGGATGATTATATCATGAACCATAAACCTAAGGGAAGGATAGATCTTAGAGAGATAGAAGGAGAGCCCTCAGTCCAACCCGTAGTTAATAACGATGTAAATCAAGAAAACACCACTTCTTCACCTATTTCCGCACCAGTACCTCGTCGTAGTGGGAGGATTATCAGCCAGCCTGATAGATACATGTTCTTAGGAGAAGTTTTTGAAGCTGTCTCCATAGAATCTGAATCTGATCCTACCACATACGAAGAGGCAATGGCTGATGTTGATTCAGCTCATTGGGTTAAAGCTATGAAGGCTGAATTGGAATCTATGGATTCTAATCAGGTCTGGGATCTTGTAGAACTTCCAGCCAATATTAAACCCATTGGCTGTAAGTGGGTCTACAAGAGGAAAAGAGGATCTGATGGAAAGGTTGAGACCTTTAAGGCAAGGCTTGTTGCGAAAGGTTATACTCAGAGGGAGGGCATTGACTATGAGGAAACCTTCTCGCCGGTGGCCATGCTCAAGTCCATCAGAATACTCTTATCCGTTGCTGCATGCCTAGATTTTGAGATCTGGCAGATGGACGTCAAGACTGCATTCTTGAATGGCAATCTTGAGGAGGACATCTATATGCAACAACCAGAAGGGTTCATAGCTGGTCGGAAAGGTAACTTGGTATGCAAGTTGCAAAAGTCCATTTATGGGCTTAAGCAGGCATCCAGAAGTTGGAACATACGATTTGACCAAGCGGTCAAATCGTTTGGTTTCATACAGAATCTGGATGAACCTTGTGTATACAAGAAGAGTGAAGGGAAAGTGGTGGCTTTTCTTGTGCTTTACGTTGACGACATTCTACTCATTGGAAATGATGTAGCGGCATTGTCAACGGTCAAGGTTTGGCTAGCTAGTACTTTCGATATGAAGGATCTAGGAGAGGCGAGCTATATTCTTGGGATAAAGCTCTTTCGGGATCGCAAGCGAAAGATAATGGGATTATCTCAAGCTGGTTATATCGATAAGGTGCTAACTAGGTTTTCAATGGATAATTCGAAGAAAGGTTTGTTACCTTTCAGGCATGGTTTAGCGTTCTCCAAGGACCAGTGTCCAAAGACACAGGAGGAGAGGAATCGCATGACAGGAGTTCCCTATGCTTCTGCAGTGGGAAGTCTCATGTATGCGATGTTATGCACTAGACCAGATATCTGCTTTGCCGTTGGCATGGTTAGCAGATATCAGTCGAATCCGGGTCCAGAGCACTGGACAGCCGTTAAGCACATTCTTAAGTACTTGAGAAGAACTAAAGATTACATGCTTATGTACGGTGGTAGTGAGTTAATTCCAGTGGGATACACTGACTCGGACTTTATGTCAGATAAAGATTCGAGGAAGTCGACGTCCGGTCATCTCTTTACCTTGGGAGGTGGTGCTGTCAGTTGGAGGAGCGTTAAGCAGAAATGCATTGCAGACTCAACTACAGAAGCTGAGTATGTGGCTGCTTGTGAAGCCGCAAAGGAAGCTGTTTGGCTCAAGAAGTTCCTTATGGAACTCGAGGTGGTACCAGCGTCGCTGTCGCCTATTACGCTTTATTGTGATAATAGTGGGGCAGTGGCTCAGTCCAAGGAGCCAAGGAACCACGGAAAGGGAAAGCACGTAGAGCGGAAATATCATCTTATCCGAGATATTGTTCAACGTGGAGATGTGACTGTCACCAAGATTGCCACAGCTGACAATCTTGCTGATCCGTTTACAAAGGCCTTGCCACAGAAGGTCTTTGATCGTCATCTAGATAGTCTAGGTCTTAGATGTAGTTCTGAATGGTTATGAGTGCAAGTGGGAGTTTGTTGGGTTTGTGCCCTCAAACCATTACTTTCTGTATGAGACATTGACATTTTAATATATGGATATCAGCTTTACATTTTATTGTGTATGTTCTTTTCATGAGATGATTGTTAATCCTTAAGTATTATAGTAAGTAATTCGTGTGTGTATGAGATGCACACAAGTGAGATACGAATTACTATTCTTTAATACTTAGAATGTGTCACAGTGGATGATGAGACTGGATACCTCATCAAGTCTATACTGTAGCAGAATTAACTACCATTGGATGGAGTGATTAATCTCAATCACTAGAGTGTAGCTCTTAGTTGATATGCTAGTGCTTATAGTGCATTGACGGACCTGAGTTTCCTATTGACGCTTAAGGCTGTCAAACAGTCAATAGGAACTCATAACTTGTATAAGGTACGTGTTCTCAATCTTGAGACGATTATGAACACAGACTGTGGATATGACTGCTTTGATTTACCAATCAGTGAGGTCTATAAAAGATCAACACCTGGGTATCTTGGGTATGTCATGTTCATAGGGTTGTGAACATGCATTATCAAGATAGAATCTACCCTCTGTTTCAGAGTAAGCATTCCCTTGAGAATGTCACCAAGTCGATTACTGAGTACTGCAGTCTGGTTGATAAGAGTTATCAACATGTTTGGTAATCATGAGAGGTGAATGGGACTCAAGGAATACAAGAAGTAATCATGATTCAGGTTGACAGTAACAGTTATCCGATTACCTGAATATGATTACGAATGCTGACGGTAGAGGGACATTAGTACACCATACAAGTCTAGTTATCGCTTCGGATATGTTCTTTTGCGTTGGAGTTCAGTTATCGTTTTATAGTGGAGTAAACTTTAACTGACCAGTTAGTTAGTTTGCTGATCAAAGAGTTTGGTCATGGTAATTAACAAACTGGTCTGAGCCAACAATAAAGAGCCTAGGAGGTCCCACTCTTAGCTCCGCCAGGATGCTTGGAAAGATGCTTGAGGATGATGTCCAGACAGGTTCGATCGATCGAAGATGTCTCGATCGATTGAAGTCTGAAGGTTCGATCGATTGAATATGGTTCGATCGATCGAATGTTCGATCGATCGAAGGCACTTCGATCGCTCGAAGTCTAAGTCGGTTCTGGGAATCTATAAATAGGGCAGCTGCGTTCTGGAAAAGGTTGTTCGTCGTTTTGAACGTCAGAAGCTGCAGAAACTGTTTTGGAGCCCCAAAACCTTCTCTATCCTCTCTATTAGGGTTCCCACCAACCCTAGTCTTTCTGGCAGGCATCCGCAGGAGTCATAAGGGTGAAGATCATCTAGTGGAGGCTGCTGGAAGTTGAAGATCAGAATTGGGTTCAAGACACTAAGGTATAACTCGTGTCCCCTCTTGTGCGCATCTGTAGAATTGACGAGTAGTAGATCCGGGCATGCCAATAAAGTTTCATAACTTGATTTTTCCGCTGCGCGTTTAATCTTTCCATTTAAACCTGTTTTTCCAACACTTAGTGTGTAGAACTCCTGAGGATTATAATGGCGACTATTTGGTTTAGATTGCGGACATGAAGTTTCTGTTGGTTGAACAGATTGGTATAATCCTTCAACGACTCTCCCCTCCGCTGCCTACAGTGAGCTGGGTGTCAGGTTGCGACCGGTCGACCATGCTTATGAACTGGCTAATTAATTATTTGCTGAGCTCCTTGAAATCTTTGACCGATCGAGGCTTTAGAGAGTGGAACCATTGCACGGCTAGGCCTTTTAAAGTACTGGGGAAGGCAAGATAGTACAGTTCGTTGGCACTGGAGGCCAGGGCCATCTGAGCCTTATAGGTCCGAACGTGGTCGACCGGGCTTCCCAAGCCGTTATAAGAATCTAAATAAGGTTGTTTAAATTTGCGCAGGAGGGCAAACTTTGAGATTTGGCTAGAGAACAATGACTCTATCTCAGTATTGATAAGAGTAGTATCCTGGCCCAAGTCTTTGGCCATGCCTTTGATCTGTTTTTCCAAATTCCTTATACAAGCCACCACACCTTCCCGACCAGTATCTGGGACGCAGTCGGGTTAGTGAAAGAGGCTTCCTTCTCATAGCAGTGGGCTGTCCCCTGGGATTGGGCTTGGCTATGACTCCGATTGATCGTGTTCCTAGGATCACCTCGGTCCTCAACCAAGTAACCCTAGACCGATTCTTGAGAAATATGCTCCTGCCTCTCCTCTTAGGCAACGGGCCTACCGTGATGTCTCTGGCAACCTCAACGCCGGACGGGTTGACTCGGGCACGTTGTCTGGTCAAGATCGGTTCTCGACCATGCGCAACATTCTCGGGCTATTTCCCGGCCACTAAAGGATTGCTTTATTGGGCCAGTATGGCTTCGATCTGCTATTGGGTTTCACGCTAGATCTTCAGAAGTTGTATTAGAGTTACGGTGATCTGCTCAGGTGTTAGGAATGATGTGGCCAGCACTGGGGCCGGTGAAACTTCTCGGTTAGCTTGCTGCGTAGCCTTCTTCGGAGGCATGACTATCAGCTAAGAGATTTATTTTTCGAGAAATCTGTTGTTTCCCACAGACGGTGCCAAGCTGATGATGCAATTTTATGGGTAAGATGAATTAAAGCAGATCAAGGAAAGAGTAGCAGTGAGAGACTCATTTTGTATGTGGTTCGGCCCTGTTAATGAAGGAACCTACGTCTACATGTGTGTCTGAGCACGTACACTATACTATTAAAAAGTTGGGAACCCTTGGTGAACCAACAATAGTTTGGAGCTACCAGAGGTCGGTCGGGCATGATTATGATTGCTATAGGGGTGCTATGCAGATTGAAAAGTCGGTCCCCTTCCGTGGGGGTGAATGGTCTCTTTTATAGATGTAAGAGACCTACTAGAACAAGGAAATTATACAGTTTAAGTAATACAATCTAATTTAGGATTGATTGGCATCAATCGTGGGGGTTTTCTAATTGGATTAGGATGCAACTTGCACTTTCCATTAGTCTTCTAACTTGTATAGGAAGCTGTTTGGAACATTCTGGATCACGTCTTGGGGCTGGGCCATGATGTATCCCTATCGGGCCACGCCTGCGTTATAATCCCGACCTATCTGGTCGGGTCCCGGGTTGCTTGGTCTACCACTCGGGACGAACTTGCCGACCTGTCCTGGTCTGTTTAGGAAACTGTTGGAGCCGAGCTATTTGGGATATACCTCTGAGCTAGCTGACCTATCATCGGGCAGTATTGTGACCGGACAGGATGGGGGCCGGTCGCTGGGTAGAACTACTAGATCATATAGTAGAGCCAATTTTGGGTGTATCAACATATATATAGGAGAGGTGAGAGAGGGAGAGCCACACAAAATAAACTTGGTGGCAAACTTCAGCTACTTTCAATCGATTGAAAGTGGGTCCGATCGATTGAAATGTGACCACGTGATGGATTTAGGTCGGCAGAGTTTCAATCGTTTAAAATGGTTCAATCGATTGAGAAAGACACAAGTTCAAACGATTGAAAATGTTCATTTTATTGAGAAAGGTTTTGTAGGAAAGGTGAACACAAACATACTGAATCTTATTTATACACAAAAATACCAAAGCACAATGAAAATCGCGAGTATTACAGAGCGATAAACATAATTGGGACCTCCAGTTTGACAATCTTGAAAATAGTAACCTACCCCACGACCGTTTCTTCCTAAAAATCCTCTCCAAAATCAGGGACATAAATTTTGAAAGTCACAAATGGATTTTCAACATTGATAGTGACAACCATTTTCAACGTTCTCTGGAATAACAAACCTAGGGTTTTGTCTGTAACTCCGGCGAGGAAGACCGATTGTGAAGGAGCTCAAGCTAGGGAAAACAGTCAGATTTCGTATACTTGGGTACTCATATTGTGAAAATGGGGAAGAAATATTCAATGATTTGGGTGTAGTTTGGGCTTTAAATGTTCTATAAATTTTGTAGAAAGAATGTACCATAACTTTGTGTGTATTTTGGTGTTCTTAATTGTTAACTTCTTGCTATTTTGGTTTTATTGAATATCACAAAACTCTAACACACTATGCGTTGGGTGGGATGGGAACACAACACATATACCGAAAAGTTAGGTTTTGGAATTCCTTATTAAAATATAGTTTTGTGAATTTCACATTCAAAAGCACAATTGCTTTCTTAGTTGAGGAGTTGCAACTATGTAGTTTGAATAAGGGTGGTTAATGTTTTTGTTAGTTTTAGTGGTTACATATTGTTTGACAGTGTGTGTATATAAAAATGGAGGGAAAGTTTGTGGGAAAATTTTTGAAAATTGCTTTTAAGTTTTGTCTTATTAACAAACCAACACAAGTGATTTTTAACTTGTCCCACATTGGAGAATTAGAAAAAGTTGGAAAGGTATATATAAGTGGAGGTAGGAGTAAGGGTTGGGCCCCTTGGGGGTACCAAGTTTTGTGAATGGGAAGGACCTAGGCCCAGTTGGGTTTACAACAAAATACACATACACGCACCACCGCCACCCCGCTCCGCCCCATTCCGAGCATGGGTTGGGCCCTGGGCCTACTCATATATATCTTTTTATGCAAAAGTTTATTTTGGAAATAATTTTTTTTTTCTAAAAGAGTTTCAATTGGACTGGTTAGTTGGAGACCTAGTCTCCCTCAATCTCATCCACGTTTTATCTCTAGATTTTTTCCAATGTTAGAGTCATATTTTTTTCTCCACATTTTCTCTCCATCAATGTCTTCCCCAAACGTTGTATTTCTAACGTTCTTTTTCCAACGTCCAAAAATTACTTTTATATAAATACAAACACTAGTTTCAGTATTATTAATTCCAACCAAAGAGAAAAACAAAACAACTTCAATGCTACAGAGAGATATAAAGTTTTTCAAAAAAAAAATTCTTCTGTGATTCCGAGCAATCAGTCATGAAAGGGTGTGGGTTTCTAGTTTTCCCCCGTGCAAGGAAAATTGAAGATAGAGGCTATTTATGGGCTGCTTTATCCTGGGGACGTCGTGACCTTAATCTAAACTGCTTGCATAATTTGGGCAGAGCTGCGAAGCATCTTAAAGAGAACGACATAGTCCGGGACTCATACCAAGAAAAATGTCAAAGGCTACTATTATTTGGTGATATTGTTCTTTTCAGTTTCTGCAACAACAATTTTAAGGCATTTTTACATGTGCCATGGATTCTACTATGCTCCCTGTTGCCCCTGAACTCACCTTTCAAATTTGAGGGCCTTCACTTTAAACAGTGGAGGATGAAAATGATTTTTCTTAACAACGAAAAAATGCACTCTTTTTGTCTTTCTGAAAAGCCCACTGCTTCTGAAAATGATACTATTGCTCAAATTAGAGAGTCTGAAATTTGGAATGAAAATAGCTTTCTTTACAAAAATTATATTTTGGATGGACTCTCTGACAATATTTATGATTATTATTCCAACTGTTTTTCTACAAAAAAAAGTTTGGAATGCCCTTCAGAAAAAGTATGACACCGAAAGGCTGGAGCAAAGAAATGTGCAGTCAGCCGTTATTCGAAATACCAAATGACGAAAATCTTTTGAAAATTACTTTTAAGTTTTGTCTTATTCACAAACCAACACTAGCAATTTTTAACTTTTCTCACATTGAAGAATTAGAGGAAGTTGGAAAGATATATATAAGTTGAGGTTGGAGTAAGCCCCTTGGGGGTACCCAATTTTGTGAGGCGGAAGGACTTAGGCCCAATTGGGTTTACAATAAAACACACACATGCGAGCGCGCACCGCCGCCACCCCGCCCTGCTCCGTTTCGTTTCGGGCTCGAGTATGGGTGTGAGTTGGGCCTTGGGCCTACTCATATATATCTTTTTATACAAAGTTTATTTTGGAAATAATTTGTTTTTTGAAAGAGTTTTAATTGGACTGGTCAATTGGAGACCTAGTCTCCTCAATCTACTCCACATTTTATCTCTAGATCTTTTCCAACATTAGAGTCAGATTTTTGCTCCACATTTTCTCCCCTCAATGCCTTCCCCAACGTTATACTTTTAACGTTCTTTTTCCAATATTCAGAATATATATATATATTTTTTATATAAATACAGAATCTGCTTTTAGTATTATTATTTCCAACCAAAGAGAAAAACAAAACAATTTCAGTGCTACAGAGAGAGACACAATTTTGAAAAAAAAAAATAATTCTTCTGCGATTCCGAGCAATTAGTTCTGTAAGGGTGGGGGTTTTCCGATTTTCCTCCGTGCAAGGAAAATTTGGGACAGATTCATATTTTGGGCTGCTTTATCCTGGGGACATCGTGGCCATAATCTGAACTGCTTGCACAACTTAGACAAAGCCGTGAAGCATCTTAAAGAGAGCGACATAGTCCGCGACTCGTCCCAAGAAAAACGTCAAAGGCTCCTGTTATTTGATAATATTGTTCTTTTTTAGTTTCAGCAACAAAACATATTTATGTTGTTACTATTTTAATCAATTATTATTCTAATGACTTTGAGAAGTTACAAGCATATAGTTCCATTGAACAATTGAAGGTTTTTTTTTTTTTTTCAATTATAAAATTTCATTGAACAAAGTTTCAGACTTGAGAAAAACGAAAAGGTAAGGAAGGTAATTATAAGTATAATTAGTTAATGTGATGTTATTACTATTTTTTTAATTGATTTAATACAAGTTTGAAGTGGTGACGCCTTACATAATAACATGATTCTATTTCGTAAGAATTATATGTAAGATTTTTTTCATTTTTGCTAAGGCTGGAAAGTGTTGTATTTATTAGAGTTAGCTTATTAGAATTATTAGTTTTGTTAGTTTTAGGGTAGTTTAGTCTTTTACTTTCTATTAGGCTAATACTGTATACCTAGATATACTATTATTGTCTCTTCTTTTCTATTGTATTCATTTATTCAGTTTTTGTGTTATGAGAAACTCTACCTCTCTTTTCTCTTTTTCCTTTGTTGTTTTCTTGATTATTTAATATATATTTACAATACTGTCATAAGAATTGAGATTTTATAGTTATAATTAGAAACATTAGCTTAGCTACATTAATTTTTAAGACGAAAAGGTATATAGATGACATTGAAATCATTAATTAGTTTTAGATGACTTGAATATGTTTTAACTAGTCCGAAATTCGTGCTATGCATGAGGTTGTATACCCAATTAATAGTTTGTGCACTTTGTTTCTTTCTCATGAGGGTGGAAAAAAAAAAAGAAAGAAAGAAAGAGGAAAAACTGTTATACTACATTAGAACAATATAAAAAAATTGTTACAATGGCAAAAATTATGCAACTCAAGCATAATTATACAATTCACGATAACATGAATCAAGTATTCCCACTAAATGAATAACATAAAAATAAAATTCAAAACAAAGTGATATGATAAATTGTAATAGATGACCTCTAGTATCTGAGTAAAGACCTGGACCTTTCACCGTTTGTTTTTACAGAGTAGTGAGAAAGATAGATAGAGTTAGAGAGAAAGATGAAGAGGTGGGGTTTGTTGTTTCTATCTCTTGAGCAAGAATAGACAATGGGAATTAATATATATATATATATGGAGAATGCTAACTTACAGCACGCCGCCCTTTTAACGACGAAAAAAATACTTTTAGAGAAGAAATTTTTCTTAGCTAAAAGTTTGAGTTTTTAGCGATAAAAAATTTCAACGCTAAAAGCTTTTTTGTGTCGCTAAAAGCTAGTGTATGCGGTGCTAACCTACAACCACCGTGCTATAGGTTAGCAGCCCCCTGTTCATATATATATATGTGTATATATATATATGTGTTTCTTATTAAATCCAGTACGTTTCAATAAAAAAAAAAATTTATTCAATTCTTTGAGAATTTAATTATTTTTAAAGAATGCCAATTTAGTTGATTAATTAGTCTTGATTTTTAAGAAATTTATGAAATTATAGAGAATCCCAACAATCACCAAATTATAATTTCCAATTGAAGTAAGAGTTTAAATGTAGAGTTTCAAGCCACGTACATAAACATACTTAACAGTTAACATACATTGTTCTATAATGCTGTGTGTGCAAATTAAGTTTCTTGAATATCGGAGAAGAGTTTGACCATATATATTTGGATTTGTATTTGTATATATTTTGATTTGACTCTTCAATGTATAGAATATAACAAATCAAACAAAAAGAGAAGGAACTAGGGGTGGGCAAATAGTTTAGTTAACCGAAATTCGATTCGAACTGAACTAAATTATCATTTCGGTTTAGTCAATTCAGTTAAAAATTTCAGTTCAGTTTCAAACCGAACTATTTTTTTTTTCAGTTCGATTTTCAGTTGCACTGTCCCAAACCGAACCGAATCGAATCGAATCGAAAAACTGATTTTTTTTTAGTTTTTATGTTATTAATATATTTTTATACACAACTATATATATTACAAAAATATAAGTATAATATATATAAGTAAATATCAACATTTGTTTTCTTTGTAATATGAAAGAAAAATGGGAAAAAAAACATATAAAAAAGTTGTGAAAAAGAAAAAAAGAAAAAGAAAAGAAAGTGTAGTTTTTTCAAACTCAGTTAACCAATGTCATGCCGCGGAGTAAGCCAAAAATAGAGAAAAATAAAATTTCCCTTATGGTTCCGTGGACACGTGACTAGTTTGTTAACCGTCCTGTCCTTCTAACTCCGCACAATACAATCATAAGGGAAATGTTAAAGCATAAGCATGACCTAAATTTATCAGAGTATAAATACAGCAGCGGAAAATTAAACAAGTGTTACAATAACTTCAATCTTAATACAAGAGACCATACTAAACTATTTACATAAGCTTAAAAACTTGAGAAACTATCTATCAGATCTTCGGTAAGGCTTTATCCTCCTTGGCTCCACGGCACTGCATCCTGAACTCTTCTATCTATCTCCAAACCTGCAACACTCTGGGCATAGGAATGCCCGGGGCGTAACTTGTCGTCAGCCTTGGAACAAGGCTGAGTGAGAGTCTCAACCGCACAATAATCAATAAATACAAAACATCTCTCGACTCACGTCATAGTTTAGTATCTTAAGATATGGTTAATCTCTTATCAAAAGACGCATTCTCACCACAGGCATAGCAGAGGCCTCAACAAAACAGGTAGACAGATAAACATAATATCATAGAATACATTCTTCTTATTTTATCCTCGTGCGTGCAAATGCATGACCGATGCGACTTACTCCCAACCCTTTTTCAAAGACACTTTCTTTTCAAAACAAATACTTTTCGAAACCATTTCATTTCAAAATCAAAACTTTCAAAAACCAGATCATTTCGAACCAAACCATTTTATTTATCAACTCAATCTCATCGTTCACTTTCTCTTTCTCATCCACTTGACAACACATGGTACATCAAGGATAATAACATGCCATAATAGTCGATTCATACTTATTCCCTTGATAGGCCACTGGACGTCTTCACGGCGCACACTATCTGTAAATAATGGAACTGGCACATGGGACGTCTTCAACCATGTGTATACTCTCACCGGTCATCTACACGGCCGAGAAGCATATTAGAGCACTAGCCGGATATCTTCTACGATACATGGGACATCTTCAACCACGTATGCGCATCACCAGACGTCTTCAACAGCGAGAGGCGCTCTAGGAACCCTAACCATCCATGTCCACCCGGCTCGTCAGCCGTTGATCCATCGGATCCAACATTCACATCTCTTTCACATCCTCATCAAACACTTCTTTCTTTCATACAACAGATGGTGACACATGTCATGAAATGCACGTGCGTCCACTATCAACACTCACATGCAAATCTACTCTTATTCCTTTTTATTATTAACATGGCATGCATTATCTATTTCGGTCAACAACATCGTAAAACGTACATTTAACAGATAGCAGCAGAAACGTAACATATAGAACATGGATTTGATACCAATAATCATATAGATAAAACCCTTAACATGCTCACGTATGCGATAGCACTACCATAACATGCTTTGCATAGCCATACAATTAATGGAATACATGTAGCATCATAAATCAGCATATTACTTATACAAAATATCACACAGATAACTTTTAAACATCTTATATTAATCTTATTAGGATTAGAGTGAGGTTAGGAAACTCACCTCGGGTTGCCGATCCTCAGAAGTAGCTAAACGTCAAGTTCTACAACAACAAAAAAAATGGAAGAAACAATAATAAAGAGTGAGTGCAACTACAGGGGCAAAATGGTAATTTTACCAAATGAGGTTATAAACCTCAAGGTAGTGATCTACGAGTCATTCTAAGTCCAACGCCATTGACTAGACTCAAATCGGAGTCTGTCGCGTTTTACGGGGTAATATGTAAAGCTTACTGCACTAATGCGGCCCTAAGGACAAGCTGTATTTTCGACCGAGTCAAAAGATCATCATTTTTTAAGGAAATGTTCTAAACATTATTCTAAGACTCTGGGAATTGACAGCGTAATTTTCGGAGTCCTAGATTATTTATTATGAATTATTGAAGATAACATGTACTCGAAAATACCCAAAAAGGGATTTAAATACATAAATATACCTATACTGTGAAATCAGTACTTTGAAATATTTTTAATAAATAATAAATGATAAAATACACTATGGGTACTTTTCTCATAATTTTCGGAGTTCATTTGGTATTTTTAATAATTAATATACTCATAAAATAGCTCCTTATTAATTATTAAAAATACTAGACTATAATATTATAGCTTCATAACTTACATTATATAATAAAATAGTCCCAGGGTCATTACACTAATTTTCTATAATTTATAAATATATATAGGTATTTAATATCCATTTAAATACCCTTAAAACTATTTATATTATACTTATAAATTACTAAATAATTAATAATCATATTATTACCATAATATAATTATACTCAGTACATTAGGAATATTATATAATGATACTCCATAGCTTGAGAGTATTTATAAATACATATAAGTATCTACTATTTATTTAATTACCATTTAAAACTAATATTTATTATTTATTTAATATGTACTAAATAAATACTAATTATATTTTCAGAATAATATAATTACTCTCAGAATATATTAAATGTTATATAATAATATTCCATGATTTAAATGTACTAATAATACATTTTAATACTATTTATAATAATTAAAATCATTTAAAATCCATTAATACTAATAATAGTAATAATAATAATCATAATAATAATAATAATAATAATAATAACAATAATAATAATATCTTAGACCCGACGGGTAAGACCCGAACCGACCCGAGACTAAACGAGTAACCCGTTAATACAAACAAAGGGACCCAACCAAAAGACCCATCGGGTCGAACCTGACCTCAACCGAACTAATTTGGATAGTCCATATCTACTCACAACTAAACCCAATCTAAAACCCATTCGGGTTGGACCTAACCCGAACCTGAGACCCACTTCTACTCACAATCCTACCCAGTCCAATAATCCGTACCTAACCCAGACTCGGACCAAACCATGACCCACTCCTAGACACAAGGCGACCAGCCCCAAAACACGACGCCCCAACCCGATGCCAAACGACGTCGTCCAACTTAAGTTGTCCCATGGGTTAATTTAACCCAGTCCAAACCCAAACCCTGACCCACTTGCTCACAAATCCCAACCTGCCCCTTACCCGACCCTAACCCCGGTGTTATAACCCGAAGACCCAAACAAGTCTCCTCTCTTCTCCGGCGAGATAAGGCCGCCGGAAATCGGGGCTCGCCGAAAAACCTTCCAATGCTTGTTTCTTCCTCATCTCACCATGAAAATGGACGACATCAATGCCAAAATGACCGGTATTAGCCCCTCTACCACATACAAGAAGCTAAATATCAGGTTTATTCACTTTGAGGTCTTACTAGGTGATTATTGTTTCGGCCAAAAGCAAGAATAGTGGCCTGCATGGCCTAGCAAATGCACCTTACTTCGAAAGCTGTTCACAGGGGATCTTTTTGGGTTCAAGGGGGTCACAATGGTATAGCTTTGGGGTGTTTTGGTTGAGATTGGAAAAATCAAGCTCTCAAGGTGGAGCTCTAATGGCCGCCGGAGTTCATACAGAGCCTTAAGCTCTGTTTAGGCAACATGCATGTGGTCCTAGGGATGCCTAACTGATATGCAAGGGTCCGGAAATGACAATGGGGGTTGGGTTTTGCCTTTGGTAGTTTAAATCTTCTCCGGTCTCTCTCTTTTTCCTCTGATCTTCTTCTTCTTCTTCGTCTTCTTCTTCTTCCTTCTTTCTGGTCCACGTGGGTGTACTAGGTATGAGAAAGAGTGGACAGAGATGGTGAAGAAAGGGTGTATGGGTGTAAACAATATATGTGTGTGTGTGTGTGTGGTGTCTTGATCTCTTCCTCTCTAAATGCACTTTTACTCTCACTAACACTCTCGGGGTCTCTCTCTATATACAATCTGTATAGACAGATTGTGGGCTGGAAGGGAGGATCAAATGAGGGGGGGGGGGGGGGGGGGGGGGGGGGGGGGGTGAGGGTTATATATCAGGGGGATGAGAGGGAGAGCATCCCAAGCAATGTGTGCACAATGTGCACGGTTATGTGTGTGCTTGTGTGTCCAAGGGTAGATAGTTAGGGCACAATGTGGTGGTGGTGTGGGTCCCCCTTCGGTAATTGCACTAGAATGTGAGTATGGGTCCTAACTAGGTGCAATACTGAGAAGATGATCACAGGTACAAGTGTAAGCATGAACGGGGCTGTGTACGGGTTTATGTATAAGTCGTCTATATTTCTAACTAAGAAACTACACACGTCGAGTTTACGTCTATTCTAATAGGTACTAGGTTATTACTAACGTCGTCATCATCAAGACGATTACTATAGGATCCAATAGAGATTTCTAATTAAGGTCATCTTAATGGACCTTCTGTAACCCTAATCAGAGTGACGTCATTGCTCTATAATCCTACTTGGAATTTCCAAGGAAATTCAGGGTGCTACATCTCTACCCACCTTATTTGAGGATTTCGTCCTCGAAATCTAAAGATTGCTAGGTCTCAGAAAGTACAAGGTTCTAATCTCATCTCAGATTCTAAGGTTGTGAGGTTTCCATCAGATGATTCATCACCATATAAGATTCGAAGTTCTGGTATTGGGTATAGTACCTTCGGTCTTCCATTCTGTTTAGTGTTGGAATTGATTCACTGATCTACGAGCTCTCTTTCTAGATCTTGGTGGTGGTGGAGCATTGTTCTGAACTTCTTGTTCGGGGCAATCTTTGCGTACATGTCCAACCTTTCCACAATTGAAACACTGTGCCGGTTGTCCTATGAGTTGTTTTGGTGTTGTGTGACACGACTAAAAAGTTGTGCGCTCTTGTGCAACACCCAAGTATAGGTGATCGTGCAAGTAATACTGGATAAGTCCAGGTCGATCCCACAGGGAAGGCATAGGAATAATATATACTAAGTCATAACCTAAAGAAAAAGCAAAGATTAATGTAGGAGTGGAAGTTTTAACGAATCCTAATTAATAAAATTAAACTAAATAATAAACTAAAGCACAAAGAAACATAACTAATTAAACGGGTAAACAAAAGGTGCTGGAAACACGTGAACCCACATTGATCCTAACCATCTACCATGCATACTCATTAATGTTCTATGGAGTTCATTCCTCTTCAGTATTCCGTATTGTGCTAAAGATAAAGAATCAATAGCCCTTTCATGACCGGGACTATATCATCACAAGTGATTTAAAATACTTGGAAGACGGTTTAAAACAATGGTTATTACTTGCACTCTAAATGGTGTTCGCATTCAAAGTGGTTTTCAAAAGTCATTGAAGAAAAGGCCTTAAGGCTTTAAGTTTCAAAATTTGATGACAGATTTCTAAAACAGAAAGTCATGGAATACTTGAAAGAACCATCTCAGGAATTAGCAAGTTCGATCGATCGAAGCGCTCTCGATCGATCGAACAGCATCATCCTTCAATTGATCGAAATGTCTTCGATCGCTTGACTATGGCTCTGGTTCGATCGATCGAAATACCTTCGATCGATCGAGCCTAGGTTTTCTATATCATACATGGCAGAGGTTAAGAATCAATATTTCATCACATATTTCCAACGTCTAAACTACGGAAACATGATTAAACTAATGCAGGAATAACAAAACATAATAATCATAACTACTAGATTCATAAACAATCAAATAAAGAAAAGAGAAAGTAAAACCTGGAAATAATCTGAAATAAACTTGTAATAATCTTGAACTAAACTTTAATCTTCAATAATCTTCAATAAATCAATGAAAAAGAGGAAGAAAAAGAGGAATCTAGCCTAATCTACTCCTAATCTAACCCTAAAACTACCCTAAACTGCTGTTCTCTGCGTTCTGGAACGTCCTCCCTTCGTCTGGCGTCAAAACGACTTATATATAGGGTTCTTGCAGAGTTTACGTAACTTTTGGGTGAAAATAAAGTTCTATCGATCGAGCTTAGTTCGATCGATTGAACTCTACTCATGGGCTTGAACTCCTCTGATTTTGACAGCTCTGCACACCGATGGGAGAATGGCCATAACTTTTCACTCGGACCTCGGATTGACCTCCCGTTTTCGGCCACGCGACCGTAACTCAAAGATCTACATTTTTTTTCTCTGGGGAAATCTTCCAAATCTGAAGTCGTCATTGTCAAAATTGGCATTTTCTCAGCTGCTTCTGTTGTTCTCCTCACCAGAATCACTTTCTTTAGCTCCACTTCATTGAATTACATTCTAATACCTATAAAACAACGCATAAACATATATTTTAGCATTAACACAATAAAAAGAACATTGTTATTAGAATGCACCTAAATATAAGGACGTTGGGGATAAAAGTATGCATAAAAGACCATATAATATGCTATGAATATGCATTTTTCACCACGAATCACACCCCCCAACTAGCTCGTTGCTAGTCCCTAGCAATGAAGCGAACTACATCAATGTTTATTTGAACTCTAAAAATTGAAAAAAAAAGAAAGAAAAAATCTTAACTCACTTTCGCAGGGATCGCGATTGCATTTAGCGTATGCAACAAGCCTTTAAACCCCTAGGATCCCCCTAGTGGACGAGTGTTGTCTCGTGAGGGTTTGCAGTGAATCTACCCACAAAATTCATGTTTATGGTAATGGTTCCCATTTACATATTTTCAAGAAATTTTCCTCTCATTTAGCAATGTGGTTAAGCTCAACAATCCCATGAAACTCTCTAGTATGTCATAGCCATGCAACACACACATTACAGTTAATCTACTATCAAAGTCATTAGAATATTACATTCCTATTAATCTTCAAGTGTGTGTGTGAATGGACAACCAAAATACAAAACTTTAATTTCAAAGCTCGTATAACCTAAGACACCATCAAGATGTTCATTTCGACTCAACTCTCACTAGGATTACAATCTCAAGATGAAATCACTCCGAATTAGGAGTAATAATTATCACTCATGATATGGAAGCTGTCAAGAGTAAATGTGAATGGAATCTAATGCTTCTCATATCTAAATAGAAAAATGAAAAATTTTTAGTACACAAAGTCTCATGAAAGGATACCTTTAACTAGAAGGGCGAGATAACTTGGAGAACTCTCTCATTACCTTAACTTCAAATCCAATTTACTTAAAATCATCAGGACTTTGAAAAAGAGGTGTTCGATTAAGAAGAAAAAGGTTCGTGATTTTCAATTGGGTCAAAGGATGTGATTGGAATGTCTACTACAATTTTCCAAACTTCCCCACATCTCCAATCTCTCTCTTCTTCTCTTTTTTTAATTTTTTTTTTCTTTCCCACACTCTTCTTTTTATTATTTTATTTTTTTCTTTTTCTTTTGTAACAACCATTGGCACTTTTTTTCCTTTTCATTCTTTTTTCTTTCTTTTCTTTTCTTTTTCTTTTTTTTTTCTTCTTTTTTTTTCATCAATTTTTTTTTTTGCCAACTTTCCCTTATTCACACTACCAAACTTCTTGTCAAGATAACGCATCCCAATCACTCCTAGGTAGAGGAAAGAAGCTCAAACTTGTATTTTGGAGTTGGACACATATTTTAGGATTGTAACGACAAGGCAATTATAATAAGGCTCAAGAGGTGAAGTAAAGGAATATCATAAAGGTAGGCCAAAGTTGTATTATGCATGTATGGTCAAACGATGGCCTAAATCATCTTCTAAGTTAATAGGATTATTCATTTCAGTAAATTCAAGAGCTCTAAATTTGGTAAATCCTGAACGTTCTCTTCTAGTAATCAGTCAAAATGAAGAAAATTGAGACTTTCAACGAGTGAATACGGTTTTCAAAAAGTAAGAGTAATTTTATAAAACCCTCAAAAACAAAGAATGGCACAAAAGCTCACTTGGGTTATTAGTCTCCACTACAGTCTCTCAAGACACCTAAGCTATGCTTACTAATCCATTTTAGCTAAGTAACAGGTTGTCATAACGTGCTCAAGGTTGTTTGAAGATTAAAAAGCATAAAACATACTATAACTAAAATAGTAAACAAACTATTATAGTGTATTACATACTAATAACATACAGAAAATAACACTAATGCATCATAACTAACTACATTAACTAAGAGAGAAATACAAGAACCATTTTATTATATTTTTAAAAATATATATATTAAAAATTTTAAAAATTTTGCAATTTTTTAATTTACTGAGTTACATGTTGCTAAGCAGGTATATGACACTAAAGCACAACAAAAAAGATATGAGGCATGCAATGACTCACTCCCCCCAACTAAAACTAAACATTGTCCCCAATGTTCTAAACTAAGCACATGGACATATAAAGTAAAGCGAGAGGAGGAAGGATGTTACCTCGAGACACTAATATCCAAATACATTTTTTTTTTCAAGTTACCTGCAAAATCATTAGTAGCAAAAAAAATATATATATATATATACAAAATATAATACAACTACTCAGTAAATAAATTCGGTTAATCAAGATTTTTATCATACAGTATTAACCAAAATTTTTGAGGATCTTCCCAGTGAAATAATTTAACAGTGAGAAGAATGTAGGGATCCTCATAAAATTACAACTCCCCCCAACTAATGTCAGGCTCAAGGTCAGAGGAGATGATGCAAAACCAATGGCTTCCAAATTTGTTGGGGACAGTTATAAGAGGAATACCACACTTTTTAGGAATTATATGCAATAAAAGATCTTTGGTGTTGGCATTTCGTATAACAGCCTCTATTTTAATACAAGGAGGTGGCCACGGTTCAATGAAAGGGGCAGGGTCTAAGTGGTGTTCTAATTTAGCTTCATTACCCTCCTCTTGTATTAGAACAGAATCTATAGAGATATGATCATATGAATTGTATTTCTATTCTATGTAAATAGTTTTGGACTGGACTTGGATAAAGTTATCTATTTGGGCCTCTATGTCATTATTACTCAAGAAAGTCAAGCAGTCTAGCAAATTACTAGCTTCTTGTTGAAGTTTAAGATCATCTAAAGTGGGCCTAATATTTTCCAAGTCCTCTCTCACAGAATTTTGAAATTTAAAATTTGGTGAAGAACATGTTCTAGAATCCTTACCATCCCCTTCCACAACACATTCTATTAGTTCAATATTAGGGTACACATGATTTTCAAGCTCGGGATGAGAGCATTGATTGATAGAGAGGATAGGTGATAGGTAACTTGGTGACACCACCTCTTCGGCCAAAAGAGGTGAGGGTTCATGAATATCACATGAATCACTACAAGGAAAAAGGCCTTTTATGTCACTTAAAAAGTGACATAAATAGGTATTTATGTCACTTTTTTTTTCAGTAAAAAGTGACATAAATGGAGGCGACATAAATGTTTTAAAAGTGACATAAATACTTTCGAAAAAGTGACATAAATGTTTCATAAATCCAACAAATTTGTTAATAAAAAGTGACATAAATACTTAAAAGTGACATAAATACCATTTTATTTATGTCACTTTTAACATAAAGTGACATAAAAGTAGAAAGTGACATAAATACCAAACAAAATTATAAAATCAAAGACTAAAAAGTGACATAAATACTTAAAAGTGACATAAATACTATTTTATTTATGTCACTTTTACCCTAAAGTGACATAAAAGTGGAAAAGTGACATAAATACCAAACAAAAATTAATACATCGAAGTCTTAAAAGTGACATAAATACTTAAAAGTGACATAAATACCATTTTATTTATGTCACTTTTAACCTAAAGTGACATAAAAGTAGAAAAGTGACATAAATACCAAACAAAATTATTACATAAGAGCCTTAAAAGTGACATAAATGCTGTAAAAGTGACATAAATACCACCCTGTAAAAATAATATATACCACCCTGTACATATATACAATACCATGCATGCACCCTGTACAAAATTAAATCCAACTCAATATTTCAACTACTAAATTTCATATAGATTCATCTCAATATCAACCAATTAATTAGAATGAACAAAAAAAATATACAATCGATCAGAGTCAAGTGCAAATCTAATATCATATATATACATATTACATATTCATCAAAAAGCACGAACAAACCTATGAAAGCAACAAAAAAGAATTAATTAGCCCAACAAAAAGTGTGGTTTGTTTGTTAGAACCTTCCATCAAAATGTGAAACTTTGTACCTACAAAAAAGATACAGATTTCATTAATTAGTTGTATATGATTAAAATAATAAAAGAGTAAAACTATGTTTGGGGGTTTCGAGAGACCACAATGTGTTCGGGGAACTAGGAATGATGAAAGAGTCATTTTTTCGCATTTTTTGTGAACCGTGAATCCGTTATGCAATCCGTTAGTTCCCGTAAGTTTATTTAGGCATGTTTGAGGTGCGTGTAAGGTTTCGTGGCATTTGGTTAAGCGGTTTACCGATTCGCTACTCAAAACCCCAAAAACTAACTTTTTTTTCAAGCCTAAGTGACTAAATAGTAATTTTTTTGCATTTTTTGTGAACCGTGAATCCATTATTCATTCCGTTAGTTCCCGCAAGTTTATTGAGGCATGTTCGAGGTGCGTGTAAGGTTTCGTTGCGTTTGGTTAAGCGGTTTACCGATTCGCTACTCAAAACCCAAAAACTAACTTTTTTTCAAGCCTAAGAGCAACTCCAACGGGAGTTGTATATGGGTATCCATTTTAAATAACTGCCATTTTGGCAATTTTTGTCAAAAAAATTGAGCTCCAACGGAGGTTGCATATGGGTATGAAAAATGCATCCACCATGGTTGGGGACCCAAATTTATAGTCGATGGAGAGAGAAAGGGGGGAGATCCATAATTTGGTGGGAAATGTCAGACGCCACTGTTCATAGCAGTTGGGTTTCAATTTTGTTTGCAACGGCTATAAACAGTGTGCTACAATTGAAATGTTTACTGAGAAATTCAAAAATGATACACACACACACACACACACACACACACACACACACCAAACCACCCACTAAATGTTTACTGAGAAATTCTCATATTTACTGAGAAATTCTCAATGTTTACTGAGAAATCCTCAATGTTTACTGAAAAATTTCTCATAGTTTAGTGAAACATTTCTCATATAAATGAGAAAATTCTCATATTTACTGAGAAATTCTCAATGTTTACTGAGAAATCCTCAATGTTTACTGAAAAATTTCTCATAGTTTAGTGAAACATTTCTCATATAAATGAGAAAACTCTCATATTTACTGAGAAATTCTCAATGTCTACTGAGAAATCCTCAATGTTTACTAAGAAATTTCTCATAGTTTAGTGAAACATTTCTCATATAAATGAGAAAATTCTCATATTTACTGAGAAATTCTCAATGTTTACTGAGAAATCCTCAATGTTTACTGAAAAATTTCTCATAGTTTAGTGAAACATTTCTCATATAAATAAGAAAATTCTCATATTTACTGAGAAATTCTCAATGTTTACTGAGAAATCCTCAATATTTACAGAGAAATTTCTCATAGTTTAGTGAAACACTTCTCATATAAATGGGTGATTTGGTGTGTGTGTATCATTTTTGATTGAAATTACATAGGAAATTCAAATAACATGCGAAATTGAAATTACAACGATCTAAAACGTAATTTAAAATTAAACAAGTATATAAACGTTAAATATAATCAAGTTGTTACTTTTTTTTTAAATTCAAAAATATGAAAAATAAGAAATGGATACTCAATTTGGTTACCATGGTTGGAGTGCTTTTGTTCAAAAGATCCATTTGAGTATCCAAAATCACTATTCAAGGACCCAAATTGGTGTTTTGGATACTCAAAATGCAAACTCCCATTGGAGTTGCTGTAAGTGACTAAATTGTCATTTTTTTCGCATTTTTTGTAAACCGTGTATCCTTTATGCATTCCGTTAGTTCCCACAAGTTTATTTAGGCATGTTCGAGGTGCGTGTAAGGTTTCGTGGCATTTGGTTAAGCGGTTTACCGATTCGCTACTCAAAACCCCCAAAACTAATTTTTTTCAAGCCTAAGTGACAAAATAGTCATTTTTTCGCATTTTTTGTAAACCGTGTATCCGTTATTCATTCCGTTAGTTCCCGCAAGTTTATTGAGGCATGTTCGAGGTGCGTGTAAGGTTTCATGTCGTTTGGTTAAGCGGTTTATCGATTCACTACTCAAAACCCCCAAAACTAACTTTTTTCAAGCCTAAGTGACAAAATAGTCATTTTTTCGCTTTTTTTGTAAACCGTGTATCCGTTATGCATTCCGTTAGTTCCCGCAAGTTTATTTAGGCATGTTCGAGGTGCGTTTAAGGTTTCGTGTCATTTGGTTAAGCGGTTTATCGATTCACTACTCAAAACCCCCAAAACTAACTTTTTTTCAAGCCTAAGTGACTAAATAGTCATTTTTTCGCATTTTTTGTAAACCGTGTATCCTTTATGCATTCCGTTAGTTCACGCAAGTTTATTTAGGCATGTTCGAGGTGCGTGCAAGGTTTCGTGTCGTTTGGTTAAGCGGTTTATCGATTCACTACTCAAAACCCCCAAAACTAACTTTTTTCAAGCCTAAGTGACAAAATAGTCATTTTTTCGCTTTTTTTGTAAACCGTGTATCCGTTATTAATTCCGTTAGTTCCCACAAGTTTATTTAGGCATGTTCGAGGTGCTTGTAAGGTTTCGTGTCATTTGGTTAAGCGGTTTATCGATTCACTACTCAAAACCCCCAAAACTAACTTTTTTCAAGCCTAAGTGACAAAATAGTCATTTTTTTGCTTTTTTTGTAAACCGTGTATCCGTTATGCATTCCGTTAGTTCCCGCAAGTTTATTTAGGTATGTTCGAGGTGCGTGTAAGGTTTTGTGGCGTTTGGTTAAGCGGTTTACCGATTCGCTACTCAAAACCCCCAAAACTAACTTTTTTTCAAGCCTTAGTGACTAAATAGTCATTTTTTCGCATTTTTTGTAAACCATGTATCCTTTATGCATTCCGTTAGTTCCCGCAAGTTTATTGAGGCATGTTCGAGGTGCGTGTAAGGTTTCGTGTCGTTTGGTTAAGCGGTTTATCGATTCACTACTCAAAACCCCCAAAACTAACTTTTTTAAAGATTAAGTGACAAAATAGTCATTTTTTCGCTTTTTTTGTAAACCGTGTATCCGTTATGCATTCCGTTAGTTCCCGCAAGTTTATTTAGGCATGTTCGAGGTGTGTGTAAAGTTTCGTGTTGTTTGGTTAAGCGGTTTATCGATTCACTACTCAAAACCCCCAAAACTAACTTTTTTTCAAGCCTAAGTGACTAAATAGTCATTTTTTCGCATTTTTTGTAAACCATGTATCCTTTATGCATTCCGTTAGTTCCCGCAAGTTTATTGAGTCATGTTCGAGGTGCGTGTAAGGTTTCGTGTCGTTTGGTTAAGCGGTTTATCGATTCACTACTCAAAACCCCCAAAACTAACTTTTTTCAAGCCTAAGTGACAAAATAGTCATTTTTTCGCTTTTTTTGTAAGCCGTGTATCCGTTATTAATTCCGTTAGTTCCCGCAAGTTTATTTAGGCATGTTCGAGGTGCGTGTAAGGTTTTGTGTCGTTTGGTTAAGCGGTTTATCGATTCACTACTCAAAACCCCCAAAACTAACTTTTTTTCAAGCCTAAGTGACTAAATAGTCATTTTTTCGCATTTTTTGTAAACCGTGTATCCTTTATGCATTCCGTTAGTTCCCGCAAGTTTATTGAGGCATGTTCGAGGTGCGTGTAAGGTTTCGTGTCGTTTGGTTAAGCGGTTTATCGATTCACTACTCAAAACCCCCAAAACTAACTTTTTTCAAGCCTAAGTGACTAAATAGTCATTTTTTCGCATTTTTTGTAAACCGTGTATCCTTTATGCATTCCGTTAGTTCCCGCAAGTTTATTGAGGCATGTTCGAGGTGCGTGTAAGGTTTCGTGTCATTTGGTTAAGTGGTTTATTGATTCACTACTCAAAACCCCCAAAACTAACTTTTTTTCAAGCCTAAGTGACTAAATAGTCATTTTTTCACATTTTTTGTAAACCGTGTATCCTTTATGCATTACGTTAGTTCCTGCAAGTTTATTGAGGCATGTTCGAGGTGTGTGTAAGGTTTTGTGTCGTTTGGTTAAGAGGTTTATCGATTCACTACTCAAAACCCCCAAAACTAACTTTTTTCAAGCCTAAGTGACAAAATAGTCATTTTTTCGCTTTTTTTGTAAACCGTGTATCCATTATGCATTCCGTTAGTTCCCGCAAGTTTATTTAGGCATGTTCGAGGTGCGTGTAAGGTTTCGTGGCGTTTGGTTAAGCGGTTTACCGATTCGCTACTCAAAACCCCAAAAACTAATTTTTTTTTCGAGCCTAAGTGACTAAATAGTAATTTTTTTGCATTTTTTGTGAACCGTGAATCCATTATTCATTCCGTTAGTTCCCGCAAGTTTATTGAGGCATGTTCGAGGTGCGTGTAAGGTTTCGTTGCGTTTGGTTAAGCGGTTTACCGATTCGCTACTCAAAACCCCAAAAACTAACTTTTTTTCAAGCCTAAGAGCAACTCCAACGGGAGTTGTATATGGGTATCCATTTTACTGAAAAATTTCTCATAGTTTAGTGAAACATTTCTCATGTAAATGAGAAAATTCTCATATTTACTGAGAAATTCTCAATATTTACTGAGAAATCCTCAATGTTTACTGAGAAATTTCTCATAGTTTAGTGAAACATTTCTCATATAAATGAGAAAATTCTCATATTTACTGAGAAATTCTCAATGTTTACTGAGAAATCCTCAATGTTTACTGAAAAATTTCTCATAGTTTAGTGAAACATTTCTCATATAAATGAGAAAATTCTCATATTTACTGAGAAATTCTCAATGTTTACTGAGAAATCCTCAATGTTTACTGAGAAATTTCTCATAGTTTAGTGAAACATTTCTCATATAAATGAGAAAATTCTCATATTTACTGAGAAATTCTCAATGTTTACTGAGAAATCCTCAATGTTTACTGAAAATTTTCTCATAGTTTAGTGAAACATTTCTCATATAAATAAGAAAATTCTCATATTTACTGAGAAATTCTCAATGTTTACTGAGAAATCCTCAATGTTTACTGAAAAATTTCTCATAGTTCCCGCAAGTTTATTTAGACATGTTCGAGGTGCGTGTAAGGTTTCGTGGCGTTTGGTTAAGCGGTTTATCGATTCACTACTCAAAACCCCCAAAACTAACTTTTGGTTAACGTAGCGTTCCTCTATTAAATTAAACATATGAGAATACTATGCTCAAGGTCAAGAACTAACCACTTGAAATCTCACTAGAAAATTGCAATAACTATTCACAACTAAAACACTCCAAACTTGCAATAGCAAAGCGGGCTTCGAAAAAATAAATAATAGAAAAAGCAATTTTGGACATATGAAGATGCATGTTTATTGTGATATAAGCAAGTTAATTACCTATGCTTTCATTCGGGTATATGTTCCACAACGAAATCTATGAACTCAGTCCGCATTTCGTTGATATCTTCAAGTGTGTAAGTTTTTTTATCACACAACCTTTTCATCTAAACAATTCAAAACAAAAGTTAATTAATGATCATCAAAAAACAAAAAAGATGCGAAAAGTTAATTAATGATCAAAACTCAATAAAAAAAACAAAAACCTTTTTCTCAAGGGAAAGAGAAGGATCCCCAATCAAGTCTCTCATGAACATCATCAAAAAGTATCCGCATTCAACACCCCCTTCTTGTTGTGGACACTATATTAAGTCTCATAGAGAAAACTTTAGTAGTTAATATTAAAGAACTAAACGAATCATTTTAATTCTTATTTACTTGCCTTTGGGATTTTCCAAATAGGCTTTGGCATTCTCATTCCATCAATATGCAGTGATACGAGCGCACTTCAAGGCAAAGAGTTTTGAATTAATTGCAAACATGTTATAGACAATGAGGGAAAATTCAATAAATAAGTCTTTACTCACGTATTGATATGTAGCTTCACTTGTTCACTCGGTTTAGTCATACTTTTTGGATAGAACCAATAACACTCCATGATAGAGAGATCGATGACAAGTAAGACCCAATGAAACCTGTGTAAGTTAACATAAAACTTAACATTTTCATATTGAAGATTATTATGCATTAAGAAGAAAAATGAAATAACTTACGCCGTTTGAATGTTGTATGGAATAAAGCACACATGGTTCCTCTTTGCATTTTGCAATCTTTCCTTAACCAGTTTTCTTTTTGCTTGATGTGAGGCAGTATTGAATGATTCAGAATTGAAAAATATAACAGTTCTCTGAGACTTTTCAAGTTTCAAATACAAAAGCCTAAACCATAAAATAAATAATTAGTTTATCAAAGACAATCAAATAAGACAGTAGAAATTAATTTCATCTCTTACCTCATGTACGCCTTAATACACGTGACATCTAAGGGCTTCATCTCACAAAAATCGACCAAGTCTTGCTTGAAAATATAGCATTCGGTAGTATCATCTCCAAACATCTCCTTCTCTATTGGAATTCTTATTTGATTAATCTCCGTGGTTGTTAACAATTGGTTGAATGTATGAATAACTTCACATCCACTTCCATCTTTCTTCTCACTTTCTTTCAGGACACCAGCATCATCTTTCGTCTTACTTTTTTTCTGGACACCAGCATCATCATTTTTTTCTTCCTTTTTTTCATAGTTAAGAAAAAGATCAGTTAAATAATGCGTTTTAATTTACTATCTTTTTATATCACTTAATTAGTAAATATTTTACCTCAACACCAATGAGCACAAGCTCTTTAGGCCAAGCAACAATTGACCCAATAGCATCTTTAATTTGTGTCATCTCATCACCAACCGGTATAGGGAGTGCAACATTTGAGAAAATAGCTTCCGTTACTTTACTAATAGAGACACGTACATTTTGTTCTCCCAAACTAACATTATGAATTTTCTCATGAGGTCCACTCTTCTCAAAGACCATCCCCACTGCAACAATGTTGTTTGTGGTGCCAATTGCCAACCTGCATCTCTTTTCCTATAATAAATACGACCATGCCAAATTTCAAAATCCAACAATAAAATTGCAAGGATAACACTCATTTAAAAAAAAAATACATGCCTTTCCAATACTTGATACGTGAGGTGATGCATGTTCATGAGCCTTTGCTGTCCCATCAATTTTTAACTATGCATAAAAGAAAAAAAAAATTAGATTCATCGCAAAAAAACCCTAAAATAAGACATGATATAGAATTGTACAATGATTTCCATTACCCTTTTTGAACCTGATTCACTCTTGCTACCACTTGTACCCCACATTATCCTTTTCGAAGAGAACTCACAATTTCTGTTATCACTTTTTTGAGTATTGGAAGCAACCTTCTCAGATGAGTGTCCCTTAAGCAATTGGTGTTGCAATTGACTAAACTTTTGTTCTGCCTCTATTCTCCTTTGTTGTTCCTCCTTCAATTTGAACTCCAACTCATTTATATATTTTCTTGATGCACGTCTAGGTAGATTAAAGTAGTTGGAGGGGGTGACTCCAAATCCTAGACCTCTCACATGACCGGAGGGCTCGGAAGTGCCCAATGCCATACTAAGGATGTCAGAACTTCCTTCTATTACTACACTCCCATCCTCAACTTGTTTTTTCATTGTAACCTAGAAGGTTGATAAGTGTCAAGTATAAATATAGACAAAGCATATTTAAAAAAATGGAGAGAGAGAGAGAGAGAGAGAGAGAGAGAGAGAGAGAGAGAGAGCACAATGCTGATATTGATTGCAAAGTACTTACCACTTTGTCAACCACTTCCTTGGTAGCATCGTCTCCAAATCCGCCACCTTTTTTTTCTCGACCTTTTGTCCATAAGAAACTTCGATCATCTTCATATTTGGGTCCAAACTCCTCTTTCTATCATCACAATAAAGTGTAAAAAATATAATCAATACCTTTGCATTGATAGTATCATATAAAAGATTCTCAAAATTAAACCTACCAACTCTTCGGCCAAACCAGCATAGCCTTTCTTGCTCATACGATGATTATATATATTCTTTGCTCGCCTTTCACGTTGCTCCTTGCTTAGAACCTTATAATTACAAAACATAAGGATGGGAATAAAATTAGTATTAACGTTATAAAACCCAACTCTACTTTGCATACATTCAATAATTCTTTTGAATTATACCTTAAAATTTTCGGAGAGCCTAACTTTGACAAATTCATCCCATGTCGGTTGATCAATATACTTTTTATACTTCTGTGGCGGGTCTTTAAGAAGCTCGGGCTTGTCTTTAAACTTATTTATCCACTCTCTAGTGAGGTTTGTTTTGAATGCCCTCCACTTAGTAGCCATGGATGATAAGCTCGACTTTTTGGTGTTTGGGTCTACATCAAATTTAACCTTCAGATGTAGAAAGACAAGAATCAGTTAAACATAGAGAGATAATCCATCTTCTACGAAGTACAAAGAACAAATTCTATCACCTGTAGAGCTGCCCACAAGCTTCTTTTTAAGCTCTCTGGCACCTTGTGCCACGTTAAGTAAGTTATTGGCACAAAAGACTTCACCAATAAACCCATGAAACCTGCTAGCTTTTTTTTATGTGAACCAATGGGCTGTCCTTTGGAATTATAAATGATTTTCAACCTTTCTTCACTGTTGGTTATTTGCATCACATCCTTTAGCTTTGCTGGTCCTCGACCTTTATTACCAAAGGACATTTCTTCTGAATTTTTGTCGTTTTCCACCTCCATGATAAGATGAACACTTCACTGAGGCTGTAAAATTCAGAGATTGTAACACCAACTAAATGAAATAATTGGACTATACAACATGAATAAACTACAAATCCAATAATAAATGAAGAAATAAAACGATTCAACTGAAGAAATGAAACAATTCAAATGACACAATTCAATTCAAAAGGGGCATGTTAGGCAACATTATTAAACTACAAATCCAACTGAAGAAGTTGACAGAAACAAAAAGTTACATTATAGAACGGTCATAATGTAATAAGTTTTGTTGCTTTACAAGTGATCCAAAGGGTAAAAATGTAACTAAGATTTTGAATGGTCGATCCAAGTCCCCTCATCACAATCATCATGTGCATAAGTTGATGATGACTCATCAATCACATCGAAGATTTCAGCATTTGGGAGTACGTTAACGGAAATTTCATCTCCGATAAGGTCATCATCATTGTCTTCGTCATAATATTTTCTTTGAGGAGATGATAGAACAATTGACCATTTAGGATCCAATTGGTCAGGGGCATAAAAGACTTGTTTCGCTTGAGATGCCAAAATAAAAGAGTCTGATTTATGGCCCACTCTAGAAAGATCAACTGACGTGAAACCAAGTTCATCCACCTTGATTCCATTTTTACTATCAACCCAATCACACTTGAATACTGGAATCTTGAAAGAGATATAATCAAGCATCCATATCTCTTTAATCACGCCATAAAAAATCATTTCTGTAGTCACAGGTCTGGTATCCTTTGCGCTAGCAACCTGCAACGTCTTTGCCACTATGCACACTCCACTATTTTGGTTGACCCGTACATCATCACGGTCCTTCGTTTGATAACGAAAACCGTTAATGACATAGCCAGGGAATTTTACAACATCTGGGCGAGGTCCAAGGGCTATCCATTTTAAGGTGTCTGAGACTTGTTGCTCTGTTTCGACCTGATTTTTAAGAAGTTAATTTAGTCACAATTATCAAATAGGAGATATAATATAACTATATTATATGAATCATACCCTTGTACGTAACCAATCAATAAATGTACGGTTGTGCTCATCTTCCAAGAATTTTTTATTTTTCCCTTTACGAGGGTAGGCTTCTTTCAAGTACTCCTCATGTGCCCTATTAAGTTATTAATAATACATCATAAACCATTTTTAAAAAGTAACATAGGAATAAACATTCATACTAAGGAGAAATTGAAAAGTCTTTACTCTATATAAGGTTGAACATCATTTGTGTTATGTAACACATAAAGATGTGCCTGGTTCAAGGACACACGGTCAACTTCAATGACATTAGCTCCTCCGAAAGGTTTTTCTTCATTTCTAGCAAACGGAACTCCGATTGGATCTAGATCATTTAAGAACTCGGAACAAAACTCAATCGCCTCTTCTACGATATAACATTGGGCAATGCACCCTTCTGGTCGATTTTTGTTTCTCACATAACCCTTCAACACTCTCATGTACCTATAATATAAATCATGATAAAGTTAAAATTACCATGATGAGTACTTGCTAATGGTAGTAAATAATTAAATCAAATGTTTTAATACGCTGACCTCTCGGGTGAGTACATCCATCTAAAGAAAACCGGACCACCAAGTTCAACCTCTCTAACAAGATGCACCATCAAATGCACCATTATGTCGAAGAATGATGGTGGAAAGTATTTTTCCAGCAAGCATAGTGTGACCACGAGTTCCTTTTGGATTTCTTGTAGCTTCTGCACATCCACAACTTTGGCACAAATAGCATTGAAGAAGAAGCACACTCTGATAATAGCATATCTCACATGCTTTGGCAACACACCTCGTATTACAATAGGAATAAGTTGTTGCATTAAGACATGGCAATCATGGGACTTAAGTCCATACAATTTCAAATCTTCCATTGACACACGACTTCTAAAATTTGAAGAATATCCGTCTGGGACCTTAAGCTCAAGCAACGATTTGCACACCATTATTTTTTCTGCTCTAGTTAACGAATAACATGCTGGTGGTAGGTACGTCCTTGTCCCCTTAACTTGCGGTGCCAATTCTTTCCTTAAACCCATTTCTACAAGGTCCTTTCGACAATTAACTCCATCTTTTGTTTTCCCTGGAATGTTGAGTAGGGTCCCAATGATATTATCACAAACATTCTTTTCAATGTGCATGACATCCAAGTTATGTCGAATAGGCAGATGTTTCCAGTACTTGAGCTCAAAAAAAATAGACTTCTTCTTCCAACTTGTAACGTCAACATTGTGTGCATTTTCTTTCTTATTTCCTTTCTTCCTCTTCTTTGATGTTGATTTCTTATTTTTGAAATTTTTCTTTCCCCATGAAACCTTGATCCCCCCCACCTTTAATAATATCTGTTCACCACTCAATGGCTCGGGATGTGACCCAAACTCTTGATCACCATTAAAAGCCTTCTTTTGATTTCGAAACGGATGATTCCGTGGAAGATATCTTCTATGCCCTGTATAAATACACTTACTACAATGTGTCAGTCTACGAGAATATGTTTTCTCATTGCATATTGGACAAGCAAAATATCCTTTAACGGTACAACCAGACAAATTTCCATATGCAGGAAAATCGTTAATTGTCCATAATAACACGGCCTTTAAGGTGAAAGATTGTTTTTGATAGGCGTCATAAGCCTCAACTCCATCCTCCCATAATGTTTTCAAATCCTCAATCAGAGGTGCTAAATAAACACAACATTGTCAACATCGTAAACTTTCTCTTCATGCACAACCACGGTGGAAGGTTGTATGTGTTCAACATAACAGGCCAACAACTGTACCTAGTACTAAGGGTACCGTACGGATTAATTCCATCCGCTGAAAGTGACAGCCGTAGGTTTCTCGGTTCTGCTGCGAACTCGGGCCACTTAGCATCAATTATTTTCCACGTTGGCGAGTCTGCTGGGTGACGCAATTGACCATCAACTTCTCTTCCTTTCGCATGCCATGTTAAATCATTTGCCGTCTGGGCAGATTGAAACCACCTTCTAAATCTTGGAATGGGTGGAAAGTACCATAATACTTTGGCAGGTACACCCTTGTTTTGTTTATCCTTACTTTCTGTGGGCATATTTTTCTTCACCTTATACCTTGACACTCCACACTTTGGACATGTAGTTGAATCTTCATACTCATTTCTATAGAGTATGCAATCATTGGGGCATGCATGTATTTTCCTGTATTCCATTCCAAATGTCGACAAGATACGCTTAGCCTCAATGGTTGACAAGGGCAATTCATTATCTTCCGGAAGCATGTCGGAGAACAATGCCAAGACATCCGAAAAGCTTTTATCACTCCACCCACTCTTGGCCTTAATATTGAAGAGCTTCACTGTTGCAGATAACTTAGTGTGCTTCGTACACCCTTTATACAAAGGTTTCTTTGCATCTTCAAGCAATTTTTGGAATCCTTCATTATCACCTAAGGCACTTGCATTTACAGACTGAACCATTTCTATTGTTCTTGCAACATCATTAAAGGTCTCCTCTTCATCATCTTTGGAGATAGGCTCGTCTACATTGAAATTTGGCGGTATTTCATTCCGATCATCTTCCCCATGCCACTTCCATATGGTGTAGTTGGGATCAATACCGTATCTAGTGAGATGAAATTGGATCTCTTTCAGTTCTAACTTATAAAAATTCTGACATTGAGTGCATGGACACCGAATTGAGTTCAGATCCTTCGCACCATCTTCAACAACATTAAGAAAATGTTGAACCCCTTCCCTGTATTCATTCGACAATAGCCCTTTCTTCATCCAAGACCTATCCATATCCTAGAACAAAGAACGTAGCAACCTTTAATTTGCATGTTTTGTATATATAATCCTACTCCAACCAACATAAAAGAACAATGAATTCAATAAAAAAGGATGGGCCTTAAACTAATTATTGCTACACCATCTATGATGGTTAGAGAAATCCATCATAGAGCATAGAGTTCTACTGGGCTCATGAATTTAGAGACAGAAAAGAAAAAAAATCATAGAGCATATATAAATATATAGGGAATCGTCATGAGCACATATGCAAGTCAGTGCACATTTTTCACGTGAACGTACACAAGAAGTATACAAAACAGTGTGCTAAACATGTGCACAAACTATGAAAACTAGAGCATAGACATTTTAATGCAGTTTAAGTCATATGCCCAGAAAAAAGCACACGGAGAGGGTCTCATATGCGCGTGCTGCCCAAGCGCGGCTACGTGCCACAGAACGTGCCGGGGATGTTTTGGGAGCTACGGCCTGTGCTTTTAATGCATAGTTAGGCATAAGACTATATTTTAACACATTTGCACTGAAAAAAGCACGTAAAAGGGGTCTAAAAAATCAGTGTGCACGGGAGAGGTCTCATTCACCGTGCTGCTCGCATGCTGACACTGGGCTACTGTGTGCGCAAGGAAACAAAGGCCACGAAAAGAAATGCAAAAATACAACATAAGGATCTAAGATGAGTTATAAGAGAGGAAAGAGAGAGAGAGAGAGAGAGAGAGAGAGAGAGAGAGAAATATGTATACACAATTTGTTAAAGATATGATTATTGACAATTCAAAGTATGGTGATCGGTTAGTAAAGAATGGTTATCTACAAGAGTCCAAACAAGGCTAATGAGTAGCATTTCTACAAATCTTATCCTCAATTCTTATCTATCCAAGATTGTTACTGTAAAGACCCATATATACGTGTGTATTGTATGTATATATATATATATTGATGTGTGTATTTATGTGGCAAGTCGAGAGACTTGACTTGTGGACCCCACTCCCACTCTTTCCCACCACACAATTCCCCCCTCCCTTTTGTATCTCACGTTACTCTCTCTCTCTCTCTCTCTCTCGCTCTCTCTGTCTCTTTTACTTTTCTTTCTTTTCTTTATTTCTTTCTCTTCCTTATCTCTTCTCTAACTCTCTGTCTTTGTCTCCCCAACCGAGAGTTCTCTCTCTCTCTCCCTCCCACCCATGTTAATGTGCCCTTATATTGCAAGGAAATTAGATTTCTATGTTTAAAGTGTTGGGAATGAATTTGTGTGTGTTATTAGTGAACTATTGACATACTTTTGTGTTGGATTTTGCACAAAATGTGAAGTTATGTGTTTACCCTACCATGGTTGATGTTAAACAGAAATACTAATTGGTAGTAGTAAGTTGAAAATTGGAAGTGTTATTATTTTGTTATGTTCCTATAAAGCTTAAAAAGGGGCTTTTACAAACTAGGACTTTGAGGAGATAGATACAATGTTAGTATCTCTATTTGACATGCTTAGGTAAACTAAGATGCAATGTTTGGTACAAATATAGAGAGTACTTATGAAGGAATAGAGCGGTTGGTGGATTTTGCCTCGGATATTATATTATCTTTGTCTAATGTTGTCAAGGACTAATGTATCATTTAGACATTTGGAGTTTAAAGAAATATTGAGGATAAAGGGATGCTGATTTATTATTTCTAAAGCTTGGTGTATTTGTCGTTAAGAGTTGGAGACGTTCACTAACTTATATAATTGGAAGACTTTAGGCCGTCTATGCTTTATGTATCCTTGAGTAAAGGTGTCTTTGAACTTAGGAGTTATTTATGAGTTAGCATGTGGTAATATACCTACTCTACGTGAACTTAGGAAGTTAACAAATTAGGAACCCTAAGGATAATGCCTAGAACATGTTTGAATCCTATTAGCTATTAATTTTGAGACGATATCATATTGTTGCAAATTATCATGTAAGTCCTATACTTAGAATTGGTGCATATGCTCCATTGTGATTGTACCTCGTAAGGAAAGTTAGCCTGGGTGATTTGTTCTAAACATAAGTTTGAGAATTTTGACAAGCAATAGTTGAATGGTTTATATCGTTGAGAGATATTGAGATTGGAAGGTTTAGTTTCAATTATTAATGGATTTGCGAACTTCATTTTATATGTTTTTACTTGCAATTTTCTTAGTTTTTGATGCCTTTCTAATTTTTCTCCTCTTTTTCTGTTTAATTCAGACAAGATTTTGGTAGATGAAGTTCCTGTTGTCACATATAGAATACTAGGTTACCTTTTTCTAGGTGTTGTAAGGATATACTCGAAGAAAGTTGAGTATCTGTTCCACGATTGCCGTGATGTGGTTATTAAAATCAATGATTGTACGGTTAGAAAAAGACGTAAAAATGTGCATTAATTTGGATACTATGATCACACCTTAAAGCTCAATCACTCTACCATAAAGGTTTGAACATGATGCTTTTGATCTCGAGATCGTGGAAAATGTAAGCAGGTGAGTGATACGCTGGTCATCAAATCAAGTTTCCCACGATCGCCTTAGAGCATCTCCAATGCAAAAAGTCATTTTTTTCATCTCAAAGCTATAATTTGACACTGCTACAGTACCAAAAAGCTATATTTTGACAATACTGCTCCAATGGTAAATTTCATCCAAACTGCCAAATTTTGGGTCAACTACCATTCTCCTAGTCAACTTTCAACTACCATTCCCAACTACCATTCTCAATTACCATTCTTCTTCTATCAACCATTTCTCATATAATATGAGAAAATTCTCATATTTACTGAGAAATTCTCAATGTTTACTGAGAAATCCTCAATGTTTACTGAGAAATTTCTCATAGTTTAGTGAAACATTTCTCATATAATATGAGAAAATTCTCATATTTACTGAGAAATTCTCAATGTTTACTGAGAAATCCTCAATGTTTACTGAGAAATTTCTCATAGTTTAGTGAAACATTTCTCATATAATATGAGAAAATTCTCATATTTACTGAGAAATTCTCAATGTTTACTGAGAAATCCTCAATGTTTACTGAGAAATTTCTCATAGTTTAGTGAAACATTTCTCATATAATATGAGAAAATTCTCATATTTACTGAGAAATTCTCAATGTTTCCATTTTTTCTTCTAAAAAATTGTAAGGAAAAAACAAAAACAATACAATTAGACAAGAGAGCACAATATAAAAATTGAGTTCAAGTTTATATTTATAGACATTTGGAATGGTATAAAAGTAAAAGCACAAAAAAAAAATAGCCGTTGAAGGAGGAATAGAGGATACAAAATTGTGAACCAAAATGTTGAAGCAGCCAAAAAACAAACTGCCGTTGAAAGTTGAGGAAAAAAAAAATAGCCGTTGAACTAACACGTGGCAAGGGCCCACGTTGGATCCTGGGGAAAGTATTCAAAATGTAGCCATTGTGGCTTTTGTCTGGTGTGTCACCGGTTGGGCCCCTCATTTGACAATAGTCATTTGAGATATCAAATATGACAATACAAATAGCTTTTTCATTTTTTGGTAGACCCTTTAGTTATGCGTTGGAGTGGGTGGAATTTTAAGAGCTTTCATTTTATGACTTTAGTAGGGTATTTGGTAGGTGGGTTGGAGTTGCTCTTAGGCTGTATTACCTAAATGATACTGAAATTCTTTGCATTAGTTTAGACCAAAGTGGAGTATTTATTGGCCAAAAATTTCAGCCTTTTCAACAAGTGTATCCGGGTATTGCCTTGTCTAATCAACAACTATTTATCTTATGACAACTAAAAAGCATTTGTCTAAGAGCATTCGATTAAAAGATGAAAATTACTTTTGGATAAATCACCAATCACTATCTATAAAAGAGGTGGCTTCCATGTAAGGACCGCACAAGTGATTTATAAATTAAAAATGCTCCCTTTCAAACATACAGAAATCACTTTTGTCTTTCATTTTGGATGAGTTTCTAACAGACTATAACCAAAGTCCACAGATATTTGGTATTGTGTTGTGAAAGAAAAGGTTTCAAGAAATGTAGATCCTAAAAGCCAAGTAATTAAAGATAACTTAGGTGTGTTTTTAGAAGCAAAACTTGAGGGCACAACGAATTTTAACAGCTCTCATCAACCTCTAAATTAATTATGAAATGTCTAAGGTCAGAGTAACTTCATGAGAATACTAAGATTTCACTCTATAACACAAACATCTTACAGCGGCCAAAAGACTACCTTTATATGTTTATGACAAAGCAACCTCTTCATTACCCATTTTCTGTCGTTTTCTTTCTTGCTTGCTAATCACCCATCTCAGCATTCTCACTTTTACACAATTATTGACATTTGAAGTCATTATTCCTTAACATGACCTCTAAATCACCTCTCTCAAGACTAATTATTAATCAAAAGAAAAATAATTGTAGCTATTAATCCATCCCACATTGATACACACACGTGGGCAAAATATTTCATAATTAGATTAGAATCCTAGGTATAGGTACATAATTTCTATACAGGAAATGCTATGTTGGAGTACCTAAGGGGCTCCAATTAGATTACAAAACCTATAAATAAAACCATAGAGATGAAGAGGAGCAAAAATATTGAAAATCATTAAGAAAAATAATAATTAGGAATCTTGAATAATCCATAATGACGGGAATTTAGTACTCTATCTAATTGACCAGCCTGTGGTTTCGAAATACAAAACCAAAGGAAGCATATCCATGTTATACAGACTCTATATGTTAAGTTGTGGAGACTGATCACCTTTCGACCTTGAAGCCACTACGCATAATGGGGTCCCGCTCTATATGTTAAGAAAAATTTTCGTGGGCTATTTCTTTATCAGTTTCAGAGCTAATTTTTAATTTCCAAACTCTTCCCCAAATAGATGCATTTATCTTGAAAAAGGCATATTCGTGTAAATCCACATTAATTAGTACTCAAATTAATAAGAGTTGACAAACAAATGGCCAATCAAAAGTGACATAAAAAGACCCAGCTAGAAATATTTATGTCACTCAAAATAAAAGTGACATAAATACAAGTTTTAAAGTGACATAAAAAGCCATTTTTCTTGTAGTGAATCTAAATAGGATTTAGATTTTTCAATTATGTCCTCCCTAGGGTCACTATCAAAGGTAGGGGTAGAGTCAACAGGGGACTCATCCTTTCCTAATTGCGTGTAGTCACCTAAACTCTCATTATATGTAAAAACCTCATTCTCATCCGTTTAACTCTCCTCACTATATATGTCATCTATTGAGGTGCTTTGGACAAAGAGATTATGTAATTTTATCAAGGCAGTGAAGGAGTTGATGTCTGGGGTTGTATATTGAGGAGAAGATGGTTCTACAACTTCATGCTCAATGGTTTGGTTTTGGAGTTCTTGTTGGGTTATGACTTTCTCGAGTGAGTTGTTAACCTCATTCGGTATAAATCCGTCATTGTCCTCTAATTCCATTCCATTATTAGTGTCTTGAAATTTAAGTTGAAGTGTTGAAGGATTGGTATAGTCTTCTAAAGGATGGCTAGCATATGCTTGTTGATATCTAGTTTCTAATTTATCAAGTGCACTATCTAGCCTTTTCATTTCACTAAGCAGCAATGTTAACATACCATTATCCTCAACTTGGTTATTCTTCTCATTATAACTATATGAAGTTTTTCCCCATTGTTGTTGGTAGTAATTCCCATCCCAATGTGTTTGTGGACAAGACTCGTCAAAGGAAAAGTCTTGGTGCGTTTGGTAATCGTGGGAACTACTACTATATCCTACATTATTATTTTGGTTATCGCCCCATTGCGGTTGATAGAACTCTTCATGTGGAGATTCTTGATACGTTTGATAATATGGGGGACTACCACTATCATTTCCCCATTGTGGTGGTTAGTAGCACTCAGGTTGATAATACGTGTCATATGTGGGTGCTTGCCAATTTGGGGGATTGTTTTCATTACCTAACGTGTACGTATTCATGATGTTTGTGTTGTATGGAGGGTAATATGGATAAGACATATTCATTCAAAATTTTTAAACAAAAGGAATTTTATTTATTCATTTATTTATTTAATCTTGTGAGAGAAAAAGTCCAAAATTTTTAATTTTTTTTAATTTTAAGAAAAAGAAAAAAAATGGAAATAACTTAGTAAATCCTAACCTAGTTGCCTTCCCCAGCAACGGTGCCAAAAACTTGACACGACTAAAAAGTTGTGCGCTCTTGTGCAACACCCAAGTGTAGGTGATCGTGCAAGTAATACTAGATAAGTCCAGGTCGATCCCACAGGGAAGGAATAGTAAGAATATATACTAAGTCATAACCTAAAGAAAAAGCAAAGATAAATGTAGGAGTGGAAGTTCTAACGAATCCTAATTAATTAAATTAAATTAAATAATAAACTAAAGCACAAAGAAACATAACTAATTAAATGGGTAAACAAAAGGTGTTGGAAACACGTGAATCCACATTGATCCTAACCATCTACCATGCATACTCATTAATGTTCTATGGAGTTCATTCCTCTTCAGTATTCCGTATTGTTCTAAAGATAAAGAATCAATAGCCCTTTCATGACCGGGACTATGTCATCACAAGTGATTTAAAATACTTGGAAGACGGTTTAAAACAATGGTTATTACTTGCACTCTAAATGGTGTTAGCATTCAAAGTGGTTTTCAAAAGTCATTGAAGAAAAGTCCTTAAGGCTTTAAGTTCTAAAAACTGTTGTGACAAACTCTGAGCTTATAGGGATAATTTGATGACAGATTTCTAAAATAGAAAGTCATGGAATACTTAAAAGAATCATCTCAGGAATTAGCAAGTTCGATCGATCGAAGCGCTCTCGATCGATCGAACAGCATCATCCTTCAATCGATCGAAATGTCTTCGATCGCTTGACTATTGCTCTGGTTTGATCGATTGAATTACCTTCGATCGATCGAGCCTAGGTTTTCTATATCATACATGGCAGAGGCTAAGAATCAATATTTCATCACATATTTCCAACGTCTAAACTACGAAAACATGATTAAACTAATGCAGGAATAACAAAACATAACAATCATAACTACTAGATTCATAAACAATCAAATAAAGAAAAGAGAAAGTAAAACCTGGAAATAATCTGAAATCAACTTGTAATAATCTTGAACTAAACTTTAATCTTCAATAATCTTCAATAAATCAATGAAAAAGAGGAAGAAAAAGAGGAATCTAGCCTAATCTACTCCTAATCTAACCCTAAAACTACCCTAAACTGCTGTTTTCTGCGTTCTGGAGCGTCCTCCCTTCGTCTGGCGTCAAAATGACTTATATATAGGGTTCCTGCAGAGTTTACGCAAATTTTGGGTGAAAATAAAGTTCAATCGATCGAGCTCAGTTTGATCGATCGAAGGTTCGATCGATTGAACTCTGCTCAAGGGCTTGAACTCCTCTGATTTTGACAGCTCTGCGCACCGATGGGAGAATGGCCATAACTTTTCACTCGGACCTCAGATTGACCTCCCATTTATGGCCACGCGACTGTAACTCAAAGATCTACATTTTATATCTCTGGGGAAATCTTCCAAAACTAAAGTCTTCATTGTCAAAATTGGCGTTTTCTCAGCTGCTTCTGTTGTTCTCCTCACCAGAATCACTTTCTTTAGCTCCACTTCATTGAATTACATTCTAATACCTATAAAACAATGCATAAAACATATGTTTTAGAATTAACACAATAAAAAGAACATTTTTATTAGAATGCACCTAAATATAGGGACGTTGGGGATAAAAGTATGCATAAAAGACCATATAATATGCTATGAATATGCACTTTTCACCACGAATCACTGTGCATTCTTTGGAGTGGTGTCCAGGTATTCCGCAGTTATAACAGATATCACGTTGCTTTGCATGTGTCTGAACGGCTATCTGGCTAACTTTTCTGTCACTTGTGATGATTCTGGGTGTGTTCAGAGTTTCCTCTAGTGATTGCAGACTGCATTCGAGTGGTTGCCCGTGACACTTGATTGTCTTTTCTACTTCCCTCTGGGTTAGTCGGCTGGAACCAATTGTCTTTTACTCTTTGTCGGTGGCTCTCTTGTTTCTTACTGTTCAGAGCTATGTTCTCCAGTTGTGTGGCTAATTCGACCATTTCTTCGAATGGTTGGTCGAGGTATGCTGCTGCTATCTTTTGAATGTCTGAGTTAAGTCCTTCGTAATATTGCAGTGTCTTATTTCGCTAAGTACCTACCATGTAAGGAGCAAATCGCGACAGTCTCTCAAATTTCGCTGTGTATTCTTATACTGTCATGTTGCCTTGAACTAGTTCTATGAATTCTTTTTTTTTCTTCTTGTTTCTTTCCGTCCTTGGGAAGTACTTTGCTAGGAATTTCGTCTTGAATGCTTCCCATGTCATTCTCCTTGCAACACCTTTGCCTATTATAGCTTCAACATATTCCCACCAGTCTGCTGCCGAATACGTCAACTGAAAAATAGTTAAGCATCTTTTCTCCATCTTGTTACATTCAAGGGCTTGAAACATTCCTTCTATATCACGAAGCCATTGCTTAGCTTCCCATGCTTCTGTAATTCCAGTGAAAGTTCCTGGTTGAAGTGCACGGAATCTTTCAAGCAGTTTATCTCCTGTCTGACGAGCATTTCCATTATTGATGACGCGGTCTAGGTGATCACTTGCTTGCTCTACACATCGGACAAGAGCTCCTATCAATCCTGTTGGATCTACTGCTAGAAGTATCACATCCTTTGGTCCGTTGGGTGGATTCTGAGCATTCCAATTTCTCCTAACCATGGTGTATGTTAACAAGGGTTATACCTACTAGTTGGTACCTAATAGGTCAATGCCTTATCTTATCTCATATGATCACATGACAAGTAACAGTAACAATTAATCAAGTCAACAGAGAATCTTAACATATAACGATTGTCACAACTACTACTAGGATCAAGGGTAAGGCATTCCTATCCTTGGTCTTTCTAGACTCTAGGCTGAGTTGACTGTTCTGAGATCTGCCTCAGGAAGTTCGTCAGTGCCTAAACATCTATCGACCAATGGTCAATCTTGTATTCTTATTAGTAATACACATATAAGATGTAAGATTAGCAATTAATTGAAAGCAAGAATTCATCTCATCCATACAATTGTATTTAAGTTATGTCGTAAGCAGACTATTACTAATCAAAAGATAAAAAGGGTACAACAGTTGTACGAATACCAGTTCTACTAATCTGGATTACATCAAAGGAAGTGGAATAAAATAAGATGAACTAGCTAAGGGTCCAGTCTCCATCTCTCTCAACATCAGAGTCCGTGGTCACCTCTCCTAAATCACTGGATGGCGGAAAGTCAATCGGAGGGATACCTATAAATGCATCCCAGGCTGGCTCTAAGGGCCAATCAAGGTCCTCTATCATCTCAGGCTCTGCTAGTGGGTCTTCATCTTGATCGTCATCTGAGTCATCATCAGAGCCTGCAAGGGTAACAAAATGTACTATGTCCTCTTGAGGCTCGTCCTGGTCATGGATCGCAAGGTCTCCAAGGGCATGAGAAATTTCTTCCATCTCAGCAGACAGTAAGCGTGGTACTACCACTCTATGATATGCTAACTCTGGAACGGGTCTCTCACGGAAGAAACAACGTGTCCACCTTTTTATACTCTGGCGAACTCTATGCCTGATGGTGGTGCTAACATGACCAAATCCTCGAGGAGCAAACTGTCTCTCCAAGGTGACCCTGTACTGTCCATCCGCAGCATCATACTCTACCTGATGCTCTATGCTAGCCTGCCCAACACAGAAAACTAACTTAGTACTGATGTTAATCAAATCAATATCTTAAAATTTCATAGTGATAAGGGGTACCCTTCTTAATTCTTTCTAAACCCTGAGTTATTGCCAACTATTCCGGGGTCTGACTCCCTGGAACTACATTAGTTCCTAATTCAATATTTTACACTTGTGATTTGTATGGTTTGACTTGTCACGGGGATCTACTAGTCATTCTTATAGACTAAGGGTATATAAGCCTAAATGAGTTACTGGGATGAATAAAACTAACTATAAGCAAGCAGTACATCCATGTGAAAATATATAAGTCAGGCTAAAGATAATCACCATAAGTGGGGAAAAGATCTAATGGTTTATAACTTATAGTGCATGGGACAAATGGTCAACGCCTAAACCTAAGCTCTGATACCACAAAAACCCTGTCACACCCCGGAGTAAGCCAAAAATAGGGAAAAATAAAATTTCGTTTATGGTTCCGTGGACACGTGACTACTTTGTTAACCGTCCTGTCCTTCTAACTCCGCACAATACAATCATAAGGGAAATGCTAAAGCATAAGCATGACCTAAACTTATCAGAGTATAAATACAGCAGCGGAAAATTAAACAAGTGTTACAATAACTTCAATCTTAATACAAGAGACCATACTAAACTATTTACATAAGCTTAAAAACTTGAGAAACTATCTATCAGATCTTTGGTAAAGCTTTATCCTCCTTGGCTCCACGGAACTGCATCCTAAACTCGTCTATCTATCTCCAAACCTGCAACACTCTGGGCATAGGAATGCCCAGGGCGTAACATGCCGTCAGCCTTGGAACAAGGCTGAGTGAGAGTCTCAACCGCACAATAATCAATAAATACAAAACATCGCTCGACTCACGTCATAGTTTAGTATCTTAAGATATGGTTAATCTCTTATCAAAAGACGCATTCTCACCACAGGCATAGCAGAGGCCTCAACAAGACAGGTAGACAGATAAGCATAATATCATAGAATACATTCTTCTTATTTTATCCTCGTGCGTGCAAATGCATGACCGATGCGACTTACTCCCAACCCTTTTTCAAAGACACTTGCTTTTCAAAACAAATACTTTTCAAAACCATTTCATTTCAAAATCAAAACTTTCGAAAACCAGATCATTTCGAACCAAACCATTTTATTCATCAACTCAATCTCATCGTTCACTTTCTGTTTCTCATCCACTTAACAACACATGGTACATCAAGGTTGATAACATGCCATAACAGCCGATTCATACTTATTCCCTTGATAGGCCGACGGACGTCTTCACGGCGCACACTATCTGTAAACAATGGAACTGGCACATGGGACGTCTTCAACCATGTGTATACTCTCACCGGTCGTCTACACGGTTCAGAAGCATATTAGAGCACTAGCCGGACGTCTTCAACGATATATGGGACGTCTTCAACCACGTATGTGCATCATCGGATGTCTTCAATAGCGAGAGGCGTGCTAGGAACCCTAACCATCCATGTCCACCCGGCTCGTCAGCAGTTGATCCATCGGATCCAACATTCACATCTCTTTCACATCCTCATCAAACACTTCTTTCTTTCATACAACGCATGGTGACACATGTCATGAAATGCACGTGCGTCCACTATCAATACTCACATGCAAATCTACTCTTATTCCTCTTTATTATTAATATGGCATGCGTTATCTATTCCGGTCAACAACATCGTAAAACGTACATTTAACAGATAGAAGCATAAACGTAACACATATATAACATGGATTTGATACCAATAATCATATAGATAAAACCCTTAACATTCTCATGTATGCGATAGCACTACCATAACATGCTTTGCATAGCCATACAATTAATGGACTACAAGTAGCATCATAAATCAGCATATTACTTATACAAAACATTATACAGATAACTTTTAAACATCTTATATTAATCTTATTAGGATTAGAGTGAGGTTAGGAAACTCACCTTGGGTCGCCGATCCTTAGAAGCAGCTAAACGTCAAGTTCTACAACAACAAAAAAAAACAGAAGAAACAATAATAAAGAGTGAGTGCAACTACATGGGCAAAATGGTAATTTTACCAAATGAGGTTATAAACCTCAAGGTAGTAATCTACGAGTCATTCTAAGTCCAACGCCATTGACTGAACTCAAATCGGAGTCTGTCACGTTTTACGGGATAATATGTAGGGCTTACTGCACTAATGCGGCCCTAAGGACAAGCTGTATTTTCGACTGAGTCGAAAGGTCATCAAACTTTAAGAAAATGTTCTAAACATTATTCGAAGATTCTGGGAACTGACCGCGTAATTTTCGGAGTCCTAGATTATTTATTATGAATTATTGAAGATAACATGTACCCGAAAATACCCGAAAAGGGATTTAAATACATAAATATACTTATATTGTGAAATCAGTACTTTAAAACATTTTTAATAAATAATAAATGATAAAATACACTATGGGTACTTTTCTCATAATTTTCGGAGTTCATTTGGTATTTTTAATAATTAATATACTCATAAAATAGCTCCTTATTAATTATTAAAAATACTATACTATAATATTATAGCTTTATAACTTACATTATATAATAAAATAGTCTCAGGGTCATTACCCTAATTTTTTAGAATTTATAAATATATATGTATTTAATATCCATTTAAATACCCTTAAAACTATTTATATTATACTTATAAATTACTAAATAATTAATAATCATATTATTACCATAATATAATTATACTCAGTACATTAGGAATATTATATAATGATACTCCATAGCTTGAGAGTATTTATAAATACATATAAGTATCTACTATTTATTTAATTACCATTTAAAGCTAATATTTATTATTTATTTAATATATACTAAATAAATACTAATTATATTTTCAGAATAATATAAGTACCCTCAAAATATATTAAATGTTATATAATAATATTCCATAATTTAAATGTACTAATAATACATTTTAATACTATTTATAATAATTAAAATCATTTAAAATCCATTAATACTAATAACAGTAATAATAATAATCATAATAATAATAATAATAATAATAATAATAATATCTTAGACCCGACGGGTCAGACCCGAACCGACCCGAGGCTAAACGGGTAACCCGTCAACACAAACAAAGGGACCGAACCAAAAGACCCATGGGGTCGAACCTGACCCGAACCGAACTAATTTGGATTGTCCATATCTACTTACAACTAAACCCAATCTAAAACCCATTCGGGTTGAACCTAACTCGAACCTGAGACCCACTTCTACTCACAATCCTACCCAGCCCAATAACCCAAACCTAACCCAGACCCGGACCAAACCATGACCCACTCCTAGACACAAGGCGACCAGCCCCAAATCCCGACGCCAAACGACGTCGTCCAACTTAAGTTGGCCCATGGGTTAATTTAACCCGGCCCAAACCCAAACCTTGACCCATTTGCTCACACATCCCAACCCGCCCCTTACCCGACCCTAACCCGGGTGTTATAACCAGAAGACCCAAACGGGTCTCCTTTCTTCTCCGGCGAGGCAAGGCCGCCGGAGATCGGGGCTCACCGGAAAACCTTCCAATGCTTGTTTTTTCCTCATCTCTCCATGAAAATGGATGACATCAACGCCAAAATGACCGGTATTAGCCCCTCTATCACATACTAGAAGCTAAATATCGGGTTCATTCACTTTGAGGTCTTACTGGGTGATTATTGTTTCGGCCAAAAGCAAGAATAATGGCCTACATGGCCTAGCAAATGCACCTTACTTCGAAAGCTGTTCACAGGGGATCTTTGTGGGTTCAAGGGGGTCACAATGGTATAGCTTTGGGGTGTTTTGGTTGAGATTCAAAAAATCAAGCTCTCAAGGTGCATCTCTAATGGCTGCCGGAGTTCATACACAGCCTTAAGCTCTGTTTGGGCAACATGCATGTGGTCCTAGGGATGCCTAACTGATATGCAAGGGTCCGAAAATGACAATGGTGGTTGGGTTTTACCTTTGGTAGTTTAAATCTTCTCCGGTCTCTCTCTTTCTCCTCCGATCTTCTTCTTCTTCTTCTTCCTTCTTTCTGGTCCACGTGGTGTACGGGTATGAGAGAGAGTGGACAGAGATGGTGAAGAGAGGGGTGTGTGGGGGTAAACAATATATGTGTGTGTGTGTGGTGTCTTGATCTCTTCCTCTCTAAGTGCACTCTCACTCTCACTAACACTCTCGGGGTCTCTCTCTATATACAATCTTTATAGACAGATTGTGGGCTGAAGGGAGGATCAAATGAGGGGGGTGAGGGTCATATATATAGAGGGGGATGGGAGGGAGAGTATCCCAAGCAATGTGTGCACAATGTGCACGGGTATGTGTGTGGTTGTGTGTGTCCAAGGGTAGATAGTTAGGGCACAATGTGGTGGTGGTATGGGTCCCACTTCGGTAATTGCACTGGAATGTGAGTATGGGTCCTAACTAGGTGCAATACTGAGAAGATGATCACAGGTACAAGTGTAAGCATGAACGGGGCTGTGTACGGGTTAATGTATAAGTCATTTATATTTCTAACTAAGAAACTACACACGTCGAATTTACGTCTATTCTAATAGGTACTAGGTTATTACTAACGTCGTCATCGTCAAGACGATTACTATAGGATCCAATAGAGATTTCTAATTAAGGTCATCTTAATGGACCTTCTGTAACCCTAATCAGAGCGACGTCATTGCTCTATAATCCTACGTGGAATTTCCAAGGAAATTCAGGGTGCTACAACCGAATTTCCAAACCGAACCGAACCGAATTGACAAAAATAGAGCCGAACCGAAATATAATTCAGTTCAGTTTCAGTTTTCATTTCTCCAAACCGAACCGAACAAAATCGAACCGAATTTGTACAAACCGAACCGAACTGACCGAATGCCCACCTCTAGAAGGAACGAAGTTCAGATAGAGATATAATGAGTTATTATTGTTATAGACACCTTGGATTGAGATATTCGTTGAACTTAAAGTGAGAGAAAAACAAAAAGAAGGAAAATAATAAGAAAATGAATGGTGCCACGTGACATATTGGAGGAAAAAGGAGTGCGATGTGGCAAAATAGAGGTTAAGAGGACAGTGCCATGTGGATGGCCTTAAAAAATCCCTTTGATCCGAGGAATAGTTTATTTTATAGATGTTGATTTCTTTTTCATTTTTGGTGCATTTTCTTTAATCTATTTTTAATGTTGCTTTCATTTTTGACAAAGATGCCACTTCTGGATGCAAGACCTCATTTTATTATTCAACTCTCTATCTCTTTCAGAGTGGGCCTTAGTTCAGTTGGCCTCACCCTATCTCTTCCAAATGGGAGGTGGGGGGATCGATTCCCTTCATGGGAAATTGGAGGGTTTATTCTCCTTCAACCGTCTATGAGAGGAAGTCCCTTTAAAGTGAGCCCATGACCCCCCTGATTATTTGCAGTGTGTGTATGACGTCTGCGGGTGCTTTGACCATTAGAAAAAAAAAACACAAAAAAATATCTCTCTCTCTCACACACACAAAACACATTTAGCACGGAGACGAATCTGCTGCACCAAACCTAGCTACAATATAAACTAGTATTGATATAGACTAATTCCAGCCAATGTGGCTGTGGCGTGTGTCGTAAAGTGATTTCATGGCATCCAATAAAATAAAGCTAGTGGAGACGTATGAGCGGTAAAGCCACAATTATTAACACTTATTTTTTATTTTTTATTTTGGTAAAATACACTTACACTCCTGTAATTTTACCGATTTTCTATTAGTCATGTGCTTTAAATCTTGACACTAATACTTTTGTGGTTTAGACTAAAGTATAATCATTAACATTGATGATGAACAAACTGAAATAACCAAATAACCCACAAATGTTGTTTACAGTGTTAGGAACAAAATTATTTAATTCAATTCGTTTATGGAGAAGCCTAAGGTTTCGAATAAGGTAAGGAAGAATATTTGACATTTTAGAGGATTTTCTTTGTACATGTCATGTTCTTGATCCAAAGCAAATGGCTTATGAATTTTCTCCATTTTAAAGTGACTATCAGGGGCAAAAAAGATATTTTATCCTTCAAATTAGGACTCCCAAGTGTAAAACTGTTAAATTTGATGGAAAAAACTCACGATTACACTTTAGTTTGAACCACAAGAGAATTAATGCCAAAATTTTAAGCACAGATAAGTGAAAATTGACAAAACCACATGAGGTGTAAGTGTATTTTACCCTTCTTTTCATTTTTTTTCTTCCATATTGCTGTAAAATTTTCATCGTAGTCTATAATTTTCATTCTTTTCAATTAGTAATCAACTTTCTAAATTCAAGTATTACTAACATTAAAAAAGAAAAAAAAAGACGCAACTACAAACATATAGAGTTCATGTCAACAGATAAAGAAAGAGGACAGGGAGAGCCGCAATAAAACAGAGAAATTGCAAAAAAAAAATTTTAAAATTTTCTTAGGAGAATATTGGCGTTTTAGTTGACTTGTTTAGAGACTAATATGATTTTAATAAATGCAAAGTGTGTGGCTCGATTTGGGGCCTAGGTGGCTTTCCTCAGGGACTCGATTCATTGGGTAGCTGGGTTTTAGTCTCCCCACCCGTTGCATCTGTCCAAGGTTGACTTCCACCTACTTTCCCATATAATAAATTAAAATTAAAAATAAAAAGATGGCTTGTGACAGATTGAATTATCTTCGGACTTATGTTCTATTAATAAAAGTATTTCTTGTTGAGCGAAAAAAAAAATGACGGCATAATTTTTTTTCAAACTTTATTACTTTTTTTTTTAAGGATTGCTCTGTTTTAATTTTTAATTTTTAATTTTTTTTTTATTTATTACTTTTCTGAAGAGACTGTGTAAAATTAGAGACTTTCTGCTATTTTGTGGGGCCTTACTTTTAAAGGTCTAAAGCAAGGGCTTTTTTTGCCCAAAGATGTTACACCAAAACTAAATTTTACATCTAACACATTCTGACCATTAATTCTTATGGGTTCGGTATATGATCTATGTGAGATTCACACGTGATCCAGTAAAATCAAGAATCAGAATTGTTGAATGTAAAATTTGGTGTGACTACAAGCTACAGCATTACTCTCTCCTGCCCAGGCTGTCCTATGATAATCGTTATTTGAAACTTACTGGTTTGGTCATTTCATCCCATCATCCTCATAAACACACTAAAATGAGAGATTGAGAAACAAAGACATAGCAGAGAGAACAAATTGTCAAGATTTCTTATTCAATCACAAATATGTGACAAGAATAAGTTGTTTACTTGTAGTACAGTCAATAGAGTACGATTGTTATTTGACTTTATATTCCTCTGGTAGGTAATAAATGAATGGAATTTTTTACCGGAAGCTTTATAATGGGGGTAATATATCCCTGACCCGTTATTGTTTCAACTTTTTTCTTAAATTCATCACTTTTCCAGAAATCGCTACTCCAACTAACGACTTCCGACCAAAACAGTCCAGCCTGAAATCGCGATTTCAACTAACGACTTTAGTCAATAGAAGTCGCTACTTGAAGTAGCGATTTCATTTAAAGTCTAAAAACCCGCTACATGAACCCGCATCTTCTTCTTCTTCTTCTTCAGATCTCTCTCTCTCTCTCATCTCTCAGCTCTCCCTCTGCGATCTCTCTCTCTCTCTCTCTCTCTCTCAGTGATCTCTCTCTCAGGTGTGATCTCTCTCTCTCTCTCTCTCTCTCTCTCTCTCTGTCTACACACACAAACACGCGAACGCGCACACACATACACACACAGATACACATACACACACCGATACAGATTCCTTTGCACACACAGATATACATACACACACAAATACACATACACATACACATACAGATTCCTTTACACACACAAATACACATACACATACACATACACACACAGAGACACACAGATACACATACACACACAGACACAGACACATACTCACAGAGACATACACATACACATACACACACAGACACATACTCACAGAGACACATAGATACACATTTCCATTAAAATTGTTAGGGTGGTTGAGAAAAGGGAAATGATCCTTATGCTACATCTCAGAGCAATGGCTAGTAGGAATTCTTTCTCAATAGAAAAGTACAATTCTTTCTCAAAACTAATGAAGTTAAAAAAATGAGGAAAAAACTCTCTCAATTCAACTCTAATTAAAAAAATGAAGGTGCCTTTATCGCACCCAAAACTTGATTATAATGCTCACACACACACACAGTCAAAAACTTGAAAGGGTACCCAACCATGGGACACATCAACGATACAATGGACCATTGATTACTTACACTTGAATTTGCAAATGTGAAGGTATTAAAATGTCTAGTGTTGTGACTATAATGCTGTATTGGGGGGGAGGGGGGGGGGAGGGGGGGGGGGGGGGGTGAATGTGCATCGGAGCGGATGGTCTATACTACGATAGTAACTGTCGAAGTTTCATTCGCCTGAGAATGGACGCTCAATAAACTGAACTTGTTACAAACGTCTGCAAGAAAATGGGGGTTCATCAGAAATGTGTTCGTTTGAATTACGCATATTTTACGATTGTTCAGTCTATCATAAATAACTTAACTCAATTTTTATCAATCGCAGCTTTGGACATGGGAGAGATTGACCCATATCCGACCAGTCCCCTTACCAGCAGCTGTACCAGAGGATGGTCCATTGGGTTGTAGGTATACTTACATTGTTTTATACGTTATATTTATTCATTACTCGTACATTCATTTAAGTGCTAACAATTTTGTCATTATTTTAGGTGGTTGACCCGATTCTCAGTTCGGGATGTGCCTACTCATGTCCAGCGTCACTTTCGGGACCAGTTGTTCAAGTTGCTAATTTTTATATATTGTTTCATAGATGATTTGGCAGCCGTATAGTGCTGAGCTAGTCGCTTCGTTACCTCAGTACTATCGGGTTGGGTAGGGCACATGGATGGCCAGATGTCCGTTGATCATGTATGCCGTGGTTGAGTGGCATCATCCCAACAGAGTGATGAGACAGTTCGGGATGAGGCTGTCACGCCCCGACGTAGCATAAATATGGAAAGCGTTTAATTTCCTTTATGGACCCGTAGGTCGCGACAGTTTGAAGCATCGATTCCGTCCCAAACGTCGAACAACATAAAACCATAAATCAGAGTAGAGCAACCAAGGCTTACAAATATTTTTCTAACTTATTACATATTACAGCACGGGGTCTCTAAAGGCACAGACCGCCTTAAATCAAAATAATAACTTAGTGTCTATTACAGTCGTCCTTATTACAAAGCAGTCTATAACTTAAAACATATGAAAGTAAATTCTACTTCCAGCAGTTGTTCTCAATTCGCATAGTCAAAACGTTCAGCCTAATCATAACCTGAAAAACCTGAACACGAATGTCCAGTACGCATCAACGTCGCCAGCTTCAAGAAGCTAGTGAGTATTAAAAACATAACTTTGAATGTAAAACATATTCATTTACCATTTTCCAATTCTCATTTAAATCCACAAGTTTATATTTAAGATAAAGAGTTCGTTTTAGAAAATAGCCACAATATTATTTAAAAGATAAATTCACATATATGTGACCGTGTATGAGAACAATGCACCATCTCATCTTACCAACTCTTTTTTCTCGACAAAACCCAACAACCCACCATCGCACACCGGTATCTTTGAAACGCTAAGATAGCCACACTTTAGCACATGGGTGCCAGGGAATGTCCAGTTTGCCTCACACTTTGGTCTGGGGTACCAGGGAGTGTCCATTGCCTCACACTTTGACTACCTAATCCGCCATACAAATACCGGAGGAACCCTCACGCTGTATCCAGACTCGGGTATCAGGGAGTGTCCGTAGGTCACACTTTAGCACTTCCATGGGTGCCAGGGAATGTCCAAGTTCGGCTTCACACACTTTGACGCTACCATGGTCGTCAGGGAGTGTCCAGTTTTGCCACTATTGAATTTCAAAGACACCCTTGCCGCAATCTCAATCACAACACACTTTGGTACTCACTTACCAGGGAGTGTCCACATCACAATATCAACCGCACTCACTATGCCACACTGACCATTACTCTTTTCCACACTGACCAACATTCACACTCACCATGCATGTACAACTGACACCACATGTATGTCATGAAACTTTAAAACATGAGGCAATTAACTAAATTATATAATCGACGTACGTACGAAGATTGATAAGTCACAATTCATTGTTTTATTCGTCCACACATAATCAAATAGGATTCTACTTTAATAAACTTCCCAAACAGAGCTTTAGCAGTTCATAAAATACCACCCAAACAGTTCCTTAACACAAAACAAGCAAGAACTAGAAACTGCCAGAAGTCGCGAGCGCGGGCCGATCGCGCGAAAGATCGCTCGCGCAGGCCGTTCGCGCGATGTGCCGAATTTTTGTTTTATTATAAAAACCTTTCTTTCTATATGAAATCAGCCACCTCGCGCGCGCAGGTCGCTCGCGCGAAAGGTCTCTCGCGCGACCCTCGCTCACGCGACCTGCCTATTTTTCATTTTCTTTATAAAAATTTTCTGTCTGCCCAGGAACGCAAACCTCGCGCGTGCGGGTCGCTCGTGCGACCCTCTCTCGCGCGATCGCGCGCGCGAGATGAAGCAGAGGCTTCATCTTCTCCGCTGGAACTCCCCTGTTTCAGTATTTCAGGGTCTTTTTGACCCATTTTTGATTCTGTAAGTTACCCTACCTTATTATATATGAATCTCTTCGGTTTTTCACAAGGATTAAGAATACAAAGTCAATTTCACATGATTCAATCTATAACTCTTGAATTTTATGAAAGATTAAAAGATGGTAAAACTTAATTTCTTACATACTTTCACATATGAACAACTTAGGCCTCAATACTTTAAACATAGTCTAATTACACCATAATCTTTCATTATTATCTATAAAAATAGATTTTGGTTATGTTTAGAAAATCATGATTTCAAGCATTGGAATTTCAAACGAAAATCAACAATGGTGAACACAATTTAAGCTATATAAAATAGTAAATATAATAAGAATTACATTCTAGGTGAGTTCTAAATACTCACAGTGAATTAGAGAGTAGAAATTTGTTGAGAAAGAATATGAGAACAAGAATCTCCAATTGAAGCTAGGCTATGGAGGTTGGAGCTCTTCTCTCTCTCTCTCTAAAATTTTTGAAATTAAACACTCTGTGCTCTCTCTTTTCTCTCTGTATAATAGCTTTGTAAACCCATATTGTGTGTGTGTATGATGAAGAGTGAAGTGTATAAATAAACAAAACAAGCATTGAACTTGGAGGCCAAGTCTCTTAACTTTCACTCTACAAAATGGTGTTAATTCCTAAAATCAGTTTATGTATATACGTATAATACATGTATAACCTGCTGTATATATGAGAGTAGGGGTCAATTAGATTTGTAGGGGTCAAATTTAGTGTGTTTGGGAATTTAGCTTATGGCACAACAATTACACACATAAGTTAAACATTCCCAAACATTGCCTTAACCAATGATTAGTTTCCATAAATGGTAAGTAAAGTGTATGTCACATCTAGCTTTACGTCACTTCCACAGCGCAGACAGTTTTGGAAGTAAACTGGTATTTTCGTGGCGCGGTGTCCGTCACAAAAGTACAGAAAATTCATTTTAACGTAAGAAATGATTTTCCGATTTATAAAAATACTGATTGAGTTAAAAGTACACATTTCCACCGTTTTGAAATACAAACTTTGAAATTCAACACAGGTATTGCTAAATTTTAAAAAATCGCATTTTGACCCCAAAAGAATTACAATGTACAACAAAATAGGCCATAAGGTTATAAAACATGACCATTGAAATAAAATGAATACAGATAATACAAATTAAATATGGAAATGCAAATTAAATTTACATGAAATGCAGGTTGTTACATCCTTCCTCCCTTAAACAGAATTTCGTCCCCGAAATCAAGACTAACTAGTCCTGAAACAACTCCGGGTACTTCTTCCTCATATCAGCTTCCACTTCCCACGAGGCTTCATTCTCGTCATGATGATTCCACTGAACTTTCACCAATGGGATATCTTTGTTCCTCAACTTCTTGATACTCTGATCCAAAATCTTTATGGGTCTCTCCTTGTAAGAAGCGTTATGACTTGTCTCAATATCGTCATAACTAACTACATGTGAGGGATCTCGTATGTACTTTCTCAGCATACTCACATGAAATACATTGTGAACCCCAGACATCTTCGGTGGTAGCGCCAGTCGATATGCCACTTTCCCGACACGTTCCAAAATTTCGAATGGTTTGATGAAACGCGGGGCTAACTTCCCTCTCTTGAGACCAAAATGTACCACTCCTCGGGTTGGTGAAACCTTAAGGAGTACATGATCTCCAACACTAAATTCCAAATCTTTCCGGCGTCGATCGGCATAACTCTTATACCGGCTCTGAGCGGTTCTCATCCTTTCCTTGACCAAGGAAATCTTCTCGTTGGTTTCTCTAACCAAATCTGGTCCCAACAATTCTGGGTCCCCAACCTCTGCCCAACACAATGGAGAACGACATGGTCGTCCATACAATGCTTCGAACAGAGCCGTACCGATACTTGTGTGGTAGCTGTTGTTATAGGCAAATTCAACCAATGGCAAGTGTGTCTCCCAAGACTCTTCAAAATCGATAACACAAGCCCTAAGCATATCCTCCATGATCTGATTTACCCGTTCAGTCTGTCCATCTGTCTGAGGGTGAAAAGCCGTACTCATCTTGAGCGAAGTTCCCATAGCTTCTTGTAGACTTTCTCAAAATCCAAAAGTAAAACGCGCATCACGGTCTGACACAATCGACACAGGTGCACCGTGAGGCCGTACAACTTGTTGTATGTACATCCGGCTCATCTTTTCCACCGGGTATGTCATACTATAAGCGATGAAATGTGCTGATTTTGTCAATCTATCCACAATTACCCAAATGGCATCATGATTCTGCTGCGATCGATGCAATCCTACTACAAAATCCATTGTAATGTGCTCCCACTTCCAACCAGGAATAGGTATTGGTTGCAACAGTCCCGACGATCTCTGATGCTCGGCCTTGACTTGTTGACACGTCAAACACTTGGATACGAATTCAGCCACATCCTTCTTCATACCTTCCTACCAGAAATTTCTCTTCAAATCTTTGTACATCTTCGTCCCTCCCGGGTGAACTGTATATCTTGATTTATGTGCTTCATCCAGGATATCCTTCTTTAGCTCTTCATCACCTGGCACACATAATCTATTTCTGCACCGATATCCTCCATCGATTCCCACTTTCCATTCTGTCGGGTCTTTCTCTGACATCTTCACGAACAATGTCTAAAACGTCTCATCTTCTTTCTGAGCTCCAATAATGCGGTCGATAAGAACAGGCTGTAGGATAAGACATTCAAAAAGTTGTCCTTCTCCTCCTTCAACACTCTGTACATCAAACTCCGCCAACCTCTCCAATGCTCGCCACTCTCTAACCATTAAGGAGGCGATTATCTCCTGAGTCTGTCAACTCACACTACACCATATGGCCTCATTACTAACGGATATATCCGTTAGTATTTTGGCGTTAGTAATATTACTAACGGATTTACTAACGGATATATCCGTTAGTAAAATTAATTATTCTAACGGATATATCCGTTAGTAAGTCCGTTAGTAAATCAAAGAATTTCTAACGGATATATCCGTTAGAAATCTACTTACTAACGGTTGTTTTTCAACTAATTTTTAAAGATTTATACTGAATACTAACGGTTTGTCAACAATTTCTAACGGATATATCCGTTAGTAATTTCCAAAAAAAATTTTAAAAAAATACTAACGGATTTACTAACGCATAATTCTAAAAAAAAATAAATTATTTATACACTTTCCAATTTTTTTTTGCACCTAATTAACAAGCATATTAATCTATACCAAACAAAAAATTATAAAATTAACCTAAATCGAACACAATAAAAAATAATCTAAAGTAATCATAACAAAGAAAGCATTTATCCATGTCTAACCAACATCTCTATACCCAACACAACAAAAATAATCCATAATCATCATAACATGTAAAGAGTTCATACATGTCTAACAAAATTTGAAATTTAACGAGTTCTTCCATTCAAACCTAAACTAACAAACAAAGCATGTCTTCGAGAATCTTCGACACTTCTCTCTCTTTGACTTCTTAATCCAATGGTCGGAGTTCAAAGAGACCATTTTTCTGTCAAGCATTTCTTTACCATGCTCATCCATTTCTTCTCTTATTGTACCTTCTCTCTGCTTCTTTATACTCCTACAGAATTATATCACTTAAAATGAGGAGAGAAAAAGGAAAATAAAAAATAAAAAATAATTGGAGCAATTTTCTGCAGCAATTGCTTTCTATGTTAGAAACGAAATTTTTTTCTCCAAATGCCTAAGGCACCAAGTTCAGAATTCAAACCTGTTAGTGTGTGAGTGCAATAAATCTTCCGAATTTTTATCCAACCAACACACACTTTGTTGGTGTCAAGGATCCATCTATATGGAGTATCTCGTCGTTGAAACTACAAGGGTAGGTCCACATCAAGTAATATAAGTTGTTACATTTGAATTCAAAACACAACTGCTTCTAATTTTGTAATGAGGGAGCAAGACGACAGTAGTTGAATTAGCTTAATTTGGGACTACCAATCACTTATCTGAGATTACCATATGGAAGGTTTAAAGTATAATGAATTAAGCATGTAAATTGGGGTTAACAAGAGAAAGAAGCAAAGACAAATAGAGCAAGAGAGGAAAAATAGTTTAAGAAAAAAACACAACCCGCTTAAGAGAGAGAGAGAGAGATTAGAATCCGTCAGTTTTTATCAGGAAAAGACCTTACCTTTACCTCATGAGGAACTATTGAGTGTCTAATAGGGTCAATAACTTAGACACCCTCGTTTTAATGAAAGAATTACTTGTCTTGAGTTATGACACACTAATTGTCCCCAATGTGATAGAACCATAGGTGAGCATAGTCAAGTTTTATTAATTGTCCCCGTGTGATACTCGAATCGACTGATTCTAACACCATGCAAATAACTACGGGAGACTGAAGATAGTTCTCTGACTCCGTATAAAGGAACTGCTTCACTCCGTATCAGGTTCAGACCGACTTTTATTTGGTTATATGAAAACCAAGATTGTGTTGGTTTGAAGAAAGAAAAAAACACTTCTTGGGGTCTTTTAAAGTCAGACACTGACTCCTATGTAACCAAAAAGAAAAGTTACACAAGCACCAAACTGTTAAGAACCGGTTCTTTTCCAAACAACAAACCGATTATTTTATTACCAAACAACCTCCTAGCAGCCATAAAAAATAAAAAATCAAATAAAATATTGAAACTTATCACCATCTTGGACTCAGATAAGTAGTGTCATAAAGAAAGAGAAAAGGCTCAATATAGACAGATTTTGTTAATTTTGGATATAATTTGAGCAAACTAACATGCGGAATGAACTGTACCTCGGGCATGATTGCCACAGTTGCTGTAGATGTGTGCACACGACCCTGGGTTTCTGTTTGAGGAACATGTTGAACACGATGGACACCAGATTCAAATTTTAATTTTCTATAAACACGAGTTCCTTTGATTTCCATTACATATGTCTTGAATCCTCCTTTCTCAGTCTGAAAAACAATATATGAGTGGCAATAGAATGACAACATTTATATATGAAGCGAGCAAGATCTCTTTTTGCCTTATCTCTATTTTTAAGATCATAAAGATAGGGTCTTATCTCTATTTTTAAGATCATATATACCAATAAGCATAGGTATTACCAAGGTATGACTGGAGTTGAGCAAATATAACGAATATGGTCCAATCTCCATTTTCAAGATCATGACTCTTGTGGGCCGTGGACGTAGGCCTTTGGTTGAACCACATACACTTGTTCCCCCTCTTTTGGTTCTTTCCTTTATTATTATTCACTTTATGATCCATTTAAAATATATCATACCTAAAATAGATTGGATCTGAGAAAAATATAGTTTGTCCAGCAGCTCAATACTTACTTCGCTTGCATTTGCATATGTCCACTTCTACAGTCTTTTTAAGTGATTGCTCTGTATCTTGGTGGCAAAAGCGTAGTGGTGAGAGTTAGAATCCCCCTCCCCCATGTATCAAAAAAGAAGCAACAGCTAATCAAACTTATATTACATTCAACATATATAATCGCATTCAGATTAACAAGATGCCCAAAAACTGAATCAAGTCCATACAAAATCAACTAAAATAGAAATGAAACACCATCACAGAACTGGCCACTCTATATATTACTCCCTAGAACTACACATGCGCACACAAATATCTATGTATATAGTGAACAAACGAGGGCAAAAGATTTGGAGTTATAGACACATGCATTAATGTATGTAAGAATTTGAGAGGGAAACATGGCAAAAGAAGATACAAAAAGAACGGATTTTCAATTAATTCAAACCTCTAGTTGCTCTCTGCGAAGCACCAATTCGTAATCAGTCAATGGAAAGGGAAGGCTGTGAGTGCTAATTGGTTGATCGGTGGTCCGTGATGCAGGATAACCATCTCATCGGTACATATGCAGAATACTAGCATTCGTATGCTATATGATTATGGAAGTAAAAAAGCGAAATATGTTTTTGTGCAACTTCACTTTCTTAATTAGGCCTGTGAAAGTATACACCGAAGGCACAAATGCAATTCTGACCTACTGGTCCTAGTACTGCAGGCAACAACACAGCTGGACCAACATGCTATAATTTCCATTAACACCCACCAAAGATATAGCAAACACATTAGGTAGCCTATGTTCGTGAAAGACAATGTCGTGCCATAGGTACAAGAACAATAGCATGATTGCTAGACTTAACATAAATGCAGCCATTTCTAAAAGGGGAAATTTTGTACAACCTCACTGAAATAGATTTTGTACAATACCTGCAGTTCTGAAACCAGACTTTGATGTGCTTCGGATCGATATTAAACAAAATGGGGCACCCAATTGTTGTCGCCGCAACGAACTCGGCTTCAGACACTTATCATAGTCCGCAAACTTCTCTTCACACTTATCATATCTGACACAAAATGAAAATTCTGACCAAAAGATAGTAGAAGAAACAGTTACATTTTTAGAAATGGCATGTGTAAGTCAAGTCACAGTGGCATGCACCATGGAAGTTAAAAGATAAAAGATAAAAATGACTAAAGAGACTAACCTCAAAAGTTAATTTGCAAAGCCAAAGACATTTGGTCTAATCTAAAAAGGTAAAACCAAAGACATTTGGTAGTAATCAATGCAAAGACAAAACACTACTTGACAAAAGGGGCTAATCAAAAACACTAAAAGATAAAGTCTACCATTAATTAAAGCAAATCAATACCAGAGAATGAGCAAGAACAAAACCCACCTATAATTGTGCGAACATTTGAGGCGGAAGCTAATGTCTTCTGGTGTGTGGCCTCCAAAACAATGTAATGAGATTAAAAATGAATAAAGCAAATCAAAAAAAGAAAAAAAGGCCAACACTGTTTCAAAAAGTATGGTGGAAGCTTTAATGTGTGATCTCTAAAACACTGTAAGATAAGAATCATAAGATTAAAAAAATGAAGCAAATAGCATTAGGAGTAGAAAAAAAAATGGCCAATACCAATCTAAAAGTATATAGGTATACAGGCCCTCCATAAAAAATGCCATCATCAATGATTTTTTAGAAAAAAAGGCTTTTTAGGGGAAAAAATGTAATAATAAAAAAAAATTAAAAAAAAAGGTTTTTTTAACTATGACCAAAAAAGGCCCTGTCCAACAAATTTATAGAACACTAAAAACCAAAAAAATAATTATAATAAACATCAAAAACTAAAAGGAAAGCAAAAAGTTGAGAATGGGTGAAAAAATAAGGGGTTGTTCACACGACCTGTTGCAGGGTGTGTGTGTGTGTGTGTGTGTGTGTGTGTGTGTGTGTGAGAGAGAGAGAGAGAGAGAGAGAGAGAGAGAGAGAGAGAGAGAGAGAGAGAGAGAGAGAGAGATACATTTCCTATGCTGAAATTCTCTGTCACAGGCAAGAAACTTGGTCTTTCACACTACCTCGGTCACAAAATTAATTCCTGTATTAGCCAAGCAAAAAGAAATCAGAAAAATGAAAGGGAAACAAACAAAAAACAAATGACATGCTTGAACTTGAAAGGAAAAATAATTGTGGTTGTAGAAACCCACCTTCAATTTCAATCCATTCTCTAAGTCCACATGGAGTCAAAGAGAGAGAGATGGGATGAAGGTGGTGATGGGAGCAATAGGAAGGCTCCTGGCAGCGTTCGTGGAGAGGGGAGGGGGAGAAAGACACATGCGCATACACACACTCTTACACACACTCTTACGCACAGATTTGGAGAGCACATACACACACTCATACAAACTACAAACACGCACATGCACACACTCTTACACATAGAGTAGACAAATCTGGAGTAAGATTGCTGCTGGCGGTCTGTGCGAGAGGCGGTGTGTAAGTGGCGGTAGTGGTCTGTGTGAGAGACAACGAGAGAGAGAGAGAGAGAGAGAGAGAGAGAGAGAGAGAGAGAGAGAGGGATTTTGGGTCTATAGTGATCTGTGCCAATTTGGGGAAAATGAGGGAGGGAAATTTGAGGAAAGAGGGGGAAGCCAAAAAAGAAAAAGTGCACACACATGCAGCGGATTAACAGGGGAAACCAAAAAAAAATTACTCCGTATTAGATAGTTCTCCAATTTAAAAAGTTTTATTAATTATTATGACACTTTTCAAATTCTCAAAACATTGACATTAAAAATTTAGGAGTGTTATTTATGACACTTTTCAAAATACTATTATGATAGTTTTCAAAATACTGACATAAATAGTTATCAATTGTGATACTTTTCAAAACACTTATTATTTACAACACTTTTCTAAAATATTGACATAAAAATTATCCTTTTCTACAAACGAAAAAAATTAGGCAAAAGTTCTTATCAACTGTATAAACTCCAATTTGCATGATTATTAATTTCTTGAAAAGTCCCTCAAATGTCGATTTAAGTAAAATTTCATACAAAATTCATGTACAAATTCATTGAAATTTCACTTAATATTTTTCCCTAATCAAGAAATTTTATTTGTCCTTAACTTTAACAAATCTTAGCACATATATTGTCTTTTTCTTCCAAAAACAGTACTTACGACTATAAATAGAAAAGAGTCATAAAAATAAATAATATTTATGACTACTAAAAAATGAAGTCATAAATTAAATGTCATTTACCAATCTTATGACTCTAAATAGAAAAGTAGTCATATATATTACAAAAAAGTACTTTTTATGACTATTTATTTAAAAAAGTCATTATGTCAAAATTAAAAAAAAAGTCATAAAAAGGGTTTTTTCTTGTAGTGTTATTAGAAGAAGAAGAAGAAGAAGAAGAAGGAAATCTAAGGTTTCAATTTGAAGGAAAGAAGAAGAAGAAGAAGAAGAAGAAGAAGGAATTACGAGTTCAGGCAGACAGTTCAGGCAGCGGCATGGGGCGGCGCGGGGACGGCGAAAGGCGGCGAGGGCACGACGCGGGGACAGCGAAAGGCGGCGAGGGCACGGCGCGGGGACGGCGGAGGCGGCTAAGGGGCGCCGATCTCACTCACTCTCTCTCTTCTCTTTCTCTTTTCTGTCTCTCTCTCTCTTCTCTTTCTCTTTTAATTTCTGTAAATATTACTAACGGATATATCCGTTAGTATTGTTTTAAAATCTGTTAGAAATAATATATCACATATGGAGAGTTATTACTAACGGATATATCGCTATTCTAACGGATATATCCGTTAGTAATTACTAACGGATATATCCGTTAGAAAGCATAAAAACTGTCCGTTAGAAATCTGGCCATATGGTGTAGTGTCAAAGCATCAGCGACCACATTAGCTTTACCAGGGTGGTATTCCAACGTGAAGTCGTAATCTTTGATCTGCTCCATCCATCTGCGCTGCCTCATGTTCAACTCTTTCTGTGTGAACAAATATTTTAGGCTCTTGTGATCGGAGAATAAATCAAACTTCTCACCGTAGAGATAGTGTCTCCAAATCTTGAGTGCAAATACTACTGCTGCCAATTCCAAATCATGAATAGGATAGTTCAACTTATTCGGATTCAACTGTCTAGATCCATAGGCGATAACTCTGCCATCTTGCATAAGTACACACCCTAATCATTGATATGTTGCATCACTAAAGATAGTGAACTTCTCATCAGGCTTGGGTATAGCTAGTATCGGCGCGGTAGTAAGTCTCTCTTTCAATTCTAGAAAGGCGTGCTCATACTTCTCTGTCCACTTGAACTTCAAATTCTTCTTTGTCAAACCAGTCAACGGTGCAGCTATTTTAGAAAAACCTTCAACAAATCTTCTGTAGTAGCATGCGAGTCCCAGAAAACTCCTAACCTCTGTAGGGTTGCTTGGCCTAACCCAGTTTGACATAGCATCTGTCTTGGACGAATCCACAGAAATTCGTTGAGATGACACCTTGTGTCCCAAAAATTTTACCTCTTGCAACCAGAACTCACACTTACTGAACTTGGCATACAAGTGGTGGTCTTTAAGCGTCTGTATCGCAATCCCTAGATGTTGCTCGTGTTCTTCTCATGACTTAGAATAGGTCAAAATATCATCTATAAAGATGATGACAAACTGATCCAAATAAGGCTTGAACACCCTGTTCATCAGATCCATAAACACTGTCGGGGCGTTCGTCATTCCAAACGGCATCACCAAAAATTCATAATGACCATATCGGGTTCGGAAAGCAGTCTTAGGTATGTCTTCCTTCCGTACCCTCAACTGATGATATCCCGACCTTAGGTCCATTTTGGAAAATGTCGTAGCTCCTTGTAGTTGATCAAACAAATCGTCGATTCGAGGCAAGGGATACTTGTTCTTAATAGTCACACGGTTCAATTCTCGGTAGTCGATACACAGCCTGAGCTTCTCGTCCTTCTTCTTCACAAATAACACCGGTGCTCCCCAAGGCGATGTACTTGGACGTACAAAACCTAGTTTCTCGAGCTCTTGAACTTGTTCCTTCAATTCCAACAGTTCGGTGGGGGCCATTCTGTAGGGAACCTTCGTGATCGGTACGGTACCCGGTATAAGCTCAATACAGAACTCTATACTTCTCTCGGGTGGCAAACCAGAAATGTCTTGAAATACTTCTTCGAAGTCCTTGACCACAGGTATAGACGACGTTGTCGCTTCTGTACTGACGACCTCGATGTTTGCCAAACATCTGGTGAGGAACATATCTCCTGAAGGTTTACACTGAAAATCAAAGGGTTGATTCTCATTGTCGGAGAATGTAATTCTCTTCCTTGCACAATCCAACTTCACTTGATTCTGAGAGAGCCAATCCATTCCGAGGATTATGTCAAACTCCTTCATAGATAGGACAATCAACCTTGCCGGGATTTCACCGTCTCCTAGCCGTAAAGGACAATCCTTGCACACGTGTCCTAATCTGACTGCAGCTCCTAATGGTGATGTAGCCTTCAAAGCTTTCTCTAAACGATGAGGTAAGATACCCAATCTCTAAATTGTATTAACAGATATGAACGAAAGAGCAGCACCCGTATCAAATAACACTTTAACATGAGAGTTAAATAGAGTTAATGTACCTTCCACTGCTTGTTGATCAGGTTGAGCTTCTCCATAATCTCCTTCTTTATATACAGTTCCATCATATCCTACTGCATCAGGGATAACAACATTCAAGCGAGTCTGACCCTGTTGACCATAAGTCACCTGCTTAGGGGCGGTGCAGAACTTGCTTATGTGACCTGGTTCACCATAGTTGAAGCAGACTATTCCTTGCTGAGCAGCACGCCTTGGTGCCTTGCAATCTCGAGCCAAATGACCGGGGTTGCCACAGTTGAAACACTTCCCAGTGCTACTTCCTTCACCAACTCAAGGTTTAGTCGGATAGGTGATAGTTTGGGTCCTCTTGCTCCCATCGAAATTCCTCTTCTGCCCTTGGGTACGATTCATTGGTGGTCTATTTCCAAAATTACCCCTTTGAGGCGGTCGGAATTCAAATTGCTTACGGTTCACTCGAGCGTCTTCTTCTAGATCAGTAGTCAAGCCAACCAATCCCTCAAACGACTTATCTAGGTGACCTAGAGTCAGGCGGCGAATTTGCGGGGTCAGCCCTTGGTTATACTTCCGTATCTTCTTCTCCTCAATATCAACCAGGTGTGGAGCGAACCGAGACAGTCTCTCAAACTGTGTGGTGTACTCTTGCACCGACTTGGTTCCTTGCGTCAGGTCCATGAATTCCTTCTCTCTTCTGTGCCTCTCCGTAGCCGGGAAATACTTTTCCAAAAACCTTCCTTTGAACGCAGTCCACATCATTCCCATTGCAGCTCCATTTTCGATAGTAGCTATGACTGAATCCCACCAATCTGCGGCAGCATCGGTCAATTGAAATGTAGCCAACCTCCTCTTGTCCATCGCGTTGCACTGGACAGCTTCGAACATGCGGTCCATCTGTCTTAACCACTGTTCCGCTTTCCAGGCTTCTGCAGTACCCGCAAACTGCTCGGGTCTGAGCGCACAGAATCTCTCTAGCAGTTTATCTCCAGTCTGGCGGTCTCGTCGGTTTTCATTCTGATTACTAGACGTCTGACGAAAGCTTTAAACATCCTTATGGGATCGGCAGCCTCAGGTGCTCCCTCAATCAAATTCCTGTTCCTCCTTAGTCCTCCAGCCATTTTATGCATGATAGTGATAGTAGAATGAGAAACATGTATGCAACAGTGCTATGAAGTAATTTAAATGACGACAATGTTCAAAATAGTATATCTTATATATAACTTCTTGTTAAGTTGATACAAAAAGCATGTATGATCAGGTCAATGCCTACCCTATCTATATGGATTAGGACGCATGCAAGAGTTAATGTTACAAAAATGGGGTCACTGCCCTATCTGCTAATGCATGTAATTACAGTTTGCAAAAAGAGAATAGAGCTACTAGTAAAAAATAGTCAATATATACAAGGCGACATCTAAACGGTCAGTCATCGCCATAGGTAGCCATAAAAAGGTCAAGCGAGTCGGCCTGATGAAGTCGTTGAACATGGGAGGGGCCTGCCCTAAAATTATAGCTATATGAGGTCAACAACGAAGCAGGTCCAGGGGCATCTACCTCTGGCAAAACTAGCTCGAGTTTTAGTGCCTCCTCAAGGTCGATCGCGAGGTCGTCCCAACCTATGCCATCCTCCTCAGCGTCCTTGATAATAGGAGCAAGTACAACATCACTGTCACCGTCATCCTCAATAGCGGGGACGACTGGTGGAGGCATCTCTAGCTGTGCAAGGTGAGCCTGCACAACCTGAACCTCGAGGGGTAGATAGAAGGCATCGCTGTTAACCAAGCGAACCATCTCCACAAGCACTAAGCGCTGAATCTCTATAAAGTACAGGATCTGGAGGCGGGCATGGGACAAGTCGACCAGTCCTAACACATGAATCTGGTGCCAAAGATCTAACTCAACGGTAGCAGCTGCACGCTCCCCAATGGTGGTGAAATAAAGTATCGCAGAAGCCGGTACTATCGCTCCCACAGTAACTCAATGCCCTCCAAAACCGTCGGGTACAAAAAGAGGCTGAGCTGGATCCATACCTAAAAAATGTACTAACTTAAATCAGGAAAGAGATAATCTTAGGCATCTGGGTTCTGAGTCTATCCTCCCTATCGAAACATCGGGTGCAAAGCTTAAGCTAACAGATCATGAAATCGGGTCTAAACTGGTAAACCCTAACCTGGCTAAACTATCTTGAGATAAATAATAACCTGGCTCTGATACCACTAAATCCTGTCACGCCCCGACGTAGCATAAATATGGAAAGCGTTTAATTTCTTTTATGGACCCGTAGGTCGCGATAGTTTGAAGGATCGATTCCGTCCCAAACGTTGAACAACATAAAACCATAAATCAGAGTAGAGCAATCAAGGCTTACAAATATTTTTCTAACTTATTACATATTACAGCACGGGGTCTCTTAAGGCACAGACTGCCTTAAATCAAAATAATAACTTAGTGTCTATTACAGTCATCCTTATTACAAAGCAGTCTATAACTTAAAACGTATGAAAGTAAATTCTGTTTCCAGCAGTTGTTCTCAATTCGCATAGTCATAACGTTCAGCCTGATCATAACCTGAAAAACCTGAACACGAATGTCTAGGACGCATCAACGTCGTCAGCTTCAAGAAGCTGGTGAGTATTAAAAACATAACTTTGAATGTAAAACATATTCATTTACCATTTTCCAATTCTCATTTAAATCCACAAGTTTATATTTAAGATAAATAGTTCGTTTTAGAAAACAACCACAATATTATTTAAAAGATAAATTCACATATATGTCACCGTGTATGAGACCGTGTATGAGAACAATGCACCATCTCATCTTATCGACTCTTTTCTCTCGACAAAACCCAATAACCCACCATCACACACCGGTACCTTTGAAATGCTAAGATAGCCACACTTTAGCACAGGGGAGCCAGGGAATGTCCAGTTTGCCTCATACTTTGGTCCGGGGATACCAGGGAGTGTCCATTGCCTCACACTTTGACTACCTAATCCGCCATGCAAATACCGGAGGAACCCTCACGCAATATCCAGACTCGGGTATCAGGGAGTGTCCGTAGGCCACACTTTAGCACTTCCATGGGTGCGAAGGAATGTCCAAGTTCGGCTTCACACACTTTGACGCTACCATGGTTGTCAGGGAGTGTCCAATTTTGCCACCATCGCATTTCAAAGACACCCTCGCCGCAATCTCAATCACAACACACTTTGGTACTCACTTACCAGGGAGTGTCCACATCACAATCTCAATCGCAATCACTATGCCACACTGACCATTACTCTTTTCCACACTGACCAACATTCACACTCACCATGCATGTACAACTGACACGCATGTATGTCATGAAACTTTAAAACATGAGGCAATTAACTAAATTATATAATCGACGTGCGAACGGGGATTGATAAGTCACAATTCATTGTTTTAATCGTCCACACATAATCAAATAGGATTCTGCTTTAATAAATTTCCCAAACAGAGCTTTAACAGTTCATAAAATACCACCCAAAACAGTTCCTTAACACAAAACAAACAAGAACTAGAAACTGCCAGAAGTGGCGCGCGCGGGCCGCTAGCCCGAAAGGTTGCTCGCGCGGGCCACTCGCGCGATGTGCCCAATTTTTGTTTTATTATAAAAACCTTTCTTTCTGTATGAAATCAGCCACCTCGCGTGCGCGGGTCGCTCGCGTGAAAGGTCTCTCGCGCGACCCTCGCCTGCGCGACCTGCCTATTTTTCATTTTCTTTATAAAAACTTTTCTGTCTGCCCAAGAACGCAAACCTCGCGCGCGCGGGTCGCTCGCGCGACCCTCTCTCGCGCGCGCGAGATGAAGCAGAGGCTTCATCTTCTCCGTTGGAACTCCCTTATTTCAGTATTTCAGGGTCTTTTTGACCCATTTTTGATTCTGTAAGTTATCCTACCTTATTATATATGAATCTCTTCAGTTTTTCACAAGGATTAAGAATACAAAGTCAATTTCACATGATTCAATCTATAACTCTTGAATTTTATGAAAGATTAAAAGATGGTAAAACTTAATTTCTTATATACTTTCACATATGAACAACTTAGGCCTCAATACTTTAAACATAGTCTAATTACACAATAATATTTCATTATTATCTATAAAAATAGATTTTGGTTAAGTTTAGAAAATCATGATTTCAAGCTTTGGAATTTCAAACGAAAATCAACAATGGTGAACACAAATTAAGCTATATAAAACAGTAAATATAATAAAAATTACATTCTAGGTGAGTTCTAAATACTCACAGTGAATTAGAGAGTAGAAATTTGTTGAGAAAGAATATGAGAACAAGAATCTCCAATTGAAGCTAGACTATGGATGTTGGAGCTCTTATCTCTCTCTCTCTAAAATTTCTGAAATTAAACACTCTGTGCTCTCTCTTTTCTCTCTGTATAATAGCTTTGTAAACCCATATTGTGTGTGTGTATGATGAAGAGTGAAGTGTATAAATAAACAAAACAAGCATTGAACTTGGAGGCCAAGTCTCTTAACTTTCACTCTACAAAATGGTGTTAATTCCTAAAATTAGTTTATGTATATATGTACAATACATGTATAACCTGCTGTATATATAAGAGTAGGGGGAAATTGGATGTGTAGGGGTCAAATTTAGTGTGTTTGGGAATTCAGCTTATGGCACAACAATTACACACACAAGTTAAACATTCCCAAACATTGCCTTAACCAATGATTAGTTTTCATAAATGGCAAGTAAAGTGTATGTCACATCTAGCTTTACGTCACTTCCACAGCGTAGACAGTTTTGGAAGTAAACTGGTATTTTCGTGGCGCGGTATCCGTCACAAAAATACAGAAAATTCATTTTAACGTAAGAAATGATTTTCCGGTTTTATAAAAATACTGATTGAGTTAAAAGTAAACATTTCCACCATTTTGAAATACAAACTTTGAAATTCAACCCAGGTTTTGCTAAATTTTATAAAATCGCATTTTGACCCCAAAAGAATTACAATGTACAACAAAATAGGCCATAAGGTTATAAAACATGACCATTGAAATAAAATGAATACAGATAATACAAATTAAATATGGAAATGCAAATTAAATTTACATGAAATGCAGGTTGTTACAGAGGTAGGTAGTCCTAGAGCCATGTAACACTATGACGACATTACATCGCATTGATCGACTTGATCATGCGAATACCGACTAGAGTCACTTTCATAAGGAGTATCTTGAGCTCTGGGACCATCGGCTGCAGCATGTTATGGTAGGTATTCCAGATGCAGCTCAGATGCTTGCCTCAGATCCATATATGAGATGGTATAGCCGCATTACACGTAGATTGATTGGACCAGTTAGAGATCTACTAACTGTTGGCTTCCAGCCAGTCGGTACGATTCACGGCGTTCTGGTGAGATGTTTTCCTTATCGTACAATATATAAAATTTCCATCCTGTACATGCCATAAAATGTGGAATACCTAATTAAACTTTCCATTTTTTTTTCAGGAGGATGGTGTGACTCGTGTGTATGAGGTTGTACGATCGGTGTTGGCTAGTTTAGCAGCAGGCGACCCTCATTCCGTCCGTCCAGAGGTGATGGCGGCATTAGAGGAGATTCGTACTATTAGTGAGCATTCATTACAGGCTGTTCATGAGGATCGACGTTTAGACGGGGCTGTTCCATCTTCCACAGTATTCGTGCCCCGCGTCTCAGAGCCTCAACCTCAGCCTCAGCCTCAGCCTCAGACGCATCCTTAGCCACAGCCACAGCCACAGCCACAGCCTCATCCTCAGACGCATCCTCATTCTCGGCCTCAGTCTCAGTCTCAGTCTCAGGAGCAGAAAGACCCATCTACACACTCTGAGTCTGAGCCACATACACTAGATGATCAGGATCCTACTGTGTATACATATGATGATACAGACGACATTTATAGGCCTTTCACTCCAGGGGGCTCTCAGTTCTGTATATCTCCGATCCGTGACTTCTCCATCTCAGTTCCATATACAGATGCATCATCGTCATCGTCGATCCCGCTACCACATATAGATTCACAGTTCGAGGCGATGGTAATGATGGTGGAGAGTTTGACGTAGGTAGAGGCAGATGAGATGCAGGTGAAGGCGAGAGAGACGACTGGAGATGATACCCCCATGGCAGAGACACAGGATGAGGGTTTGACACAGGCCGAGTCTCATCGACGACCTCTGATACATTCAGTTTACGCTAGGGGTAGAGGTCGTCATGGCCGCAGAGGGAGAGGGGTATCGCAGGTCATCCAGCCACGTGAGGAGGTTTCACTAGTAGAGGATTCACCACAGGAAAAGGGTAGGCCTAAGAGAACGAAGAAGGTTCCGTGGTGTGGGACACATTATAAACAAAGATAGTCCATAGGATCCACAAATAATTACACCTTTGTTTTTTGATGTATTATAAACAAATAATTACACATTTGTATATATATAATTTTATTTTATTCAATACATCTATATCTCTCCCACTATCTGTCTCTATCTCTCTCCCCCTCACTCTCTTTGTATCTCTCTATCTCTCCCCCTAACTCTCTCCATCTCTCCCCCCTCACTCTCTCTGTATCTCTCTATCTCTCCCCCTCACTCTCTCTCTATCTCTCTATCTCTCCCCCTCACTCTCCCTATCTCTCTCCCCCTCACTCTCTCTCTATCTCACTATCTCTCCCACTCTCTCTCTATCTCTATCTCCCACTCTCTCTATCTACATCTCCCACACCCAATCTCTCGCACTCTTTATCTCTCTCCCACTCTCTCTATATCTCTCGCACCTATCTCTTTATCTCTCTCCCACATTATGTTGATAATGTTGGATTAATAATGCTTGGTGGTTCAATTCTGAAAATAAAAATTTGTTGGACATTTAGCAGGGAGCTGATGCTAAAATGTGTCACAGAGTGCTGGGAATTTAGCTGTTGATGAAATCGCTACTTGAAGTAGCGAGTTCATGAAATCGCTACTTCAAGTAGCGACTTCTGTTGACTAAAGTCATTAGTTGAAATCGCGATTTCAGGCTAGACTGTTTTGGTCTGAAGTCGTTAGTTGGAGTAGCGACTTTCTGGAAATGTGATGGATTTGGGAAAAAAGTTGAAACAGTGACGGGTCAGAGATATATTACCCCCATTATGAAGCTTCAGGTAAAAAATTCGAAAATGAATCCTCTCCCACTAAACTCTTTTTTAATTTCTTCATATGGTATCAGAGCAATGCTCGAACACGCACTACAACAAAAAATCCTTATTATGATTTAGAAAAAAAAGTCATAAACGTATATTTATGTCTTTTTTTTTAACTTTGAAAATATGTCATAACATTACAGTCATAAATAAGTTCGAGTTTATTAAAAAAGTCATAAATAATTATTACTTTTACAACAGTTCTAAAACAAAAGTCATAAAAAATGAATACTTTCAAACTATTTATGACTATTTTTTAATTGATATAGTCATGAATAATCTTTAAAAAGGTCATAAATAACCTTTTAAAGAGTCATAAATAATCTTTAAAAAAGTCAAAAATAATCTCTAAAAAAAATCATAATAATCACTCTTTATGACTTTACTAGAATTGTTGTTAATTTATGATTGTTTTTATAAAACAGTCATATATAATATAAAACACATTTTTAAAAAATGATTTTGTTAATAATCCAATAATCAAGAATTACACAATGCAGATACATCAAAACCTGTTGCACAATTCAGATATATATATATATATATATATGCACAAATCAGTTCAAGAACCATATTCAAATATCATCGTCCTTCCAACCAAAATTTTTCATTCATCAATCTAATAATTAGTCATGTACAAGAAAAATGAAATAAATAATATGTACTCCGTAACATTGTTATTAAAATAAAACAAGAATATCTATTTAAACTCTTCAATCACCGCTAGTACATCAACTTAATTCCAATATTTGTTCCATGTAGTCTAAATGTGTAACACTGAAACAAAAACAAAAATCAATATATTAGATTCTATATGACAAGTATATAATATTCTTAAATTGTAAAAATATGAATAACCTGGAAAAAGAAGAAAGGCTGAAATGTCCAATACTTAAATGTATTCTTGAACAAACTCAAATCGAAGAGCATTTATCTCGTAGCTTTCAAATTTCTCTTTTTGAGTCATTTCATCTGAAAAAGTTCAAGAAAGAATACGATGTTTAGGTTGTATTCCCCACCCCAACAACAAACACCTCCAACACACATGAAAATACAAGAAAAAATACATTACTCACTATTTATTAGGAGTATTCATTGATGTATAATACTTCTCTATTTGTTGCAATACATGTATGTAAATGATTAGAACTCTCTTTTACGCATTGAAAAACTGACAACCGAAAGAAAGTTAGGTAAATAAGTACTAAAAAACTACAATTGAATGTTGTGTGATCATTCAAACAAAGAAGGATGAGCTTTAAATTCCAACAAGATACGAAACTGTCCCAAGTGGTTTTTAAAAAGATTTGGAACTGCCGTCATGCTGAATCTGTTAATAAAAAATGCAACTATGTGCCTAGGACAATAATTTTCAAAATCCATAAAAGAACAACCTATGAAACAGAGAATTAAACATAAATCCTAAAAGCATTTTACAAGTATTTGAGACACATACCATATACCACTACTTTCAGAACTACACTCTCTTTCTCCTTAGCAAAGTTTGCAGAAACTAAAATTCCCTAACAATGTGGGATTGTTCACATGATTCAATCTATAACTCTTGAATTTTATGAAAGATTAAAAGATGGTAAAACTTAATTTCTTATATACTTTCACATAAGAACAACTTAGGCCTCAATACTTTAAACATAGTCTAATTACACCATAATATTTCATTATTATCTATAAAAATAGATTTTGGTTAAGTTTAGAAAATCATGATTTCAAGCTTTGGAATTTTAAACGAAAATCAACAATGGTGAACACAAATTAAGCTATATAAAACAGTAAATATAATAAAAATTACATTCTAGGTGAGTTCTAAATACTCACAGTGAATTAGAGAGTAGAAATTTGTTGAGAAAGAATATGAGAACAAGAATCTCCAATTGAAGCTAGACTATGGATGTTGGAGCTCTTCTCTCTCTCTCTCTAAAATTTCTGAAATTAAACACTCTGTGCTCTCTCTTTTCTCTCTGTATAATAGCTTTGTAAACCCATATTGTGTGTGTGTATGATGAAGAGTGAAGTGTATAAATAAACAAAACAAGCATTGAACTTGGAGGCCAAGTCTCTTAACTTTCACTCTACAAAATGGTGTTAATTCCTAAAATTAGTTTATGTATATACGTACAATACATGTATAACCTGCTGTATATATGAGAGTAGGGGGAAATTAGATGTGTAGGGGTCAAATTTAGTGTGTTTGGGAATTCAGCTTATGGCACAACAATTACACACACAAGTTAAACATTCCCAAACATTGCCTTAACCAATGATTAGTTTTCATAAATGGCAAGTAAAGTGTATGTCACATCTAGCTTTACGTCACTTCCACAGCGCAGACTGTTTTGGAAGTAAACTGGTATTTTCGTGGCGCGGTATCCGTCACAAAAATACAGAAAATTCATTTTAACGTAAGAAATGATTTTCCGGTTTTATAAAAATACTGATTGAGTTAAAAGTAAACATTTCCACCATTTTGAAATACAAACTTTGAAATTCAACCCTGGTATTGCTAAATTTTATAAAATCGCATTTTGACCCCAAAAGAATTACAATGTACAACAAAATAGGCCATAAGGTTATAAAACATGACCATTGAAATAAAATGAATACAGATAATACAAATTAAATATGGAAATGCAAATTAAATTTACATGAAATGCAGGTTGTTACAGAGGTAGGTAGTCCTAGAGCCATGTAACACTATGACGACATTACATCGCATTGATCGACGTGGTCATGCGAATACCGACTAGAGTCACTTTCATAAGGAGTATCTTGAGCTCTGGGACCATCGGCTGCAGCATGTTATGGTAGGTATTCCAGATGCAGCTCAGATGCTTGCCTCAGATCCATATATGAGATGGTATAGCCGCATTACACGTAGATTGATTGGACCAGTTAGAGATCTACTAACTGTTGGCTTCCAGCCAGTCGGTACGATTCACGGCGTTCTGGTGAGATGTTTTCCTTATCGTACAATATATAAAATTTCCATCCTGTACATGCCATAAAATGTGGAATACCTAATTAAACTTTCCATTTTTTTTTCAGGAGGATGGTGTGACTCGTGTGTATGAGGTTGTACGATCGGTGTTGGCTAGTTTAGCAGCAGGCGACCCTCATTCCGTCCGTCCAGAGGTGATGGCGGCATTAGAGGAGATTCGTACTATTAGTGAGCATTCATTACAGGCTGTTCATGAGGATCGACGTTTAGACGGGGCTGTTCCATCTTCCACAGTATTCGTGCCCCGCGTCTCAGAGCCTCAACCTCAGCCTCAGCCTCAGCCTCAGACGCATCCTTAGCCACAGCCACAGCCACAGCCACAGCCTCATCCTCAGACGCATCCTCATTCTCGGCCTCAGTCTCAGTCTCAGTCTCAGGAGCAGAAAGACCCATCTACACACTCTGAGTCTGAGCCACATACACTAGATGATCAGGATCCTACTGTGTATACATATGATGATACAGACGACATTTATAGGCCTTTCACTCCAGGGGGCTCTCAGTTCTGTATATCTCCGATCCGTGACTTCTCCATCTCAGTTCCATATACAGATGCATCATCGTCATCGTCGATCCCGCTACCACATATAGATTCACAGTTCGAGGCGATGGTAATGATGGTGGAGAGTTTGACGTAGGTAGAGGCAGATGAGATGCAGGTGGAGGCGAGAGAGACGACTGGAGATGATACCCCCATGGCAGAGACACAGGATGAGGGTTTGACACAGGCCGAGTCTCATCGACGACATCCGATACATTCAGTTTACGCTAGGGGTAGAGGTCGTCATGGCCGCAGAGGGAGAGGGGTATCGCAGGTCATCCAGCCACGTGAGGAGGTTTCACTAGTAGAGGATTCACCACAGGAAAAGGGTAGGCCTAAGAGAACGAAGAAGGTTCCGTGGTGTGGGACACATTATAAACAAAGATAGTCCATAGGATCCACAAATAATTACACCTTTGTTTTTTGATGTATTATAAACAAATAATTACACATTTGTATATATATAATTTTATTTTATTCAATACATCTATATCTCTCCCACTATCTGTCTCTATCTCTCTCCCCCTCACTCTCTTTGTATCTCTCTATCTCTCCCCCTAACTCTCTCCATCTCTCCCCCCTCACTCTCTCTGTATCTCTCTATCTCTCCCCCTCACTCTCTCCCCCTCACTCTCTCTCTATCTCTCTATCTCTCCCCCTCACTCTCCCTATCTCTCTCCCCCTCACTCTCTCTCTATCTCTCTATCTCTCCCACTCTCTCTCTATCTCTATCTCCCACTATCTCTATCTACATCTCCCACACCCAATCTCTCGCACTCTTTATCTCTCTCCCACTCTCTCTATATCTCTCGCACCTATCTCTTTATCTCTCTCCCACATTATGTTGATAATGTTGGATTAATAATGCTTGGTGGTTCAATTCTGAAAATAAAAATTTGTTGGACATTTAGCAGGGAGCTGATGCTAAAATGTGTCACAGAGTGCTGGGAATTTAGCTGTTGATGAAATCGCTACTTGAAGTAGCGAGTTCATGAAATCGCTACTTCAAGTAGCGACTTCTGTTGACTAAAGTCATTAGTTGAAATCGCGATTTCAGGCTAGACTGTTTTGGTCTGAAGTCGTTAGTTGGAGTAGCGACTTTCTGGAAATGTGATGGATTTGGGAAAAAAGTTGAAACAGTGACGGGTCAGAGATATATTACCCCCATTATGAAGCTTCAGGTAAAAAATTCGAAAATGAATCCTCTCCCACTAAACTCTTTTTTAATTTCTTCATATGGTATCAGAGCAATGCTCGAACACGCACTACAACAAAAAATCCTTATTATGATTTAGAAAAAAAAGTCATAAACGTATATTTATGTCTTTTTTTTTAACTTTGAAAATATGTCATAACATTACAGTCATAAATAAGTTCGAGTTTATTAAAAAAGTCATAAATAATTATTACTTTTACAACAGTTCTAAAACAAAAGTCATAAAAAATGAATACTTTCAAACTATTTATGACTATTTTTTAATTGATATAGTCATGAATAATCTTTAAAAAGGTCATAAATAACCTTTTAAAGAGTCATAAATAATCTTTAAAAAAGTCAAAAATAATCTCTAAAAAAAATCATAATAATCACTCTTTATGACTTTACTAGAATTGTTGTTAATTTATGATTGTTTTTATAAAACAGTCATATATAATATAAAACACATTTTTAAAAAATGATTTTGTTAATAATCCAATAATCAAGAATTACACAATGCAGATACATCAAAACCTGTTGCACAATTCAGATATATATATATATATATATGCACAAATCAGTTCAAGAACCATATTCAAATATCATCGTCCTTCCAACCAAAATTTTTCATTCATCAATCTAATAATTAGTCATGTACAAGAAAAATGAAATAAATAATATGTACTCCGTAACATTGTTATTAAAATAAAACAAGAATATCTATTTAAACTCTTCAATCACCGCTAGTACATCAACTTAATTCCAATATTTGTTCCATGTAGTCTAAATGTGTAACACTGAAACAAAAACAAAAATCAATATATTAGATTCTATATGACAAGTATATAATATTCTTAAATTGTAAAAATATGAATAACCTGGAAAAAGAAGAAAGGCTGAAATGTCCAATACTTAAATGTATTCTTGAACAAACTCAAATCGAAGAGCATTTATCTCGTAGCTTTCAAATTTCTCTTTTTGAGTCATTTCATCTGAAAAAGTTCAAGAAAGAATACGATGTTTAGGTTGTATTCCCCACCCCAACAACAAACACCTCCAACACACATGAAAATACAAGAAAAAATACATTACTCACTATTTATTAGGAGTATTCATTGATGTATAATACTTCTCTATTTGTTGCAATACATGTATGTAAATGATTAGAACTCTCTTTTACGCATTGAAAAACTGACAACCGAAAGAAAGTTAGGTAAATAAGTACTAAAAAACTACAATTGAATGTTGTGTGATCATTCAAACAAAGAAGGATGAGCTTTAAATTCCAACAAGATACGAAACTGTCCCAAGTGGTTTTTAAAAAGATTTGGAACTGCCGTCATGCTGAATCTGTTAATAAAAAATGCAACTATGTGCCTAGGACAATAATTTTCAAAATCCATAAAAGAACAACCTATGAAACAGAGAATTAAACATAAATCCTAAAAGTATTTTACAAGTATTTGAGACACATACCATATACCACTACTTTCAGAACTACACTCTCTTTCTCCTTAGCAAAGTTTGCAGAAACTAAAATTCCCTAACAATGTGGGATTGTTCAATTGAGTTAGAACATTGGCCGTACCTTACTACAACACTTTGAGTTTTCCCTGAAAATGTGGGATTGTTCAATTTATTTTAAATTGTAAAGACAACAAAATTCACTCCCTTATTTCAAATCAAAGTAAAATTGTCACACTTTATGGTCAACAAATAGTGTATTTGGACTGTACTACTGAAAGATATGTCAATTTCACTTTAATTTTGTTAAACTAAGTAAATTTACACTACCAATACAAAGGTTTAAGTGGAATTAATTTCTTTAAAATAAAACTAGTAAGAAAAAACTAGTCAAAATACACACTATATAAACTAGCTTATAGTGAACATAAAAGAAAAAAGTTCAGAGATAATGCACATGCAACTACTGCTAATTATTTGAGGAAAAAAGACATACAAAAAACAATTGACAATATTCAAAGCCAAAAATGAAAAACAAAACTAGTTTCTACATATTGGGTTCATGTATTTAACACAAATGCGTAAATTATATAGGCAAAAGAAATGCTTTGTGCCATTGGAAAGGTTGAATCACATCTCATCATTGATTTAGTAGCTAGCTACATAACATATAAATTTAGTGGTTACCTACATACTTAAAATAAAGTCAGCATAAAAAGAACATTGCCGGAATGTCCAGCCTAAGGACATTTCTAGATTAAAAAGGCACCTTTTTTTGATACAAAATTGAACTAATATAAAGGAAATAGGAAAAAAAATGAGAGAGATTGAAAATGTTGAACGTACTTGCAATCTTAGCTACTCGATCCTCATCAAGAACTGCAGCCAAGTCGTTTACATTTCTTCTATTTGAATAAAAAATAGCGTCTTTGGCTTCCTGTTTGCTGCATTAAAAATTTTGGGAATATATTGCAGAAAAATAAAAAGTGGGGCAAAAATATATTGTTCAAAATTCAATAGGCCAAAAATTTTGTACCTTCCCAAGATTGATCCAAGGAATTCAAACTGAGAATCTGTCACTTAATGAAGATCATCATTCCTAATGTTCGAACCATGTGATTGTGATCCCATATAAACAACATAAGACTATTTGAAAAAAAAAATGAAAGAAAAAAGATTATATCAAAACCAGTCCATGAAATGGTAAAATGAAACTAAACTAAGAATTTCTAACAGAATTTAGCAGATTGTTAATAAAAGTTGAAATATGAAGACCAATGTGTACCTTTTTCAGTGCAAAAGTTGGTGTTTGGCATAGAGAGAAAAGAATGAAAAGTGCACTGGAAATTGGACGCCTCCAAGACAACATTTTGCTTTCAGTCATTGCAAAATTCTGTATTAGTGCTTAGAGAAAGAGTTCAAAAGGGCTATCCTTCTTCCCCACTTGTTTTGTAAATAATATATATATATGTGTGTGTATGCCATGCATGTATCTATATCTATATATATATGGAGAGAAATGAATCTTGAATTATCTATTTCAAACAAATGAACATTTCCTTCCATCAACATTTTTTTTTTTGGGAATTTAAGCAAAAATTCTCTATATCTCTCTGTATGGAAAAGATCTAGATGCTAGAGATTAGGTACCTCCATGAACCAGGATAGTTTTTTCATTTCAACAAAGTTTTTACAACATTTTGAAAAAAACAATTAAAGTATTAACAGGCTTGTTGCTTTAATTCAATCACAGGTTTATGAGCCTGGTCATAGCAATTTAATCTTATTGGGTACCCCTTCTACCATGCCCCTACTGAGATGGGGATTTGATTGCTATATCCAGGTCTAGACAAGCATGACTTCCAAAAGCATGACCTGACATAGGTTCGAGGTAGCTATGGGTGAAGGGCCTATGTGGGACTTCGTTTTCCGGTGCATGGTCGTTTTAAACATGATACTACATCAAATTACATGTTCCACTTACTCTAGAAGGGCCCATACTGGGATGATATTTGGTAGCTATGTCCAGGGTCTAACAAGCATGACTTCTAAAACTATGACCTGATTTATGTTCAAGGCAGCTATGGGCGAAGGGCCATTGCACGGCTGTTTTTAGCATGACACTACATCAATTTATATCATGTTATTCAATGTACAAATTAATTGAAAATAAAAAATTACATTTAATTTTTTGTGAGCATGTGTAATTGACTTTGAGAGTACTTGGGAAATGCATCTGTCGCGATTGAGTTCGCTTACAACAATAGTTATCATTCAAGCATCGAGATGGCATTGTTTAAAGCTCTATATGGGAGACCGTGTTATTGACCTCTTTGTTGGGCCGAAAAGGAAAGCTTTTGGGGCCTGATATGGTTCGGGAGACTAATGAGAAGATCAATATAATGATGGAAAAGATGAAGGCAACCCAAAGCAGGTAGAGGAGTTATACAGATAAATGCCGAAAGGACTTGGAATTTTTCATTGGGGATCACGTTTTTTTGAACCCAGTAAAAGGAGTGATGAGATTTTGACAGAATAGAAGAAACCTTTCACCCCGCTATATTAGACCTTTTGAGATTCTTGAACACGTGGAAAAAGTTGGTTATAGATTAGCACTACCACTGAAGATGTTTGGAGTGCATAATGTGTTCCATATCTGCATGTTGAAGAAGTACGTGCATGTCATGCCCCGGAGTAAGCAAAAAATAGGAAAAATAAAAATTTTCCTTTATGGGTCCGTAGACACGTAGGTAGTTCACTGTAGTGGTTGGGTCCGTAGACATGTGACTGGTTGGATGTCGTCGACTGTCTTCAATAATAAGATGATAGGAAATGCAATAATAATTCCATGTAGGTAGTTCACTGTAGTGGTACTTATACAAGCATTGACCAGTCATAAGATAGTAGTTATGTTATAGATCCAGTACTCAAAAGAAAATCATAATTAAACATCAAAAGTTTGGTGAGAACACTGTCACTAATCTCCAGGATCAACTAATTTATTACATCAAAACAGGAAAGATAAGAAGAACATTAGGAGGCAATCTTCAACTGGCGAAGCCATAATGGTCCTCGTAGAAGTCTTCTCCAGAATACCCTTCCTCGTAGTACCCTTCAGCAACAAAGCCTTTAGTGGCATAACCATCATCACCATAGTTACTCTCGGGCTGTGCACCACCTATTAAGTCTAGCATAGCTAGATGTCGAAGGTCCAACGTTGTAAAACACCATTAGCTTGAATACAAATAGAGTGAGTATAAAGTCTCACAAGGCTCCATTAGAAACAGTTAAATCAATAATTAAGTTCATTATTTATTAGTCAGCTTATTTACATCATTATGAGAAACCAAGAATTATGATCATAGGACAATTTGATAAGGAATGATCTAAAAAAACTTCATTAAGACTCACAATAAAAAGGATTTGACAACCACTAATGCATTCCCATGATTTCAAACTCAACTCTCACTCTTTTCTGCATTCTCGGCATAAGCCGTTGGTTTAGAATACATGCCATAACGGCCGCTTGATGAATATACTATACATGCTTTAATAGCCGCTTGATCGCCCTCGGCACATCAAGATAGTGTCATGCCATAACAACTGACTCGACTAAGATATTCAAGGTCAAAGACCTATCCTAACATGCTTTAACAACCGAGTGATTAGTACACTATACGTGCTACAATAGCTGCTTGATCGCCCTTGGCGCATTAAGATAGTATAATGCCTTAACAGCCGATTATATCACTAAAGTCTAGTCACAATCCACTTCTTCAATCCTGATATAGACTCATACAAAAAGACATCAACATTAACCAAACCGATGACGATCAATGACATGGTCACAATACTTATTCATCGAAAGATGGACCAAAGTACAAGTGTCGATACGCGTAGTACAATACGATAGAGCACATGATTATTAGAAATTTTTGATCTTATTATGCGTATTTTATTCTCATTATCAGAGTTGTCATAAGAACAGAAGTTATCATCGTGTTTTATGAGTTCAAGGCCCGCTCTCCAAACATCTAGTTGGACATATAAGATGCCCATATAAGCATAGATCATCAATTAGCACGTAGTCCTAAGTGTCAGTGTGATAAGTGGACATGCAAGTACTAATTCATGGATTAAACATCTCAGGTTCGCACATAAAACAATTAGAAATCTGATCAAGGAACATAAAACAAGTAACATAACAAAACTATTGAACTCGAGCACTCAGGGTGCTTGAGCGTTGTGGCCTAGCTCAAGCGATCAGCCTTGTTAGAAATCAAATTCCTGGTTTATATATACATGCAAGTTCGTAAATTATTTTTAAGAACACATGCAACACATACAAACTTATACAAACTATACATAAAGACATCTAGATGAAAACCTATGCTCACATAAGCTTAAGATGTGTTTGGATGATAATCTAAACTACCAATTCCTTGAAAATGAGCTTGATGATTAGTTTTGCTTCACATACAAGTACTAAAACTAAAAATGGATCACATGCAAAGATATAAACTCACAAAAAGAATGTTCTTATAGGTTTTTAAGTGAGAATTGATACTCACACAAACTTAAATAGCAAAAAGATGAAGAAAATGTGGATGTATGTTGAGAAAGCATGAGCTATAGAGTAACTCCAAGCAAAACTCCAAGTTAAGATCCTCTTCTTCCTTCTTGATCCTTCAAGTTCTTCAGCTCCAGACTTCAAATGCAGGTGTATACTTATGTCTTTATCCAAATGAGTGTATGGGAAGTGAAATTTATGGACATGTACGTGTGTGTGTGCATGGTGTATGAAGATGATCTCTAAGGCTCTCTATTCTGTCTCTCTATTTTTTGAACGTACAAATGCTGAGAAAACATTAGGTTTTTATAGATTTTTAGGACCCAAGGGTAAAACAGTCATTTCACCTATTTACAAGCTCGAGCGCTCGAGTGGCTCAAGGCTCAAGCGGTCCTACTCCTCGAGCGCTCTGGGTTGCTTTTCTAGCAAAGCTTCCCCAAGGTCTCAAACATAACATATATACAAACATACATAGATCATAATAAACAATAAGGAACAAAGAAAACGGATCTTATTATATATAATCAAGAGTATTACAAAGAGAAAATACAAAAATTTGAGAAATACAGATAGGAAAATACAGGTGTTACATCTCTCCACCACCTATCAAAAGATTTTGACCCGAAATCTGAGTGAGCTAGCCTTAGAATAACTCTGGATGCTTCTCTTGTATTTTTGATTCCATCTCTCAGGAAGCTTCTCTCCCATCATGATGGTTCAAATATACTTTTACCTAGTAAATTTCTTTGTTCCTCAATTTCTTGATATCTCTCCCCAAGATACGCACAAGTCTCTCTAGATAAGACACGTTGTCATTCACCTTGATATCCTTGAAGTCAATCACTGGTCCTGAACCATGAACGTACTTCCTTAACATGCTTATGTGAAAGACATTTTATACTTCGAACATTCTCGGGGGTAGTGCAAGTTGATAGGTGATACGTCCAACTGCTAAAGCCAAACCACCGCGTCAGCAGCGAAGGACCCGGACTATCAGGAGTGGGCGCTCGTGGCCCACCAATCCCGAGGCCTTTTGGTTGTTACCACTCGGGGTACTTGCACAGCCCGAGTGTATAGCGCAGTAGCTCTCCATGAAGTGCTGTGTGACAACCAAGCCACTCAACAGTTTCATTATCTATTCAGAATTCCATTAAGGAAACGTCCACAGTTTCCTAAACCACTTAGGGAACTCTCCTAAATTTGTGGGGATTAATTGCGATCAGATTAGGATTCCAAATCTGATTGTTACCATGTACAAGTGGACTCTTATACCTATAAAAGGGACCCCTTACCCTCTAAACGGGGGGATGCTGAATCTAGAGAATCGCAGTCCATTCTCATTCATACACATATACCCGACCGGTTTCATTGGTAGTGCCGCCCAAATTGTTGGCTTACTAAGCCCGCCGGTGATTTGTTAGTAGAACGCTCCGACGCACCCGTGGACGTAGGTCACCTCCTTAACGGGACCGAACCACATATAATTGAATGTGTCACAATATCTCTCTCTCTCTGAATTTCTCTTACCAACTTTCAGCATCATCAGTTTGGCACCGTCTGTGGGAACTCGATAGGTTTTTCACTAACAAATTTCTTGACTGATCAACATGCCACCGAAGGCGGGTAAGAAGTATACTACTCCGACGGGCCAGGAGAACTTGCAGCTCGAGCAGCAGGCCGCCTCCATGACCTCCGAGCAGATGACGGCGGCGCTCGCGCAACTTCTGGAAGGCCAATGGCAAACCCAACAGCAAATCGAAGTGCTGTTGACGTTGTAAGAAAAGCGCCCTCAATTCGAGAACCATATCTGGGAGAGTTCCCCCAACCATGAGCCTGCGAGAGTTCGAAACCATACCCACTCTGCGCCGGTATCCCCGTCGGATTGGGAACATGCCCGGGATGGTGATCGCAGTAGAGCACCCAGGCGCACCAGGCGACAAGCTCAGACCAATCCTCATCTGGTGGAAGATTCCAGAGACATCATCAACAGGCGACGCGCCACCAGAAGGGAGGGATCAGGGCCATAGACTCTCCGGCCCAGAGCTGTGGAGATCTTAGCATACGATTACCTAGAGCTGGAGCCGGATTCTATCCCCGAGGGCTATGCACTTTGAGGAGGAAGCATCATCATCGGACCCGACTTACCGCTCGGATATGGAAATGAGGCCCGGGTGAGATGTAAATGCCCAGATTGAGGACTTGCAACAGCAAATCAAAAAACTGAGCCACAAGTTGCGTCATGACCATACCAACACGGAGACCGAGTCACCCTATACTGCTCGGATCACCGGATTCCCCATCCCGCGGAAGTTTAAGCCACTGCATCTCAGTTCTTATGACAGGATAGGGAGCCCAGTAGATCACGTTCCCACCTACAGGGCCCAGATAGTGTTGGTCACCACTGTTAACGAATTACTGTGCCTGGCTTTCTCCAGCACTCTCAAAGGGCCAGCCATACAGTGGTTCCACGCCCTTAACCCTAGAATGGTGGATGACTTCAAGACGCTGAGCAAGCTTTTCATTAGTTAATTTGTAGGGATGCTCGATCGGTCGCAACCGAACACTCACCTATTGACCGTCAAGCAGCGCAAGGGTGAATCCCTAAGGGAGTATATGGACCGCTTCAATCAGCAAAGGCTCCAGATCTGTAATTTGAACGAAACAGCAGCCATCATGGTTTTCTGCTCGGGAGTTCAGCACACCAAAGTTGCTACATCGTTCCACAAAGACCGACCGACAACCTTGGTGGAGCTCTCGAAGAGGGTCGGAAAGTATAAAGACACGGAAGAATTTCTAAAGTCCAAATGCACCGGCTTACTGGGAGATGAGTCACCGAAAGCCAAGCTGAGGCGTTAGGACTCTGAGAAGGGCCCGGCAAAAAGCCCAGGCAAGACCAGTAGAGCGGAGGTCGGGATCAGCCCCAGATCATGTTCACGCCTCTTCTCCCCCAATCCACGAAGTCATGGCTGCCGTAGAGGCACAGAGGTTACTTCAACAACTGGCAAAACTAAAATCCCCGCCCGAAAAAAGGAATTGGGATAAGTTTTGCCTCTTCCATTCGGACCACGGCCATGACACAGAGGATTGCTTCAAGTTGAAGATAGGCATAGAAAAACTAATCGAGCAGGGTCATCTTGCAGAATACGTCACGACAGATGGACGACCTACGAAGGGAGCCCGAGCTCCCGGTCAAATATAACCTCTTGGTCAAATTAACGTGATCTCTGGAGGAACGTCGGGTGGCGGGGACTCAAAGTCGGTAAGGAAGAGGCATGCTCAGGCATCCCGGGCAGATGTCTGGCAAGTCCAATCTACCGGCTCCCCGCCAGCTGACGTATTGACATTTACCTCCGACGATGCATAAGGAATTCACTGCCCCTATGACGACCCGTTAGTTGTGACGCTCTCCATAGCTAATTACGTGGTCAAAAGGGTGTTAGTGGATACAGGCAGCTCGACCGATATCATGTTCGTGTCGGCGTTTGATCAGCTCGGGATGTCCCAGGATCGGCTCCGTCCAGTAGCTACTCCCCTGGTAGGTTTTAACGAATCCAGCACCCAGCCGCTCGGTACCATGGAACTCCCCGTGCTTATAGGAACTTACCTTCAGTAGATCTCCCTACTTGCAAACTTTATAGTCGTGGAGGCCCCATCTGCCTACAATGCCATTCTTGGAAGGCCTACACTCAACAAAGCCAGGGCCGTCGTCTCCACTTATAGCCTGACAATTAAGTTCCCAACCCCTCATGGACCCGGGAGCCTGCGTGGATATCATGTGCGTGGACTTCACCAACCTGAACAAAGCCTGCCCCAAGGACTGCTATCTACTGCCCAGAATAGATCTCCTTGTGGATTCTACAGCTGGCCATTTACTCCTCTCGTTCATGGACGCCTACTCTGGGTACAACTAGATCATCATGTACCCCGAGGATGAAGAAAATACTTCATTCATCACGGATCAGGGGACCTATTGCTACAAAGTCATGCCCTTCGGCCTCAAAAATGCCGGGGCAACTTATCAATGTCTGGTCAATCACATGTTCAAAGACTTGATTGGGAAATCAATGGAGGTATACGTTGACGATTTACTGGTCAAAAACCGGGATGAGTCTGACCATCTGGAACATTTGGCCAGGGCCTTCAGCATTTTGAGGAAGTTCGAGATGAGGTTGAACCCGGCCAAGTGCACATTTGACGTCTCATCTGGAAAGTTCTTAGGGTACCTGGTCAGCAGGCGGGGAATCGAAGCAAACCCCGAGAAAATCTAGACCATCATCAATATGCGGTCCCCAGGTCAACAAAGAAGTACAGAGTCTGGCTGGACTAGTTGCCGCGTTGAACAGGTTCATGTCCCGAACAATCGATCGATGCTTACCATTTTTCAAGATCCTCCGCAAGGCTTTTCAGTGGTCGAAAGAGTGCAAGAAGGCATTCCAGGAACTTAAGAAGTACTTGGCGTTGCCCCCTCTACTCTCAACGCCCGTGCCAGGCGAGGAGCTGTTCTTGTACCTGGCGGTGTCACCCTCGGCAGTCAGCTCGGCACTCATTCGAGAAGAGCACGGGATACAGTTCTCGGTCTACTCTATAAGCCGAGCACTTCAGGGGCAGAAAATAGATACTTCCGCATTGAAAAACTCGACTTCGCCCTCATCACTTCAACTTGGAGACTCCGCCCGTATTTCCAGGCCCACGTTATCGTGGTCCTTATGGATCAGCCCCTCCGTAAGATCTTGACCAGGCCCGAAACGTCTAAAAGGCTTATCAAGTGGGCCTTGGAATTAAAAGAATTTGAGTGGTCTACAGACCCCGCACAACAATCAAGGGACAGGCAGTAGCGGATTTTCTTGTTGAATTCACATGCCAAGAAGACCCAGTTAAAGAGCTCGACCCACCTGTCCTACCGCCCGGTCTGTAATCAGACATGCTGACCTGGGTACTCTATGTAGACGGATCATCCAACAGACAAGGAAGTGGAGCGGGGATCATCCTAACCACGCCCGACGGGATCTAGCTTGAGTATGCGCTTAGGTTCGGATTCAAAGCCTCCAATAACGAGGCCGAGTATGAGGCCCTCTTGGCCGGATTATAGCTGGCCGCTTCAATGGGTGCATCGCAGGTCCTGGGGTACAGTGACTCTCAACTCATAGTAAATCAAGTCAACCAAGAGTATGAGGCTCGGGAAGATAACATGATCACTTATCTAGCCCTGGTTCGAGCAGTTTCAAAGCAGCTTCAGTGGTTCTTCATCACACAAATACCGATGGAGAAGAACACTAGAGCCGACCGGTTACCCCGCCTCGCCTCATCCTCTGAGTCAGACTTGCCCGGGATAAGGATAGAGTACCTACCCGAGCCAAGTGTGATCAACTCAGAGTGCATGGAGGTAGAATCGGCCACCCCAGGACCTAGCTGGATGGACCCGATCATCGCATTTCTGGTAGCTGGTGTGTTAGCAGAACGTAAGGAAGAAGCCCGTCGGGTTAAATACCGAGCGTCAAGATACCACATTATTGATGGAGTCCTCTACAAAAGAGGATTCTCTAAACCGTATCTCCGATGTGTCCATCCTACATAAGTCCAAGGGGTGTTGCACAAAATCCATGAAGGGGTATGCGGGAACCACATCGGAGGCCGGGCACTCTCGCAAAAGCCCTGCTATAAGGATACTACTGGCCGACCATGGCCAGAGACTCTCAGGAATATATCAAGAGGTGTGATACGTGCCAAAGGTTTTCTCCCATAATCAACTGTCTGGGAGAACTTCAGACGCCAATCTTTAGCCCCTGGCCGTTCGCTCAGTGGGGCATTGACATTGTCGGTCCCCTACCAACGGGAAAGGGATAAGTCAAGTTCGCTGTCATTGCCGTGGATTACTTCACCAAATGGGCGGAAGCCGAGCCCTTGACAACAATCACCGAGATAAAGATGGAAAACTTCATGGAGAGGAATATTCTCAGTAGGTTCGGCATCCCCCGGGTCCTGGTTAGTGATAACGGTAGGGAATTTGACACCCCGGTATTCAGACAGTTCTGCTCGGGCTATGGTATAACCAATCACTACTCATCCCCCGAGCACCCCCAGGCCAATGGCCAAGTCGAGGTGACAAACTGGACTATTCTTCAGTCAATCAAGACAAGGCTCAAAGAAGCTAAAGGGCTATGGGCAGAAGAGCTACCGACCCTCCTGTGGGCCTACCGTACTACACCCCGAGCGGCAACAGGCGAGACACCGTTCTCCCTAACTTACGACTTTGAGATGGTAGTCCCCACAGAGCTTGGGTTACCTACCTACCGGGTGGCAAATTATAGCGAGCCAGACAATGAAAATTCCCTCAGGGCGGAGCTTGACCTGGTAGAGGAGAAAAGAGACCGGGCGTATCTAAAAGTTACAGCCTACAAGCAGAGAATGTCCCAATAATGTAATAGCAGGGTGAAGCATCGCAGTTTCTAGATAGGAGATCTGGTACTTAAGGCCGTCAATCAGTCCACAAAAGTCACGCGCCATGGCAAGTTGGGGCCAAACTGGGAGGGCCCATATCTAGTTACTCGGATAAACCGTCCGGGCACCTATTGGTTACAAACTCTAGACGGGCACAACCTCTCCCACCCTTGGAATGTGCAGCACCTCCGCAAGTACTTCCACTAGGGCATGACAACAATGTCGCCTAGAATTATGTAGCTTGACCCGAGCATATCTATTCGTATAGTAATAAAAGTTTCTTTTACCAAACAACTCTTCTCCATGCATGCCCACTAAAAAGACCTCGAGGTCAGACCCCAAGCACTTAAAAGACCTCGGGGTTAAGCCCTAGGCACTTAAAAGACCTTGGGTGAAACCCCAGGCACTAAAAAGACCTCAGGGTCAGACCCCAGGCACTCAAAAGACCTCGGGGTCTGACCCCAAGCACTCAAAAGACCTCGGGGTCAGACCCCAGGCACAGGCTTCACTTAGGCCCCACCGGCGATGGGGCAAACCCCTTAGATGGGGCAAACCCCTTAGATGGCTGATGATGGCAAGCCTCAAAGGACCCTGCAACAATCCATGTTCCAGGTCAGTTTCCTATGGTTTCCCACTCCTAGACACCTGCCTTAACAAAATGCTTGGGGGGCAAGGGATACCAGACTAAAAAAGGAAATCACACCGGTCACTAACAGGGCTTGAAATCCTAACATTCCTAAGTGCCTACAGAGGCCAGAGATAAACCGTTCGGTCAGTAAAATAGGATAAATTCCAAACAGGTCAAGAAGTCCAGTTACTCTACCGGTTATGATCCAAAACCATTTGCTAAGGCAAGGAATTAGATCGGTTAATTAAAAATAAAAATCGGTCGGGAATTGGCAAGCATAGGTACACAAGTACAGAAATTGTAAAATAATTGATGGAAAAGTTGGTCTCAAGAACCTTTTCATTAATAAAAAACTGTACAGTGCCTAGGGGCAGTTGTAGTAGCCTCCCAAAAAAAAAAAAAAAAGAGAAATTACAGGCCGGGAACTAAACGTCGTCCACCACGACCACATCTTCCGTTTCCCCAGCTTCTTTATCTGGGTCAGCTCCTCCTCCCGGGACAGAGCCCCCGCTTGGGACAGCTTCCTCAACAAGGCCAGCATCAGTGGCAGGGCCCTCGCCGGCAGCAGGACCTACATCCCAGTAGTTTGAATTAATCCCCTCGTAGGATGAGATGTTCCATTCGGGGTGATCCTGGAATAGCCTGCGCTTCAGATATTCGTAGCCCTAGAAGAAGCCATCGTCAAAAGCTTCCTCCCGGGCCCCCGCTGCTGTTCCCGCTGCCAGTGCCTTCTCCCATGCCTCCGCCGTCGCCGTTGCGTTGGCCCGAACGGCCTCTAGGTCGGCCAGGGCTGTAGCCAGCTCGGCCTGAGAAGCGCCAAGGCTTAAGGCCAAACCTTTCACCTTGTCCTTCTCCACGGCCAGAACAGTCTCCCTAGCCTCGGAGGACTCCCGCTCTTGCAAAAGAGCGGCTTCGGCGACAGTAACCCTCCCAACCAGAGAGGGCAGGAAGGACTCAGCCCCGGCTGCCATGCATTCGACCTACGAGAAGTGAAAACCGACCAGTCAGTAAATAGGCACAGTTGACAAAATAAGCAAAGAAAAAGAAACAGAAGCGGGAAAACTCACCATGTGAGAGAGGCTATACAACCAGCTCTAGAAGACCTCGGGAGACATGTTTGCACACGCCTCGACTTGACTGGGGAGTAGACCAGGTTTTACCCGCTCCCTGATCTCGGCCGAGGCAGCCATCGGTGCCACGGCCGGTACCCTCGCCTGGGGGGCGGTCTCTTCAACCACCACCACATGGGGCGATGAGGTCCCCACGGGCTTTGGGCGGTTTGCTACTCCGTATCATAGCTGCCTCAGAGGGAGCTTGCTACTCAGGCCTTTTCTCTTGTGCCACCGCCATCCGGGCGACAGCAGCAGCAGCTGCAGCAGCATGCCTCTCCCTCAATTGTTCCAAGTTTCTCTTCGGAGCCATCTCTGTAAAAGAAGAAAATTGAATAGTTAACCACCAATAAAGGAAGCAGGGAAGGATGACCAAGGAAGATGGCATAGTTCGAGTACTTACCAGGGAGAATTGGGGGGAATACGGGAGCTTCGGTGGGCTCAACTGGGTTGTCGGAAGCTCAGAAGTCGTCGGTCTGAGTTAGCACGTTCCAGATGTTTATTTACCAATCTGCCAAGCTCCTGATCCTGGCCTAGCACTCGTCAGGAATGCTCGGAGGGCTGGTTGATCCCGCTGCAAAGTAAAGTACAAAGCAGTTAGTCCCAAAAATTGGAGCGAAACAAAGAAGAAGCAAAAAGAGGGATCGAACTGGCTTACCCCTCAACTCTCCAGCCCAGGAAGTCCTCATCTGGATCCCAGGGGCCAGCTCACAGAGCCCAAGGGTGGACAATTGGAAGAACCTATTCTTCCACCCTTTGTTGTTGCTCGGGCAGTTACCTAAGATCTTCCTCCCCTGACGGGCCCCGAGAGAAAAGAACCCGATCTCCCCATGTAAGGAAAATTGTCAGTGTGTCCAAAAGAACTCCTGGATGGAAAGCTCATACCCGAAAGCCTAGGGCCAAAGGGAGATGGACCCCATGAGAAATCTCCAACCGTTCAGGGCCAATTAGCCTGGGACGATCCCGAAGTATATAAGGACGTCCCGAGCGACCGGGTGAAGGGGGATGTGGAACCCAGCCATAAGGATGTCCTCATATAAGGTAGTGAAACATCGCTAGTAGATTTGGGCTCCACGGACATTCACGGCCAAGGAGTAGTGGTCGGGAAGGTCGTACCTATCCCTTATGCGCCCGAGATCTACAGTACACAAGATGGATGGGATGAATTCGCTGGAGAAGGCTACCTCAAGGTCGGGTTCCCCTGGTGTTTTGTCACATGAACCCCGAGAAACAGAAGTAACGGGGGCTTCCTGGTCTGACTCATCATCAGAAAGACGAATTGGGATTCTACTTATCAACAAGACTGCAGTTCTTAGTAATCAACTTGGTGACATTCTCAAGGGAATGCTTACTCTAAATCAGAGGGTAGATTCTATCTTGACAATATATGTTCACAACCCTATGAATATGACAAACCCAAGATACCCAGGTATTGATCTTCTGTAGACCTCACTGATTGGTAAGTCAAATCAACCATATCCACAGTTTATGTTCATAATCGGCTCAAGATTGAGAACACATACCTTATGCAAGTTATGAGTTCCTATCGACTGTTTGACAGTCTTGAGTGTTAATAGGAAAGCTCAGGTTCGTCAATGCATTATAAGCACTAGCATATTAACTAAGAGCTATACTCTAGTGATTGAGATTAATCACTCCATCTAATGGTAGTTAATCATGCTATAATGTATACCTGATGAGATATCCAGTCTCATCATCCACTGTGACAAGTTCTAAGTGTCAGAGAACAATAATTCGTATCTCACTTTATGTATCTCATACACACACGAATTACCTAATATGATACTTAAGGATTACCAATCATCTCATGAAAGAAACATAAATAATGAAATATAAAGCTGATATCCATATATTAAAATGTCAATGTCTCATACATAAAGTAATGGTTTGAGGGCACATACCCAACAAACTCCTACTTGCACTCACAACCATTCAGGATTACATTTGAGACCTAGACTATCTAAATAACGATCAAAGACCTTCTGACAGTCAAATCTCTACGTTGAACAATAACTCGAATAAGATGATATTTTCGCTCTACATACTTTCCCTTTTCGTGATTCCTTGGATCCTTGGACTGAGCCACTGCCCCATTATTATCACAATAAAGCGTAATAGGTGACAGCAATGTTGGTACCACCTCGAGCTCCATAAGGAACTTCTTGAGCCAAACAGCTTCCTTTGCGGCTTCATAAGTAGCCATATACTCAGCTTCTGTAGTTAAGTCTGCAATGCATTTTTGGTTAATGCTCCTTTAACTGATAGCACCACCTCCCAAGGTAAAAAGATGTCCATATGTCAAATTTCTCGAATCTTTATCTGACATAAAGTTCGAGTCAGTGTCTCCTACTGGAATTAACTCATCACCGCCATACATAGGCATGTAATCTTTAGTCCTTCTCAAGTACTTAAGAATGTGATTAACGGCTGTCGAGTGCTCTGGACCCGGATTCAATTGATATCTACTAACCATGCCAAAGGCAAAGCAAATATCTGGTCTAGTGCATAACATTGCATAAATTAGACTTCCTACTGTCGAAGCGTAGGGAACTCCTGCCATGCGATTCCTGCCCTCCTGTCTCTTAGGACACTGGTCCTTGGAGAACGATAGACCATGCCTGAAAGGTAATAAACCTTTCTTCGAATTGTCCATGGAAAACCTAGTTAGCACTTTCTCGATATAACCAGCTTGTGACAATCCCATTATCTTTTGCTTACGATCCTGAAAGAGCTTTATCCCAAGAATATAGCTCGTCTCTCCTAGATCCTTCATATTGAAAGTACTAGCTAGCCAAAACTTGACCGTTGACAATGCTGCTACATCATTTCCAATGAGTAGAATGTCATCAACATAAAGCACAAGAAAAGTGGATAAGTGGTGGTATTGTTAAAATACAACTGCGCTAAAATAGAGAAATACATTGATATAGTTTACAATTCCTTATTGTAGCTGCAATTCGTATTACACTGCCAGCTTGTACACAATGTAACTAATATATGATAAGTTGTGTTGTTTTAGCTGAGTGAAGAAATGAATACCAAGATAAAAGGGAAGCTTGATGATGCGCAAGACAATTCAAAGACAAAAACTAAAGTTCGAGCGATCTAAGAACCGTTAAGCTATCGAAGTTTTGATCGATCGAAGTTTGTTCAAGCGCTCGAGTATTCCAGAATTTCAGTCAATCGAGTGATGTTCAATTGATCGAACATGCCTTTTATCAGAACTTACGCGCACACAGCAGAAACGTTTGGTGTAACCCTAGCTCTTTGGTTATCTATGTATTTGTTTGTATGATGTCCATAAGGACGCCCAGATTGTTTTTCAACAGTTTATAGAGAGATAGAGAGATTTGTCTTTGTTTTTGTAGGTTTCTCAAGGGTTATTATTATTTTGGCTTGGATTCTTAGTGTGTAAATAAAGTTCTTCGTTCCAGGTTTTTATATATTGTTTAATTTATATTTTGCTAATAGATCTCGTAGTATAATTTGATAGAATCGTAGTCTTGCATGTTAGATATTGTCAAACCCATAATTTTTATAAGTTTCATGTTTAAAACACAACCAAACGCAACCTTAATGAATATTTACGTTAAAAACAAATCTGAGACACTCCAGACCATGTTTGAGTAGTCCTAGGATTGGGAGATTATGATGAAACAGTGATCTCCAGCCTCTGCCATGTAGCAGTTTAAAACCTGTGTTCGATCGATTGAAGTTAGTTCGATCGATCGAACCAGAGATACAATCAAGCGATCGAAGTTATTTTGATCGATTGAGAGATGACGATGTTCGATCGATCGAAAGTGCGTCGATCGATCGAACCTTCAGATTCTTGAGAATATCCTATGCATTATTCCTAGACTTTCTGTTTTTGAGATTTGTTATCAAACTGTCCCCAAATGCTCAGTTTGTCGAAACAGTTTCTGAACTTTAAGCCTTAAGGCATTTTTCTACAATAACTTTTACTTTGAATGCTAACACCATTCAGAGTACAAGTCATAACTATTGTTTTAAACTGCTTTTTTGTATTTTGAATTAACTGTGATGATATGGTTTCGATCATGAAAGGGCTATGGATTCTTTATCTTAAGAGAAATACGGAATACTGTAGAAGATGTACTCCATAGAGCTTTAATGTAACTGCATGGTAGATGGTTAGGTCAGTGTGAATTTGTGTGATCCCAACGTTCCCCTTTTATAAAGTAAAAACTCATTTTAAATATTGCTTTAGTTAATTCATTAATTCATAATTTAATTCAATTGCTTTATTTTTAGTAGTAGTTAATTTGTGGAACTTCATGTTCTACACCTTCGTCAAATATTGAATTTTTATTTTCTTTTAGAGTTTAGTCTAAGTAATTAGTTTACAGCCTTCCCTATGGGATCGATCTGGTCTTAACCAGTTACTACTTGCACGTCTACCTACACTTGGATATAGCATACAAGTGCACGCGAAATAAATTTCGTGTCAAAAGCCACCACTTTCCCTTCACACTTCTTGTGTTCATCCAGATTCTGTATGAAACCAAATGATTTGACCGCTTAGTCAAATCGAATGTTCCAACTTCTGGATGCCTGCTTAAGCCCATAAATGGACTTTTGCAACTTGCATACCAAGTTACCTTTCCCACTAGCTATGAACCCTTCTGGTTGTTGCATATAGATGTCCTCCTCAAGATTGCCATTTAAGAATACAGTCTTGACATCCATCTGCCAGATCTCATAATCTAGGCATGCAGCAATGGATAAGAGTATCCTGATGGACTTGAGCATGGCTACTGGCGAGAAGGTTTCCTCATAGTCAATGCCCTCCCTCGGAGTATAGCCTTTCACTACAAGCCTAGCCTTAAAGGTTTCAACCTTTCCATTAGATCCTCTTTTACTCTTGTAGACCCACTTACATCCAATGGGTTTTATATTTGCTAGAAGTTCTACACGATCCCAGACCTGATTAGAATCCATAGATTCCAATTCAGCCTTCATAGCTTTAACCCAATGAGCTGAATCAACATCAGCCATTGCCTCTTCGTATGTAGCAGGATCATATTTAGATTCTATGGAGAGCTTCAAAAACTTATCCTAAGAATATGTATCTATTGGGTTGTCTGATAATCCTCCCACTACGACAAGGTACCGATGCGGGAATGGGTGAAGAAGTGGTATTTTCTTGTGTTACATAATTATTAACTATGGGTAGGACTGAGGGCTCTTCTTCTATCTCTCTAAGATCTATCATTCCCTTAGGCTTATGGTTCATGATATAATGATCCTCAAAGAAAATAGCATTTGTACTAACAAACACTTTCTGTTCTCTTGGATCATAAAAATACCATCCATAAGTACCCTTTGGATACCCTACAAAATAACATATTTCCGATCTAGAATCCAACTTGGTCATCTTTCCTTTCAGCACATGTGCTAGGCACCACCATATCCGAAGATGTTGAAAAGAAGGCTTGTGCCCTATCCATATCTCTTGTAGTGTCTGGGGAACATATTTACTTGGTACTAGATTTAGTATGTACGCAGCGGTTTACAAAGCATAACCCCAAAGGAATAGTGGCAACTCCGAATAACTCATCATCGACCAAGTCATGTCAAAAAGAGTCTGGTTCCTTCTCTCTACTACACCATTCTACTGAGGCATACCAGGTGCAGTCAACTGTGACAGAATCCCATTCTGTATGAGGTGATCAATAAACTCATTAGAGAGGTACTCGCTACCTCGATTAGATCGAATGGCCTTGATATGTGTTCCTAATTGCTTCTCCACTTCAGCCCTAAACTCTTTGAACTTTTCAAAGGCTTCAGACTTGTGCTGCATTAGGTGCACATATCCATACCTTGAGTGGTCATCAGTAAATGTTATAAATTTCTCATAACCACCCCTTGCTCTAATATTTATTGGTCCACACACATCAGTATGAACTAATTCTAACAATGCATTAGTCCTATTGCACTTAGAAGGAAAGGGCCTTTTGGTCATCTTACCCTCCAAACAAGACTCGTAGACTTCCATTGGTTCGAGAACCAAATTGCCTAAGACCCCTTCTTCGACTAGTCTGCCAATCCTATTTAGATTGATATGGCCAAGCCTCAAATGCCAAAGCCTTATTGGATTAGTGAAAGGTTCCTTTCTTTTAGATGGTAAAGTCATCACTGAGTTATTAAGTTCCATATAAGAGTCTTTAGAAATATTACGAGTTATCACATACAAGCTGATGATGCCAAAATTTGGTTAAGGGTGAGAGTAGTAATTTCAGGAGAGAGAAGAAGTTGGTATGTGGTGCATCGGTGCGCTTTCACTAACAGATCACTGGTGGCATTTGGTGAGTCAATAAAGAGGGCATCACTACCAGAAAACTAGCCGGGTACGTGTATATATGATGATATATTGCTGCTATTCTTTTGGATAAGAATCGGATCCCTTTCATTGAGGGCGAAGGCCCTCTTTTATAGATATAAAAGGACACTCGTACAAAAAAACTAGCTAGACTAGGAAACCTAGCTTAATTACAATTGATTTACATGAATTATGGGAGTTTCCTAAATGGTTTAGGAAACATCTTCCTTCTTCCTTTAGTTTTCTATCTAAGATAGAAAATTGGTCGGCATAGACCTTGAGGAGTAAGTAACTGTATCTGTCTAGAATGTATCCAGTGTGGGGCCAGTCTAGAACGAATGCCTGAGCCATGGCCGGACTGGGCTGTCTTAGCAGATAGCCCGATTAGGCCGAGCAGTAAGCATGGCTTTCAGATAATGTAGCAATTTGACTTTGACCTGATATTTTTGTACCTATCAGATGCCCCCCATTTTCAAAGTTGATTCGATACTTTATCGGATAAGGATTAAAAATAAGTACTGCTGTAAAAAAATCATCTAGGAAATAGCTCGAGACTCTATCTGGGGTAAGACGGCTCATGTTGATTAGTCGGGGTCTAGATTGACCGGTGGCATTGTTGGTCTGAGTCTGGCCCCTGTCATGTGTCAGCTGGTAGTTGGCCTGGTCAGGATCCAGTGAGACCGGGATGAGCGCAACCAAATAGTTGTATTATAACAGAACCGTCACGTCTTACATTAAATGCGCGCACCTTTTAAGGCATCCTTTCACGTGCCTAAGGTGACAGCAGTCGGACGGTCTTGGCGGGAAAGCGTCTTGGCCATTGGATCTAATTTGATCTGCACCGTCCATGCTTTCTATATAAGGGACACTTGTTCATTTCTTTCACTCCTACTATCCTGAAATAGAGATTCCCGAGCGGTCTAGAGAGCAAAAAGTCCCCGGTCAAGCTTCCCGAGCTCTATTTTGGCATTACTCTTGTAAGTCCTCATTTCCCAATTTCCATTCACGATTTTCTTCAATCTCCTATTTTCTTTTCCTTTTCAGAGTGAACTTAGAGAGGACGAACCCACTAGGGCCTGCATGGGAGTGGGATTTCATATTTCTTAGATTCATCTCTGTCTTTAGGTCAGGTAGTTCAACAGGCCACCTAAATTAGTCAGGTTATCTTGGGGTAGCATTGATCGAGTATTACCTTACCCCGAGGACCTTGTATTCCCTGCCTCATAGGCTTATAGCTTTGCCTCCTTTGTATACCAGACTCGAAGTCTCTAACCCCTATCTAGGTTGCCAGTTATGCCCTCTCCCAATCTCAGGTACCTTAGGGATGTGTCACTCAGGGTTTGACTCATCTTCCCGGTCGGACAATGAGTAGTCCCGCTCTGGGACCGCTGATACTAGCTTAGACCCACCCTCATCATCCCCACCAGACTAGCATAGTGAGGGCAAGATTCTAATCTAGGTGTCCGATGTCAAAGTGGCCCAGGACATCCCTACTGACTTGGTGTCTAGGGGATCAGGTGACGAGGGGTCAATTCTAAACAGTCCTGATGTAGTTTTTGCTTGCGAGTGAATCACTAGCACCTTGCGTGTCCCTAACCTAGGCTGGATCCAGGAATGGTACGATATACCCGACCCCTACTCCTTGAGCGTTCATGACGACGGGGCTCACTTTCACCAATCGTGCTTTGTTGCCCTTTACGAGGATGCCCTGCTAGCCGGCCTTCGTCTACCCCTCCACCCACTAGCTCGGGATATGCTGATTTATCTCGAGATCTTCCCCGGGCAACAGGCAACAAACGGGTAGAGGTTTTTGATGGGGGCCATCTCTCTGTGGCCCCAGGTTATTTGATATGAGCTCACCATTCAAGAGTTCCTCTGGGTACACTGTCCATTCCTAGTTCATAGGGAAGCATGCTTCTTCTCGCTGGGAGCCAGGCTGGGGAGAAAAATTATAATCAACTGCCCGAGAAACAACAGAGGGTGGAAGAAGAAATTCTTCCAAGTATCCACCCTTGGGTTTTGTGAGGAGGCGTTGGGGATACAGTTGAGGACTTCCTGGGCGCGAAAGTTGAGGAGTAAGCTCCTGTTCCCTTTCTTTCTTTACTTTTATTTTGCTGCTATCGCTGAGCTAACTGCTTTTGTCATGTAGAGGGATTAGTCAACCTACCCGAGATTCCTGACGAGTGCTAGGCAAGGACACTATCCTTGGTCGAGTACCCCACGGATATCAGCAAATTACTGAGCCTAACGGGGGGTCAAAAAACTTCCTATAAGCCCAAACATCGCTTTGAGGCTCCCATACTCTCTCCGATTATTCCCGGTATGTCCATTGCTTATCTCCTGGTCATTCCACTATTCACTTGACTTTACGTGTAACTAACGTGCACATCTACCTAGTTTTTATAGAAATGGCCCATAAGGACGCGGTGGCCTTGAAAAAGAAAGAGGTGGCATTGATGGCCCGAGTGGGCCAGAAGAGAAATAAATAGGACCCCATTGAGGGCAAACAATTGAAGAGGATCTCCCAGGTGCTGGCCAGAGTGAGCAAGGAAGTGGTCGGGACCTCATCTCCCAGGGTCACCATTGTAGTGCCGCCCAAGCTTCCGCCTACTACCTCACCGATCGGGATATCCTTTCCTTGCCTGGACGAACCAACGCCCCCAAGTCCATGCAGGAAACTCCCCACAATGCCGGTGGTGGAAGCGGCGGACAAGGTACGGGATAGGGTCCGGCCTGGGCGGCTATAGAGTCAGGTGGATAAATGCTCTCTGCAGAGTCCCGAGGCCTTAATTGGCTGCTTCTTACATCGCTTCTTATCACCTTGCCCGGGGTACTAACAACCTTTGTTTTCTCCTTGTAGGTTGGATGTCTAGCTGCAAGGGATGAGGCTTTGTTGCCCAAGGTAGTTGAGAAGCTACCCACTACTGAGGTTGTCCTATCTGCGAAGAATACGACACGGGAGTCCCCAGACCATGCCCTTGCTGTTTAGGAGGTGAAAGCTAGGGCTCTGACCCTGGAGCTAGGGTTGGCCCATGAAATTGTTTCCACCGAGTGGGCTGCCCAAAAGGTCACAGAAGCTAAGGTAGGAGCTATGGAGGCCCGGTGGGTGGCTGGTAAGAAGGACACGACGGCTCTTATGTACACCCTTTCTAAGCTCACCGCTGCTCGAGAAGCAGAGGCGAAGGATGCAGAGGAAGAGTTTGAGGCTAGCTTCCTCAAAGGCTACGGCGACCTGTCTGAGCGGGCTACAACCGACCACTCGAACTGGGATCTTTTGGGCTACTCTTGGGCTGAGTTCGATTTCTTGAAAGAGTCGGCCCGTGCTGCTGAGGGGGTCACAACTGAAGGCGCACCGGCCGGGGATACCTCTACCGGCAAGGATGTTATGGTGGTTGATGACCCTTAGCTTTCTTCTGCTCTATGCTTGTTTTTCTTCATTTTTTTAATTTTTTTTAATTTTTTTGGGGAGGCTACTACAACTACCCCCCGGGCTATGTACATACTCTTGATGTTAATGAAAAGGCCCTTTGAGGCCATCCTTTTGCATCAATCATCATTGTTTTTGTACTTGCCCATCTTTGATTACCAGTGCCTGACCGGTTGGAAACCCTGCCTTTGCAAAAGCTTAGGACTGTGACTAGTAGAGAACAATTGGTCTACTCAGGACTTGCTTAGAAGGTCCCGCCGGGTACAGTGTAGGTGTTAGGTCCTATTACTGTACCGGTCAGTTTCTCTGGGCATTGTAGGTACTTAGGAGTGCTATTTTTTAAATTTCCAAGTCATGTTAGTGCTCAGTGGGGTTGCCTGTTTTAGTCTAATATCCCCCTGCCCCCCAAGCTTTTGCTAAGACGGGCATTAACATGAGTGACTGTAGGGAACTGACCTAGAACGTCGATAGTTGTAGGGTCTTTTGTAGCTTCCCATCCTTGGCCACCTAGGGAGTTGGTTTTCCATCATAGGTTTTGGACCTAGGTGAAACCAGTGCCTCGGGTACGACTCTGAGGTCTTTTGTGCCTGGGGTATGTCCCCGAGGTCTTTTTGTGCCTCGAGTGTGAATCCCGAGGTCTTTTTGGTGCCTCGGGTGTGATTTTGAGGACTTCAAAGTGGAATACCAGTGAGAAACAAGTAGAAAATGAACAATCTTTATTGCTATTAAAAATTATAATAATCACTCGAGAAGAGCTACAAATTCCCCATTCAATGCTAATTTGATCTTGTCCGAGCTTCACTGGAAGTACTTGTGGAGGTGATGCACGTTCCATGGGTGCGAGAGGTCTTACCCGTTCAACGTCTATAACCAGTATGTTCCTGGGCGGTTGACCTATGTGACCCAGTAGGGCCCTTCCCAATTGGGGCATAGTTTTCCATGACTTGGGACCTTTATCAACTGGTTTACTACCTTAAGGACTAGATCTCCCACCTAGAAACTATGGTGCTTGACCTTGCTGTTGTACTACCCGGAGACTCATTGTTTGTAGGCTGCCACTTTCATATATGGCTGTCTCTTTTTTCTTCCACCAAATCCAGTTCTCCTCTTAGGGCTTCCTCATTGCCTTGTTCATCGAAGTTTCCCACCCAGTTTGTTGGCAATCTGAGCTCAGTGGGTACCACCGCCTCAAAGCCATAGGTGAGAGAGAACGGGGTCTCCCCCATTGCCGCTTGGGGTATGGTATAGTAGGCCCACAAAAGGGTCGGTAACTCATTCACCCAGAGTCCTTTGGTGTCTTCAAGTATGGTTTTAACTGACTGCAAAATTTTCTGGTCCATCACCTCAGCTTGTCCATTGGCCTGGGGATGCTCAGGAGAGGAGTAGTGATTGGATATGCCATAGCCTGAGTAGAATTGCCTGAACACCGAGATGTCGAACTGTCTGCCGTTATCGCTGACCAAGACCCTGGGGATGCCAAACCTGCTGAGAATGTTCTTCTTGATGAAACCTTCCATCTTCTTATCGGTGATCGTTGCCAAGAGCTCGTCTTCTGCCTAATTAGTGAAATAATCCATGGCGATGATCGCGAATTTAACCTATCCTTTTCCGATCGGGAGTGGACTGACTATATCAATACCCTACTGAGTAAATGGCCAAGGATTGAGGATTGGCGTCTGGAGCTCTCTCGGCCAGTTGATCGCAAGTGTATCTCTGGCACTTATCACACCGCCTAATGTACCCTTACTAATCTCGGGCCATCGTCGGCCAATAATAGCATTGCAGTAGGGCTTTTCGGGAGAGTGTTCGACCTCCCACGTGGCTTCCACACACTCCTTTGTGGATTTTACTCAATATTCTTGCACCTACGTGGGGTGGATACACTGTAGGTATGGGATAGAGAACCCTCCTTTTGTAGAGGATGCCATCAACAATGTGGTATCTGGCCGCCCGATATTTCACCCAACGAGCTTATTCTTTTCCTTCAGGTAGGGTACCCGTCATGAGGAACATTGCTATTGGATCCATCTAGTTGGGTTCTGTAGTAACCGGGTCTACCTCCATGCCCCCCGAGTTAGTTATGCTGGGCTCGAACAAGTATTCAAATCTTATCTCGAGCAGGTCTGACTCGGAGGACGAGGCAAGGCGGGCTAATAGGTCGGCCCTCACATTTTTTTCCCTCGTGATCTGGGTGATGGAGAAATCCTCAAACCACTTTGAAACTACTTGGACAAGGGCTAGGTAGGCTACCATGCTATCCTCCCAAGCTTCATTCTCCTGATTGACTCGATTGACTACAAGCTGGGAGTCGTTGTATGCTTAGACTTGCCGCGCCCCCATCAAAGTAGCTAACTGCAACTCGACCAATAGGGCTTTGTACTCGGCCTCGTTATTGGAGGACATGAAACCGAACCTCAATGCGTACTCCAGCTAGATCCTGTCAGGTGTAGTTAGGATGATCCCGGCTCCACTACCCTGTTTGTTGGAGGATCCGTCCACATAAAGTACCCAGGTCGGGGTGTCAGGGTGTAAGCCGGGTGGTTGAGCTGTCGAGTCAAGCTCCTCGACTGGATCTTCTAGATATGTGAACTCAATAAGGAAGTCCGCCACTACTTGCCCCTTGATCGCTGTTCGTGGTCTATGGACTATGTCAAATTCCTCCAACTACAACGCCCACTTGACAAGTCTTCTGGATGTCTTGGGCCTGCCTAAAACCCGGTGAAGAGGGTGATCTATGAGGACCACAATGATGTGGGCCTAAAAGTATGGGTGGAGCCTAAGAGAAGAAGTGATGAGGGCGAAGGTTAGTTCTCGATGTGGGGGTACCGGCTTTCGGCGCCTTGAAGTGCCCGACTGGTATAATAGATCGAGAATTGTATCTTGTGCTCTTCTCGGATGAGTGCTGAGCTGACCACCGAGGGCGATACCGCCAAGTATAAGAAAAACACCACCTTTAACGTAGGTGTGGAGAGTAGTGGGGGGTGATGTCAAGTATTTCTTAAGGTCCTGAAACATCTCCTCACATTCTTTCCACCATTGAAATGCTTTACGGAGGTTTTTGAAGAACGGCAGACACCGATCAGTAGATCAGGAGACAAACCGATTCAGAGCCGCCACCCATCCAGCCAAGCTCTGAACTTCCTTGGTTGACCGCATGTTAATAATAGCCTGAATTTTTTCAGGGTTCGCTTCGATCCCTCGCCTGTTGACCATGTGTCCCAAGAACTTCCAGGATGAGACTCTAAATGTGCACTTGGCTAGGTTCAAACTCATCTGGAATTTTTTTAAGATGTTAAAGGGCCCCAGCCAAATGCTCGAGATGGTCAGACTCTTCCCAGCACTTGACCAATAGATCATCGATGTACACCTCCATTGATTTCCTGATTAAATCCTTGAACACGTGGTTGACCAACCGCTGATAAGCCGCCCCGACATTTTTAAGGCCAAAGGGTATCACCTTGTAGTAGTACGTCCCTTGGTCGATGATAAAGGACTTCTTTTCTTCATCCCTGGGGTACATAGTGATCTGGTTGTACCCCGAGTAGGCATCCATGAATGAGAGAAGTGAGTGACCAGTTGTGGAATCCATAAGGAGGTCTATCCTAGGCAACAGATAGTAGTCCTTGGGGCAGGCTTTGTTAAGGTCAGCAAAATCCATGCATATTCTCCACTTCCCGTTACTTTTCTTGACTGGCACCACATTTTCCAATGAGTCGGGATACTAGACCTCTCGAACGGATTTCGCCTTCAGAAGCTTTTCAACTTCTTCGCGCACTGCTCCTTGCCTTTAAAGGGCCATGCCCCTCCTCTTCTGCTTGAACGGTCGAGTGTCCGGGTTGGTATTGATATGGTAGGACATGATCCGGTGGTCTATCCCATGCATGTCCTCATGACACCAAACGGAGACATCTTGGTTCTGTCATAGGAACTAGACAAGATTTTCCCTAAGGCCTGGTTGCAAGAGAGAGCCGATGCTGACGGACTGATTGAGGAATTGGGGGTCGAGAACTACTTGGTTGAGATCTTCCGCTGGGCCTACTCCATCCCTTATGTCCCTCGGGTCCATCTCCTGAAAGTTTAACGTTTCAGCAATTGCCTCTCTATGCAAGGAACTAACATAACAGCTCTGAGCAGTTACTTGGTTTCCACGTACGCTCCCGAGCCCCTGGTGGGTTAGGAACTTAATCACTAGGCCGTACGTTGACACGACCGCCTTGGCCATATTGAGCTTCAGCCTCCCAAGGATAACATTATAGGCGGTTAGGGTTTCTACCACCATAAAGTTTGTGAGTACAGAGACTTGGTGGGGGGTAGGTCCCCATGAGTACTTGGAGTTCTATCGCACCGAGGGGTTGCGTGCTAGATCTATTGAATCCTACCAAGGGAGTGGCTATTATTCGGGGTCGATCCCTTAATATCCTGAGCTGATCAAAGGCCGAGAGAAACAAGATATCAGAGGAGCTGCCCGTGTCCACTAACACCCTCTTGACCACATAATTTACTATGGAGAGTGTAACCACTAGCGGATCGTCGTGAGGGCAATGCAAAAAAGTCAGCACGTCGGTCGACGGGGAGTTGGTGGACTGGACATGCCAGATATCTAATCGGGATTCTCGGGCATGCCTCTTCTGGGCTGATTATGAATCCCCTCCATCTGAAGTTCCTCCGGAGATCACGTTGATTTGCCCAAGTAGTTGAGGCTGCTTGGGGGATCAGTTGTCAGGCCGAGGTCGCATATCGGACTTGACGAACTCGGCAAGGTGGCCCTGCTTAGTCAGCTTCACAATAACAATCTTAAGTTTGAAGCAGTCTTCTGTGTCATGACCGTGGTCCTTATGATACTGGTAAAACTTATATCAGTTTCTCTTCCCGGGCGGGCTTTTCAGTTTTGCCGGCTGATGGAGGAGCCTCTGGGTCTTGGCGGTAGCCATGACCTTGTGGATAGGCTGGGAAAGGGGCGTAAAGGTAATTGCAGTCCGATCCTGACTACCTTTCTGCTGATCCTACTTAGGCTTCTTTGCCAAACCCTTCTTGGGGCATTTGCGCTTGCGTTTCTCGGGGACTCATCTCCCGCAAAGATAGCGCGCTTGGACTTAGGAACTCTTCCATGTCAATGTACTTCCCAACCCTCTGGGAGAGCTCATCCAAGGTTTCCAGTCGGTCATGGTGGAATGACGTAGCAACTTTGGTGTGCTGAACTCCCGAGCAAAAGGCCGTGATAGTGACTGTTTTGTTCAAGTGGTGAATTTGGAGCCTTTGCTAGTAGAAACAGTCGACATAATCTTTAAAGGATTCCCCCTTGCGCTGCTTGATGGTCATCAGTTGGGTGTCGGGCTTTGACCGCACTAGCATCCCCACAAACTGACTAATAAATAGCTAGCTGAGTGCCTTGAAGTTGTCGATTGTTCGGGACTTGAGAGCATGAAACCACTGTGCTACTGGCCCTTTGAGAGTGCTGGAAAAGGCTAAGCATAGTAGTTCGTCAGTGGGGGTGACCAGTGCCATCTGGGCTTTGTAAGTCCGGACATGATCCACCAGGCTTCCTGAACCGTCATAAGAGTCAAGATGTGGTGATTTGAATTTTCGCGGGATGGGGAATTCTGTTAATTGGACGGTGAAGGGTGACTCGGTTTCAGTATTAGTGTGATCATGGCACTGTTTACAACTCAATTTCTCAATTTACTGCTATAGGTCTTTGATCTAGGCCTTGACATCTTTCTGACCGGTCATCCGCTCCGTATGTAAATAGTATGTCGGGTTAAATAATTTGGCCTCTTCCTCAAAATACGTCATCCTCGGAAATAGGGTCGGCTTTGGCTCCAGGTAATCCTATGCCTAAGATCCCCATGGCTCTTGGCCAGGGGGTCCTTGGCCGAATCCCGAGCAGTTCGACCTTGCCCCTCTCCTCTGGTAGCGCGCCTACTATTGATGATTTCTCTGGCATCCCCCTTTCGGCGTGGGTTGGCCCGAGGGCATCACCGGGTCCGCTCGGGAGTCTGGCTATGCTCGTTATTCTCGAACCAACCCAAATCCATCAGAGATATAGGCTTAGTATAGGCACGCCTTTGGACCCGTACGGGCTCCCGGTCATGGACGCCCTTCCCGGGCTGTTCCTCTATTTGAGGGAGCTTTTCCTAGCTGGCTAGCAATGGTTTGATCTGCTGTTGAGTTTGCTGCTGGCCCTCCAAGAGTTGCGCAAGGGCCACGGTAACCTGCTCAAAGGTCATGGAAGCAGCCGGTTGCTCGGCTTTTGAATCGGCCTGACCTTCTAGAGCAGGGGTTTTCTTACCCTTCTTCGGCGGCATGTTTGTCAGTCAAAAATTTGTTTTTTTCTGAGGAATCTGTCGTTCCCACAGACGGCGCCAAACTGATGATGCCAAAATATGGTTTAGGGCGAGAGGAGTAATTTCAGGAGAGACAAGAAGTTGGTATGTGGTTCGGCCCCGTTAACTAGGTGACCTACGCCCACAGGTGCGTCGGTGTAGTTTCACTAATAGATCACCGGCAGCATTTGGTGAGCCAACAAAGAGGGCAGCACTACCAGAAAACCGATCGGGTACGTGTATGTATGATGATGTAATGTAGCTATTCTTTTGGATAAGAATTGGATCCCCTTAAATGAGGGCGAGGGGCCTCTTTTATAGATACAAGAGGCCACTCGTACAAGGCAATTAGCTAGACTAGGAAACCTAGCTTAATTACAACTGATTTACCTGAATTACGGGAGTTTCCTAAATGGTTTAGGAAACATCTTCCTTCTTCCTTTAGTTTTCTATCTAAGATAGGAAACTGGTCGGCATAGCCCTTGAGAAGTAAGCAACTGTATCTGCCTAGAATGCATCCGGTTTGGGGTCAGTCCAGAACAAATGCCCGAGTCGTGGCCGGACCGTCAACAGATAGCCCTGTTAGGCCGAGTAGTAAGCATCCCTTTCAGATGATGTGGCAATTTGACTTTGACATGATATTTTTGTACCTATCACAAGTCATTAGTTTTAGCACCAGAACATATAAAAGAACTATTTCTTTTAATAACAACTTCTATTTCAAAAGGAAAAGAATAACCAGTAGTCGATAAAAAATTTAAAACTGAAATTAAATTACGTCACATTAAAGGGACGTAAAGTACATCTGATAAAACTATTGTCTTATTGTCCAAAAATTCTAAAACTACTACTCCTATAGCAACCACAAAAATGGTTGCGCTCGAACCCAGAGTCAGCACGATCTCCCCATCACTGCATTTCTTGGTTGATCTGAACCCCTGCAACGAATTACAGATATGGTTAGTCGCACCAGAATCAATGCACCAAGATTTTGAAGTATCCGTTATAAAACTTACTTCAATCACATGTGATTCAATCATACCTTCAACTCTTGTAGCTAAGAATTTTGGACAATTCCTCTTCTAGTGGCCCTTCTCACCGCATTGGAAACACTTTCCTTTGCCTTGGCCACCCATCTTCCCTTTCCCCTTACCTTTTCCCTTAGATTTTGCAATCGTAGGGACCGGTCCAACACTTGGACCACCAGTGCCAGCCTTCTTCTTCTCTTTCTTTCCTTTCGGTGTAGATCGGGAGGAGGAAGAGCTTTTCTCAACGTTCAGAGCGTTGCCCCCAGGTTTGATCACCCCTTCTGTTGTGAGTAAATAACTCATTAATTTGCTCATTGAGAAATCCATTTATTTATATTATAATTCAGTTTAAATTGAGCGAATGACGACGATAGCGTATTGAGGATCATATCAACTTAGGTCTGTGCGCCAATGTTGGCACCTAGGGTCTCCAGCATGTTCAAATAACCAATCATTTTTAAAACATGTTTTGACTGGAGTCCCTTTCGACATCTTATCACTCATTATCTTCTGCATGGCTACTTGTCTGGTAGGCCTGCCATGATCCCTAAATGTCTTTTTCAGGGATTCGATAATGTCACTGGCAGAATTGTTTGACTGGAATTGGTGTTGCAACACACTAGCCATTGAGGCTAAATATAGCAACGGGCCATTCCATTCGACTTCTTCCATTTATTAAACTCGCGTTTGGTAGCTACCGAAGCATTTGCCACTGGTTCTTTGGGGCACAGTGTGGTGAGGACATATATGTTATCCTCCGCACTTAAAGCGATGACAAGGTTTCACTTCCAGTCTGTGTAGTTATTTCCAATTTACTTGTGAGTATGGTGGCAAGTGGACTAAATGTAGATCCCGACATTATGATTTACTAAAAAAATCAAAAGATAGAATAAATATGGATATCAGAATTTTGACAGTTTGAAATAAAAGAATCCTTAAAACTCTTATTTTAAAACAAAGTCGCCGGAATATCAAAACGAAAGAGTAAAGCCTCCGTGTGGTGGTCAATACTCGATCTTTTGATTAATCATGACTTGTCCGCTATGCAACTCAAGTAATGACTCCTGAACCTATTTGATCTCTAAGTTTCTGAATAATGCCCCGTGTGGGATCCCTTATCCATAGCTTAGCTAGTGTGTACCATTAACTAGGATCCAATCACAACTGCCTCAAGTAGCGCCTTCGTATGGTGGTCACCCTCTAACATGTCTGATTGATCCTATCCATAGGAAGTTCACATTTAGTAACTAATGAGTAGTCAACCCTCCGTGTGGAATGATCACCCCTGGCAAGGTGACACAGAATGCACTACTGATCATATAATGAACCATTAATGGAAGATCGTGGGTGTTATTAATAAGACCCTCTCTCACTAGATTTGGTAAATAAGGATTTTGCTTTTAAAAAATTGTTTCCACACATTACCCATAAACATCTAATGTTTACTAATGTGTTGAAACAATTTTTGAATTTTATTTTAGAAAACTTGTTTTACATGCATCCAAATAGTAACAATATAATTTTATGCCAATCATAACCAAGCACATAAAACACAAACTAAAATTGACAAAGGCATTCATATGCCTCCATCTCCCATGGCTCTATCTCCATAGAACCTTCCTTTTGGTTTGATCGCCTCCAGCTCCATCTTCGTGGAAAATGGCTTTCTCCTCCATCTTCATGGGTTTTCTAATTCTATTACATTGGTCCTATGTTTCTTTCGAAGCTTACAATTTATGTAGAAATAGAAATCAACAACAAGAAAATAAGGAAGGCTAGCTAAACTGGTGCGACTTTCCTTTTCGTAGGATTGAAGTCGCAGTGCCCTTTACACATGCCTTAAAACCAAACCAATAATTAAATGCAACAATCACCAATCTCAAACATTCAAACATAAAATGTAAAACATTCTTCGTGCCATGGGAGATAGAGACTAATTTTACTGCAAGAAGGTTAGTCGTACAACCCATATATAACAAACATATATAATCCATTAGAACCCTTAATTGATTTACACAGTAAATAAACTCTTTACGCACTGATTTAGAACATTAAAATAGTGTCTAACTTCTCTATCACACTTTGATCGATCGAATACCGTTCGATCGCTCGAACCTTCAATCGATTGAATATTGTTCAATCGCTTGAACATTCAATTTCACAGAATAATTTGAGAAAATTCAAAAATAATTTAAAATTGAAAACGTATAATTTTAAAAACCTTTTAATATGTGAAAAGTACACCTGGACAGAAAATCATTCTCGATCGATTGAACATAGTTCAATCGATCGAAAAAAATTAGGTTCGATCGATCGAAGGTCCTTCGATCGCTTGAGAACAGCAGGGTCTCGATTGATCGAACCTACCTCGGTCGATCGAACCCATCATGCATCCCATGCATTCACAGATTTGTATTCTGCTGCGAAAATACTGTAGAAACAAATCTGTGACGATGCAGTTTCAAAAATAGTTCTAAAATCAACATGTAAATCAAAACTAGTGTTCCAAAACGCATCTATAGATCCAAACAAGCGTGGCTCTGATACCAATTGAAGGAAAAATTAGGTTTAAAATTATTTTAAACGTGCAGCAGAAAGATTGAGTTTTAAAAAACTTATTGGTATGCCTGGATCTAACTACCCGTTAATTCTATAGATGTATAAGAGGGGACAAGAGTTATACCTTTGTGTCTTGAACCCAATTTTGAAAACTTCAAACTTCTTGATGATGCAGTAGCTTCCACTAGGTTGTCTTCACTCTTATGACTCCTGTGGACGCTTGCCGGAAGGACTAGGGTTGGTGGGAACCCTAATAGAGAGGAAGGAGAAGGTTTGGGTGTTCTAAAATAGTTTTTGCAGCTTCTGACGTATTAAAATGACGAACTCCTTTTCTGGACACAGCTGCCCTATTTATAGATTTCCTGAACCGACCTAACGTTCAAGCGATCGAGGTGATTTCGATCGATCGAACATTCGATCGATCGAACCACCTTCGAGCCATCGAACCTGTCCAGACTTCAATTGATTGAGACAACTTTGATCGATTGAACCTGTCTTGAAATTATCCTCATGTGCCTTTCCAAGCATCCTAGCAGAGCTAAAGTGGGACCTCCTAGGCTCTTTATTGTTGGCTCAGATCAGTTGTTAATTCCCATAACCAAACTCTTTGATCAGCAAACTAACAAACTGATCACTTAATGTTTACACCACTATAAAATGATAGCTGGACTCTAATGCAAAAGAATATATCTGAAGCGGTAACTAGACTTGTATGGTGTACTAATGTCCCTCTACCTTCAGCATTCATAATCATATTCAGGTAGTTAGATAAACAGCTACTGTCAACTTGAATCATGAATACTTCTTGTATTCCTTGAGTCCCATTCACCTCTCATGATTACCAAACATGTTGATAATTACTAATCAACGAGACTGCAGTTCTCAATAATCAACTTGGTGACATTCTGAAGGGAATGCTTACTCTAAATCAGAGGGTAGATTCTATCTTGACAATATATGTTCACAATCCTATGAATATGACAAACCCATGATACCCAGGTGTTGATCTTCTATAGACCTCATTGATTGGTAAGTCAAAGTAGCCATATCCATAGTTTGTGTTCATAATCGTCTCAAGATAGAGAACACGTACCTTATATAAGTTATGAGTTCCTATCGACTGTTTGACAGTCTTGAGTGTCAATCGGAAAGCTCAGGTCTGTCACTGTACTATAAGAACTAGCATATTAACTAAGAGCTATACTCTAGTGATTGAGATTAATCACTCCATCCAATGGTATTTAATCATGCTATAGTTTATTGCTAATGAGATATCCAGTCTCATTATCCACTGTGACAAGTTCTAAGTGTCAAAGAATAGTAATTCGTATCTCACTTGTATGTATCTCATACACACAAGAATTACCTAATATGATACTTAAGGATTAACAATCATCTCATGAAAGAAACATACATAATGAAATGTAAAGCTGATATCCATATATTAAAATGTCAATGTCTCAGGCATAAAGTAATGGTTTGAGGGCACAAACCCAACAGTACGTCTGGCTTAGCCTTTCTACCAGGTAAGTTATGTTATAGGCAATGAAATGAGCAGACTTCGTTAACCAATCTACTATTACCCAAATGGTATCGTGACCTTGTTGTGATCTTGGTAATCCAACCATGAAGTCCATTGTGACATGCTCCCACTTCTATTTTGGAATCAGTAATGGTTGTAGAAGTCTTGATGTTTCTGGTGCTCTGCCTTAACTTGCTGACGCGTTAAGTACTTGGACACATACTCAACAACTTCTCTTTTTATGCCTTCACACCAGAAGTTCCTTTTCAGATCCTTGAACATCTTCATTCCTCTAGGGTGGATGGTCAGTATAGACTTGTGTGCCTCATCCAATATGTCTGTTTTCAGCTTTTCCACATTGGGTACGATAAGTCAACCTCGACGTCCAAATCGTCCATCTAGTCTGATACTCCACCCTTTTGGTTCTTTTTTCAAAACTTTGGTGAACCACTCCTTCAATTCCTCATCCCTTAGCTGAGCTTCCAAAACGTGACCACTGAGTGTTGGTTACACCATAAGACACCCAAAGTGTCATCCCTCCTCTGACTGTACGGGTTAAAGATCAAATTCTAGTATAGTCTCTAGCTCTTTCCATTCCCTAGTCATAAAGGAAGCGACTATACTGCGAGGTTTTCGGCTTAGCGTGTCTGTAACTACATTTGGCTTACTAGGACGGTACTGTAAAGTAAAGTTGTAATCTTTTAATAGCTACACCCACCTTCTCTACCTCATATTCAACTTTCTTTGTGGAAACAAGTACCTCAAACTTTTCTGGTCCAAAAATAAATCAAATTATTCTCTAAAGAGGTAATGTCTCCAGATTTTCAAGGAAAAAATGATTGCGGCTAACTCAAGATCGTGCGTAGGGTAGTTCATCTCATGAGTCTTCAACTGTCTTGATCTATATGCTATAACCTTCCAATCTTGAATTAGCACACACCCTAATCCTTGGTGCCGAGCATCACTGTAGATGGTGTATCTTTCAACGCTCTTTAGAATTGCAAGACCTAGCACTGAAGTAAATCTCTCTAACTCCTGGAATGCGTGTTTGTGTTTATTCTTCCACTCAAACTTCAAATTCTTCTTTGTAAGACCAGTTAATGGGGTTGTAACCTTGGAGAAACCTTGAAAGTATCCATGGAAATTCCATCTTGAGAGACTACGTATCCCAAGAATTTGACTTTCTTAAGTCAAAATTCACACTTATTAAATTTTGCGTACGAACGATTATCTCTAAGTACCTATAATGCAATCCACACATGCTTCTCATGTTCTTCCTTGGTGTTGGAATAAATCAGAATATCATCAATGAAGACGATAATAACTGATCTAGGTAGGGCCTGAATACCATGTTCATCAAATCCATGAACACTGCTGGTGCATTGGTTATTCCGAATGGCATCACAAGAAACTTGTAATGACCATATCTGGTTTTGAACGTAGTCTTGGGTACATCCTCCAGTCTAACCAAAAGCTTATGGTAGCCCAATCTCAAAATGATCGTAAAAAATGTTGTCGTTCCTTGAAGCTGATCGAATAAATCATCGATCCTTGGTATTGGGTACTTGTTCTTGATGGTAACTTTGTTCGCAGAGTCAAAACGATCCATTCTTCTTCTTTACGAACAACACCGGTGCTCTTTATGGTGAGTTTTGGATATCGGGGTCATACCAGGTACTAATTCTATGCAGAAATCTATTTCTTGCTTGGGCGGCAACCCTGAGATATCTTTGAATACATCCTCGAATTCTCGTATCACTAGAATCTCGGCGACTGAAGTCTCTAAACTTGTGCCCTGGATGGCGGCTAAGCGGTTTGTGAAAAACTCATGGCTCTATGGATTACACTGAAAGCTAAAGGGTTGACTTCTAGGTAAAGAAAAGGTAATCGACTTGCTAACACAGTCTAAGTTGGCATGGTACTTAGTCAGCCAGTCGATTCCTAGGATAACATCGAACTCTTTCATTGATAATACTTCTAAGTCTACTAAGAGGTCTCTGTCCTCTAGGTGAATAGGGCAGTCCCTACATACTTTACCCAATTGGACAGATACTCCCAATGGGGAAATGATGTTCAAGGCTACGAAAAGGTTCTGAGGCACTAGACCTAAATCTTGAACAGTTCTACTAGCAATGAACGAATTGGGTGCACCAGTATCAAACAATGATCTAACTCTATTATTGAAGAGTGTGAGCGTACCTTCCAAGTTCTGAGCCTCATCATCAAATCTAGCTGTCTCTAGGATGATTGCATTCAAGCAGGTCTGGGTGGCCTGACTTTGAGTTGTAGGTCCATAGTATCCTGGACGGGGTGCCTTATAGTCTCCACTCAAGTGGCCTAGCTCACCATAATTATAGCATATATTCTCCTTCCGGTTGAAAGTCTTTGGTGCACAATAATCCTTAGCTAAATGCCCCAGAGTTCCACAGTTAAAACAATTCCCATCATCGCCTCTAGGGGGAAATGGGGGTACAACATACAGTCCTGCTAGGACAAGTGCTCTATTTTGCACCGGCGGTGGTTGTGGTGCTGCTAGTCACCTACGTGATGTCGGGGGTGTGCTGGCTAGGGTTTCCTCTCACCTATCCATGTACATTTATTTCCTTGGTATGGAAATTATGGTCACGATCCTTGATAAGGTCTATGTTACGGTCTACTAATGAATCTCCTCTGCTTAGCTCATTTGGCACTCTCTATGGAGATAGCAAGATCTACTAAGGACTCAAAAGATTAGCGTAGGTAGACTGTGGCCACTCCTTGAATATAAGGGGCAAGACCTTGATAGTATTGCTCATTCTTCCTCTCAAGTGTGTCAACCATATGTGATGCAAAATGAGACAAGCGCTAAAAATGGGTCATATATTCTCTGATCGAACGTTCCTTTCAGCTAATGAAAAGTAGTGGGCTAAGAACCTCACTTTGACTGCAGCCCAAGTCATTCTTCTGATCCACTCTTCTCCAATTATGGCTTTTTCTGACTCCCACCATTTCGTGGCAGCGAACGTTAACTGAAAGGTGGACAAACAACACTTCTATTGTTTGTTGTAATCCATGGTATCGAAGATTAGGTCCATATCTCTCATCCATTGCTCTGCTTTCCATGGTTTACCTAATCCATCGAACCTTTTAAGGTAGAGTATGTAAAATCTTTCTAACGGTTGATCTCTGATCTGTGCATGATGTGTACAATGGTTATCCCCATTGTTGTTCCATCAATTGTCTATATTCCCCACTGTAGCGTTAGCTCTTTCAATTGTTCCTACTAGAGCTTCCAAAAGTCCCGTCGGATCAATCTCTAGCGAAATCGAATTAACGGGTCCTACTCCATCACGGTTCCTTACTGCTCTAGTATCGGGTGCCATTAGGACCTAAATGCCAATGGATTGACACAAGTACCTAATGTTCAATTCAAAGTCCATTGATAGGTGGATTCCACTATAAGGTGCATAAGACAAATGCTTTACAAATTCGATATTCAACATACTAGAAATGCAAGTAAGTAAAACATATTTATGAAATAACTCTTTAATTAATATGAACATGAAATTTATAAACAGAGTCTGCATATTAGTAGTAAAAAACATGTACAAGGTGGTTTCATCTAGAACCACAAGCAGCGTGGTAACTACCGAGCTATCTATACCAATCTACAAAGTACCAGTACCATAAATACAATATATACACGAAAGGGGTGGCCCACGGCCTACAAAAGATAATCGTTAGTAAAACTAGTCTCTGGGGAAGAGACTCCAGAAGTCCTCCTCATCCGATGAAATAGGTAAAACCTCATCCTCTGGTAGAACAATCTCCTTTGGTGGCACCCAATCCAACCAAAGTTCAAACTCGTCAACCATAGGGCCATTAAAGTGATTGTCCACCTCCTCTACTGAAGTTGTATCTCCTCCCAGTAGATCTGGCTATGCTGTAGGCTGAACGGGGTGTGCTGGTGGTACAGGAATGATCTCCTTATGCTCGTCATTGAGGTCCTCCCGGCATGCTCCTCCTTAGGATCATCATCCTTTACTCCCACCTCCAGGTCATCCTCCAGAACTAACTTTGGCTCAACTCCATCCTCGAGGTCTCGCTCCATATCAGTTTGGTAAGATCACTAGGCTCAACATCATCATCAACTCTCTCGTCATCTCCATCATCCCCTTCCTCTATAAGGTCCTCCTCAGTATCAGAATCGGCATTGGCCGGCATCGACATCGGCAATGGCATTGTCATCATCATCGTCATCATCATCTTACTCTAGCTCAAGTACGACTAGTGCTAGAGGTACTAGCTATACTGGTGGTGGAGGCTGAGCTGCATGAGCTGGTAGCATGTGCACAATGTGAGCAAGAATCTCCTGGTAATGCAGAATATCTCGTAATATAGCCTCTATCTCTCGATCAACTCGTAAGAGAGTAAGTACTTAATGTAGGGCCTCAATGATTACCCTCTCCAAATCCTGAACACCATTGATGTGTATAGCTCTCCAAAAGTCTTCCTCAATAAGATGCTGTGCACATGATCTAACCCTCTAGACGTGTAGCTCCTGATTAGCAAGTTGTAGATGATCGAGAAATAAGAAATATCCTCCAAATGCATCCTCAACAAAAATTGGATCCATGCTGACCTGAAAGCGAAACTATCTTATAGTCAGTACTAGCGCAAGAAGTCTTAGTGTAAAAATGTGAATGTGTAGGACAATCGGTTAACGAGTCTAAACCTAGAGCTCTGATAAGAAAAAACCCTGCCACGCCCTAGAGTAAGCCAAAAATAGTAAAAATATAAATTTTCCTTTATGGGTTCGTAGACACGTGACTGGTTGGATGTCGCTTGACTGTCAACGCAGCGGTACTTATACAAACATTGACCAATCATAAGATAGCAGTTATATTACAGATCTAGCACTCTAAAGAAAAACATAATTAAACATCATAAGTCTGGTGACAACATCGTAACTAATCTCCAGGATCAACTAATTTATTACATCAAAATAAGAAAGATAAGAAGAACATTAGGAGGCAATCTTCAACTAGCAAAGCCGTAATGGTCCCTGTAGAAGTATTTTCTGTAATAGCCTTCCTCATAGTACCCTTCAGCAATAAAACCTTTAGCAACATAACCATCATCACCGTAGTTGCCCTTGGGATGTGCACCACCTGCTAAGTCTGGCATAGCTGGATGTGGAAGATCCAACAATATAAAACACCGTTAGCTTGAATACAAGCAGAGTGAGTATAAAGTCTCATGAAGCTCCATTAAAAATAGTTAAATCAGTAATTAAGTTCATTATTCATTAGTCGACTTATTTACGTCATTATGAGAAACCAAGAATTATGATCATAGGAAAAGTTGTTAAGAATGATCTCAAAAACGTTCTCGAGACTCATAATAGCAAGGATTTGACAACCACTAACTCGTTCCCATGATTTCAATCTCAACTCTTACTCTTTTCCACATTCCTGGCATAAGTCGTTGGTTTAGAATATACATTTCATAACGGCCACTTGATGAGTATACTATATATGCTTTAATAGCTACTTGACCACCCTCGGTGCATCAAGATAGTATCATGCCTTAACAGCCGACTCGAACAAGACATTCAAGGTCGAGGACCTATCCTAACATGCTTTGACAACTGAGTGATTAGTATACTATACGTGCTATAATAGCTCCTTGATCGCCCTTGGTGCATCAAGATAGTATCATGCCTTAATAGCCGACTATATCACTAAAATCTACTCACAATCCGCTTCTTCAATCCCGATATAGACTCATATGAAAAGACATCAACATCAACCGAACCAATGACGATCAATGACATGGTCACAATGCTTACTCATTAAAAGATGGACCAAAGTACAAGTGTCGGTGTGCATAGCATAATATCATAGAGCGCGTGATTGTTAGAAAGTATTGATCTTATTACACGTATTTTATTCACATTATTAGAGTTGTCATAAGAACGGAAGTCATCGTTATGTTTTATGACTTCAAGGACTGATCTCTAAACATTTAGTTGGACAAATAAGATTTGCATATAAGCAACGATCATCAATTAGCACGTAGTCCTAAGTGTCAGTGTGATAAGTGGACATATGAGTACAAATTCATGGATTAAACATCTCAGATTTGTACATAAAAAAAATTAGAAATTTGATCAAGGCACATAAAACTAGTAACATAACAAAACTACTGAACCCGAGTGCTCAGGGTGCTCGAGCGCTCCGGCCTAGCTCGAGCGCGGAGCGCTCGGCCTTGATAGAAATCAGATTCCTTGTTTATATATACATTCAAGTTCGTAAATTATTTTTAAGGACACATGTAAGCCATAAAAACTTGTACCAACTATATCTAAAGGCATCTAGATGTAAACCTATACTCACATAAGCTTAGGATGTGTTTGGATGATAATCTAAACTACCAATTCCTAGAAAAAGAGCTTGATCATTAGTTTCGCTTCACATACAAGAACTACAACTATAAATGGATCATATGTAAAGATATAAAGTCAAGTAAAGAATGTTCCTATAGGTTTCTAAGTGAAAATTTATACTCACACAAACTTGAATAGTGTAAAGATGAGAAAAAATGTGGATGTATGTTGAGAAAGCTTAAGCTATGGAGTAACTCCAAGAAAAACTCCAAGTTAAGATCCTCTTCTTCTTCCTTCTTGATCCTTCAAGTTCTTCAGCTCCAGACTTCAAATGCAGGTGTATACTTGTGTTTTTGTGCAAATTAGAGTGTAGGAAGTAAAATTTATGGACATGCAAGTATGTGTGCATGGTGTATAAAGATGATCTCTAAAGCTTTCTGTTCTATTTCTCTATTTTCTGGACGTACAAATGCTGAGAAAATGTTGGGTATTTATAGATTTTTAGGACCCAAGGGTAAGACTGTCATTTTACCTATTTACAAGCTCGAGCGCTCATGTGGATCGAGTGCTCGGGGCTCGAGTTCTCCTGCTCCTCGAGTGCTCGAGGTTGTTTTCTAGCAAAGCTTCCCCAAGGTCTCAAACATACTTACGAATGTACATAGATCATAATGAACAATAAGGAATAAAGAAAATGGATCTTATTATATATAATCGAGAGTATTACAAAGGAAAAATACAGAAATTCAAGAAATATAGATAGGAAAATACAGGTGTTATAGTGTATGGATCAGCGCATACGATCGATTTCTAGGAATTGAAGTGGATAACAAAGTGTCGTACACCGAGAAACTAGTGCGGATCATGGACATAGAAATCAAGAAATTGAGGGACAATGAGATTCCGCTGGTTAAAGTTTAGTGGAAGTATCATGACGATGGCGAAGCTTCATGGGAGTTAGAATCCACCATGCGAGAGAAGTACTTAGAGCTATTTATTGCGTCTTAGCTCAGATTTCAGGATGAAATCTTTTGTTGGGTGGTGGAAAGATATAACACTTATGTTTTTCTCTGTATTTACCTATTTGTTAATGTATTTTCTGTACTTGGATTTGGTTATTTGAGTTGTGATTCGTATGTATTGAACTCTGTTCATTAATCTTATAAACTTCTTTTGGATTGAACCTTTGAACCATTAACCTTTAGAAAGATTAGAGAAATAGAAGCCCCGAGTGCTCGAGTCTATTAGTACATAGAAAATCAAATTATATGCATGATAATTTTATGAAGGACTATGCTATGTTTGATTGTACCATTAGCTATGATAGTTGTACTTGGATTTGTATGTAACACCTATGTATTTGCATGTTAGTTCTATGCTTCCTGAAGTTGTACTATGTAGCACCATAGTAAAAGAAATACTTTTGTAATAAACGAACCAAATGATTTTGAAATTCATGAAGGTTAGCACTTGAGGAAGCACGAGTGGTCAAGTCTGGAGTGCTCGAGTCTACTATTTTAGGAAAGATCATATTTTCTTTAGTATATGACATAACTGTAGGACTCACAACCTACCTGGCCCACCTTTTGTGATTGCAAGAGGATCAACGATGAGTTTTGTCGAACTTGACAGTGTCTCGAGACGGATCCAAGGTGCACACTTCAAGAACTAGAACTTATGATGATCTTGTAGACAAAAGAGTCGCTACCTAATTTTTATAAAGAATTAGGAACTAATTTTGACTCGCTCAAATGAATAAGGTTACTCGCCCTTCATCACCAGAAATAAGGTTTAGGGGTCTTGGTACGATAGGGGAAGGAACTCGAGTAGGACTAAAGCACGCCCCCCGCCCTACTGAATGGTAGACCTTGATTCAAATATCCTTGTTCTAAATTCATAATAGGTGCTATTTCTTCAAGAATACTAGATAATATATACAAGGCAAAAGAGCATCTAGTTAAAAATCATATCAAGAGACTAAGTTCAAGTAGCAATCGGATGCATATGCAATACAAAGGAAAAGTATACTCATAGTTGCTAGCCCCGTCCAGGATCAAACGTGTAATGATATGCAAAGGGAACGAGGAGACTTAAATTGAGGTGACTCAAGCGGAGTTACAAATGCAAAAAGAAAGGAAACGTGAAATGCAATCATGCAAAAATCCTGAATAAGATGTCTCTATCACATAAGAACATAAATGGAGACTATCCTAAAGGAAATGTGTCATTGAAAGCAAAGTTGTAAACCTAGAAAAATTCTAAGAGAAGGGTAGAGAAGAGTACATGATACATGGGCACTAAGCCACATGTAGATGAGGCAAATCCACAAATAAAAGTCTGAATCCACGACACTAAATTCTCTGCACTAGGACACAAAAGAATACCCAAGCATTGCAAAATCCAAGCAAGTAAATGATATGCATGATAAACAAGAAGAAATAGTCATTAATCAAATATCCAAATTCAATGACCTCTATTGAAACCTATCAAACGTGGTCTTAAACATGAGTTGAGTTATCATCCTTTTACGAAAAGTTAGATATATGGTTTAGTGAACTTTTTGAAAAAGTAGGACCACAATAGCTATAATGACACATCCCCCTGTCAAGCAACAAACTTGTCCACTTTGGGCCTAAACACAAAGAACTTCCCAGAGGGCCACCCATTCCTGGTACTGCTCTGGCAGCAGCACTCTTAACTGTGGAGTTCTTCCGTGTTCAGCTCCCTCGCAGTTTTAAAAGGCCTTGTTGCATATAGAGGGGCGATTAATCCTTATAAACTAGTCCAGGAACTTCAACCCAGGCTATGTGGGACAAGCCTCCACACTTGACCTCACCTGATCCATCTTGGCCTTCCTGCCTCAAGAATGTTGGCCCTTGGTTGTCACATTACATCCTTTTTAAGGGCCACACATCCTCGTGTGGGACATGCCACACACTTTTGGTTGGGTTTCTACTCTGATACCATTTGTAATGACCCATCCCCCCCTCAAGCAACAAATATTGTCCGATTTGGGCCTAAACACAAAGAACTTCCCAGGGGGTCACCCATCCCTACTACTACTTTGGCAGCAACACACTGAACTATGGAGTTTTTTCGTGGTTAGCTCCTTCACAGCCTTAAAAGGTCTTGTTGCATATAAAGGGATGATTACTACTTATAAACTAGTCCAGGAAGTTCACCCCAGGCGATGTAGGACAAGCCCCCACACCTGACCTTCCCTCACCTCACCTCACCTCACCTCACCTCATCCCATCTTGGCCTTCTGCCTGAAGAGTATTGGCTCTTGGTAGTCACATTCTAGTATGGATGGGTACCTATACTGACATCTATTGGTTAGTCATCAATCAAAAAATAATAATAGAAAATAGTTCATAAACTAAACATAATAGTTACAACTATTATCATATTAATAGAAAGGTGAACTCCATACGGACAATCTCTAAAACAATACTTAGATGCAACCTCTATCTCATGGAATCATAAGGTTCAAACGCAAGAAATGTTGGACAATTGGTGGACACAACTATCAAACGTAGGCTCGGATACCAAAAATCCTGTCATACCTCGCAGTAGCAAACCATAGGCCATGACAATTGAAAGTCACAATATTATCCATAAACCAAGTCTGTTCATCAGAGTAATGAATGAAACGACACGTTGTAATATTTAAGTTTGACATGCATATAATCAGAGTTTAAAACTAAGCTATTACAAATCATAGGTATCTGTGAAAACATAAATAACGTATTGTGATAACATATGCTGATTACAAACTTAAGATTAATATAGGGTCTCTAAAACATAGACATAACCTAACTATGGCACAACTTTAGATCTTCAGCTCGCGTAGTAGTCATCTCCAGTATAGCCTTTGTCATAGTAGGCCTCCTCTTCATAGCCTTTTTCCATGTACTCTTCACCTATATTTCCATAACCCTGGCCAGTTGGATGTAGAATATCCAGCGGCATAAAATGGCATCATCTACGAAAGCTGAGTGAATGCAAATAGTAACAGAGTATTTTTAGATATGCAATATATAAGACAACATCATTAAAGGATCATCTCATCGCTTGCTTTTGTGAATGCACATATAGCAATTGACTTCGTCCCAAGTAATCCCAATCATAACATGGACTCTTGGGTCCATATTTCGCACATAGTTTTAATTTCCGTAATAATCATTACTCAAACAATCCCTTATTAACCTGGCACATAGCCTAATGCATCACGACTTATCAATTCTGACATGCAGTCCTAAATTTACGGTCGAAGTGCCTTAATCCATTCTAGCCAACATGCCCTGATACATATCTCTTTCATAATGTATACCTCTTAGTCTTGGTCGTGGACCAACGTGACATATCCCTTAGTCTTTATCCGAATTCTTGTCACGGTCACAGACTAAGGTGATATTCCTTTAGGCTCTATTGGACTAAGTTCATGAAGTATACCTCTTAGTCTTGGCCATAAACTAAAGTGACACATTCCTTTAGCCTCTATCGGACTTTCCATCTTGGTCTTGGACTAAGGTAATATTCTTTTAGCCTCTATTGGACTACAATGATTGCACTAGCATAACCTTCAGTCTCGATCATGGACTAAGGTGACCATATCCCTTAGCCTTTATTGGACTTCCCATCATGGTCCTGGACTAAGGTGACACTCCGTTAGCCTTTATCGGACCACGGTGCTAGCCACATTACCGTTCCTATGATTTGTATCCCTTAGCCTCTATCAGACTTCCTGTCTTGGTCATGGACTAAGACGATAAGACCAGTATATCCCTTAGCCTCAGTCATGTACTAAAGTGACATATCCCTTAGCCTCATGTTGGATCTCTCATTACGGTCATGGACTAAGGTGATATTCTTCTTTATCTCTGTTAGACTAAGGTGATATAGATATTTCACCAACCACATCGGTTCCCAACAAAGCCTTGCACGTAGTCCCAGCTTTCTCGATATATAACTGAATCCTATGCACTTGATTATCCAACTCATCAGGATCACACACCCGACATTATACGATCTCCATGATCGCAATCATACACAACAACATAAATAGTATCAACATCTATAGTTGATAGACCCACTTCTATGCATGTCAGTTTCTTGATTCGGTTAACATCATTATATCCTTATTATACAAATGGTTCCATTATTCCATGCATTAAGCCCATTATTCAACGTGTGTATTTTTCATTCCAAATACCAACAACCAACGAATGATGTAAAATAACTTAATAGTTCATCAGATATAACCAGACTAAACATTTAACATTCTGTCATGTTTAATAGAATAAAAATTGTTCAAACCGATTGAAGTTAAGTTTGATCGATTGAGAAATGTTCAATCGGTTGAAACCTATTCAATCGCTGAGACCTCTTCTCAATCAATTGAAACAATTTTGATCGATTGAGAAGGCATATTCTTCTCACTACTGAATTTGACCTTATATGCATGCTTGGAGTTTATTCTTTCTTGCCAAAACACATATATGCCTATGTGTCTAAGCTACTAAGTGAGTATAGGCACTCACCATTGAAGCCGGTGACGCGAGGTGGCCGCGGGTTCCTCGGGAGTATTTTTTTTTTCTCACTCTCTCTCACTCTCTCTTTTCCTCTACTCTTTATCTTTCTCTTTGTCTCCTACTTCTGCTCCTCCTTCTTCTCCCTTGTCTCTCTGCCCGAGTGTGTATATGTTATGTATTTATATATATACGGATGTGTGTATATATAATATATGAGTGTGTGTATATATTTTCTCTCTCTCTCTCTCTCTCTGAATTTTCATCAAGGATATATTTGTGTGTATATGATGTATATATATAGGAGAGGTGAGTGAGGGAGAGCTATACGAAATAAACTTGGTGATCAAGTTCAATCATTTTCAATCGATTAAAGTGGGGTTCCATCGATTGAGATGGGGCCATGTTAGGGATTCAGGTCAGCAGAGTTTTAATTGATTGAAGAAGATTCAATCGATTGAGAAGGGCATTAGTTCAATCGATTGAGAAGAATAAAAAGTCAATCGATTGAGATGGGTACTACAGGAAAGGTAAAGACAAGCATACTGAATCTTCTTTTTATATTTTGGAATACAAAAGTATAATGAAAATTATGGGTATTACATTAGCATCTTTAAAGCTCAAGAAATAAGAGTTTTGGGAACAGTGGATCAGGACCATCCATTGTTCTTGTAAAAATCATAAATTCCACAAAACTTGTATGAAGGCCTATTTGGTATCAAAATAAAGGTATTCCATTCAAATTTATGACCAAAATAAATCCATTTAGACTCTATGACCCTAAGGTCTCTAAAAAATTACTTTGACCAGACTTTGCTATTCTGGAAATTTGGTATCATTTGACAAGATGAATGCAAAACATAATTGAACTTCATGAATCATGTCAATCAAGTTAATCTAGGCTTTTGATATCTAATCCATTTATCCCAAATTATTTCTAATCCAATTTTTATTCCTCAATTGTGGATGAACGATCAATGTGTGACAATTTTGTATACATAATCATGATTGTAGTTGAATTTAGAAAATTCCAAAATAGTTATATCAACATTAAATGCATATAAACAATCTTAACTCAATCGTATGCTCACAAGTTACATCGACATGTAGATACATGAGTTTGGAATCATCTCCAAAAAGCGGATCATAGATAACTATCATAGATTTTCTAGGAATCAAGCATAAAGAAACTATGTTCAAATCTATCAACTGATTTTTCAACAATTATTAAAAATTGTAGATTGATCCTAATGATTCTCAAAATGGATCGAAAGAAAGCTAATTTATCAAAGTTTGCCCAAAAAATTTGAAATCCATCAAACTATGGATTTGATGGACCAATCATGTGGACAAAACCAATCTATTTTGCTGAATTTTAACAAGTTTATTTTAAAGTGTGAGGAAAACATCTTAAGTGATGGTTTAAGTTTATTAGAGAGATCAAACTCATAGATCAACTTGATTATCATAATTCATAATCAATTTTGACCCCAAGGTCTATGAGGAACTTTAGATCATGCATCAAAGGGTCTTAGAAATATTCTTTTGGAGATGAAATTCAAAGTAGTAATTCAAATTCTATCGATCTATATCCAGGAGAAAAGTATGAACATAGGAATTATCATTCTCATGGATCATCCTCCTAAACCATGATAGAACTCAAAATAGGATACGTATATAATCATATATGCATGGATCTAAACTAAATGAAAGGAATGCAATAAAATCAAAATCAAAACATGAAAATCATGATAAAATCAATCTCTAATCATAGATTATCAATAAAATCAAAAGTAAGGATTAGAGATGAATTCAAGTGCTTACCTCTTGGAGGGTTCTTATTTATATTTCAAAAGTTGATTTGAAGGATCTCCTTCTTCAAGTGAACTTCAAGTTCTTCAAGTACTCATCAATGGTGGAAGCTTTGAGAGACAATTGATGTCAAAGTTCTTCTCTAATTATCTAATCTAATTATGCTAAGATTAGTTTTGGAAGAATTCAATTCATAATTCACTCTCTAGAAATCTCTTAAATTTAAGTATATTCAAAGTGTGATCTCACATATGTTTGAGCCTATTCTAAGGGGTATTCTATATGATCAAGTGTTTTCTTTAGATGATCTCATATGGATATATATAGAGATTTAAAAACTTAATTCTTAAGTTTCAGGATTAAAAGAGGGATTTTAGATATCAAAATGGGGATAAAATGACCAATTCAATGCCTAAACGTAGTTTCTGGGCCATTTCTTTGCCCAGGGAATCATCTGCGAGGGTCTGGAACACAAAAAATGCAATGGAGGGTAGAAAATGTAGGTGGCAGCTTATAGGGGAGCCATCACCCCTTCTATGAACTGCCACTTTATAAAACCCTTACCCTGGTTGCCCTTTTGCCCTATTTCAAGTTTCATGCGCACTACTTTTCCAGATTTTCATAAAAATGCTTTTGGTCTCCAAAATTGTCTATTTACATACTATTGGAAAGCTATCAAGTTGAATTTTAGTATAAAAATATTACAAGGGAAATGGAGATAAGAGTTGAAGTCAATTAAAGTATAGAAGTATCCCAAAACTTTTGTCTTCTTTTTGAAATCAAACGACTTCCTTTTCAAAATTACTTTCCAATGCGCATCAATTCCTCAGTTTTTCATTGAAATTGAATCTCTGGATACCTAGAATACTGCATTTAGAACATTTATGTCCTTTTATTCCTGAGTGAATATGAATTCTAAGAGATGTTTTTTTACAAAATCGTGGTTTTATGATTAAGAAAAAGGCTTTTTTGACCTTTGGATCACTTTTTGAAGTGCGATCTTTCTGTTTTGTGGAATCTAGTACCTTCCATGGGGTACTTTACATCATCGAATCCTTCAAGAGATTATCCACCCACAATCTTGAGAGTGTGGTCAAAACTGGGTGTCTACAGTTTGCCCCTCTTTGGCAGAACTTGTTTAGAGCAACAAGGACTGCAAGTAAGTGCCAAAGCTAGAAGACATCCATTGACCATTCTAAAAGTGATGATGCTAAAAATTGGTAAGAGAGATTCAAAGAGAGATATGGGGACACAAGAGCTTGTATGTGGTTCAGTCCCATTAACAAGGTAACCTACGTCCACAGCTGCGTCAGTGCGCTTCACTAATAGATCACCGGCGGGCCTGGTGAGCCAACAGTTGGGCGGCACTCCCAGTAAAATTGACCGGGTGTATGCATATGAGTGATAATTATATGCTATTCTTTTAGTTAGAATGCTCCCCCTTTCAATGGGGACGGGTGGCCTCTTTTATAGGTGGAAGAGACTGCCCGTACAAGGTAAGTTCATAGATTAGGAAGCCTAATCTATTTATAGCTTAATTTACAGCAATTTAGGGATGTTTCCTAAATGGTTTAGGAAACTGCCTGCCCCTTCCATTTAGTCTTCTAACTGGGATAGAAAACTACCTAGAGGCTTGCTGGCCAAGCAATCATGCCTGCCGGGGGCGCGTCCATGTGGCATCCATCTGGAAAGAATGACCAGACTTACGACCAAATTGGGCAATTTTACGTAATAGCCCGGGTTGGCTGTGTAGTCAGTCCAAATTCAAGATGACTTGGCTTTTCTTTACTGAGGCGGCGAGGCCCGACTTTGACCTGATATTTTAGTGCATATTTGCTGCCCCTTTTTTTCAAAACTGATGGGGTGCTCTATCGGATGAGGTTTGAAAATTAAGACTGCTTCTAACAAAAAATCGTTCGGGAATTGGCCCGGGTTGCTACCCGTGTCGTGACTAATCGAGCTGGCTTCCGGGGTTAGGACAGAGCAGTGGCTATATGGGCCTAGGACCAACTTCTGCCATGTATCACCATATCACTGGCCTGGTCAGGATCCAGCGAGGCTGGTATAAATGTAACCGAACAGTCACGTCGTAACCAAACCGTCACGTTTGGCATTAATTGGGCACGTCTTTTGAGGCAACGTTCCGCGTGCCCGAGATGACAGTTGTTGGAAAGTCTAGGCGGGAACATTTCCTGGCCGTTTGAACTAACTTGATCTGGACCGTTGTGACAACCCTAATTTTCTACATACTTTTAGTAATTGTTATATTATTATTTTGAAGTATTAGACATTAACTATGTGTATGTATCTTAGTGACACCTAATAAAAAAAATGTTGAAGTAGCGTGTACGGGTCGTTAGTATGTTAAGTAGTGTGCTTAACATAGAAATTTAGTGCCCGAGGTCATGGGTATCCGTTGGGCTAATCATTTGTCACTTTATAATGCATTTTTAGGCCCATGTAAAGCCTTTTTGTGAGGCCCTTAGACAAAAAATGGGATTTACATGTTTGTGTGTGTTTTATTGATAAGTGTTGTGTATGTATATAGTATACTATGTGTGTAGTACATATATACTTATATTAAAACCCTAGCCCCCATATTAACAAAAAAAAAGGGAAGAGAAGAAAAGAGAGAAGAAGAGAGAACAGACGTTTGTGTGTGTGTGTGTGTGTGTGTGAGAGAGAGAGAGAGAGAGAGAGAGAGAGAGAGGGAGAGTGAGAAGAAGAAGAAAGAGAAGAGGAAGGAAGATTGCGGGTTCGTGGTCCCGTGTGGAATCACAGATGTCATACCAGCTGGTTTGACATCGACCCTACGATCAAAACTAGGTGAGTTAAAATTTATATTTGGTTATATATATACACGTATGTATATATATATGTGCAAGAGAATCCAATTATTTCTTGTTAATTTTGTGGTTGGTGTTAAATTGTGTGTTGATCCCTATTCGTTATTATTGAATGATATAAATATTTATTTTTCTTCATGTGATTTTATGAATGTGATCTCGGTGTATTTGGATAGATCATGTGGATAGTTAATTTCATGAATACACAGAGGGGAATAATTTTGATAATGAATAAATAATAGAAAATTCATTTTATTCTTATTTTAACAGTGGCAGAAACTTTGGAAAAATATTATAAAACCATGGCATAGAATTATGGAATTCTGTCCGCGTAGGCCTGTAGGAAACGCGATTCTGCACAACTATTCGTCTGATGGAGTTTTTCCTGATTCTGCACCGTTTGGGCAGAAATTGAAGATTTTAGTAGCAATTTTTAGTATATTAAAATGTACGAAATTGGAGAAATATGATTCGTTGTGTTTTTTTTTATTCGTTCGTATGACTTAACGAAAATTACTTAGAGATACATGAATTCTCATATAATTTTGAGCTATAAAAAAAAATGGGTGATAGTCATTAACGTTGAGTCCAATGAAAATATTGTGGAACGATTATTATAATACTTTACGATATGAGAATTTGAATTTTTATTATGGATTTCATGTAGGCTAATATTGAATGTTGGGTTTAGATTATTGTACCTGAAATAAGTGACCTTATTTTGTGGTCATTTTGATAAAAATGAGTAAATTAGATACATTGAATAGTATGTTGGGGATCTTGTAATTTGATTGGAAATTATTGAGGGAAGATTGTTATGGGTTAATTGATATAACCCTTTATTGAAAGAAATTGGAATGCATCTAAAAGTTAGAGATGTGATTAGACTATGATGAGACGGAACTATGTGATAAACGTGAAATTCACAATTATTGGGATAATACAAACGATAAGTGATAATCGCAACATAATTCCTTAGTGTTCACTGCTCCCCATTATGTGATATCTTTTTTTGGTAGCTCGACTTGCTGAGTGTACCCTTTTGCTAGTGGCTTCGTGATCAAGCTGGCCTAAGCCTTATGCTCGGCTTATATTGTATAGACGTCTAGCCATATTCACCGGCCTTCCGTTGTGTATACCTGGTTTGGTTGATACCCCAACCAAACTGGCACTGGAGTGGATGTTGGTAGTATATCCTGACACACATGGGATATATGTGTGGGCTATACCATGGAGGGTGGCCAAGTGGTGAAGCTGGGGAATGCAAAGATAAATTTAAGGCTAATAAGTAATGAATATGGATTATTTCATAAGACTGATAAGCGTGGAATAATGAATGCAATGTTTGAGTTAGAATGTGGACGGTTTGTATACGGAATTGTTTGCTTGGTTTGTGATCATTCAATTTTCAGGATAGTGGGTCCACTAATATTTTACTGGTTTTGCTAACCATAAGTAGATGGGTAAGTATGAAATTTGTAGTAGCTTTTGATTTTGGGCAAGAAACTACTTGCCACCACATAAATGGAAACTACTCTTTTGTCCAAATATGTGTGTGGAACTACCTATCTTGGCCCAATAGTGTTGTAATGTGGTTTGTATTCTACGGGTTCAGGTTGGAGCCCTCAGATTTTATTATTTTTGTTTAACTCATGCCAGTCATGTGACTGACCCGAGTGTGTTATGCATTCGGGTGCGTTTCTGTTTGGAACGTAGTTGGATGACATGTGCAGGATATTGCTTTTGATGATGTGACCGTTGTGCTTGGCTGTGGAGTCTTTGGGCACTGGAACGTTGTAGTTGCTTTGACCATCGGATGTATGGACTTTATTTCTTTTTTTTTTGAACTTTGTAAGAAATTTTATTTAATGAACTTTGTATTCCTTTTGTAAATTAAAATGGTATTATATTTATAATGGAATATTATTTCTTTTATAATTAAACGGAGGATTGGGAATATAAGTTTAACAATACATAGTTTTTATATTAACACAGGATCACATGTCCTTATTTAATGAGTATCAAATTCTATTTTCAAATAAATTTTCTAGTTAGCCTGTGTGAGGGTGTCGCTCTCATGATTTTTGGTAATTGAATATTAGTCCGAATATAGGCTCTGGATTGAATATTTGGTTGTCTAAAAAAATTGGGGTGTGACAACCGTCCACGCTCCCTATATAAAGAGCACTTGTTCATTTTTGGGATTCTTGCTGCCAATTGATAGAGATACCGAGCAGTTTGAGAGCAGAGAAAGTGTCCGGTAAAGCTTCCCGAGCTCTTCTTCTGCGATAATCCTTGTAAGTGTTCCCTTTTCAACTTCAGTTCATCATCCTCTTCCTCTTCCTTTTTCTCTTCTTGTCTGAGCGAGGCTGGAGAGGGCGAACCCTCTTAGGTTAGAATGGGAGTGGGACTTTTTCTTTCTCAGGTTCTGCTCTTTCTTCAAGTCGGGAGGTACGTTAGATAGGTTGAACCGAGCGGGCTGTCCCCGGGTAGTTCTTGACACGACTAAAAAGTTGTGCGCTCTTGTGCAACACCCAAGTGTAGGTGATCATGCAAGTAATACTGGATAAGTCCAGGTCGATCCCACAGGGAAGGAATAGGAAGAATGTGTACTAAATTATAACCTAAAGAAAAGGAAAAAGATGAATATACGGGTGGAAGTTCTAACGAATCCTAATTAATTAAATTAAACTAGATAATAAACTAAAGCATAAAGAAACATAATTAATTAAATGAGTAAATTAAAGGTGTTGGAAGCATGTGAATCCACATTGATCCTAACCATCTACCGTACACATTCATTAACGCTCTATGGAGTTCATTCCTTTTCAGTAATCCATATTTTTCTAAAGATAAAGAATCAATAGCCCTTTCATGACCAGGACTATATCATCACAGTTGATTTAAAATACTTGGAAGACGGTTTAAAACAATGGTTATTACTTGCACTCTAAATGGTGTTAGCATTCAAAGTTGTTTTCAAAAGTCAATGAAGAAAATAACCTTTAGGCTTTAAGTTCTAAAAACTATTGTGACAAACTGAGCTTATAGGGACAATTTGATGACAGATTTCTAAAACAGAAAGTTATGGAATACTTAAAACAATCATCTCAGGAATTAGCAAGTTCGATCGATCGATCGAAGCGCTCTCGATCGATAAAGACAAGGCGATTATTATAAACTCAAGAGGTGAAGTAAAGGAATATCATAGAGGTAGGTTAATGTTGTATTTTGCACGTATGGTGAAAAGATGGCCTAAATCATCTTCTAAGTTCATTAGGATTATTCATTTCAGTAAATTCAAGAGCTCTAAATTTGGTAAATCTTGAACGTTCTCTTCTAGTGATCAGTCAAAATGAAGAAGAAAATTAATGAGACTTTCAACAAATTAAAACGCTTTTCAAAAAGTAAGAGTAATTTTCTAAAACCCTCAAAAACAAAGAATGGCACAAAAACTCACTCGGGTTATTAGGCTCCACTACAGTCTCTCAAGACACCTAAGCTATACTTACTAATCCATTTTAGCTAAGTACAAGGTTGTAACAACGTGCTCAAGTTGTTTGAAGATTAAAAAGCATAAAACATACCATAACTAACATAGTAAAGAAACTATCATTGTGTGTTACATACTAGTAAGATACAAAAAATAACACTAATGTATCATAACTAACTACATTAACTAAGAGAGAAATACAAGAACCATTTTATTATCTTTTTAAAAAAAATCTTAAAAATTTTAAAACTTTTGACATTTTTAACTTACTGAGTCATGTTACTAAGCAGGTGTATTGACATTAAAGCATAAAAAGAAATATACGAGGCATGCAATGGCTCACTCCCCCCAACTAAAACTAAACATTATCCTCAATGTTCTAAACTAAGCACATGGACATATAAAGTAAAGCAAGAGAAGGAAGGATGTTACCTCAAGGCGTTAATATCCAATTTTTTTTATATGTTACCTGCAAAATCATTAGTAGCAACAAGGAAAAACAGAGAAAGAGTATAATACAACTACTCAGTAGATAAATTCAGTTAATCAAGATTTTTATCATACAGTAATAACCCAAATTTTTGAGGATCCTCCCAATGAAATAAAAAAATTTGGCAGTGAGAAAAGTGCGGGGATCCTCATAAAAATGCAACTCCCCCCAACTAATGTCAGGCTCAAGGTCAGAGGAGATAATGCAAAACCTAGGGCCTCCAAATTTGTTGGAGACAATTATAAGAGGTATACCACACTTTTTAGGAATTATACGCAAGAAACGATCTTTGGTGTTAGTATTTCCTATAACGGCCTCTATTTTAATACTAAAAACAGGGGGAGGCCATGGTTCGATAAAAGGGGTAGTGTCTAAGTAATGTTCTAATAAAGTTTCATTACCCTCCTCTTGTCCTAGAACAACATCTATAGAAATATGATCATAAGAATTTAATTTATGTTCTATGCACATGGTTTTGGACTGGACTTGGATAAAGCTATCTATTTGGGCCTCAATGTCAGTATTACTCAAGAAGGTCAAGCAGTCTAGCAGATTACTAGCTTCTTGTTGAAGTTTAAGATCATCTAATGTGGGCCCAATATTTTCCAAGTCCTCTCTCACAGAATTTTGAAATTTAAAATTTTGTGAAGTACATGTGCTAGAATCCTTACCATCCTCTTCTACAACACATTCTTTTTGTTCATTAATGGGGTACACATGACTTTCAAGCTTGGGATGAGAGCTTCGATTGATAGCAAGGATAGATGATGGGCAACTTGGTGACACCACCTCTTCGGCCGAAAGAGGTGAGGGTTCATGAATATCACATGAATCTAAACAAGATTTAGATTTTTCAATTATGTCCTCCCTAGGGTCAACAGGGGACTCCTCCTTTCCTAGTTGCGTGTAATCACCTAAACTCTCATCATCTTTTATAACCTCATTCTCATCCTTGTAACTCTCCTCACTATATATGTCATCTGTAGAGGTGCCCTTGACAAAGAGATTGTGCAACTTTATCAAGGCAGTGAAGGAGTTGATGTCTGGCGTTGCATATTGAGGAGAAGATGGTTCTACAACTTCATGCTTAATGGTTTGGTTTTGGAGTTCTTGTAGGGTTATGACTTTCTCGAGTGAGTTGTTAACCTCATTCGGTATAAACGCGTCATTGTCCTCTAATTCCATTCCATTATTAGTGTCTTGAAATTTAGGTTGTAGTGTCGAAGGACTGGTATAGTCTTCTAAAGGTTGGCTAGCATATGCATGTTGATATCTAGTTTCTAGTTTATCAAGTGCACTATCTAGCCTTTTGATTTCACTAAGCAGTAATTTTAACATACCATTATCCTCAACTTGGTTATTCTCCTCATTATTACTATATGAAGTTTCATCCCATTGTTGCTGATGATAGTCCCCTTCACATTGTGTTTGTGTGTAAGACTCGCCAATGGGAAAGTCTTGGTGCGTTTGGTAATCGTGAAAACTATTACTATATCCTACATTATTATTTTGGTTATATCGCCATTGCAATTGATAGAACTCTCCATGTGGAGGTTCTTGATACGTTTGATAATATAGGGGACTACAACTATTATTTTCCCATTGTGGTGGTTGGTAGCACTCAGGTTGATAATCTACATCATATGTGGGTGCCTGTCAACTTGGGGGATAGTTTTCATTACCGAAGGTGTACCTAGACGTGGTGTTTGTGTTGTATGGAGGGTAATATGGATAAGACATGTTTATCCACAATTTTTAAACAATAGAATTTTATTTTTTTATTTATTTTATGTTACTTTTATTTTTTTTCTTCTTGTGAGAGAAAAAGTCCAAAGTATTTTTTTTAATTTTAGAAAAAGAAGAAAAACGGAAATAACTTAGTAAAATCCTAACCTAGTTGCCTTCCCCGGCAACGGCGCCAAAAACTTGACACGACTAAAAAGTTGTGCGCTCTTGTGCAACACCCAAGTGTAGGTGATTGTGCAAGTAATACTGGATAAGTCCAAGTCGATCCCACAGGGAAGGAATAGGAAGAATGTCTACTAAATTATAACCTAAAGAAAAGGAAAAAGATGAATATACGGGTGGAAGTTCTAACGAATCCTAATTAATTAAATTAAACTAAAGCATAAAGAAACATAATGAATTAAACGAGTAAATTAAAGGTGTTGGAAACACGTGAATCCACATTGGTCCTAACCATCTACCATACACATTCATTAACGCTCTGTGGAGTTCATTCCTTTTCAGTAATCCGTATTTTTCTAAAGATAAAGAATCAATAGCCCTTTCATGACCGGGACTATATCATCACAGTTGATTTAAAATACTTAGAAGACGATTTAAAACAATGGTTATTACTTGCACTATAAATGGTGTTAGCATTCAAAGTGGTTTTCAAAAGTCATTGAAGAAAATAGCCTTAAGGCTTTAAGTTCTAAAAACTGTTGTGACAAACTGAGCTTATAGGGACAATTTGATGACAGATTTCTAAAACAGAAAGTTATGGAATACTTAAAAGAATCATCTCAGGAATTAGCCTAGGTTTTCGATCGATCGAAATGTCTTAGATTGCTTGACTATGGCTCTGGTTCGATCGATCGAAATACCTTCGATCGATCGAGCCTAGGTTTTCTAAAGATTGCATAGCAGAGGCTAAAAATCAATATTTCATCACATATTTCCAACGTCTAAACTACAGAAACATAATAAAACTAGTGCAGAAACAGTAAAACCAAACAATCATAACTATAACAATAAACAATCAAATAAGATAAAGGAAAGGCAAAACCTAGAATAAATCTGAAAATAACTCAAAATATACATGAAATCCACTTAAATCTTCAATAATCTTCAATATATTAATGAAAAAGAGGAAGAAAAAGATGAATCTAGCCTAATTTGCTCCTAATCTAACCCTAAAATTACCCTAAACAGCTATTTTCTGCGTTCTGGAGCGTCTTCCCTTCGTCTGGCATCAAAACGATTTATATATAGGGTTCCTGCAGACTGTACGCAACTTTTGGGTGAATGTGAAGTTCAATCGATTGAGCTTAGTTCGATCGATCGAAGGTTCGATCGATTGAACTCTCCTCAATCGATTGAACTCTCTGATTTTGACAGCTCTGCGCACCAATGAGAGAATGGCCATAACTTTTCACTCGGACCTTGGATTGACCTCTTGTTTATGGCCATGTGACCGTAACTCAAAGATCTACATTTTATATCTTTGGGGAAATCTTCCAATTCTGAAGTCTTCATTGTCAAAATTGGCATTTTCTCAGCTGCTTCCGTTGTTCTCTTCACCAGAATCACTTTTCTTTAGCTTCACTTCATTGAATTACATTCTAATACCTATAAAACAACGCATAAACATATGTTTTAGAATTAACACAATAAAAAGAATATTGTTATTAGAATGCACCTAAATGTAGGGACTTTGGGGATAAAAGTATGCATAAAATACCACATAATACACTATAAATATGCACTTTTCACCTCGAATCAGTTATGACCGAGTGTCACCTTGTCTTTAAGATTGTATACTCTCTGCCTTTTAGATTGATAACCCTACCTCCTCTGTACCTCAGACTCAGAGTTCCTGACCCATACCTAGGTCATTATCTAATTCCTGGCCCAGTCACCGAAACCCCAAGGATGTGTCACTCTGGTTTTGACTCATCTTCTCGGTCGGAGGATGAGCGGTCTGGGTTAGAGGCACTGAACACAAGTCTGAGTTTGTCGTCCGCATCCCCCTCTGATCATCATAGCGAGGGTAGAATCTCAATCCGTCTATTTAATGATGAGTCGGACCAGGGAGCCCCTGTTGCTTCCGTTTCCTGGGGTTTAGGTGAAGAAATACCAGGGGAACCCGACCCCGAGGTAGCCTTCGACACTGAGTTCATCCCATCCACCTTGCGTACTGAAGATCTCAACTGTATTAGGGATAGGTACAGCCTTCCTGACTTTTTCTCCCTGGCCGTGAATGTCGGCGGAGCCCAAATCTACAAGCGGGGTTTTACCACCTTATATGAGGACATCCTCATGGCTGGGTTTCACATTCCCCTCCATCCGGTCCCTCAGGATGTCCTTATACACTTGGGGATCGCCCTATGGTAGCTAGCCCTGAACGGTTGGAGATTCCTCATGGGGTCCATCTCCATTTGGCCCCAAGTTTTTGGGTATGAGCTTACCATCCAGGAGTTTCTCTAGACGCACTGACCATTTCCCATTCATGGGGAGACCGGGTTCTTTTCCCTCGGGGCTTGGCAGGGGAGAAAGATCATAATGAATTACCCAAGCAACAACAAGGGTTGGAAGAATAGATTCTTCCAAGTGTCCACCCTTAGACTCTGTGAGCGGGCCCCGGGGATCCAGTAAGGACTTCCTGGGCGGGAGAACTAAGGGGTAAGTTAGTGCAGCAACTTTCTGCTCACTTCCTTCACTTTGCTTTGAGACTAACTGTGTTACATTTTTGCATTGTAGCGGGGTCAGCTAACCTACCTAGTATTCTCGGGGAGTGCTAAGAGAGAATCAGAAGCTTCGCGGACCATCCTGTCAATATTTGGGACTTTCTAACCTGCTCGGGAGATCAGAGAGGCAAACACCAACCAGAACACCCCACCGAGGCCCTTGTCCTTCCCTCAATCATCCTAGGTAAGATTTTAGTAGGCAACTTAATTTTGGTTATCCTCCCTTGTCTCGTTGCTCTGATTACTGACTTCGTGGCTGCTTTTCTTTTGTAGAAATGGCCCCAAAGAAGAATTTGGAGTAGCTAAGGGAGAGGCAGGCCACTGCTACTGCTGCTGCCCGGTTGCCAGTGGCACAAGGAAAAAGGCCTATCGTGGAAGCCCTGGGCAGCGAACTCCCACTGAGGCAAATCCGGCACAAGATTGCGAGCTATCCGGAACCCATCGAGACTTCAGCTCCCCGCGTGGTGGTGGCCGAGACTTCCCCCCGAGCGGGAGTACCATCCGGGGCACCGGTTAAAGAATTAACAGTGATTAGGGAGAGGGTCAAGTCCGCCCTTCTCCCCAGCCTGGTGGAGACATGTGCGAAAATGTCTCCCAAGACCTTTCAGGGATGGTTATATAGTCTTTCCCATATGGTAAGTGCTTGGTACTTCTGCTCCTCTTCACCACAACTTCTCCGGTATTTTACTTGTTAACTGACCGTATTGGATTCTTCACAGGTCAGCTGCATGGCCGTTCTGTTTGAGGAACGAGCGACCTCGGAGGCCAGGCAAAATGCCCTTTGGCCGGGAGGGCCACTGCTACTGAAGCCGCTCTATCTGAGGAACGAGTGACCTCAGAGGCCAGGCAAAATGCCCTTTAGCCAGGAAGGCCACTGCTACTGAAGCTGCTCTGTCTGAGGAACGAGCGACCTCAGAGGCCAGGCAAAATGCCCTGGCTTTGGAGAAGGATAAGGTGAAAGGCTTGGCCTTGTGCCTTGGTGCAGCCCAGGCGGAGTTGGCAACTGCCCTGGTGGATAAAGAGGCTTTCCCGACGACGGCTACTGCAGAGGTTAAGGCGAAGGCTGCGACTGAGGCAACGACGGCATGAGCCACGGAGGAGGCTTTTGATGACGACTTCTTCCAAGGCTACGAGGACCTCAAGCGAAGGCTAGCCCGAGACCACCCTAAATGGGACATCTCATCCTATGAGGGGATTGATTCAGAATACTGGGACCTTGATGCAGCTGCTGTCAATGCTGCCGCCCCAACCATAAAAGTGGACAATTCCACTGCCTTAGCCCGAGTTGCTGACGGTTTGGCCGCCCCGGGCAGAAGCTCGGTTCTGGGCGGAGGAGTCAACCCGTTGGGAGAGATCGGAGAGACTGAAGATGTGGTCGAGGTGGACGACTAGGGTCCCCGGCCTGCTTTCTTCTTTTTTTTTGGGGAGGCTACTATAACCGCCCCTAGGTTGTACAAAGTGTTTATTTCTTAATTAATAAAAAGGTCCTTGAGACCAATCTTTCCATTAATTATTTTGGCACTTTGTTTGTGCACTTGAATGCCTGTTTGTGATTGCCTATGACCGACCGGTTAAAAATCCCGTAGGAACCTTGCCTTTGCAAAAGTTAGGACTGTAACCCGCAGAGAACACTTGGTCTTTCAGGGACTGGATATGGGGGTCCCGCTCGGGTATGGTACAGGTTTGTGACTATTTACTACCTAAGTGGTTTCTCTGGGTACTGTAGGTACTTTAGGAATGTTAGAAGTGTTCTAGGATTCTAGTCCTATTAGTATCCGATATGATTTCCTGTTTAGTCTACCCTGCCCCCCAAGCTTTTGCTAAGGCAGGCATATAGAGGGGATGACTGTAGGTAATCGACCTGGAATGTGGGTGGTTGTAGGGTCTTTTGGGACTTACCATCATCAGCTACCAAATACCCCCCTTGTAGGTTGGACCTAAGCAAAGCCTGTGCCTCGAGTTTTGGACCCGAGGTCATTAAAGTGCCTGGGATCTGACCCTGAGGTCTTTTAAATGCCTACGGTCTGACCCCGAGGTCTTTTAAGTGCCTGGAGTTTGACCCTGAGGTCTTTTTAGTGCCTGGGGTCTGCCCCTGAGGTCTTTTTAAGTGCCTGGGGTCTGACCCCGAGGTCTTTTTGAGTGTCTAGGGTCTGACCCTGAGGTCTTTTAGTGAGTAAGCATGGAAAAGAGTTGTTTCGTGAAAGAAACTTTTATTACTATATAAATAGATATGCTAGGGTCGAGCTACATGGTTCCTAGCCAACATTATTGTCATGATTTACTGGAAGTACTTGCGGAGGTACTGCACGTACCAAGGATGAGAGAGGTCGTGCCCGTCTAGTGTTTGTAACCAATAGGTGCCCGGGCAGTTGACTCAGGTAACTAGGTATGGACCTTCCCAATTTGGCCCCAAATTCCCATGGCTCGGGACTTTCGTGGACTGGTTGGCTGCCTTCAGGACCAGATCTCCTATCTGGAAACTACGATGCTTCACCTTACTGTTATAGTATCGGGATACTCTCTTCTTGTAGGCTGCAACTTTAAGATACGCCCGATCTCTTTTCTCTTCTACCAAGTCGAGTTCCGCCCTTAGGGCATCTTTATTGTTTAGCTCGCTAAAATTTGCCACCCGGTAAGTAGGTAACCCAATCTCCATAGGGACCACCACCTCAAAGCTGTAGGTTAGGGATTACGGCATTTTACCTGTTGCCGCTTGGGGTGTAGTGTGGTAGTCCCATAGGAGGGTCGGTAGTTCCTCTGTCCATAGTCCTTTGGCACTTTCAAGCCTCATTTTGATTGACTGAAGAATTGTCCTGTTGGTCACTTCAGCTTGGCCATTGGCCTGAGGGTGCTCGGGGGATGAGTAGTGATTGGATATCCCATAGCCCGAGCAGAACTGCCTGAATACCGGGGTGTCAAAATGCCTACCGTTGTCACTAACTAGCACCCGGGGGGCGCCGAACCTACTGAGGATGTTTCTCTCCACGAAGCTTTCCATTTTTTCCTCGGTAATTGTTGCTAAGGGCTCGGCCTCCGCCCACTTGGTGAAGTAGTCTACAACTATGATGGCGAACTTGACTTGTCCTTTTCCCATCGGGAGAGGGCCGACAATGTCAATACCCCACTGAGCAAATGGCCAAGGGCTGAGGACTGGCGTCTAAAGTTCTCCTGGAAGGTTGATCATGGGAGAAAATCCTTGGCACGTATCGCACCTCTTGACGTATTCCTGAAAGTCTTTGGCCATGGTCGGCCAATAGTAACCTTATAGCAGGGCTTTGCGTGAGAGTGCCTGGCCTTTGATGTGGTTCCTGCACACCCCTTCATAGATTTTGTACAATGTTGTTTGGACCTGTTCAGGGTGGACACAACGGAGGTACGGTATAGAGAATCCCTTTTTTTAGAGGATGCCATCAATGATGTGGTACCTTGTCGCTCGGTATTTAACCCGACGGGCTTCTTCCTTTTCATCTGGTAATGCGCCTGCTGCTAGAAATGCCATGATTGGGTCCATCCAGCTGGGTTCTAGGGTGACCGGTTCGAACTCCCTGCATTCTTAGTTGAACACACTTGGCTCGGGTAGGTACTCTATCCTTATCCCGGACAAGTCTAACTCATAAGATGAAGCAAGGCGGGCTAACCGATCAGCCCTAGTGTTTTCCTCCCTAGGTATCTGTGTAACAGAGAACCCCTGAAGTTTCTTTGAAACTGCTCGGATAAAGGCTAGGTAAGCTACCATGTTATACTCTCGAGCCTCATACTCTTGATTGACTTGATTTACCACGAGCTGAGAGTCGATGTACCCTTGAATTTGTAATGCGCCCATGAGGTTGCCATTTGTAATCCGACCAACAAAGCTTCGTACTCGGCCTCATTATTGGAGACTTTGAATCCGAACCTAAGTACATAATCGAGCTGGATCCCATCAGGCGTGGTTAGGATGATCCCTGCTCTGCTGCCTTGTTTGTTGGAAGAACCATCCACATAAAGTACACAGGTCGGGATATCTGACTGTAGTCCGGGTGGTAAGGTCGGTGGGGCGGGATCTTCAACTGGGTCTTCTTGGTATGTGAATTCAACAATGAAGTCTGCCACTGTTTGTCCCTTGATCGCTGTGCGGGGTCTGTAGACCACTTCAAATTCCTCTAAATCCAAAGCCCATTTGACGAGCCTTCCGGACGTTTCAGGCTTACTCAACATCTTACGGAGGGGCTGATCCGTAATGACCATGATAACATGGGCCTGGAAATACGGCCGAAGTCTCCGAGCTGATGTGATGAGGGCAAGGGCGAGCTTTTCAATGTGGGAGTATCTACTTTCTGCACCTTGAAGTGCTCAACTTGTGTAATAGACCGAGAATTGTATCCCGTGCTCTTCTTGAATGAGTACCGAGCTGACCGCTAAGGGTGACACTGCCAGGTATAAGAACAGTTCCTTGCCTGGTGCGGGCGTTGAGAGTAGAGGGGGCGATTCCAAGTACTTTTTAAGTCCCTGGAACACTTCTTCGCACTTTTTTGACCATTGAAAGGCCTTACGAAGGATCTTGAAGAATGGCAGACACCGGTGGGTAGCTCGGGACACGAATCTGTTTAGTGCGGCCACCTGCCTGGCCAAACTCTGTACCTCTTTTGTTGACCTGGGTGACCGCATGCTTATGATGGCTTGAATTTTTTTGGGGTTCACCTTAATCCCCCGCCTGCTGACTAGGTGCCCAAGAAACTTCCCGGACAACACGCCAAATGTGCACTTGGCCGGGTTCAACCTCATCCTGAACTTTTTCAAAATGTTGAAGGCTTTGACTAAATGCTCAAGATGGTCAGACTCGTCATGGCTTTTAACCAACAGATTGTCAACGTAGACCTCCATGGATTTCCCGATCAAGTTCTTAAACATGTGATTGACCAGGTGCTGATAGGTCGCCCTGGCATTTTTGAGGACGAACGGCATGACTTTGTAGCAGTAGGTCCCCTGATCTGTGATGAATGAGGTTTTTTCCTCGTCCCTGGGGTACATGCTAATCTAATTGTACCCGGAGTAGGCGTCCATGAACGAGAGGAGCGAATGACCGGCTGTGGAGTCCACAAGGAGATCTATCCTGGGCAGTGGATAGCAGTCCTTAGGGCAGGCTTTGTTAAAATCGGTGAAGTCCACACACATCCTCCACTTCCCGTTGCTTTTCTTGGCCAGTACTACGTTTGCTAACCAGTCAGGATAGTGGACCTCTCGGATAGATTCTGCTTTGAGGAGTTTATCGACCTCCTCGCGCACTGCCTTTTGCCTCTTGGGGGCCATGACCCTGCCTCTTCTGCTTCACAGGGCGGGAGTCTGGGTTGACATTAAGTCAGTGAGACATTACCCAGGAATCAATCCCGGGCATGTCATCATGACACCAAGCAAACACATCTTGACTCTGTCCCAGAAACTGAATTAGCTTTACCCTAAGGCTGGGCTCCAACTGGGTGCCGATGGTGACCGTTTGGTCGGGGAGTTGCGGGTCTAGCATTACCTATTCTAGATCCCCGATCTGTCCCAATCTGTCGTTCTGATCCCTTGGTCCATCTCCTGGACATTTAGTGTTTCAGCGATGGCCTCCCAACGTAGAGAGCTGATATAGCAACTCCGAGCGATGGCTTGGTCTCTGCGTAGGCTCCCGGGCCCCTGGGGGGTTGGGAATTTAACCACCAGGCTGTGCGTTGGTACGACCGCCCATGCCTTGTTGAGGGTTGGCCTTTCAAGGATGCCATTATGCGCAGATGCAACTTCCACGACCACAAAGCTCGCCAGTATAGATGCCTGCTGAGGGTAGGCTCCCATGAGGACCGAGAGCTCGATGGTATCGATCAGTTAGGTGCTAGACTCGTTGAGCCCTACCAGGGGAGTGGCCACTGGTCGAAGCCAATCCCTGGATATCCTGAGCTGATCGAATGCTGAGACAATCATAATGTCGCAGGAGCTGCCCGTGTCTACCAACACCCTTTTAACCATGTAGTTTGCTACAGAGAGCGTCACCACCAGCTGATCATCATTGGGGAAGTGCACGTCTAGCATGTCTTCGGATGAGAATGTCAACACATCGGTTGAGGGAGAGCGGGTGGATTGGACATACCAGACATCCGATCGAGATGCTCGAGCATGCCTCTTCCTGGCCGACCGTGAATCCCTCCGCCTAAAATGCCTCCAGAGATTATATTGATTTGCCTAAGGAGTCATGGTTGCTCGGGAGCCCGGGTTTCTTGCCGGGGTCATCTTCCAGTCACCACGAATTAATCTCGGTGGCCCTGCTCGATCAACTTCTCAATGGCAATCTTAAGCTTAAAGCAATCCTCCGTGTCCTGCCCATGGTCTTTGTGGAAGCGGCAGAACTTGTCCCGGTTCCTCTTACCGGGCTGACTTTTCAACTTGGCGGGCTACTAGAGTTGCCTCTGGATCTCTATGACGGCCATAACTTCGTGGATTGGTCGGGAAAGTGGGGTGAAGGTAATCGGGGCCTGGTCCCGAATACCTCTCTGCTGATCTTGTTGGGGCTTCTTTCCTGGACCCTTCTCGTAGCCCTCCCGTTTCCATTTAGCTTTTGGGGATTCTTCTCCCATAAAGCTAGCGTGCTTGGACTTCAGAAACTCCTCCTTATCGATGTACTTTCCTACCCTCTCTGAAAGTTCCACCAGGGTTGCCGATCGGTCACGATGGAACGACGTTGTAACTTTGGTGTGTTGAAACCCCCGAGCAGAAAGCCATGATTGCGGCCGTTTCGTTCACGTTGCGGATCTGGAGCCTCTGCTGATTGAAACAGTCCACGTACTCCCTCGGGGACTCTCTTTTTTGCTGCTTGACGGTAAGCAGTTGGGTGTCCGGTTGTGACCGGTCGAGCATCCCCACAAACTGGCTGATGAAGAGCTTACCCAATGTCTTAAAGTCTTGAACCGTTCAGGCTTTCAGAGCGTGGAACCACTATACGAGTGGGACTTTAAGGGTACTAGGGAAGGCCAAGCATAAAAACTCATCAATCGTGATGACTAGCGCCATCTGAGCCTTGTAAGTGCGGACATGATCCATCGGGCTCCCTATACCGTCATAAGAGCTGAGATGTGGCAGTTTGAATTTCCTCAGGATGGGGAATGCTGTGATCCAAGCGGTGTCGGGCAACTCGGTCTCTGTGTTGGTATGATCGTGGAGCTGCTTGCGGCTCAGTTTTTTGATTTGCTGTTGTAAGTCCTCGATCTGGGCTTTTACACCTCATCCGGTTGTCCTTTCCATATCCGAGCGGTACGTCGGGTCTAATGATGATACTTTCTCCTCGAAGTGCATCGTCCTTGGGGATATAGCCCAGCTCCGGATACGGGTAATCACATGCCTAAGATCTCCCTAGCTCCGGGAGGCGCGTCGTCTGTTGATGATATCTCTAGCATCTTCCACCCGACGAGGATTGGTCCGAGCTTGCTGCCTGGTGCATCTGGATGCTCTACTATGGTCACCATCCCAGGTATGTTCCCAAATTGACGGGGATACTGGCACAGAGTGGGTATGATTCCAGACTCGTGCAGGCTCCAAGTCCGGTGCATTCTTCCCAGTCTGGTTCTTGGATTGTGGGCATTTTCCTGCAAGGCCAACAGCGCTTCAATTTGCTGCAGGGTTAGCCGCTGGTCTTCCAAAAGTTACACGAGCGCCGCCGTCACTTGCTCGGAGGTCATGGAGGTGACTTGCTGCTCGAGCTGCAAGTTCTCCTGACCGGCCAGGGCAGTATTTTTCTTACCCATCTTCGTGGCATGTTGATCAGTCAAGAAATTTGTTGGTAAAAAACTTATCGCTTCCCACAGACCGTGCCAAACTGATGTTTCCAAAAATTGGTAAGAGAGATTCATAGAGAGATATGGGAACACAAGAGCTTATATGTGGTTCGGTCTCATTAACAAGGTAACCTACGTCCACAGCTGCGTCAGTGCGCTTCACTAACAGATCACCGACGGGCCTAGTGAACCAACAGTTGGGCGACATTCCCAGTAAAACTGACCGGGTGTATGCGTATGAGTGATAATTATATGCTATTCTTTTGGTTAGAATGCTCCCCCTTTCAATGGGGCGGGTGGCCTCTTTTATAGGTGCAAGAGATCGCCCGTACAAGGTAAGTTCATGGATTAGGAAGCCTAATCTATTTACAGCTTAATTTACATGAATTTAGGGATATTTCCTAAATGGTTTAGGAAACTGCCTGCCCCTTCCATTTAGTCTTCTAACTGGGATAGGAAACTACTTGGAGGCTTATTGACCAAGCAATCACGCCTGCCGGGGGTGCGCCCATGTGGGATCCATCTGGAAAGAATGACCGGACTTACGACCAAACCGGGCGATTTTGCGTAACAGCCCGGGTTGGCTGTGTAGTCAGTCCAAATTCAAGATGACTTGGGTTCTCTTTGCTGAGGCGGCGAGGCCCGACTTTGACCTGATATTTTAGTGCATATCAAAAAGGATTTAGGAAAAACAAAAGACCACAAAAATCAAGAAATTCAAAGTCTAAGAAAATCAAGATATTATGAATACAAAAATGAAATGCTGGGTCAACGCTGCTATGTCGATGCTGCTGGTCACGCTCCACTGGAGTTGCCTACGTATCCTTTCTAGGAATTAGACCAAAATGTAGTTTGACCATGCCAGGAGATGGAAAACACACAAACAACAACACATATATAATGTTTCTATCCTGGAATGCTGATACAGCATGCCAACGTGAATTTGCAAGTGCTGAAGGAATTGTCCTCAAATGTTTCTACGGTGGTGATGCAAAATATCACGTCTCATTCTCACAGACATATGGATAATCTTAAGTGATTCACAAATAGAGGGCTTTCCACATTCTTCAAATATTTAACAATGCAGAAGTGAAGACAATTTTTATGGGGTGGAAGGATGATATTTAGACAAAATGAGCGTCTCCTTATGACAATTTCAAGAAGCAGTGGGCATCTTCACGATGACTTTCAGTTGAGCGGGCGTCTTTATGGCGAATTAATCGGGCATCTTGTTACAACGACTTTCAATGTTGAAGGCATCTCCAAATGATGACTTTTAAATGTTGAGGGTGTCTCCTTACGATGACTTTTTAAAGTAGAGGAGGTCTCATTACGATGAATTTCGAAAGCAGAGGCCATCTCTAAATGATGACTTTTTGATGTAGAGGGCATCTCCTTACGACAACTTTTAAATGATGAGGGTATCTCCAAATGACGACTTTCAAAGCTAGAGTGCATCTCCTTATGATGACTCTGTAAAGGGTATCTGCTTACGATGACTTTCTGATGTAGAGGGTGTCTCCTTATGATTACTTTCAAAGGTAGAGGGCATATCCTTATGATGACTTTGTAGAGGGCATCTTCAAATGACGACTCCTTACGATGACTTATAATATTGAGGGCATCTTAAAACCTGACTTTCTAATGTAGAAGGCATCTCCTTATGATGGCTTTCAAATGTTGAGGGCATCTCCAAACGACGACTTTCAAATGTTGAGGACGTCTCTGAATGACGACTTTTAAATGTTGATGGCGTCTCTAAACGATGACTTTCAAATGTTGAGGGTGTCTCCTTGTGACGACTTTCAAAAGTTGAGGGCATCACTTTATGAAGTTTTTCTGCTACCCCAACCAATCCAACATTCCTTCTGAATATAGGTTCAATAGATGCTAATTCAAATGTTCACAAGGTAATCAAGGCTAAATGTATAAGATGGGTTTACCATTGGCCATTTGGATAGTGACTTCAAGTAATTGGCCACTAGGATAGTGATGACAAGGAAAGTAACCCATTAGCCATTTGGGCATTTATAGTCTAGGCCAATGGCTTCATGCCAGATTGCATGCAAAAGTGTCAAGTTGGTAAAGATTGGACCTGTAGTCCAAAGTGAAGTCTAGTCAGTCAGATGATGTTGATTGTCAGTCGATCTAAGTAAATTTCGTAATGGCGTTAAGATTGCGTATGTAATTTTAGTGTTTTCAAAAGGATAAAAGAATGATTCACTATTTTTTTAACAGATTAACAAAATATTTTCTGAGCCTGTTTAAGTGCAGTTGGGTTACTTACTCAGCGTTCATTAGCTGACGACTTTCATGTCCTTGACAATCAAACGTTTAGATTTTGCAAAGGTTGATTATCCAGAGGAGGGCTTTGGCTTGGCAAGCTAGATTGCAGAGTTGATGACTCTTCATTTTATTTCGATTTTTGTTAATGTTGAGGCACTTGGTGCCAGACTTGTTCATTTATATAAGGCATAATGCTTAAGACATTCTCTCTTCTTTACCCCCTTCTATAGTGAAGTAATAATGTAATTATATGACTCTAATGTTTATCATTAAGTTATGCTTAGAACCACCAATGTTACTGTTACTATTATCATTATTTTTTAATTTCTTAGTTCTTTTAGGTTTGGACAATCAGGGAATCTCCAACTTGCCATGTGTCTACGGGACCAAGAGAGAAATTGTTTTAATTTTTCCCTATTTTGGCTACTTTGAGGCATGACACCTTATCCCAGTAATTGCGTGATTGGAAGAGTCCTTGCCATATCCAATGTCTCCATGGCTGCTATAAATACAAAGGCTAGCCAAGTTTCAAGGCACTCCGCATCTCTCTCGAAAACAGCATACATACATAGTATTCAAAGCATTCAGACCTTGCATTTTATTTTCTTTGCATCCATAGCACTAGGTCTATCTTATTTTTATTTCTCTATTTTTCTAGTTTTGTTTTGAACAATTAGAGCATGTTCTGATCTTGTTCTTTAGTGTGTTCTTAGTTTTTAAGCATATGCAATAAAGTGTCTTTTGTAGGTATTTTATTAATTGTGTTTGTGATTATTTACCTAGTAAATTCTATGCTAATTGCCTTGTGTGCTTTCACACTGCCATAGGATCTTAAGGCATGGGTGTTTTCCTACTTGCCGATAGCAATCGTTTTATTAGAAGTTAGATCTTAAAGCCTCTTACACCACTTGCTTGAGCAGTTTAGGAAAATTAGTTTGCATAATTGAGCATATTTGGCTCTAGCACGCCCAAACCATAAACTATAGAAAACACTCTAGCACGCCCAGTGGGATTCAAAGTGTTAGAACATGCCTCCAAAAAACACAAAAATTGGTAAAAATGGGTAGGATGACTTGGTTGTCGACCCACCAGAAGAAGAGAGTATTTTCCACCTGCCAATGTCTTAACCCTTGAGTCAATCTAAAAAGTAAAACGATAGAGCGTAGAGCCCATAAGACAGGACTACAACACGTTAGTAGGCTCTATGGAGTATTTCAAGGAACTGGCCAACCACATGGCTAACTTACAACAAAATAAGTACAAGTTGGTTGAGTCCACCTAAGGCATGTATGCAAAGCTAGACCAAGTGGTCTCTAAAATTTCCAACTTGGTAAAATGATCAACGAGCTTATTGCCACGATGTCCCAAACCTAAGGAGTACATTGGTGAGTCTAGTTAGGACAATAAGCAAACTGCCTCTTATGTTATTTCGAAACTCTGGAAATAGAACGGCTTGAATAAGCAGTCCGATCCGAATCCTACTGACGTCCAAAAGTAAGGGTTGGACAGTACAGTTGTCACCGATCCTGCTGGATTGGAAACTTAGTAATCATTAACCCTAGAGGCCAAAATGATGACCCAACTAGTAACACGACCCCATATACTCATATTGTGTGTGGGCAAAGGGCTAAGGACGTTTTTTGGCCCCATCAGGCCCCTAACTACCAATGGTTGATTCCACCCCCTATGGTGGAACAACCCATTGTCTAATAGGCCATCAATAGGGAATAGTTAGTGGTGGCTAGCTATACATGAAGAATATGGCCCTTTTATGAGAAGAATGGAGAGACCGATATATAGACGGCCAAACACGGCTGAAGTTGACCTGGTGTAAAAGTGTCCCTTTTACCTGCATTTATCTATATTTAGAAGTATCTCTATATTTTCGGATCCGTAGGTGTAAGTTAAATTGTATATAATGAAGTCTTGTTGATAGTTTATATGAATGTTTATTTCTTAAACCTTTGAACCCTTAAAAGAATAGAAGGACTGCTGAACTAGAAGCCCCGAGCGTTCGAGTCATCGGAGCGTCAAAGTTTAAGGGAAAAATAAATTGGGATCACTTTTAATGGAAAAGTTTTTTGGAATAAAGGTTTAAAGTTAACCAAAGCTGCTATGATAGAACAACAGAATGTCTTGAAGGAAATGTGTTTTAAATTCAAACCAATCATAGACATTCTCTAATGACTTAGGAAGACATCCCAATTGGTATTACCATCATCCATTGAATAATGAACTCAGAATAGCATTTTCAAGTTGGGTTACTCACTATTTTGGGTTTTTTTTTTTTTTTTGAGAAAACACATTTTATTAATTCATTGGAAATCAAAATGTGGGCTTAAAGAGGGTTTTAGAAAGGGGTTCTTGAAAGTATATTTTCAGCTCTGTAATTAAAATTATAACCACCTGGAATGTTAATTCCTAACTCACCTCAAGAATCCTCAAAGTATTTGTAAAACAAGGTTTTTGTTTGGAAAATGACTTCAAGAACGCAAGAGGGGGTATATTGAAGTTGAATCATCATATATCAAACATGTTTTTTAGTTCAAGAGCTACTATCCATAAGGATTCACTCCCTTAAACTCCATGTCATTAGCTAGATGATTAAGAATAAGCAATTAACTAAAGAAAAAAAATTGAGGCAAGAAGAGATGAGCATCAGATATAAAAAAAAAAACAAGCAATAACAATCAAAATGTGAATATCAATGGAGCATTAGACTTGTAGCTTGGTTTTTCTCTCATATATGGTGACATTTGGACATGAAAGTAAACTATCAACTCATAAATACTCAATGGGGTGGTTGTTGGTTGTGATAAATGTAATAAATAAGAGTAGCAATGGAAGGAACTTGGGTTTAGGACCCACTTTCAATAGAAAAATAGTAGCTAAGACCTCACTTCCTCTCTTCTAACCTTACTCCTCTCTCTTTCTCTCTCACTCTCTCTCTCTCTCTCTCTCTCTACAAGTTTCTTTTTAGCTTTGCATTTCCCACCCCCAAAATGAAGAACAAAGGGGTTTTATATAGGCCAAATTGGGGAGAGTTTGGGATTTAAAAAGTGATCCCATTGGTCTAAAAGTTCTGTAAATAAGAAACTACGTCGTTTTGGCTTCCAATTTTTTAAAATTGACCCCCAAAGCAAATTACAAAAATGAACCCATCTGGGGCAGAGTGTCGTGGAAGGATTGGGCCTGTGCTGTGGAGGCACTGCTCCTCAGACACCCAGATTATTATATTTAGGCCCCCAGAGGTTCTTGTATTCGCAAAAAAGATCATATTTCGTCCAAAATTCACAAAAAATGCATACGAACTCCAAATTAAACTTGTGATATACCATTGGAAAGGTACTGAAGCCTAATTTTCATAAAAAAAATTTAATTTAGACATAGGTCACTTTAAAAAGTTTTGCGGTATTCGTGATAAAGGCTGATTTGATCGCTTTTTTTACCTTAAAAAATTCATAATAAATTCAATTTAAGTCCAAAAATTATGTACGATACACCATTGGAAATCTGTTGAACTGTAGTATCCATAAATTTTTTTTATAATTGATAGGGTGCTTTGGTTTCTGAGTCAATATTTAGGTCAAATTGGGGATCTCCGAGAAGTTCCAGGAACTTCTGGGAGCTTCCAGAAGCTGACGTTTTCGTTCGGTTCTCTTTCAAAACATGTTTTAGTACTTTTCTAATAACTCATAATGATTCTAGAACTTTTGGGTGAATTCAGAAGACTTTGGTCAAACCTTGGTCAAAATTGGTCAAATGAGGACTTCTAGGAACTTCTGGGACTTCTAGGAGCCTTTGGGAGCATACGTTTTCACCTAATTTCACTTTAAAACATATTTTATTACTTTTTCTATAACAATATGTTTTCAAAACTTTTGGCCCAAATCTGGGAGTGTTGGGCTTTTAGGGGCATTTTGGCCATTTGTACCATTTTCTGAGTACTCAGAGAGATAGATTGACTTCCAGGAGTCCTGTTTGTGTCTTTTAAATCTAATAGCTGACAAAATTAGTTGTCTATAAAAGGTTGTCCTTATCGTGAACAATACAATATTGGGGTGTCCTAATCTCGAACGATGCAACATTGGGGTGTATCTCATCTTGAGGGTTTTGTGACATATATCTTTGTGCATAGCTCTTCACGTGAGCTAGGTGGAGACAAGAAAGGTCCATAGAGCCACTTAAGGAGAACTATGCTCAAAATACGCAGTGATGAACCAGTTACGACGAACATCACAAACGTTTGGAACTAGTTACTATTAATGCAACTATCGACATCACCGTGCGTAGCTCTTCGCACGAGCTAGGTAGAGACAAGAAGGGTCCATAGAGCCACTTAAGGTGAACTATACCTGGAATATGGAGTGATGAGCCATTATTTCAGGCAAACATCACAAGCGTTTGCAACTAGCAACACGAGGGTGCCTCATCTTGAGGGCTTTGTGTCATAATTGGGGAACTCACAGAGCCACTTAAGGTGAACTTATGGGTGTTTCAACACGAATGTGACTACGTAATGACTCTGCTAGGGAAATGCAATATTATTTACTGGGGAGAAGGTACTTCTGGAGCTATTAAAGTGAACTAGGAGCATCATGCATGACTTAAACTTGCTTGAACTGGTTAATGCGATAATGCAGGAGACTAATGTAGCAATGCGAATGAGGCTAATTGTGTCACGCTACAGCGTAGCAAAATAAGGAAAAATTTTCATTTCTGTTTTCGAACCGTAGGTCATGACAGGTGATGGATCGCTCGTCCTATACTTAGCTTAACTTGTACCAGTATATAGAGTATTTAAAGCAACATGGAAGATAAATATAAATCAACATTACAAACCTAATTAATATTACATTGTCTCATATGAAAGTATTTCTTAAGGAACAAGCTGCCTTATTCAAATTAAAACATTATTCATATCCTTTATTACAACTTTACTAAAATATAAAAGTAGCTCTGCAGACTTCTCTAGCTGGCATAAGCATATAACCCAACATAGCCATCTCCTGGACATTTTGGGCGTCCAGGACAAAATAAAGTCATCAGCTAATGAAAGTCGAGTAAGTATAATGAACATACAAACAATGTATATAAAAGCACATTAACCGTCTTTATATTTAGTACCTTACAACACTATTAGTCTATTATTCCAGTCGTCGCATATAAACAATTAATAACAGTTTGAGTAAAAAATATTTAAGATCATGCATGAATAATGTAATCATCTTATCTTACTGAATCTTTTGTCTCGATCATAATCTCTAGACTCTTTCGGTCCACCTAGAACCATCCGGCGCAATGCCGTTAATTTAGAATACATGTCGTTATGTTTGCCTATCTATAATGGCCTGGACGTACCTAGACATTGAAGGCTACAATAACCCATGGAATGCTTTACTTAATCTACCGTATCTGAAGCGGCCTGAAATAATTTAAAGTTACCACTAGACTGGCCTACCGTATCAAAAGAGACCTGGGCTCAGCCCTCTTAATTAATATACCGTATTTGCAGTGGCCTGGAATAATTAAGGCTACCACCAGACGTTGACTTGCCAACTGTATCTAGAGTGGCCTGGGCTTAATCCTTCCTAATTAACCTACCGTATCTCAAGCAGCCTGGGATAACTAAGGTGACACAACCAAGACATCCACTCTTGACTTATTTCTCCCATAACACATGTGCTGAGACCAAACAACCACTTTCCAACATGCCATGTCGACTACGCAAGTGTATGACTTATTTTATTTACGATTTTCTTGGCATAATTAAGAAACATTGAAATGTGTTGTTACATTTATTCAAAAACCAAGTTATAATATTTGATCATAGAACTTCTTTCAAAACAGTATTAATGACATAGTAGTTAGGTACACCAAGAGTTCTTCAGCTTGGACGAGGTCAGCTCAGAGAAAAGAGTCCAGCTCAGCTCAGCTCAGCACCACCAAAAGAGGTTACGTCAGCTCAGCTCGACAAAAGGTGTTCAGCTCAGGTCAACTCAGCTCGGCCAAAAAGAGTTCAGCTAAGCTTGGCCAAAAGGAGTTCAGCTTAACTAGGACAAAAAGAGGTCAGGTCAGCTCAACTCGGCCAAAAGGAGTTCTCCAACTCAGCTCTTCCGATCGTTGTCGTCAACCTCCAGCTAATAGGTTCTCTGTTATACTTCGAATTTTTCAAACCTAATCTAAAGAAGGCTTGTAATATATCGTTCTCTTCATTTTTCTACATAGATTATGGATATTTAATTTTAAAATCTTGAATTTTACCGTAGCTCAACATTTATTAGAATAACCAACGATTGAAGAAACTTAAAATCGATCGTTCGTCGCAACCGTTATGAGTTATCATTCAAGACTTGAAACCTACCCTCTATGGGTCCTAATCTTGCATTTTTCATTCACGAAGCGCATTTTTGTTAATGTTTTTGGTAATGCTATTTTACAGGCCACCATTGATATATATACATATATACCCATATATATCTATATTGATCACCCACATTTCATTTCTATATAATTGAATTGCATTGGGAGTGAGTTTAGAAGACTCACCGGATATTAGTTTGGTAGGATTGGGCTGCGAAGAGAATCCTGAGAAGCCGTAATAAAAGCTCCATAAATAAAATCAATGACTATGGTGTTTATGCTTTTGAGCTTTCCTACTCCATTTCATTTTTCTAACGTTGATATACAGTATGTACATGTATTGATTTGTGTGGGTGTGCAATTGAGAGAGGAAGAAAAGAGTGTATGTGAGTGTTTTGAATGTGATTATAGTGAGAGGAAAATGAGAGTATGTTTTGTGAGTTATATCAATTGAGGGTCTGTGAGAGTCCTACATATATATAATATATGCCCTTTGGAAACTTTAGGGGCCACCACACTTGTGGACTCAATAATGTACACCACGTGTGTTCTTAATCACCACAAGTTGTTCATCATTACAGTCAAATCATTTGAGTTTAGTTCTGTTGATTTGTTAAGTTAGTTGGGTCAGTTAGGATTGTACACATAAGATACTTATCTTTAGGAAAATATCCTAAACATAATCATTAGGGACCAAAGTGTAAGCGATGTTATGTTGTATATTATAAAAAAAAGCTTTTATCCCAAATCATAGGATATCTTAGGGGCGCAGTCTTAAGTAACGATAAAATTAAATCCATTAAGGGGTTACATAATTGAAGGCATTGTATTAATAAATGCTCACACAAATATTATTTATTAAAATTATATAACTACTAAAACTAATAAAATGGGCTAGTAAAATAAAATCTGGCATTTTATTTATTATTAGGGAATTGAAAATTACAAGTTGCTATATCACTCCCCCCTTATTAGAGATTTCGTCCCTAAATCTAAGCTGACTGGTCTTGAAACATCTCCAGGTACTTAGTTCTCATTTCTGATTCTAACTCCCAAGATGCATCATTCTCATTCTGATACTTCCACTGAACTTTCACTAGAGGAATATCTTTATTTTGCACCTTCTTTATACTGTGATCCAATATACGTATAGGTCTTTCCCTATAAGTGACATTCTCATGGATCTCTATATCATTGAAATCGATTACGTGGAAAGGGTAACACTTGTATTCCCTTAACATACTATTGTGAAATACATTATGTAATCTAGACATCTTTGGTGGCAACACGAGTCGGTAGGCTACTTTCCTAACACGTACTAGTATCTTAAATGGTCCAATGAATCGAGGTGACAACTTACCTCTCTTTTGTCCAAAACGTACAACTCCTCGAATTGGTGAAACTTTCAAGAGTACGTGATCTCCGATAGTGAACTCTGTATCCTTTCTATATTTATCTACGTAGTTCTTCTGCCTACTTTGTATGGCACGCATCATATCTTTCACAATTGTGATCTTTTCATTGGTCTCTCTAACCAAGTTTGGTACCAAAAGCTCTTTGTCTCTAATCTCTGCCCAACAAAGCGGGGATTGACACACGTCTATCCATATAATGCTTCAAATGGGGCCATCCCTATACTTGAATGGTAACTATTGTTGCAAGCAAATTTAATCAATGGAAGATGTGTTTCCCATGAACTCTCAAAGTCACATGCTCTGAGCATATCTTCCATAACTTGATTGGTGCGTTCAATTTGACTATCAGTCTGTGGATGAAAAGCAGTACTTAAACTCAATGAAGTACCCAAAGCTTCTTGTTGTCACGCCCTGGCATAGCCAAAATATGGAAGTATTTAAAATTTTCATCTTGGACCCTGAGGCGCGTGACTGGTTGCAGTGCCGAATTGTCCATGACCAAATAATAATAACTAAACGATATAATAAAAGTATAAAACCATCATTTACTTACTGGAATATATTACAATGAGAAGTCAAAGTACTTAACTAGTTAATACATCATTATAAATACATTAGAGTCTTTATGGCTCTTGGCCTTACAAAACTATTACAAAATATATGCTAAGTCTTCTGGTTATAATTAAAAACATTTACAGAGGATAACTGTTAGTCTTCTCTCTAACTAGCATAACCATAGTCATCTTCAGTAAAATCTTCTTCAACGTTTCCTTCTTGCGTAGCTTCATAACCTGGGTACTCCTCACCTGGATAAGCTGGACATGGGAATGTCTAGCAACATGAACGTCATCAACTTATGAAAGCTGAGTGAGTAAGCTAAATCAAATGGAATGTATATAGTAAAACACAATAAGAATACATTTACTACCTTTCAGCATGTCTTTTAGGATCTTTACGTTCTCACCGTCGAATTATAACTATTAGCGCACCCGACTACATATTCGATAGGAATACAAACAATTCAGTACACTCGTCTAGACATTCTTAATGCCACTACCATTCATTTCTAACATCCGACGTCATTTACAAACCCAAAGTATCTCTTGCTAACCAAATCATATTTCTTTAACCAAAACATCTTTCATAAACCACTTCGTCACGAAGAACCGAAGTGTTAAAGAGTGCAAGAACATCCATTTCGTCATGAAGAACCGAAAAGAGTCTTCACTCAAAGAATCACTGCTTTGTCACGAAGAACTGAAAGCGTCACGGAGTACAAGAACATCCATTTTCTCACGAAGAACCGAAAGAAGTCTTTACTCAAAGAATCACCGCTTCGTCATGAAGAACCGAAAGCGTTAAGGAGTACAAAAACATCCATTTCGTCACGAAGAACCGAAAGGAGTCTTTACTCAAAGAATCACCGCTTCATCATGAAGAACCAAAAGCATTAAGGAGTGCAAGAACATCCATTTCGTCATGAAGAACCGAAAGGAGTCTTCACTCAAAGAATCACCGCTTCGTCACGAAGAACCGAAAGCGTAACAGAGTACAAGAACATCCATTTCCTCACAAAGAATCGAAAGGAGTCTTTACTCAAAGAATCACTGCTTTGTCATGAAGAACCGAAAGCGTTATGGAGTACAAGAACATCCATTTCCTCATGAAGAACCGAAAGGAGTCTTTGCTCAAAGAATCACCGCTTCGTCATGAAGAACTGAAAGCGTTACGGAGTACGAGAACATCCGTTTCCTCACGAAGAACCGAAAGGAGTCTTTACTCAAATAATTACCGCTTCGTCACGAAAAATCGACAGCGTTACGGAGTACAAGAACATCCATTTCCTCACGAAGAACCGAAAGGAGTCTTTACTCAAAGTGTCACTACTTCACAACTCAACAACACATCCCTTTTCTTACCATCCCAGCCCCCGTGGCCTGGTTTACCTATCCAACTCTTGTCCTTGACATACGCTGCTCCTGATCAAGTACAACTAATCTATATGTATCCTTGACCGCATTCGCGTTGCTCGTTCTGTAGTTTAGTTTGTTAGTTACTTTCATTTATACTTTCGAAGTTACGTTATACATCCGTCATTCTATTTTTTATAATATACTTATGATGGAAACTTACCCAATCACTATCAATGCAAGAATTGTGCCGTACAACATACTAAAAGCTTGGGTATGAACTTTTAATGGTCATTACACTAAATTCACGATAATGGAAAAACATAGCATGTAGCTCATAGATCTATAACATGGATTTGATATCAATAACAATATAGATGAAACCCTTAGCATACTCATCTATGCGATAGCACTACCATAGCACAATATATCCATAACCACACAGGTACCGGAAAGCAAGCATCATCAATAAACACATCATACAAGTAGTTATATAATCTGCCAGGAATTGATTTTACTATGTCGACTAAATTGATATGATTTATTAGGGCATGATAAATGGCTTTGTAGATCAAACTCAAAACTAGAACATTGTATATAATTGGATTATCTTCATGTACAACAAAATCTAGCTTCAATTACATTTTTGAGCTACTCAAAATATTTATTTTACTTAGACATTTCTATATTTTCAGACTGCTCTGTCCTAGATTTATAGTACTGCATTGCATGTGCATTTTACCTATGAAGAATTGCTTTTTAGACTAAGCTTTTGAAGAGTTATTTGTATATAAATGAGTTAGCTTTATCCACAAAAAATCTAGCTTAATTCAGATTTCGGAGCTGCTTAAAACACTCATTTAACTAAACTACATTCTGTTGGAGGTTTCTGTTTCTCATATTTAAAGTACTGCGTTGTATGTACATTTCACCTATGAAGAAGTGATTTTTAGACTGAGCTATAAACGCGTTATTTGTAGATAAATTAGTTAGCTTTATCCACAAAAAAACCTAGCTTAATTCAGATTTTGGAGCTGCTAAAAACACTCATTTTACTAAACTACATTCTGCTGGAGGTTTCTGTTTCTCAGATTTAAAGTACTGCGTTGTATGTACATTTCACCTATGAAGAAGTGATTTTTAGACTGAGCTATAGAATAGTTATTTGTATATAAATGAGTTAGATTTATACACAAAAAAAACCTAGCTTGATTCAGATTTTGGAGCTGCTTAAAACACTCATTTTACTAAACTACATTCTGCTGGAGATTTCTGTTTCTCAGATTTAAGGATTTGACTTGCATGTTGCATAGAACCTCAAAATACAACATCAAATGCTTACTAAACATTACTACATACTATATAGGTTCTAAAGTGAATTAGAATACTCACCAAAGCTTGAAATTTAAGCTTGATATTGGTTGAAGCTTAGTGAAGCTTGAATCTTCAAACTTCAAGGACGGACTTCCTCTTTCTTATATTCTTCCACGGAGCTATAACTCCAGCTCTCTCTCCCTCTCAATTATGTGCAGATTTTAGAGACAAAAGTGTCTCAAATGTGTGTATGTGCATGATATATAGGAGATTGGCATGGCTAGGTGTCAATTGCATGAGTTCATGCAAAGACACATGTCCAATATGTGGACAAATGTCATGGGAGGAGATGACAAGTGTAAGGAGTGGCACATGGGGTTGTCATGTGGCCAGCCAGGTGGGGCCCACTTTGGGTTGCGTGCTACTTTCTTGGTTGCATGCATTAGTTCCTCGTTATACGTGACGATCTCAGTTTATGTGCAGACGGGTATTATTTCTAATGTCCGGGTCCTGGTACTGGACTAAGTTAATTCTAATCACGGTCGAGTCGGTATGGTTACTACAGTCTAGTTAGTAATCTTATGATACGTCAAATTTGTCACAATATTAAAATAATAATATAAAATTAGACAGTCAAATGCAAAAAAATTCAAAAATTGATATTTATTAAAGAAAAGAAAATTATAGGTATTGCATCTTCTACCACCTATTATAGGATTTCGTCCTCGAAATCTGGACTATCTAGTCACTACAAAGAAAAGGAAATTTCTCTCGTATTTTTGATTCTAGCTCCCAAGAGGCTTCTCCTTCGTCATGGTGTTTCCACTAAATCTTTACCAGCAGAATCTCTTTGTTTCTCAACTTCTTGATTCAATGATCCAGAATCTTTACAGGTCCTTCAATGAACGTAGCATTGTTGTTTACTTCGATATCTCTAAAATCGATCTCGTGTGCCGGGTTATGAAGACATTTCCTCAGCATGCTTACATAGAAGACGTTATGAACCCTCGACATATTTGGTGGTAACGCCAACCTGTAGGTGACTTTCCCCACGTGATCCAGAATTTCAAATGGTCCAATGTAGTGCGGCGATAGTTTTCCCTTCTTCTGTCCAAACCTTACAATGCCTCGAACCGGGGAAACTTTCAGATACACATGATCTCCGACTTTAAATTCTAGGTCTCGACGTCGTTTGTCCGCGTAAGCTGCCTTCATTCTTTCCTTTATCGTATTGATCCTTTATTGGTCTCCCAGACTAAGTCTGGTCCCAATAGTTTGCCATCCCCAATTTCAGCCCAACACAAAGGTGATCGGCACGGTCTTCTATATATGCTTCAAATGGTGCCATCCTTATGCTCGAATGAAAACTGTTGTTATAGGCAAACTCAACCAAAGGTAAGTGAGTTTCCCACGAACTTTCGAAATCGATTACACATGCTCGGAGCATGTCCTCCATTACTTGATTCGTCCTTTTTGTTTGTCCGTCAGTTTGTGGATTAAATGCAGAACTTAACTTCAGAGATGTTCCCATTACTTTCTGAAGACTCTCCCAAAATCCAGTGGTGATTCTCGAATCTCGATCTGATACTATTGATATTGGTACTCAATGCAACCGCACCACTTGTTGCAAGTATAGTTGACTCATCTTCTCGATATGATAGGTCATGTTTTATGCAATAAAATGGGCTAATTTGGTCAGTCGATCAACAACTACCCAAATGGCATCATGGTTCTGCTGGGATCTTGGCAATCCCACCACAAATTCCAAGGTGATACTCTCATTTCCATTCTGGGACTGGTGGAGGTTGTAGTAATCCTGGAGGTCATTGGTGTTCCGCCTTGACTTGCTGGCAAGTAGGGCATTTTGGTACATATTATGCGATTTCTCTCTTCATGCCTTCCCACCAGAAGTTCCTTTTTAAGTGCTTGTACATCTTGGTCCCACCGGGGTGTATGGTCATTCTCGACTTGTATGCTTCATTCAGAATGTCTTTCCTCAAATTATCCATGTTGGGTACACATAACTTGTCCTTACATCTGAATCCCCCATCTGTTCCAATATTCCATTCAGTCGAATCCTTTGCTTTCGCCTTCTCAAACCATTTCCTCAATCCTTCGTCCTTCTTTTGAGCTTCGAGTATTCAGTTAATGAGGGTTGGTTGCACCATAAGACATCCAAAAGCTCGTCCAATACCTGGTCTTGTAATCTGGAAGTCAAATTCCGTTAAAGCTTATAAGTCTTTCCATTCCCTGATTAAAAGTGAGGCGATTAACCTTTGGGGTTTTCTGCTTAAACCATCTGTGACTACATTTGCCTTACCGGGGTGGTATTGCAAATTAAATTCGCAGTCCTTAAGTAGCTCCATCCAACGTCGTTGTCTCATGTTTAATTCCTTTTGAGAGAACATGTATTTCAAGCTTTTGTGATCGCTAAACAAGTCGAATTTCTCTCCGTAGAGATAGTGCCTCCAAATTTTGAGTGCAAACACAATTGCAGCCAATTCCAGATCGTGCGTAGGGTAGTTTAATTCATGTGGCTTTAATTGCCGAGATCCATAAGCAATCACCTGACCATTCTGCATAAGTACACATCCTACTCCTTGATATGAAGCGTCACTGTAGATAGTGTACTGTTCACCACTCTTGGGTATGGCGAACACTGGCGCTGAGGTCGACCTCTCCTTTAATTCCTGAAAGGCGCGTTCGTGCTTGTCCTTCCACTCAAACTTTGAATCCTTCTTTGTTAGTCCGGTTAAAGGAGATGCGATCCTTGAGAAACCCTCTACGAATCTCTTATAGTATCCATCCAATCCAAGGAAACTTCATTTTTCTGATGCGTTGGTTGGTCTATTCCAACTAGAAACTGCGTCCGTCTTGGTTGAGTCCACTGAAATTCCGTTCTGTGAGACTACATGTCCCAAGAATTTGACTTTTTTTAGCCAAAACTCACACTTACTGAACTTAGCATAGAGACGATTCTCTCTGAGTGTCTAGAGTGCAATCTATACGTGCTTCTAGTGTTCTTCATCACCCTTCGAATAAATAAGAATGTCGTCGATAAACACGATGATGAATTCATCTAAGAAGGGTCTGAACACCCGATTCATGAAATCCATGAATACCGCTGGGGCATTAGTTAACCCAAAAGGCATAACTAAGAAATCATAGTGCCCATATCTTGTTTTGAAAGCTGTTTTTGGTATGTCCTCCATTCTAACAAGTAACTGGTGGTAACCAGATCGTAAATAGATATTTGAAAAGGTTGTCGTTCCTTGAAGTTGGTCGAATAAGTCATCTATCCTGGGAAGGGGGTACTTATTCTTGATGGTGACCTTATTCAATTCTCTATAGTCGATACAGAGTCGAAGACTTCCATCCTTCTTTTTAACAAACAGCACCGGGGCTCCCCAAGGTGCGTGCTTGGTCTAATAAATCCAAGATCTTCTAACTCTTGTACTTGCTTCTTCAGCTCCAGCATTTCCATTGGGGCTATATGATAAGGAGCCTTAGATATTGGTGTCGTTCCGGGTACTAACTCAGTACAAAGTTCGATCTCGCGCTTAGGTGGTAATCCAAAAATGTTCTGAAAGACATCTTCATAGTCTCGAACTATTAGAATCCGAGCGATCGTCAATTCTAAGCCTGTAGTTCCCACAACGGCTAAGTAACTTGTAAGAAAGGTGTCACTAGTGGGGTTGCATTGAAAACTGAAGGGTGCACTTCCAGGTACAGAAAACAGAATTGACCTACTCGCACAGTCTAACTTGGCATGATATTTAATAAGCCAGTCAAATCCTAAGATTACGTCGAATTCCTTCATTGACAGAACAATTAAGTCTGTAGGTAGGTTCCTATCCTCCAATGTCAAAGTGCAGTCCTTGCACACCTTTCCTAGCTTCACGGTCACTCCCAAAGGTGATATCGCGTTCAGGGCTACCTCAAGTGTCTGTGGTACTAAACCCAATCTTCGTACAATCTCAAAGGCAATAAACGAATTCGTAGCACCCGTATCAAAAAGTGCTTTAACTCGACTAGCATATAATGAGAGTGTACCTTACAAGTTCTGCTGTTCCCTTTCATCTTAGCCAGCTGCCTCGAGTATGATAGCATTGAGTCGAGCCTTACCAGCTTGGCCTTGAGTAGTAGGCCCGTGATAGTTTCCTTTTGGTGCATTACATTCCCTGCTTATATGTCCTTTCTTGCCGCAGTTGTTACAAACAACATTAATTCGATTATTGTCCTTGGGGGCTACGCAGTCTCGAGCCATGTGTTCGGGGATCCCACATTTGAAGCATCTGCCATTGTTGTTCCCGGTGGCAGTGGTTGGTACTTGTGGTGTAGGAGGAACTGCGCTCTTATCTCGCGGAAAGGTGGGTCCTAGTTTCTTGTTGCTGTTCCATGGACGCTTATTTCCTTGGAAACAAGTCAAGGATCTTCCTCCTGGTCCGCTCCTGAGTTGGGGTGGCTGACAGGTCATCCGCTTGTATGCTTACGCACCTAAATAAATATCTATTGGCTACCCTCTAGTCCTAACCATGGTTACGAGACATATAAATGATAGGTGGTATAGATAATAATTCTAACATAAGTACATATCTCGTCAAGTATACATTTCATCAAGTAGAGGAAACGAGTCCATAGATAACTTCAAATATTTACATAGAAAGGCGTACACGCTACTACTAGTTCGTGTTACATGCCTAGGTACATAGTATATACGCAAAATATGGGCTACTAGCCTTAATTCAAGTAGAGCTCTAAATCCTAGAAATCTTATCCCAAAAGTCCTCCGTATCTGACTCGTATGGTGGAGCATGATCCTAGATTGGAATCTCCATAGGTGGACCCCAGTGCAAGTACGGGTCAAACTTATCAACCATCTCATCTTCGTCCTTATCCAAAGGTTCTGTATCTGCATCCTTAGAGTCATCCTCAACCTTTGGCTCTCCATCCTCCATGACTATCATTGCTTCCTCCTTACCAGCACCCTCTGTTGGGTCAATCTCCTCATCAACCCCGTCGTCCATGTCCATCCGGGATGTAATAAGGTACCATGCTAATCATAAAACTATCATAAGGTTTATATCTTCATAGATGGAAAGAGGTCTAACGATTTACAACTTAAGTGTGTAGGACAATCGGTGTATATGTCTTAACCTAAAGCTCTGATACCAAAAATCCCTGTCACGCCCCGGCATATCCAAAATATGGAAAAATTTAAAATTTTCATCTTGGACCCTGAGGCGCGTGACTGGTTGCAGTGCCGAATTGTCCATGACCAAATAATAATAACTAAACGATATAATAAAAGGATAAAACCATCATTTACTTACTGGAATATATTACAATGAGAAGTCAAAGTACTTAGCTAGTTAATACATCATTATAAATAGATCAGAGTCTTTATGGCTCTTGGCATTACAAAACTATTACAAAATATATGCTAAGTCTTCTAGTTATAATCAAAAACATTTATAGAGGATAACTTCTAGTCTTCTCTCTAACTAGCATAACCATATTCATCTTCACTGAAATCTTCTTCAACGTTTCCTTCTTGCGTAGCTTCATAACCTGGGTACTCCTAACCTGGATAAGCTGGACATGGGAATGTCCAGCGACATGAACGTCGTCAGCTTATGAAAGATGAGTGAGTAAGCTAAATCAAATGGAACGTATATAGTAAAACACAACAAGAATACATTTACTACCTTTCAACATATCTTGTAGGATCTTTATGTTCTCACCGTCGAATTATAACTATTAGCGTACCCGACTACGTATTCAATAGGAATACAAACAATTCAGTAGACCCGTCTAGACATTCTTAATGCCACTACCATTCATTTCTAACATCCGACGTCATTTACAAACCCAAAGTATCTCTTGCTAACCAAACCATATTTCTTTAACCAAAACATCTTTCATCAACCACTTCGTCATGAAGAACCGAAGTGTTAAGGAGTGCAAGAACATCCATTTCGTCATGAAGAACCGAAAGGAGTCTTCACTCAAAGAATCACCGCTTTGTCACGAAGAACCGAAAGCGTTACGGAGTACAAGAACATCCATTTTGTCACGAAGAACCGAAAGGAGTCTTTACTCAAAGAATCACCTCTTCGTCACGAAGAACCGAAAGCGTAAAGGATTGCAAGAACATCCATTTCGTCACGAAGAACCGAAAGGAGTCTTCACTTAAAAATCACCGCTTCGTCACGAAGAACCGAAAGTGTTACAGAGTACAAGGACATCCATTTCGTCACGAAGAACCAAAAGGAGTCTTCACTCAAAGAATCACTGCTTCGTCACGAAGAACCGAAAGCGTTACAGAGTACAAGAACATTCATTTCCTCACGAAGAACCGAAAAGAGTCTTTACTCAAAGAATCAACACTTCATCACAAAAAACCGAAAGCGTTACGGAGTACAAGAACATCCATTTCCTCACGAAGAACCGAAAGAAGTCTTTACTCAAAGAATCACCGCTTCGTCATGAAGAACCAAAAGCTTTACGGAGTACAAGAACATCCATTTCCTCACGAAGAACTGAAAGGAGTCTTTACTCAAATAATCACCGCTTCATCACGAAGAACCGATAGCGTTACGGAGTACAAGAATATCCATTTCCTCACGAAGAACCGAAAGGAGTCTTTACTCAAAGAGTCACCACTTCACAACTCAACAACACATCCCTTTTCTTACCATCCCGGCCCCCGTGGCCTGGTTTACCTATCCAACACTTATACTTGACATACGCTACTCCTGATCAAGTACAACTAATCTGTACGTATCCTTGACTGCATTCGCGTCACTCGTTCTGTAGTTTAGTTTGTTAGTTACTTTCATGTATACTTTTGAAGTTACGTTATACATCCGTCATTCTATTTTGTTATAATATACTTACAATGGAAACTTACCCAATCACTATCAACGCAAGAATTGTGCCGTACAACATACTAAAAGCTTGGGTATGAACTTTTAATGGTCATTACACTAAATTCGAGATAATGGAAAAACACAGCATCTAGCTCATAGATCTATAACATGGATTTGATAGCAATAACCATATAGATGAAACCCTTGACATACTCATCTATGCGATAGCACTACCATATCACAAGATATCCATAACCACACAGGTACTGGAAAGCAAGCATCATCAATAAATACATCATACAAGTAGTTATATAATCTGCCAGGAATTGGTTTTACTATGTCGACTGAATTGATATGATTTATTAGGGCATGAGAAGTGGCTTTGTAGATCAAACTCAAAACTAGAACATTGTATATAATTGGATTATCTTCATGTATAACAAAATCTAGCTTCAATTACATTTTTGAGCTACTCAAAATACTTATTTTACTTAGACATTTCAATATTTTTGGACTGCTCTGTCCCAGATTTATAGTCTTGCATTGCATGTGCATTTTACCTATGAAGGAGTGCTTTTTAGACTAAGCTTTAGAAGAGTTATTTGTATATAAATGAGTTAGCTTTATCCACAAAAAAACCTAGCTTAATTCATGGTGCACCCAAAATCAGCCCATGCCCGAGCGGTTCTATTCTGCAACTACTGACAAGCATTACCCCGAGCGGTTTGGTCCACCTGATGCCTCCCGAACGGTTTATCCACGACCCAGCAAACAGGTCGGGAAGATCGCGCAGGCACAGCCCCCCGCGGGAGCAGCTCATCCGGGCCCACAGGCATGATCCCGAGCATTCCAAATAGTTTCCTACTCAAGATAGAAGAGTTATGGAAAGAGGACATTGTTTCCTAATCAAATTAGGAAACCCCACAATTAATGCCAATCTATGTCAAATGGATTAGATTTCCTTATCCATGTGTGAGTAGGTCTCTTTTATCTATAAAAGAGACCTCTCACCCCCCATTGAAGGGGAGGGACCCCCATTGAAAGGTCGACTTTTCAGTCTACACAGCATCTCTATAGCATTCATCTACATGACCGGCCAGCCTACGGTAGTTCCAGACTTGTTGGTTCACCACAGGCCCCCGGCTTTTTACAAGTATAGTGAACGTGCTCAGACACACCCGTGGACGTAAGTACCTTCATTAATAGGGCCGAACTATATACAAAAAACCAGTCTCTCCCTCTCTCTCTCTCTCTCCTTCCTAATTTTGCTTTAATTTACTCTTACCAAATTTTGGCATCATCAGCTTGGTGCCGTCTGTGGGAAGCGACAAGTCTTCTCATCAATAAATCTTTTGACTGATCGTCATGCCACCAAAGAAGGGTAAGAAGGCTGATCAGCAGTCCAACCGGGATGTTCCTCCAGCCCTGGCACCGGCTGCGGCAGTCATGACATCTGAGAAGATCACTGCAACCCTCACATAACTTATAGAGGGCCAACATCAAATCCAGGAACAGATCGAAGCCATGTTGGCCCAGCAAAGCAGTCCTCTAGTGGCCGAGTAATGACCCGGGAACGTTACGCACAATCTGGAACTGATCTTGACTAGACAACGTGCCTGAGCTAACCCGTCCCGTATTGAGGATGCTAGAGACATCAACAGTAGGCGTACTGCCCGAGTGGAAAGGCTCATATGGCCCGGGAATCAGTCCAGGATTACTCGATCCGGAGCCGAGTTGTCCCTAGGCACACGATGAACCAGAGTCATAGCCAAGCCCGATCTCGGAGGACAGTACCCCGCCATAAAGAAGAAGCCTCTTCCACCGACCTGACCAACCCTCAGATACCGGTCAGGAAGGAGTGGAAGCCCGAATCAAGGACTTGCAGAAGCAGATTGACGGAGTGGCCAAAAAGCATGGTCAAAACCGTGCTCAGAATCAAGACAATACCGAGACAGAGTCACCGTTCTCCAGCCAGATCACGAGGTTTACCATCCCACGCAAATTTAAGCAGCCTCGCCTAGATCCCTATAATGGCTCGGGAATCCCGGTCGACCACGTTTGGACCTACAAGGCTTAGATGGCCCTAGCCACCAACTTCGATGAACTACACTGCTTGGCTTTCCCGAGAACTTTAAAAGGCCCATCCGTACAATGGTTCTACTCCTTGGAGCCCCGATTGGTCCGCAGCTTCAAGAAACTCAGCAAGTAGTTCATCAACTAGTTCATCGGTATGCATGAACGGCCAAAGCCTGACATACATCTACTGATAGTCATACAAAGGGATAATGAGACCCTCAAGGAATTCACCAACCGGTTTAATCAAGAGAAGCTCGGCATCTATGATCTTGATGAAACCATCGCTATTATAGCCTTTTGCTCAAGAGTTCAACACACCAAGTGGGCCACGTCATTTCACAGAAACTGACCGGTAACCTTGGTTGAACTCGCAAAGAGGGTTGGAAAGTACATTGACACTGAAGAATTTCTAAAGATCAAAGACCCCGGGCAAGAAAGCAACGAGTCTTCCAGAAGTAAGCGAAAGCGAGATCAGCCCGGGAGTTCTGACAGTTCTGACAGTTCACAACAGTCCGGGTCAGGCAGCCCTAACCCGACTCCAGTTCACAGCGGTCTGAGTCTGTCAGCCCCGACCTGACCTCCAATTCGCAGCGGTCTGAGTCTGGCAGCCCCGACCCGACCTCTAGTTTACAGCGGTCTGAGTCCGACAGCCCTGACCTGACCTCCAGTTCACATCTGTCAGGTCCAACCAGTTCTAACTTTGTCTCCAGCACAGAGAAGTCAGGAGCCCGACGATCCTTATCCGAGCCCCTGTCTCCATCGGTGTAGATGAGCCTGACTACAGTGGTACTTGCTTGATCACCACATGAGGCTCCACCGATTGTTAGAGAGCCCTTCTAAAGACCTCGGGAATAACCCCGAGGCACACAAAAGACCTCGGGCTCCGAACCCAGGCACTAAAGACCTCAGGCCTAACCCCGAGGCACACTAAAGACCTCGGGCCTAACCCCGAGGCACACAAAAGACCTCAGGCCTAACCCAGAGGCATAAGCTTCGCTTAGGTCCAACCGATGATGGGGGCAAACCCCTAGGTGGCTGATGATGGCAAGCTTCAAAAGACCCTGCAACCACCATGTTCCAGGTCGGTTACCTACAGTCATAGCCTCTGTAAGACCCTCGTCTTAGCGAAAGCTTGGGGGGCAAGATGGCGCAATGAACTAAATAGGCAATCACACCGGGTATCTATAGGCCTCGCGAATAACCAAGTTAAAATCTTGGACAACCCGAGCACCTACAGCACTCAGAGGCATTAACTCCAATTAGGTCCAAACCGATGATAGAGGTGACTAAAATCTCTTAGGTTGGCCCACGATAGAGGAGCAAAAAGGACCCTATAGCGACACGCTCTAGGTTGGCTCCACCAACATGGTCAAGCTCTTCTCCCAATAGTCTTGACGAAGGCTGGCTGGGCAGAAGACCACCATCCTGGGGAGTTAACTAAAAGGACCCTAAAGCAATACACTTTAGGCCGGCTTTTCCAATATGGTCAAATTCTTTTACCTACAACCTTGACAAAGGTTTGTGGGTAGAAGATAACCATCGTGGAAGCTAACTCAAGCAAAAGACTCCGAATTAGGTCGGGTCTCAACTCCCGGTCAGTTCCTGAGCACTTAAAGACTCCGAATTAGGCCGGGTCTCACTCCCAGTCAGTTCCCGAGCATTCACAAGACTCAGAAGCTCCAAGACAGCTTCCCCAAGCACTTGGATAGGGTAGGTGGCATCAAGCAGATTTCCAAACTTGGCCCAATATAGCATCCAGCCAACCTTGGAAATGGGGGGCAACTGATACACCTAAAATCAGCCCATGCCCGAGCGGTACCTTCATTAACAGGGCCGAACCGAATACAAAAAACCAGTCTCTCTCTCTCTCTCTCTCTCTCTCTCTCTCTCCTAATTTTGCTTTAATTTACTCTTACCAAATTTTGGCATCATCAATTCAGATTTCGAAGCTGCTTAAAACACTCATTTTACTAAACTACATTTTGCTGGTGGTTTCTATTTCTCAGATTTAAAGTACTGCGTTGTATATACATTTCACCTATGAAGAAGTAATTTTTAGACTGAGCTATAGAAGAGTTAATTGTTGATAAATGAGTTAGCTTTATCCACAAAAAAACATAGCATAATTTAGATTTCAGAGCTGCTTAAAACACTCATTTTACTAAACTACATTCTGCAGGAGGTTTCTGTTTCTCAGATTTAAAGTACTGCGTTGCATGCACATTTCACCTATGAAGAAGTGATTTTAGACTAATCTATAGAAGAGTTATTTTTAGATAAATGAGTTAGTTTTATCCACAAATAAACCTAGCTTGATTCAGATTTTGGAGTTGCTTAAAACACTCATTTTACTAAACTACATTCTGCTGGAGGTTTCTGTTTCTCAAATTTAAGGATTTGACTTGCATGTTGTATAGAACCTGAAAATACAACATCAAGCACTTGCTAAAAATGACTACATACTATATAGGTTCTAAAGTGAGTTAGAATACTTACCAAAGCTTGAAATTTAAGCTTGATATTGTTTAAAGCTTAGTGAAGCTTGAATCTTCAAACTTCATGGACTTCCTCTTTCTTCTATTCTTCCATGTAGCTAAAACTCCAGCTCTCTCTCCCTCTCAATTATGTGCAGATTGTAGAGACAAAAGTGTCTCAAATGTGAGTATGTGCATGATATATAGGAGATTGGCATGGCTAGGTGTCAATTGCATGAGTTCATGCAAAGACACATGTCCAATATGTGGACAAATGTCATGGGATGAGATGACAAGTGTAAGGAGTGACACATGGGGCTGTCATGTGGCCAGCCAGGTGGGGCCCACTTTGGGTTGCGTGCTACTTTCTTGGTTGTACGCATAAGTTCCTCGTTATACGTGACGATCTCAGTTTATGTACAGACGGGTATTATTTCTAATGTCCAGGTCCAGGTACTAGACTAAGTTAATTCTAATCACGGTCGAGTAGGTATGGTTACTACAGTCTAGTTAGTAATCTTATGATACGTCAAAATTGTCACAATATTAAAATAATAATATAAAATTAGACAGTCAAATGCAAAAAAATTCAGAAACCGATATTTATTAAAGAAAAGAAAATTATAGGTATTACACTTGTAAACTTTCCCAGAATCCTAAAGTAAACCGTGAATCACGATCTGATAGAATAGACACTAATACTCCGTGAAGTCATATAACTTGCTGAATGTACATCCCACTTATCTTCTCTACCGGGTAGGTCATACTGTAAGTGATAAAGTGAACAGACTTCGTTAGATGATCCACAATTAGCCAAATAGCATCGTGGTGCTGTTGTGTCCTGGGCAATCCTACAACAAAGTGCACCGTGATGTGTTTCCATTTCCAACCTAGAACAAGTAGGGGTTACAAAAGTCCTAAGGATTTTTGATGTTCAGCTTTTAGTTGTTGATAAGTCAAACACTTAGACACGAACTCAGCTACATCTTTTTGCATTCCTTCCCACCAAAAATTTCTCTTCAGGTCCTTATACATTTTTGTTCCTCCTTGATGAACTGTCAATCTCAAACCGTGTTCTACTTCGAGAATATCTTTCTTAGACCATCCGTGTTGCTCACACACAATCTATTCCTGCATCGGAGTACTCCATCGGTCCCAATTTTCCATTCCTCTTTGTCCTTTCTTGATATTTTCTGATACCACAGTTAAAGATCAGCGTCTTTCTTTTGTGCTTACAAAATATGGGTGATATGTGTTGGTTGCACTATAAGACATCTAAAGTGTCGACCTTCGCCTTCTATAGACACCTGAGCATCAAATTCATCTATCATTTCCAAAGCTTTCCATTCTCTAAGCATTAGAGATACAACTATTCCTCGACTTTTCTAACTTAAGGCATCTATAACTACATTAGCTTTACCATGGTGGTATTCTAACGTGAAGTCATCGTTCTTAATCAATTCCATCCATCGGCGTTGCCTCATACTCAGCTGCTTTTGAGTAAATAAATACTTTAGACTCTTACGATCGAAGAACAAATCAAACTTCTATCCATATAGATAGTGTCTCCAGATCTTAAGATCAAACACTACTGCTGCCAATTCCAAATCATGATTCAAGTAGTTAATTCATTTGGCTTCAACTACCTTGAACCATAAGCAATAACCTTGCAGTCTTGCATAAGTGCGCATCCCAATCCTTGTTATGATGCGTCACTAAAAATAGAAAACTTCTTGCCATCTCTTGGTATTGCTAACACTGGTACCATGGTAAGTCTTTTTTTTTTAATTCCTGAAAAGTCTGATCACACTTATCATTCCATTCAAACTACTCAGAGGGGATGCTATTTTTGAAAATCCTTCTACGAATCTTTGATAGTAACCCGCGAGTCCAAGGAAACTTTTGACTTTTATAGGATTGGTTAATCGAGTCCTATTTAAAATAGTATTAGTCTTTAATGAATTATAGCAATTCCTTATTGTGAGACCACATATCCTAGGAATTTCACCTCTTGAAGCCAAAACTCACAATTACTGAACTTCGCATATAAGCGATGACTCTAAAGTGTCAGCATTGCAATTCGCAAGGTTGTTCATGTTCTTCCTTGGTCTTTGAATAGATCAAGATATCATTAATGAAAACTATGATGAATTGATCCAAGTAAGGCCTGATTAATCTGATCATCATGTCCATGAACACTGTCGACATTACCAGGAACTCAAAGTGATCGTACCTTATTTTGAAAGTTATCTTTGGTACACTCGGGTTGTACGAGTAACAAACGGTATCCTGGTCGTAGATCTATATTGGAAAAGATCGTGGCTCCTTGTAATTTATCAATCAGATCATGTATTCGGGGTAAAGGATATTTGTTCTTGATGGGGACTTTATTCAATTCTCTATAGTTAATACACAACTAAAGTGATCCGTCCTCCTTCTTTACAAATAACACCAGTGCTCTTCAGGGTTATGTACTTGGGTGCAAAAGTCCCAGATCCTCAAGTTCTTGAACTTGTTTCTTTAGTTCCAACATTTTCGTAGGAACCAGTGTGTAAGGTGCTTTGGATATAGGGATAGTTCTCGGCACTAGATTAATTTAAAAATTGATCTCTCTCTTAGGTTGTAGGCTAGAGATATCTTGAAAGACATCCCCAAAGTCTCTGACTATAGGTATCGATGAGATAGCCACTTCCGTACTGACAGCCTAGATGTGAGCTAGGTAATTGGTGAGGAATGTTCACTCGTAGGGTTACACTAGAATTCAAAAAGTTGACCTCTGGGTAACGAAAAAATAATACTCATCTTGACACAGTACAACTTAGCGTGATGCTTAGTGAGCCAGTTGATTCCTAATATTACATCAAATTCCTTCATTTTTAGGATAACCAAATTAGCTGGAAGATTTCTATTCTCTAGGTATATAGGGTAACCCTTGCATATATGTTTTAGTGTGACAGTAGCTCCTAACGGTGAGACAACATTCAATACTACATCTAACCTCTACGGTAATATATTCACAATTAAAAGAATTTTGGCAGCAATAACCCGTGTCAAATAAGACTTTTACACGATGATTATAAAGTGTTAAAGTACCTTCCATGACTTGCTGCTCTGGTTGTTCCTCATACTGTGTTCCTTCATACCCAATTTTATCATAACCACCTTCTTCATATCTTGCGGCATCGGGAATGATAGCATTTAGTTGGGCATGTCCCTATTGACCATAGCTTCCTCCTTTAGGGTCAAGATAACGTTAGCTGATATGACCAGCCTTGCCACATTTATAGCATACCACATCCTGATGACCACCACACCTTGGTGCCTTGCAGTCTCGAGATATATTATCTGGTATCCCATAACTAAAAACGTTATTGGTACTCCCTCCTTACCGGGTATACCATAACTAAAAAAATTATTGGTACTCCCTCCTGCACCTGATTGTGGCTGAGTCTGATAGGGTGCTGGCTGAGGTTTTTGGTTCCTATCGAAAGTCCTCTTCTGACCCTGATTGTGGTATGGCTATTTTTTCCCAAAGTTACCCCTTTGTGGTGGTCGAAAATCAAATTGTTTGCAGTTTGATCGCATGTGTTCTTCTAGTTCGGTGGCCAGCTCCACAAGAGATTCAAATGTCTTGTCCAAGTGGCCAATAGTCATACGACGAATAGGCATTGCCAACCATTGATTATATTATTGGATTTTTTTCCTCCGTATCCACCCTGTGTGGAGGAAAATCTGGATAGCCTCTCAAACTAAGTCGTGTACTCTTGTACAGACATGTTTCCTTGGACCAGGTCCATAAATTCCTTTTCACACTTGTGCCTCTCAATTACTGGCAAAATGCTTCTCTAGGAATTTTCTCCTGAATATAGTCCATGTTATTGTCCGTACAACGTCTTCTCCCATGGTGGCTTTCACTGACTCCCACCAATTTGCAATAGCATATATCAACTGGAATGCTGCCAACCTCTTCTTTTCCTGGTCAGTACAATCATTTTCTCGAATATGTGATCCATCTGCCTTAGCCACTGTTCGGCTTCCATGTTTCGGCAGTGCCAGCGAATTGCTCTAGTCACAAAGCATGGAACCTTTCCAATAATTTATCTCCCGTTTGATAGGGTGGTATTACATTCCCTTGATTGTTTTGATTTATGTTATTTTGGGTAGTCAAGTCTCCTATCCGTTCAATTCTCCAAACAAATTCCTCAAACATGCTGGTAGGATCGGCAGCTGGGGATAATCCCTCGATCAAACCGTGGTTTCTGGGACAACTTCTTGCCATATTATATCTTAAGTCTTGATAGTACAAATGTAACAAATTTTAAACAATTATAATAAGAAGTACAATTATAGAAACAAGACTCCAAAAAAGTATTTCTTTGTATATATATCTCTATAATCAGTTACATCAAGTATGTCAAGTTAATGCTTCTATCTAGTAAAAAGTGAGATTTTTGGTACTCTGATGTACTCAGCTCGGTCAAAAGGAGTTTAGCTCGGTTCGGACAAAAAGTGGTCAGGTTATGTCAGCTCAACTCGGCCAAAGGAGTTCAGCTCAGTTTAGCTCGGACAAAAGAAGTTCAGCTCAGCTCAGCTCGGCCAAAAGGAGTCAGCCCAGTTCAGCTCGGCCAAAGTAGTTCAGCTCAGCTCGGCCAAAGTAGTTCAGCTCAGCTCGAACTAAAAGAGGTCAGGTCAGCTCAGCTCGGCCAAAGGAGTTCAGTTCAGCTCGAACAAAAGGAGTTCAGCGCATCTCAGACAAAAAGAGGTCATGTCAGCTACGCTCGAACAAATGGAGTTCAACTTAGCTCTTTCGATATTCGTTGTCAACCTCTTGCTACTGGGTTCTCTTTTACACATCAAATTTTTCAAACCTAATCTAAATAGGGCTTGTAATATATTGTTCTCTTCATTTTTGTACGTAGATTGCAGATATTTAAGTTTGAAATCTTGAATTTTACCGTAGCTCAACATATATTAGAATAACCAAAGGTTGACAAAACTTAAAATCGACTATTCGTCGCAACCATTATGAGTTATCATTCAAGACGTGAAACCTAGCCTCTATGGGTCCTAATCTTGTATTTTTTATTCACAAATTGCAATTTCGTTAATATTTTCAATACTGCTATTTTTCGGGCCACCATTGATATATATATATATTCCATATATCTATATTTAGTACCCCACAAATCAATCCTATATACTTGAATTACATTGAGATTGAGTTTAGAAGACTTACCATATTTTAGTTTGGCGGGATTGGGCTGTAGAGAGAATCCTGAGAAGCCATAATAAAAGCTCCGTAAATAAAATCAATGGCTATGGAGTTTAGGCTTTTGAACTCTCCTACTCCATTTCTCTTTTCTAATCCTGATATACAATATGTATATGTGTTGATTTGTGTGGGTGTACAATTGAGAGAGAAAGAAAAGAGAGTCTGTGAGTGTTTTCAATGTTATCACAATGAGAGGAAAATGAGAGTTTGTTTTGTGAGTTATATCCATTGAGGATCTGTGAGAGTCCTACATATATAAAATATATGCCTTTTGGAAGCTTCGAGGCCACCACACTTATGGACTCAACATTGTACACCACGCACACACTTAATCACCACACATTGTTCATCATTACACTCAAATCATTTCAGTTTAAATCTGTTGACTTGTTAAGTCAGTTGGGTCAGTTAGGATTATAGAGTTAAGTGGTTACATAAGTTAGTTAGCTTTAGGAAAATATCCCAAACTTAATCATTAGGGACAAAAATGTAAGCGATGTGATGTTATATATTATAAAAAAAGCTTTTATCCCAAATCATAGGGTATCTTAGTGGCGCAGTCTTAGGTAATAATAAAATTAAATCCATTAAGGGGTTACAAAATTAAAGGCATTGTATTAACAAATGCTCACACAAAGATTATTTATTAAAATAATGTTACAACTAAAACTAATAATACGCACTAGTAAAATAAAATTTGGCATTTTATATGTTATTAGGGAATTGAAAATTACAGGTTGCTACATCACTGCCCCCTTATTAGACATTTCATCCCGAAATCTAAGCTGACTAGTCTTGAAACAACTCCGGGTACTTAGTTCTCATTTCTTATTCCAACTCCCAAGATGCTTCATTTTCAACATGATACTTCCACTAAACTTTCACTAGTGGAATATCTTTATTTCGTAGCTTCTTCATACTATGATCTAGTATGCGTACTAAACTTTCACTAGTGGAATATCTCTATATCATTTAAATAGATCGCGTGCAAAGGGTCACCCTTGTATTCCCTCAACGTACTAATGTGAAATACATTATGTACTCTAGACATCTTTGGTGGCAACGCGAGTCTATAGGCTACTTTCCCAATGCGTTCTAGTATCTCAAATAGTCAATGCTTTGAGGTGACAACATACTTCTATTTTGTCCAAAATGTACAACTCCTTGAATTGGTGAAACATTCATGAGTACATGATCTCCGACAGTGAACTCTTTGTCCTTTTTATGTTTATCTACGTAGCTCTCCTGCCTACTTTGTGTGACACGCATCATATTTTTCACAATTTCGATCTTTTGGTTGGTCTCTCTAACCAAGTCTTGTCCCAATAGCTCTTTATCTCCAATCAGTGCCCAACAAAGCGGGGATCAACATGGGCCTAGGGGTGTATATAGGCTGAACTGCTCAATAAGGGTTTAAAGCTCAGCTCGACAAAGGCTACGCTCAGCTCGCTAATTTGAGCTCATGAGCACGATCGATTAAGGCTTATGAGCAAGCTCGTTAAAAGCTCGTTAATAGAAAGCTCAGCTCATTTAAGCTTGTGAGCAAGCTAGTGAGCTCGTAAGAAAGATCATGAGCAGGCTCAGCTCTACTTGTATACACCCCTAGACATGGCCGTCCATGCAATGCTTCAAACAGGGCCATCCCTATTCTTGAATAGTAACTGTTGTTGTAAGCAAATTCAATCAATGGCAGATGTGTTTCTAAAGAACTCTCAAAGTCTATAACACATGCCTTGAGCATATCTTCCATAACCAGAATGGTGCACTCAGTTTGTCCATTGGTCTGTGGATGAAAAGCATTACTTAAACTCAATGAAGTACCCAAAGCTTCTTGTAAACTTTCCCAGAATTCAAAAGTAAACCATGAATTGTGATCTGATACAATAGACACAAGTTCTTTGTGTGGTCATACAACTTGCTGAATGTACATCCTACTCATCTTCTCTACTAGATAGGTTATACTGTAAGTGATGAAGTGAGCGGACTTCGTTAAACAATCCATGATTACCCAAATAGCATCGTGGTGGTGTTGTGTCATGGGCAATCCCACTACAAATCCATCGTGATCTGTTCCCATTTCCAACCTGGAATAGGTAGGGGTTGCAAAAGTCCTAAGGATCTTTGATGTTCAGTTTTTACTTTTTGACAAGTCAAACACTTAGACACAAACTCGGATACACCCCTTTTTATTCCTTCCCACCAAAAATTTCTCTTTAGGTCCTTATAAATTTTGGTTCCTCCTTGACGAACTGTCAATCTCGACCTATGTGCTTCTTCGAGAATGTCCTTTCTTAGACCATATGTGTTGCTCACACATAATCTATTCCTGCACCGGAGTGCTCCATTGGTCCTAATTTTCTATTCCTCTGGGTCCTTTGTTGATATTTTCTTAAACCACAATTAAAGATCAGCATCTTTCTTTTGTGCTTCCAAAATACGACTGATAAGTGTCGGTTGCACTATAAGACATCCAAAGTGTTGTTCTTTGCCTTCTGTAGACACCTGAACATTAGATTCAGTTATCATTTCCAAAGCTTTCCATTCTCTAACAATTAGAGATGCAACCATTCTTTGAGGCTTTCGACTTAAGGTATCCGCAACTACATTAGCTTTACCACGGTGGTATTCTGACATGAAGTCGTAGTCCTTAAGCAATTCCATCCATCAGCGTTGCCTCATATTCAGCTCCTTTTAAGTAAATAAATACTTTAGACTCTTGCGATCGGAGAACAAATCAAACTTCTATCCATATAGATAGTGTCTCCAAATCTTAAGAGCAAACACTACTGTTGCTAATTTCAAATCATAAATCAGGTAGTTCAATTCATTTAGCTTCAACTGCCTTGAACCATAAGCAATAACCTTGCCATCTTGTATAATCACACATCCCAATCCTTGATATGTTGCGTCACTGAAAATAGAAAACTTCTTGCCATCTCTTGGTATTGCTAATACTGGTGTCGTGGTAAATCTTTCTTTTAATTCCTGAAAAACTTGCTCATGCTTATCATTCCATTCAAACTTCACATCTTTTTTAGTCAAACTAGTCAGAGGGGTTGCTATTTTTTAAAATCCTTCTATGAATCTCCGATAGTAACCCGCAAGTCTAAGGAAACTTCTGACTTCTTTAGGGTTCGTTAGTCGAGTACAATTTGAAACAGCATCAGTCTTTGATGAATCTACAGGAATTCCTTGTTGTGAGACCACATGTGTAGACACCCAATTTTGACCACACTAATAGGATTTAGGGTCGACAATATCTTGGAGGATTCAATGATGAAAAGTACCCCGTGGAAGGTACGGGATTCCACACAATCGAAAGATCGAACTTCGGAAAGTGACTTCAAGTTCAGAAAAGCCCTTTTTCATGGATAAACCCCGGTTTTGTCAAAATCGTCTCTCAGACTTTACATTCACTCAGGGTCATATGAACATTAAGTATTCTATATGCAATACTCTAGGTATCTAGAGATTCAATTTCAAAGAAAAGTTCGAAATTGACGCACATTTGAAAGCAATTTTGATAAGACGTCGTTTGATTTCAAAAGGACGACGAAAGTTCCGAAGGACTTCTGGGCTTCAATTGGACTTTAATTCTCAATTCAAAATCTCCTAGAATATTTTTATACTGAAATTCAACCTGACAGCTTTCCAACGGTACATAAACAAACGATTTCGGACACCAAAAAGCATTTTTAGAGATTCAAATCACATAGCTAGATCCAAATCTAGCTATGATCCAAATCTCTTTTGATTTTCATTTATAATTCATAATTAGAGATTGTTTTTCACTTTGATTTTCAATTATGATTTCATTCTTCAATTTTATTTTAGATCCATGCATACATGATTATATATATGTATCTACTTTGAAGTCTATGATGTTTTGGAAGCATGATCTATGAGAAGGATGATTCCTATGTTCATACCTATCTCTTGATTATTCCTATTACCTAGAATTCCTATTGAATTTCATCTCCAATAGGATATTTGTATGTCCCTTTGATTCATGATCTAAAGTTCTTCATAGAACTTGAGGGCTAAATTGATTGGGAATCATGATAATTAAGTTGATCTATGAGTTTGATCTCTCTAATAAGCTTCAATCAACACCTAAGATGTTTTACTTATACTTTAAAATGAACTAAATAAAAATTCAGCAAAACAGATTGGTTTTGTCCATGAGATTTGGTCCATCAAAATCCATAGTTTGATGGATTTCAAATTTTCTGGGTAAACTTTGATGAATTAGCTTTCATCTGGTCTGTTTTGAGAGTTTCTAGGATCCATATGCTATTTTTACAAATTGTTGAGAAATCGGTTGACAGATTTGAACATTGTCTCTTTGTACTTGAATTTTAGAAAATCTATAATAGTTATCGATGTTCCGCTTTTTGGGGATGATTCCTAACTCATGTATCTATATGCCGATGTAAAATCATGAGCATACGATCGAGTTAAGGTCGTTTTCTAAGCATTTGAAGTTGATACACCTATTCTGGAATTTTCTAAGTTTAAACACAAACATAATTATGTATACAAAATGGTCATACCTTGATCACTCAACAAAAATTGATGAATAAAATTTGGTTTAAAAATCATCTAGGATAAAATGATGAGAGATCAAAAACTTAAATTAACTTGATTAACATGATTCATGAACTTCTGTTATGCTTCTATTATGATTTGCATTCTTTTGTCAAATGATATATACCAAATTTCCAGAATAACAGAGTCTGTTTAAAACAATTTTTCATAAATCTTAAGATCATGACATGTCCATGGGTTTATTTTTGTCATATACTACAATGAAATAGCTTTCTTTTGACACCAAATAGAGCTTCACGTGATATTTGTAGAATTAATTAGATTTTTACAAGAAGAGTGGACAGTCCTGATTCACTGTTCCCAAAACTCTTATTTCTCTCACTTCAAAAATGGTAAAGAGGTTCTACTTTTTGAAAAAGTTCCCTAAGACATGTATCTAACTTTCTGTAAAAGGGTTTTAACCCACCCTATGTTTAAGACCACTTTCGATAAGATTCATTAGAGGTTGTTGAATCTGGAAATTTGATTGATGACATGTTTTCTTTGTTTATCATGCATATTATATGTTTGCTTCTATTTTTGTAATGCTTGGGTATTCTTTGGTGTCTTAGTGTAGAGAATTGAATGCCGTAGATCCGGACTTCGATTTCTCATCTTGCCTCATCTACATGTGGCTTGGTGCCCATGTATCGTGTACCTTCTCTATCCTTTCTCTTAGAATTTTTCTAGGTTTACAACTTTATTTCAATGACACAAATTCCCTTTAGGATAGTCTCCGTTTATATGATTATTTATTAGAGACATCTTATCTAGGATTGTTGCATGATTGCATTACACGTTTCAATTTTTTTTTGCTTTTGCGACTCCGCTTGAGTTAACCCAATGTAAGTCTTCTTGTTCCCTTTTGCGTATCACAACATGTTTCCTTTATTTGCATCGGTCCCGGGCGTGACTAGCCACTGTAAGTATACCTCTCTCTTGTATTGCATGTGCATCCGACTTTTACTTGATTTAATCTCTTGACATGATTTTCCTTAGATGTTCCCTTTTGACATGTATATACTATCTATTTTGTTTGAGGAAACAACACCGATTATGAATTAAGAACAAGGATATTTGAATTAAGGCCTACCATTCGGTAGGACGAGAAGGGGGTGCTTTAGTCCTGCTTGGGCTCCTTCCCCTCTCGTACCAAGACCCCCGAACCTAGTTTCTGGGAATGAAGGGCGAGTAACCTTATTCAATTTTGGGCGAGTCAAACTTGGGTTTCCTTATTCCCGATAAAAATTAGGTGGCGACTCTTTGTCCCTAGGATTACGTGTGGAAGTCCTAGTTTTCCCTGAAGTGTGCTCCCTTGGGATCCGTCCTGGGGCACTATCGAGGGAAGAAGCCAGGACCTCCTTTCCGCATTGGTCCACAATCTGGCGACTCCACTAGGGACTTGAACATGAAACTGATAGTTTCTTGTTCTTCGAGGGTTTGACTTAAGCCAAAGAATATCCTTGTTATTAATTCAATAATCGTGTTGTTTTTGCCTGCATTTGCACTTGCATTGTTCTTTCACCGCGACTGCTTGAGACCATTGCCTTGAGGGTAGAGGGCCCTCTTTCCTCTATTTGTCAAGAGTTTCTGTAGCATGTAATCACCGTTAGCCTTGTACCGCGTGCGGTATATAGAGCCCTTGGCTTGCTAATGGACCCTTTATGAGACTAAAACCCAGCCTTTGCATATAGTATCTATAGAACCCTTTAATTAGGATCTTGATTTTCATCTTTGATTAGGACAATGTGATTAATTATTTGCGCTTGCCCGTAAGGGATTATGTGGATGATGAGGACGTGTATGCGAAGGCATCATCAAACCTTGTATGATAGATTCCTCTAGAGTAGTATGGTCCTTATCTGAACATCCAATCATTATTCGAGGACAATTTTTAAAAATTTTGAAAATACAAGCACTTCCTTGAAAAACCCAAGTCTTTTGAAAAATTCCGGGAATATCCCTTTTGAAAATTTGCTTTGAAATTCACTTTCACAAAATCCTTTCAAAAATTCTCCTAGATTTTATAGAATCTCAAAATTTCTACTTTGATGATTCAATTTTAAAACCGCCTCTCAGATTTTAGAGGATTTCAAATTTCTACTTTGGGTTTTTTTAAATTTAAAAAAAAATAGATCATGATTCCAACTTTGATGATTCAAATCCAGATTTTAGAATTTCAAATTTCCTACCTTGATTTTAAAGAATCATGATTTCACACCACAAGCATCGATGGTTCAAAAAAAATTTTGAAATTTGCAAATCTCCCCCTCTCTTTCAAGATTTTCATGAAAAATTTAAATTTTGTAAACCTGGACCATCAAGAATTTCAAAAAATAAAAAATGAAAAATAAATAAAAAAATCCTTGGATAATGATTGGATTAGTAAGATGATTAGCATACTCAAGGAATCTTGTGTGTTTATGTGCTGATATGCTAGGTCTAAGCTAGATTAAGGTGCATTACATTTAGATTAGATTGCTTTTCATCTGCATTGCATGCACTACACGGGCATTGCATATACGACTCACGAGTTCGATGCCTCTAATAAACTTTCAAAAAGAAAAGAATTGTTTTCCTCATAATTTCGAAACTTGATTTCTTCAATTTTGAAAAATGTTTTTTAAAAAAGAAATAATTTTCAAACCACTTTTTGTAAAATACCATTCTTTGAAAAATTCTTTTGCAATAAAGATACCTGATTATTTTGAAAAAAATCAGAAAAGAGAAGATAGGACCTGGGTCAGAGCTCCGAACAACCGTTAGATCAGATCAGGGTTTGAAGAAGGAATAACTGAGTTAACTAGGGTTGAGAATATGACATACGAAGCCGATATGGAAGCCAGATTGGCCGCAATGCAGACTGCGTTGGATCAGAGCAGGGAACAGAATCGGGAATAGCTTGCTACTATGATGAGAATGATTGAGCAGTTGACTAATCTGCCACCACCACCGCCTCCGTTGCATCATGAAGAAGAAGATTCTGGGGAGACAGTTCAACCGAAGGTTCAGCTAGATCAGGAAACTCAGGACAAGTTGGCCAAGATCGACAAGCTAGAGAGTGTGATCAGAAAAAGCAAAAGGGTGGATGAGTATCTGTTCGACGTCAAAGGATTGTGCGACGCTCCGAAAGCTAAGCTCCCAGAAAAGTTTAAGATGCCGTATATTGAATTCTTCAATGGAATCGGAAATCCGAAGAGCCATCTAAGGCTTTATGTGGGAACTTTGCAGCCTATGGGTATTGGGCCTGACTTCTTCGCTCTGCTGTTTCCAAGAGTTTTGAGTGGGGTAGCACTTTCATGGTACTTGACGCTAGAACCAGCCATTACCAGAGATTGGGAGGCATTAGCCAAAGCTTTCATGGCCCAGTATTTGTACAACCAGTCATTTGATGTGACTGTAAGGGATCTAGAAACCACCAGACAAGAGTGTAGGGAATCCTTCACCGGTCTCCTTACTCGTTGGAGAGCTAAAGCTGCTAAGATGACTAGCAGGTCGACGAAAAAGGATCAAGTTTGAATGATCATCAGAAATCTGCAGCCCGAATACTTGGAGAGATTAGAATTTCAATCTATTGTGAGCTTTGAATAGCTGTTTGATGTGGGGACTTTAATATAAGATGCCATTAGAGATGGAAAGATCAAGAAAGAAAGCTCAAGCAGCCAGTACCGAAAGATGGAAAGGCCAGTCTATCATCAGTCTGCCGACATCAACACACTATCCCCTCAGCCTTTTCAGAAAGAACGTCGAGGCATGGCTAATATAAAGAGGAAGTCAAAATCAAAAGCAGTCAAAAGAAAAAAGAGAATTTACTGATTTGGGAATATCGCTAAGCACTGCACTTGAGAGGATGCTAGAAAAGGGGTATTTGCAGAAATTAGAACCCAAGCCAGAGCCTAATCCACTTTCGCCGGGTTTCAAAACTGAATTCTATTGTGACTTTCATCAAGGCCGTGAACATAGCACAGATAGATGTTGGAGACTTCGCCATGAGATTGAAGATTTGATTGAGAAAGGGGTCATTTCTCCTCCTCCTGCCCAGTCAAATGTTCAGAAGAATTCTCTCCCTAATCATAAGGGAAACCAGCCAAATGACAAGTTTATAGAGGAATGGTCTCAGATTTATAACCCGATGATTTACATTACATCCTTGGACCAGCCTTCCATGGATATGCAGCTCCAAGAAAATACTGCAATTTGCATCTTGAGAAATGTGGAAGAAGAAGAGTGGGTTGAAGAAGCACTGGCCTTTGAAGAAGAGATAGCCAACGGAAATCTCACAATTGAATGGTGGAATCCTAATACCATCACTGATGATTCAATCTGGTATGACGAAGAAAAACCCATAGAAGCAATCACCGAGAAAGAAAGCATTAAGCCGATCAGAGAATTGGTGGAATCTATCGATAGCCATAAAATCAAAGATGATAATCTTATTGCAATGATGGGAGAAGAAGAAGATTTATGGTACAATGACGAGGATGATTCCGTTAATAACACCATAATCCCCGATGATTCTGTTTGGAAAGTCACTACTGGCACTGAGAAGTTAGCCAAAGAACTTGAGTCTATTTAGATCACTAATAAAGCCAACCACTTGACGCGTTCTGGACGTCATTTCAAACCTCACAAGTTAGAAAATCGTGGAAAAGAAACATGGAATGAGAAAGAAGTTGTCAAAATGAAAGAGGCTGGTAATGGAGCCGTGAGCGAAGAAGAAGATGAAATCCTAAAGCAATTGAAGAAAACACAAGCCTGGATCTCAGTATGGGGATTGCTCATGAGCTCTCATAAACACAGGCAAGCTATGCTTGATACTCTCAATCGATTGGATGTGTCTATCAACACTACTCCCAAAGATTTGGTGAACATGATATCACTAGAAGGGGCACACCACAACAGATCTCTCTACATCACTATACACTGCCTAGGGAATAGAGTACCGGTTTGCTTGGTATCTAATGGGTCAGCTTTGAATGCATGTCCTCTCCAAACTGCTCTCAGAATGGGGCTATCTATTTCAGAACTCTTACCATCAACACAGACTGTGAGGGCCTATGATAATACTAAAAGGGCTATTATGGGAATGATTAAGCTGAAAATTAAAGTTGGACCATTAAACAAAGAAGCTAATTTCCAAGGGATTGATATTTTGGCTAGCTTTAATCTGCTATTGGGACGTCCGTGGTTACATGTGAACGATGTAGTATCCTCTACTCTCCACCAGAAAGTCAAGTTCATCTGGAAAGAGGATGTGGTAACAATCTTTAGGGATAGCTGGATTAAGGAAGAAGGGACAAGCCATGGTCCTGTGCTCGAAGTCCAAACACCGAAAGAAGAAAATGAGTTGGGAGGATTCAACTTTGTGGGAATGATAAATGAGGGAGCTTAGAAAAAGAAATCTGTTTGGGATCGACTCGGCAATGACAAAGAGAAAAGATTTCCTGATACATCTGTTTGGGGCAAAGAAATCACTCCGTTCAAGAAAAAGAAGTTGTTTATCACCGGACGCGAGTATAGAAAGATGTTTGAGAAAGAAAACCGGGTCATCGAAGATCTACAAGAAGAAGTGGGGAAAAATTGGATCCCTGAAGTTATGCCTCTATACTTTGACCAATATGCAAACCCTAAAGTGGCTCACATGGTGCGAAAGATGAATTATTTCCCTGGAATGGGACTAGGTCATCACCAACAAGGAATAACTGAACCGCCTAACTTCCATGAGCAGAAAGATAAATCTGGACTGGGATGTCAGTTGATTGAAGAAGATAAAAAGCAGATGATCAAAGAAAAAGGGCCGATGGCTGTTTTTGGGCCAAGAATCCTGAATGGGTATTTTGTAAAAGAGGGTGATGACTTCCCCTTCTGTGGCCTTCCTGAACCATGGTATGATCCGGCTACCAAGAACATTAAGCCTGGATTTGAGATTTTCTTCAAACATGAGTTCTCCGACTATGAGGATCCGTTCTTATATACTCTGCTTATCAAGAAAGAAAGGAAGGACTGAGCTGAGCTGATGACGAGTGATGATCTGAACATGCTAATGGGTGAAGAACTGAACATGCTGATGAATGGCGAAGAAGCACCGGGAAATGTAAAAGAGATCAAGCAGATAGAGGGAGCTCTGATCAATTGGATGATAGAATTGAAAGTCAACAAATCCCTTCCACCACTCCCCCGGGAGCCTGTAAAGGCTAATATGAGCCATGATGTTGAGTCCGCTTTTGCTTTTGATGTACCCAAAAATGTTAATGAAATGAACGAAGATTTTGCTTACTCTTCTGTGTCTAATGATCTTGATTTTGAAATTTCTGAAGATTTGCAAAGATTAGTCGAAACTGAAAATGAATCTACATGCAAGATTATTGAAGAAACTTTGCTAATAAACTTGGGCAATGAAGAACTAATCAATTTATTAAAAGAATTTAAAGATATTTTTGCTTGGTCTTACGAAGATATGCCAGGAATTGATCCAGAGATTGTCCAATACCATATCCCTCTCTTTCCCAATTCAAAACCTGTTAAGCAAAAGTTGAGACGCATGAGACCTGAGTGGACTTTGAAAATTAAGGAAGAAGCTGAAAAACAATTGAAAGCTGGATTCCTGATGGTAACCCAATATCCTGAATGGATAGTCAATATAGTCCCTATGCCGAAGAAGGATGGAAGGATCCGTGTATGTGTTGACTTCAGAGAATTGAACAAGGCTAGTCCTAAGGATGATTTTCCGCTTCCACACATAGATGTTTTGGTAGATAATACTGTGGGGCATGAGCTGTTATCATTCATGGATGATTTCTCGGGGTATAATCAGATTTTAATGGCACCCGAAGATAGAGAAAAAATGACTTTCACAACTCATTGGGGGACCTACTACTAACGAGTAATGCCATTCGGATTAAAGAATGTTGGAGCGACCTAGGGGTGTCATTTGGAATGGAAATTCCGATTCCGACCGATTCCGATCCGAAAAATTCCGATTTTGGAAGGGCATTTTAGATTCCGAATTCCGAAATTCCGAATTCCGAAAATTCTGAAAATTTTTGGATAGGAATTGGAATTGTTTTTCAAATTCCAAAATTCCGAAAATTCCGAAAAAATTTTCGAAAAAATTCCGATTATGTATTTTCCGAATATATTCTGAATTATATACATGCATAGATATATATATTATACATGTTACTTATTTTATTTTTATTAAAATGTTTATATCTATGGAACTAAAATATAATTTAGATGATAAAATAGAATTGAAATGTAATTAAAAAAAACTAATGGAATTAAAATTTAATTTTCCAAACATTATCCAAATACACTGCACATACAATTTATCCAAAAGAGGGGTGGATTTGTGAAAAAGGCATTTTCAACACCACAATTAAAGGATTATTTGGTCATTTCACCACTCACTATATAACATCTCCAACCTCCCCCCAAAAACCCTAATCTCATTTTGTGTACACAGTGTCACAGACAGACAGATAGAGAGAGAGAGAGAGATCCACAACGCCGGCGACACCTCCACAACGTCGGCGACACCTCCACAACGCCGGCACCACTACACCGCCGAAATCACCATGCACTCGTCACTCTCTCGCTCTCTACGAAACCCAGGCGCTGCCTCATTTTTCTCTCTTTCACCCACTCATGCCCTTAAGCCATTAAAACCCACATAGCCATGGAAGAACACCCACAAAAGCCATGGTAGAAGACGGTGGATGATTGGGCTGCCATGTAGAAGTAATAGATGAAGCCATAAAAGGACCCCATTTGTAGTAAAGTCGTTAAATAAGGTAACCCCAATCATCAACTTTTTTTTAGATCTGTTTGAGAGTTTGTGAAACTATGGTATACTTATGTTCAATCTGTGAGATACATTAGTGTGTTTTGTTGAATCTGCTTCTTTAGATCTGATTTCATTCTTCTTATCCCCAATTTTTTTAAAAGTTCCGATAACATTGAAAAATACCAAAAACTTGTGATTCCGAAAATTTCCGACTTTTCCGAAATTTTGGAATCGGAACAGAAAATGAGAATTCCGAAACTTCGGAATCGGAATCGGAATCAGAATGGCTAACAGTGTTCCGAAATTTTTGGAATTTTTTCCAAAAGGGCACTTTCCGATCCGTTCCGGCCGAATGACACCCCTAGAGCGACCTATCAAATAGCTGCTATTACTTTGTTACACGATATGATTCATAAAGAAGTAGAAGTTTGTGTGGATGACATGATTGTCAAATCAAAAGAAAGAAGTGGGCATTTAGCGGCCCTCGCCAAATTCTTTGAAAGATTGAGAAGATACAAGATGAGATTGAACCCACATAAGTGTACTTTTGGAGTAACCACTGGGTAGTTGCTAGGATTTCTCATTACACAACGGGGAATTGAGGTCGACCCCACGAAGATGAAGGCTATTATGGATATGCCGCCTTCGACAAATGAAAAAGAAGTAAGAGGATTTTTGGGAAGAATCCAATTCATCAGCCGCTTCATATCTAAGCTCACTGCCACTTGCGATCCGCTTTTTAGCTTATTAAGAAAAGGGAAGAAATTCGGATGGGACAATCAATGTCAAGAAGCTTTCGACAAGATCAAGGCTTATCTATCAAACCCGCCAGTTCTTTCACCCCCGAAGTCAGGGATGCCTTTATTGTTGTACTTATCCGTGTCAGAGAATGCTATGGGATGCATGTTAGCCCAAGAAGGAGATGAAGGGCATACGGAGAAAGCCATTTACTACTTGAGCAAAAGGATGACTGGATACGAGTTGAAGTATTCTCCGTTAGAAAAGACATGTTGGGCTCTGGTTTGGGCCACTCGTCATCTGAAGCATTACATGTTGGCCTTCCCTGTTGTTTTGATCTCCTGAATGGATCCTTTGAAGTACCTCTTTGAAAAACTAGCATTGACCGGAAGAATTTCCCGATGGACCTTGATACTATCTGAGTTTGACTTGACGTATGCTATGAGTAAATCTGTTAAAGGAAGAGCTATCGCAGAACATTTAGCAGAACATCCGATAAATCTAGAAAGTGAAGGAGAGTTCATGATCCCTGACGAAGGATTGATGGAATTAAGAGAAGATGTGTGGAAAAGGTACTTTGATGGAGCTGCAAACTAGAAAGGATTTGGGGTAAGGATCATCCTTGTATCCCCTGAAGGAGCACATACCCCGTTTGATATTAAATTGAAATATACCTCAACCAACAACACTGCTGAGTACGAAGCTTGTATTTTGGGGTTAGAAGCCGCATTGACTTTGGATGTAAGGAAACTTGATGTATTCGGTGATTTCAATCGAATCATATCCCAATTTTGAGGAGATTGGAAAGTCAAGGAAGGGAAGTTAAAACCTTATTATGAGTACCTTGATTCTTTACAAACTCGTTTCTATCATATCACGTTCTTCTACCTGCCTTGAGAATAAAATCAGCTAGCAGACTCTTTGGCTACTTTAGCATCAATGATTGAGATTCTTGTGGGGATGAAGCTAACTCCTTTGATGATTGAACAGAGAGAAAAACCCTCTTACGAGATGATCGGGCAAATAGAGGAAGCAGAAGAACTTATGTGGTACGCAGATGTGTGGAACTTCGTAGAAAATGGGGAACATCTAGAAGGTGTATCCGAAAAAGACAAGAGAGCCATAAGAAGAAATCATACAATGGGTTCAACTTTACATGTTTATATGGGAACAGTGCGAAGAAGATGATGGAGCAAATTCACGAAGGGGTGTGTGGACCTCACATGCGTGGACACATGTTAGCTAAGAAGATCATCCGACAAGGATATCATTGGACTACTATGGACAAAGATTGCTATGAATATGTCAGAAAATGCCATAAGTGTCAGATCCATGCCAACATGAAGCATGTGCTGCCATAACTGTTGTACAACATGACTACTCCTTGGCCATTCTTAGTTTGGGGAATAGATGTTATTGGGGAAGTAACTCCAAAATCCTCGAATGGGCATCAATACATCCTAGTAGCAATTGATTACTTTACGAAATGGGTGGAAGCAGAGTCCTATACGACATTAAAGGCTAAAGATGTGGCCAGATTTATCAGAAGAAATATAATCTGTCGATACGGGGTCCCTCATGAGTTGATATCCGATCACGGCAGCCACTTTCAGAAAAAAGTTTTGGATTTACTAGAAGAATACGAGATCATGCATCACATGTCAGCACCGTATAGGCCATAAACAAATGGGACAGTTGAAGCAGCTAATAAGAATTTGAAGACGATTCTAAGAAAGATGACTGTTACATATCGAGATTGGCATGAGAAATTACCATATGCATTGTGGGGATTCATAACATCTATCCGAACATCTATAGGAGCCACTCCTTATTCCTTGGCTTACGGAATGGAAGCAGTACTCCCAGAAAAAATAGAACTACCATCATTGAGAATTGTGACAGAATCAGAGATTCCAGAATTTGATTGGCTAAGAAACAGATATAAAGAGCTAATGTTACTTGATGAGAATAGGTTAGCTGCAATTGATCATGTGCATGTGTATCAGAGAAGAATAGCTCGAGCATTCAACAAAAAGGTCCGTCCAAGAAAACATGAGGAAGGCAACCTCGTGCTTAAAGCTTTAAAAGCACCAGTTTTCGATCCTAGAGGAAAATTCAAGCCAAATTGGGTTGGTCCGTACATCATCAAGAAGCTTCTCTCTGGAGGAGCGACATACCTGATGGATCTAGATGGAGTTGAATTCAATCAGCCAATCAACAATGACCGTCTCAAGAGATACTATGCTTAAAAGCCTTTCTTTCAAACCTGTTCTTTCAAAACTTCCAGCCTTCGAGGAACTACACTTGACCTGATTCCCACTTGGGGATATGTAGGCAACCTACTCGGTTCGGTCACTGCTCCTGAAAACACTCAACTACATCTCAAATACCTTCTTTCAAGACCTCGGCTGAACTACTTTGGATCTGATTCCCACTTGCGGATAACTAGGCGAGCTTTCTTGGCTCTCAATCCCTGAACCTTGCAAACTAGTGGCAAACTCTCAAGTTTGCCCAGAGCCTCAAGATATCACTGCCACACTAGGGGCAAACTACGTTTGCCCAAACTTCCATTTATCCCTATCAAACTAGGGGCAAACTGCCATTTGCCCATGTCTTGCTACCTGTTCTCTTTGGATCACTTGGCTATCAGAATTCATTAACTAAGGGAAAGATCTAATAATTCTTGATAATGAATTGAAAAAGTTTTTAGCAATCTGAAAAATGCGAGTATAATGTCAAGACTGAAACATTATGTGGAAAATTTTAAAATCTTCAAGATTACATGCAAAGCTAACACAATATCATGCTACAAGATAAAATTTTCATTTCTAACATGCAAATCCATATAAATTCAAGCATTAAAATCAAAAGACATTTTTGAGAAAGGGAATCATCGAAAATTTCCTTTCCCTGTAACCGAATCCTGTATTTCAGTATGCAAAGTGTCAAGCAAATAAAACTTGTGACCAGAAATGAAAAGCAAAAGCCCGGGATAAGCATAAAGAAGCATCAAGCAAAGTCAAGGGTATAAGCCCATTAAGTTTCAAACAGAATACATCAACTTCAGTCTCAGTACAGAAAGCAGAAAAGCAAGAAAGATAGTCATGAAGTACATATATAATCATCAGGATCAGCGACGACAAGTAACTCGTGGGTACCGAGCATACATATCTAAAGTCGTAGAGCTATCATCATCATTAATTTGGCACCTTCGTCTAGACTCGCCAGCCCCACTAGAAGGGCCTACATTCATCTTCTCCAGTTGTGATTGAAGCTGCCTAACTTGAGCCACCTGCGGAAGGAAAAAATCAGTACATGGGTTAAAAATGCAATGAGAAAAGAAGAAAAGGTCAAGAAAATTTACCAGAGTTGCATCACGGTCTATGTAAGTCTGGCACATGCCATCCCACTGCAAGAGAAGAAAGATACGGTCAGAAAAATCAGAAGTAATGGGTTCAGAAATGCAAGGCTCCAAGCCCTCAGATTCTGTGCATAAGCTCGCTCTTCATTAAAAGCAGCTCGGGGAACCGACTCATAATGTTCTGAAACTAGCTGAGGCTCTACAAGATCACGGGGGATCTCCATAGAAGATATAACTCCACGTAGCATAGTCGAAGCTTGCCAGTCACAAGGGGGAATGGGAGGTAGAGGTCGGCCAAGGCCATCCACAAAAGAACTCCCCTGCAAGTGATGATGAGAAACGAGATAAACCAAGCATTTAATCATAAATGAAGAAGTCATGAAACACCTACGGGTCATCCGAGAGTGGAAAATTGGGCATCAGATGAGTAGCCCGTGGAAAAATATGAATCTCTTCCTCCCGGAATGATGGGGCCTTCATGGAAAAATACTCGAAGGCCCACACCTACAAGGGAAAATATGGCAGTAGTCAAAACACAGAAGATCAATGAGAAAAGCTAGAAATGAAAATATTTTCAGTACCTCCCAAGCTCTCCAGAATCCGCCGAATCTAGTGGATTTGCCTCGAGAATGCTCCCCCATGTGACTATACAGAATGGCTAAACCAGCAGAGCCCCAGTCAAAATCTGAAATCTCCTCAAGATTTTGAAGGCTATCAAGCATATTCAAAGTAATCCGCTCAGCTCGAGTAGAGAGAAGAGAACAACCAAGCAAATACAAGATAAAAGCATGGGTAAGCTGCATATCAGTAAATTGAGCCACTTTTTCAGAAGGCCGAAAGTTGTTGATGAACCGTGTGTTGCCTACACTCGATCCGTGAAGATCTCTCTGGGATGGGCTAATGCCTAGAAGACACTCAATGATAGTAGGATGTCTATGGATGTTCTTTGCAAAGGTAAGACGATGCCCACCGAATGAGATGCCAGTTATCATTGCAAAATCAAGGGGGGTGATGGTTATCTCCCCAAAAGGCATATGAAAAGTATTTGTAGAATCCCACCACCTTTCGGCAAGAGCTTGAATCATGGCCAAGTCATTAGACGACCTCTCCAACAAGGTTACAAAAGACCGAAAGCCTGCTTGCCTGATATTGGCTACTACTTGGGGATGTGATTCCGATAATTCATTAAACCATTCAAGGCATTTTCCATGGCTACCATGACCTCTAAGATGACCAACCACATTTTAAAAAGAAAAAGGATGATTATTAAGAAATTGCAAGAATAAAGAAATACGCATGAAGATGTGAAACAAAGGAGTGATTAAAGAATGGGTTACCTCTTCACGAAAGGCCCTCCTAGAGATATGATTTAGTGGTTTTTTAATGGTTGGATACTCCATGGATTGAGTTGATGAAGCTCCACTAGCTTGACATTGGCTTCTACATGTTCTAGAACTTTCACCTTGTCCATGGGAACTCATGGTTGTTGATGCTTGAAGCTTAAAGATAAGAGGTTGAAGATGATAAATAGTGAAAACCTTGGCACTTGAATCCCCTAGAATACGGAGAAGTTGATGAAATCAACAAGGTTTCTAGAGGTTTTGATGCAAGAAATCACTCAAAACAACAAGAAATTGCGAGATTTAAACACCTTAGAGGAGAGTGGTGATGCATTAGAGATGAGATGAATGAAGAACAAAGGAAAAAATGGGTTTAAAACACATAAGTTGCGAATGGCGGTTCCCAAGGGTGTGTGGGGAACCACCATTCACTATTTATTCCCCGCCATTTCCACATTTTGTTCTATATTCGTGTTTTGACCCCCGGAATTCTTGATTTGACCCCAGTTTGGTCCGATTTTGATAAATAAGCCTTAAGAGTGCTTGAAACTTGTTGGAATTGGTCTAAAGGACCTGTGGGAATTTGGATTTTGGTTGAAAACCATTCAAAATTGAAGAAAAGTCCCCAAGAATGAGGAATCGAGGGCACCACAGCTTAAAATAGCCGAGAGATGATGATTTGCAGCGAACTCCCGTTGATTTGGGATTGATTATGTGTTGTCTTAGAAAAGGGACATTTTGGGATTACATACTTTCGAGAATTACATCCAGATTGGGTTTTTAGAAAGATGAGTCAGCATACAAGACCTTTAAAAAGTGATCAAGGTGTTCAGGAAAGGGACAGAATAAGCCCGACACATCATGAGAATGTTTGAGCTGGTCAAAGCAAGGATATGAGTCTCAGATAGAATCAGCAGGACCTCTAGAACACGAGCCCTTTTACTCACATCTCAGAAGTCTCAGATATCTCCCTAGTAGAGAACTTTCAGAATCATGTTGCCTCCAGATATAGGGTTTCTCTCAGAATTTGTATCCGTGGGTTGCCTCAGATATAGGGTTTATCTCAGAATGCGTGTATTAGAATTACCTCAAGATACAGGGTTCCTCTTTGCATCGAGTATCAGAACTACCTCCAAATATAGGATTTCTTTTGGCAACGTGTATCAGAAATGCCTCCAGATATAGGGTATCCATCAGAATCGTGTATCCGTGGGTTGCTCTCAGAAAAAGGGTATCTCTCAGAAATCATGAATCTCTCAGCGTCGTGTATCCGTGGGTTGCTCTCAGAAGAAGGGTATCTCTCAGAATCGCGTATCTCTCACATGGTGTTGCCTTCAGATATAGGGTCTCTCTCAGCATCAGAATGGCCTCCAGATATAAGGTATCCATCAGAATTGTGTATTTCAAAATCGAGTATCGGGGTTGCCTCCAGAATATAGGGTATCTATCAGCATCCTGTATCTCTCAGCATCGTGTTTCCTCCAGATATAGGGTATCTCTCAGAATTGTGTACATCTCAGAATCGTGTATCCGTGGGTTGCCTCCAGAATGTAGGGTTTCTCTCCAAATCCATGTATCTCTCAGAATTCATCAGAATAAAAGATTTGTCTAGAAGAAGGACCTGTTTTAGAAGAACAAAAGATTTGTCTCTGACAGAGAGACCTATTTCAAAGGATTTGCCTTCAGACCTATTTCAGAAGATTTGTCCACCGAAGAAGGACCTGTTTTAAAAGAACAGAAGATTTGTCTAGAAGAAGGACCTGTTTCAGAAGAACAGATGATTTATCTCCGGCAGAGGGACTTGTTTCAACAATCGTCCCCAGCAGAAGGACTCTACATCAGCAATCGTCCCCTAGCAGAAGGACTCTACATCAACAATCGTCCCTAGCAGAACGACTCTACGTTAGCAATCGACCCCAGCAAAAGGACTCTACGTTAGCAATCGTCCCTAGCAGAAGGACTCTACATCAGCAATCGTCCCCAACAGAAGGAAGGACTCTACGTTAGCAATCGTCCCCAACAGAAGGACTCTACGTCAGCAATTGTCCCCGGCAGAAGGACTCTACATCAGTAATCGTCCCCAGGGAATTCATCCAAGATACTCTGCTCTTTTGAAATCGTCCGAGATATAGATGACACCTACAAACCTCATGCTCTGAACAAAAACTCTGATAAAACTCTGGGAATCATCTAAGATACATATATCATTCTTCTCTTTAGAAATATTCGACTATGCGAGTGAGACGTTGCATCCCTGGCATTAGATTTTGCATGTAGGGAACCATTGAGGATGATTCCTCCAAACACGTGCACGTTCACATTTTTTTTACTACACTAGCATCCTAAGATAAGAGCATTTCATCTGTGTTGTTATTTGTATGTTTTGTCTCCTCGTAAGTTTGAACTACGCCCTGGTCTGATTCCTGGAAAGGATACGTAGGCAGCTCCAGCGGAGCACGACTAGCAGCGGCTTAGATTTAGCCACCTCTACCCAACATTATATTGCATTATTGCATTTTGTGATTTCATGATTTTCTCTGATTTTGAATTTCTTGATTTTTGGCAAATTTTTGTTATTCCTAAAACCTCTGAGTATGGTTATTGGGTGCCTTCAAAGCTTTGGCACTCACTTGCTGTTCACGTTGTTCACAATAAGCTCTACCAAAGAGGGGCAAACTGTAGACACCCAATTTTGACCACACTGATAGGATTTAGGGTGGACAACATCTTGGAGGATTTGATGATGAAAAGTACCCCGTGGAAGGTATTGGATTCCATACAATCAAAAGATCGAACTTTGGAAAGTGACTTCAAGTTCAGAAAAGCGCTTTTCCATGGATAAACCCCGATTTTCTCAAAATCGTCTCTCAGAATTCATATTCACTCAGGGTTATATGAACATTAAGTGTTCTACACATAGTATTCTAGATATCCTTAGATTCAATTTTAAAGAAAAGTTCGAAATCGATGCCCATTTGAAAGTAATTTTGGAAAAGAAGTCGTTTGATTTCAAAAAGACGACGAAAGTTCCAAAGGACTTCCGGGCTTCAATTGGACTTCAATTCTCATTTCAAAACCTCCTGGAATATTTTTATACTGAAATTCAACCCAACAGCTTTCCAACGGTACATAAACGGACAATTTTGGACACCAAAAAGCATTTTTACAAAAATCTGGAAAAGTAGTGCATGTAATTTTTTAAACAGGGCTTGTGGGTGACCAGAGAGACCCAAAAAGCAGGTGGCGGTTTTGGGTATGGGGGTGGCGGGTCCCACCATAACCGCCACCTACATTTTGTGTTCTCTATCACATTTTTCTGGTTCTAGACCCTTCTAGAAGGCTCCCACTGTGAGGAAATTGCCTGAAAATTGCATTTAGGCACCGAAATGACCATTTTAACCCTTTTTTGCTCTCTGAAAAACTTGTTTTAACCCTGTGACTTAAGAGTTAAGTCTTCAAAACTCTATATAAGATCTCATGCATCTCATATGAGATCATCCAAGTAGTATCCAAGTCGTATCCTGGATCATCCTGAAAAGATCTTGAAATATACTTAGAGTATCTTAAGAGAAGCTTTGAATATACAAGAGAGATAAGTATACTTTGAATATACTTTCAATTTAGGAGAATTCTAGAGAGAGAATCACGAATTGAATTTTGATAAACTTAGGTTAATTAGATTATAATTTGAACATCAATTGCCTCCATTAACTTCCATGGATGAATATTTGAAGGGCTTGAAGCACACTTGAAGAAGAAGATCTTCAAATCAACTTTGATTACAAAATTGAGAATCCTCCAAGAGGTAAACACTATAATTCATCTCTAATTCCTATTTTATACATATATAGATCTATAAGATTTGGATCTGGCTTAGTTTTATTTTATTTGCAGAACACTCATCTTCTTTATCTCTTGTTCTTCACACACTCACATAGCTAGATCCAAATCTCTTTTGATTTTCATTGATAATTCATAATTAGAGATTGTTTTTCACTTTGATTTTCAATTTTGATTTCATTCTTCAATTTCATTTTAGATCCATGCATACATGATTACATATATGTATCTATTTTGAATTCTATGATGGTTTGGAAGCATGATCTATGAGAAGGATGATTCATATGTTCATACCTATCTCTTGATTATTCCTATTACTTAGAATTCCTATTGAATTTCATCTCTAATAGGATATTTGTATGTCCCTTTGATCCATGATCTAAAGTTCTTCATAGAACTTGAGGGCTAAATTGATTGGGAATCATGATAATTAAGTTGATCTATGAGTTTGATCTCTCTAATAAGCTTCAATCAACACCTAAGATGTTTTCCTCATACTTTAAAATGAACTAGATGAAAATTCAGCAAAACAGATTGGTTTTGTCCATGAGATTTGGTCCATCAAAATCCATAGTTTGATGGATTTCAAATTTTCTGGGTAAACTTTGATGAATTAGCTTTCATCCGGTTCGTTTTGAGAGCTTCTAGGATCCATATGCTATTTTTAGAAATTGTTAAGAAATCGGTTGACAGATTTGAACATCTTCTCTTTGTACTTGAATTTCAGAAAATCTATAATAGTTATCGATGTTCCACTTTTTGGGGATGATTCCTAACTCATGTATCTATATGAAGATGTAAAATCGTGAGCATACGATCGAGTTAAGTCATTTTCTAAGCGTTTGAAGTTGATACAACTATTCTGGAATTTTCTAAGTTTAAACACAAACATGATTATGTATACAAAATGGTCATACCATGATCACTCAACAAGAATTGATGAATAAAATTTGGTTTAGAAATCATCTAGGATAAAATGATGAGAGTTCAAAAGCTTAAATCAACTTGATTAACATGATTCATGAACTTCTATTATACTTCTATTTTGATTTGCATTCTTTTGTCAAATGATACCAAATTTCCAGAATAACAGAGTCTGTTTAAAACAACTTTTCAGAGATCTTAAGATCATAACATGTCCATGGGTTTATTTTTTTTTCATATACTACAATGAAATAGCTTTCTTTTGACACTAAATCGAGCTTCACATGATTTTTGTAGAATTAATTATGATTTTTAAAAGAATAGTGGACAGTCCTGATCCACTGTTCCCAAAACTCTTATTTCTCTCACTTCAAAAATGGTAAAGAGGTTCTACTTTTTGGAAAAGTTCCCCAAGACATGTATCTAACTTTCTGTAAAAGGGTTTTAACCCAGCTCAGGTTTAAGACCACTTTCGATAAGATTCATTAGAGGTTGCTGAATCTAGAAATTTGATTGATGACATGTTTTCTTTGTTTATCATGCATATTATATGTTTGCTTGTGTTTTTGCAATGCTTGGGTATTCTTTGGTGTCTTAGTGTAGAGAATTGAATGCCGTAGATCCAGACTTCGATTTGTGATCTTGCCTCGTCTACATGTGGCTTAGTGCCCATGTATTGTGTACCTTCTCTATCCTTTCTCTTAGAATTTTTCTAGGTTTACAACTTTATTTCAACGACACAAATTCCTTTAGGATAGTCTCCGTTTATATGATTATTTGTTACAGACATCTTATCTAGGATTGTTGCATGATTGCATTACACGTTTCCATTTTTTTTTTGCTTTTGCGACTCTGCTTGAGTCAACCCAATGTAAGTCTTCTTGTTCCCTTTTGCATATCATGACATGTTTCCTTTATTTGCATCGGTCCCGGGCGGGACTAGCCACTGTAAATATACCTCTATCTTATATTGCATGTGCATCCGACTTCAACTTGATTTAATCTCTTGACATGATTTTCCTTAGATGTTTCCTTTTGACATGTATATACTATCTATTATGTTTGAGGAAACAACACCAATTATGAATTAAGAACAAGGATATTTGAATCAAGGCCTACCATTCGGTAGGGCGAAGAGGGGGTGCTTTATTCCTACTTGGGCTCCTTCCCCTCTAGTACCAAGACCCCCGAACCTCGTTTCTGGTAATGAAGGTTGAGTAACCTTATTCAATTTTGGGCGAGTCAAACTTGGGTTTCCTAATTTTTGATAAAAATTAGGTGGTGACTCTTTGTCTCTAGGATGGCGTGAGGAAGTCCTAGTTTTCCCTGAAGTGTGCTCCCTTGGGATTCGTCTCGGGACACTATCGAGGGAAGACGCCAGGACCTCCTTTCCGCATTGGTCCACAACATGTCTTAGGAATTTCACCTCTTGAAGCCAAAACTCACTCTTACTGAACTTCCCATATAAGTGATGACTCTGAAGTATCTGTATTGTGATTTGCAAGTGTTGTTCATGTTCTTCCTTGGACTTTGAATAGATGAAGATATCATCAATGAAAAATATGATGAATTGATCCAAGTAAGGCCTGCACACTGTGTTCATCATGTCCATGAACAATGCCATATATTAGTTAATCCAAAAGACATTACTAGGAACTCATAGTGACCATACCATGTTCTAAAAGCTGTCTTTGGTACATCCTCGAGTCGTACGAGTAACTGATGGTATCCTGACCGTAGATCTATCTTGTAAAAAACCATGGCTCCTTGTAATTGATCAAACAGTTCATCGATTCGGGGTAAAGGATATTTGTTCTTGATGGTGACTTTATTTAGTTCTCTATAGTCAATGCACAACCGAAGTGATCTATCCTTCTTCTTTACGAATAACACTGGTGCTCCCCAGGGTGATGTACTTGGGCGCACAAATCCTAGATCCTCAAGTTCTTGAACTTGTTTATTTAGTTTCAGCATTTCCATAGGGGCCATTCTGTATGGTGCTTTGGATATAGGGATAGTGCCCGACACTAGATCAATACAAAAATTGATCTTTCTCTTAGGTGGTAGCCCATATGTATCCTGAAAAACATTCCCAAAGTCTCTAACTTCGGGTATTGATGAGATAGCCACTTCCGTAATGACAGTCTCGATGTTACCTAGGTAATTGGTGAGGAATGTATCACTCATAGCGTAACACTACAATTCAAAAAGTTGACCTCCGGGTGCCAAAAATGTAATACTCTTCTTAACACAGTCCAACTTAGCGTGATAATTAGTGAGCCAATCAATTCCTAATATCACATCAAATTCCTTCATTGTTAGGATAACCAAATTAGCTGAAAGATTCTAATTCTCCAGATGTATAGGGCAACCCCTGCATACATGTTTTGGTGTGACAGTAACTCTTAATGGTGAGACGACATTCAATACTATGTCTAACCTCGGAGGTAATATATTCACATTTAAAAGAATTTTGGCAGCAGTAAAAGAGTGTGTGGCACCCGTGTCAAATAGGACTTTCACACGATGATTATAAAGTATTAAATTACCTTCCATGACTTGCTACATTGGCTGTTGCTCATATTGGGTTCCTTCATATCCAGTTTTATCATAACCACCTTGTTCATATCCTGCGACATCGGGAATGATATCATTTAGTTGGGCATGTCCCTATTGACCATAGCATCCTCCTTTGGGGGCACGACATCGTTGACTGACATGACCAGTCTTGCCACAGTTATAGCATACCACATCCTGACGACCATCGCGCATTGGTGCCTTGTCGTCTCGAGATATGTGACCAGGTATACCACAATTAAAATAATTATTGGTACTCCCTTCTGCACCCAACCATGGCTGAGTCTGATAGGTGGCTGGCTGAGGTTTTTGGATTTTGTCGAAAGTCCTCTTCTGACCCTAATTGCGGTACGGATGTTTGTTCCCAAAGTTACCCCTTTGTGGTGGGCGGAAATCAAACTATTTACTGTTTGATGGCATGTCCTCTTCTAGTTCAGTGGCCAGTTCTATAAGAGATTCAAATGTCTTGTCAAGTGTCCAATAGTCGTACGACGAATAGGCTGTGCCAGCCCTTGATTCTATTTTTGAATTTTCTTTTCCTTCGTATCCCCCATGTGTGGAGCAAATTCGGATAGTCTCTCGAACTGAGTCGTATACTCTTGCACAGACTTATTTCCTTGGACCAGGTCCATAAATTCCCTTTCATAATTATGCTTCTCGATTACTAGGAAATACTTCTCCAGGAAGTTTCTCCTGAATGTAGTCCATGTCGTTGCCCGTACAACATCTTCTCCCATGGTGGCTTTCACTAACTCTTACCAATCTGCAACAATATATATCAATTAGAATGTTGCCTGCCTTTTCTTTTCCTAGTCAGTACAATCCATTGTCTCGAAGATGTGATCCATCTGCCTTAGCCACTGTTCTGCCTTCTATGTTTTGGCAACGCTAGCGAATTACTCTGGTCGCAAAGCATGAAATCTTTCCAATTGTTTATCTCCCATTTGACTTGTTGTATTACATTCCCTTGATCATTTTGATTTATGTTGTTTTGGGCATTCAAGTCTCTTATCCATTCAATTAGCCGAACAAACGCTTGAAACATGCCAGTAGGATCAGCAGCAAGGGGTGCTCCCAAGATCAAACCGTAGTTTCTGGGTCTCCTTCTTACCATACTATATCTTAAGTCCTAATAGTACAAATGTTAGAAATTTTAAACAATTATAATAAGAAGTACAATTATCAAAGCAAGATTCCAAAAAAATATTTCTTTATATATATATCTCTGTAATCAGTTACATCAAGTATGTCAATGCTTCTATCTAGTCAAAGTGATATTTTTGGGACTCTGATGTACAAAATGTGGGAGTCATTGCCCTATATGCATCTTAGTGCGACCTATATATGTGTCAATAACAAAAGGGGACTATCACTCCAATATTTACAAGACCAAATAAGAACACCTAAGAGCGCCTAGCAAAGGCAATAGGCCATCGGGGCCAAACTCTGGGCCCACGAGTCATGCAAACTATAGCTCGGTAGATGCTGTCATCATCGTATATGGAGGGTGGGGCATCCTCCATAATAACATCGAGCTCAATAGGTAGCTCTGGTGGTGGCTCAGGTAACTCGATGAAATAAACCTTAGGCTCCATCTCATCATCCTCGTCTATCTTAAACTTAATCTCCCCGATCAGTACAGGGACTACTCCATCCATTTCATCATCCTCACCAATTGGCTCAACAGGTAGAGCGGCCACGGCAGCCATAGCTGGGGGTGGTATAACTGTTGTGAGTAAAAAGGCTAGATGTGCCTGGACCATATCCATCTACAGGGGTACGTAGATCTCAGGGTCAAGGATCTTCCTGATCCTCTCATCGGCTATCTGTCTATCTGTCATACCCTGATAAAGGGCCTCTAACTGAACTCACCTTATATCCTGGGCTCCCTCAATGTGAATCTCTTGCCACACATGGTTCTCCAGACAAACGATGGCATGGTATCAAAGTGAGGTACAGCTCCCAATCGAGTGGCTCTATCCTATTAGGGCCAATAACATGGCCTCCAAAATTATCGGGAACAAGATATGGCTCCATGACAATGACCTAACAAAAGCAAACTATCTTATATCAGGGCTAATCTTAATATATGTGGATGTCGGATCCTAACTACTGAGGACACTCGACTATGCCTATCCTTTTGCTATCATAACCTATATCTAGGCTTAAGCCTAATAATACAACCAAGGCTCTGATACCGAAAGTCATGTCATGCCCTAGTATAGAAAAATAAGGATTTTTCATTTCCAGTTTGGACCCATAGGTCATGACAAGTGATGGATCGCTCGTCCTATACTTAGCTTAACATGTACCAAAAAACAATGTATATAAAGCAACAGGGAAGATAAATATAAATCAACATTGCAAACTTAATTAATATCACATTGTCTCAAATGAAAGTATTTCTAAGGCACAAGTTGCCTTATTTAAATTAAAATATTATTCATATCCTTTATTACAACTTTACTAAAATATGAAAGCATCTCTGCAGACTTCTCTAGCTGGCATAAGCGTATAACCCTACATAGCCATCTCTTGGACATGTTGGGTGTCCAGGACAAAATAAAGTCATCAGCTAAGGAAAGCCCAGTAAGTATAATGAACACACAAAAAATGTACATAAAAGCACATTAATTGTCTTTATATTTAGTACCTTACAGCACTGTTAGTCTAATATTCCAATCGTCGCATATAAACAATTAATAAAAGTTTGAGAAATGAATATTTAAGACCATGCATGAATAATGCAATCATCTCATCTTAATAACTCTTTAATCTTGATCACAATCTCTAGACTCATTCAGTCGACCTAGAACCATCTTGCGCAATGCCATTAATTTAGAATACCTGTCGATATGTCTACCGTATCTAGAGCAGCCTGGACATACCTAGACATTCAAGGTTATAATAACTCGTGGAATACTTTAATGAATCTACCATATTTGGATACACCAATGCAATGTCTACTCTTTTAAGAACATATTCCTAGTCCACCACAAGTCATAGACACCATGACAGTCCACCCTCACATTTAATGACATATATGCAGTCCACCGCAAGTCAGAGATATAACGCTTTGAGCAAAGACACATTAGTTCTATTGCCATGACTTAATGATGTGTACTAGTAATCCCGATCCACTGCTTATAAGGACATATGAACAGTCCACCGCTTTTAAGGGTATATGATTGGATTACCAGCTCTCTTAAGGCTAATTGATCTGGTCTACTGCTTTTAAGCACATATGATCATTCCATCACTTTTAAGGACATATGGTTGACCAATGTTCATCCCCATAATGCTCCCAGAACTTATCAAACCTACTTAACGTTACACTATAACTGATGTGTGACATTCCCATGTGGCCTGACTACTCTGATTGAAATGAATAGATTATCAATTGGATTAGGATCAACACTTAACTTAAGTTCTGAATCTGAATACGTTATTCACAAGGTTATCTCATTATTGTGTCTCATTGTCTCTTATTCAATAATATCTCATATAGGAAACATGAATCGATATTTTAACAACCAAGCAATATGCATTATAAAAAAAAAAAATAATAAAAACAACAACATTCTGTGAGTTCCAATCGATTAAATCATTTTCAATCAAGTGGTGTGTGATGAAATGAGGTTAGAAGAGACTTTTTGAAAATTGTGTAAAAGATCCTAAGACATTCTATGATTTGTGATTGCATTTAGGTTAAAGATATACTAAGATTGGAGAATTACCTCCAAATATCCTCATATTTCTCTTAATTTAATGAAGATTTTCAAGGGTCATCAAGTCTTCTTCAAGCTCTCAAGTCCTCTTCAATTATCTCTCAATTCTCTAAATTGTATCTCATTTGTCTAACCCCTTGTAATGGAGATATACATCTCCTTATATAGATCAATCTTGAGGGGTCATTTTAGTAAATTCAGGGCGAAAACCCATGTGCCATGGCATCTTTGGGGGTTCAATACATATTTTTTAAAAACTAACTGTTATAGCTGGCGGCACTCAGTGAGATGTCCATGGCACTCATTGAGTGTCGGTGGGGCGCTCACGGACTTCCGGTTCGGCACTTGGTGTGTGCCGACGCGGCATTCAGCGAGTGTCGCCGGCTTCGCCGTATGCCGCTTTATTCTACTTTATATTATTTTCTTGTTTTTTTTTCTTTTCTCATTTTCTTTTAATTCTTTCAAATAAACTCTCTTTTTTCTTCTTTTCTTTTCTTATTCAGATTTTTTTTAAACAAAATTCATTTTCTTTCCTTTTCTTTTTTTCAAAATTATTTTCTTGAAATACTTTAAACCAAATCCACTTTTACAATATGTTTTTTTTAAACTGATTATTTATTTTTCCTATACGTATTCTACACCCAAAATTTCCTCAACACCCAGTCTTTCCCTTATTTTCTTTCAAATTTTGTAACTTTTGAGATCGAGGAGCTTACTGAAGAGCTTGAATTACCTTGAAAAACTTCAAATTCGTCGAACATTGTCATAATTGGTTTCGATGGTAATAATCCCCTAAATTCGACGGTTCGTCAAAATCGGGGTCTACACCCCCCGAAGCCGGCTGGCTGCATCTATATAGCCCCTCACAGTCTCTTTCAGAGACTTATACCACTCAAAACTATGAGCGAGGCTGCCATGGCCCTTCAGTGACTCAGGCTGAAGCTGCAAGAAGTCACAAAATTTTGATATTAGTATGGTGTAAACAAAGAAAAAGAAGAGATAGTAAAATAACAATAAACCAAGAGAAAAAAAATGAAAGAAAATAATAATGAAAAGAAAAGAAAATAATAATGAATGAATAAAAATGATAAATGAAAGCTTTTGAAAATTTTCATCATCGAGCACATGCATTTGAAAGACATTGGGGTAACGAGCAAAGAATTGAAAGAATCAAAAGAAAGTGAGGAAAGAGATATATCTTTAGTCAGAATGCCCAAGGAGATATGTGCTGCTCAGGGTCTCAAAGTAGAAAAGTAGGGTCACTATGAGGAACAGACCTGTACTTCTTTCTCCACTTACGAACCACCTGAGCCACCCGAACCGATAGCCATGGTAATCAAATATGTCGATAAAAAGAGAGAGAGAAGATCTAAGTTTTAGAGAATAGTGAGATGGAAAGAAAAGAATAAGGGAGAAAAAAATCAAGAAAATAACAATAATGGGGAAGAAAATTATGATTCTGATCAAGGGGAACTAACCTGCTAACCCTTTTAGATCGCTAGGAATGAATAAAAAAAATCATGAGAGAGAGGTTCAAGTCGAGAAGAATTGAAGAATGAAAGAAAGAAAGAAAAAAAAGAAAAATTTAAACTGATCTGTGCTACGAATGACACTCGAGAGACGCCAACGGCAGTCGCCAACTATCACGCGACACTTGTTGAGTACCGCCATAGCGTTCAGCGACTGCCGCATTATGGCGCGCTGCTGCAAATCAAGAAGCTGAAAGGTTGGATGTTATCTTACTCCAAAATTAAAAAACGCTTCAAACTTTGAATTTAGAACCCCCAGAGTTTGTCCCCTTTGTCACATTTTAGTCTTTAGAATATCAATTTTTGAGTCTGCATGACCTCAGATTTTTTAAAATGAAATTTTCAAGTCCATGTGACTCCAGATCTTTTGAAGTAAATGAATTTTTGAGTCCCCGCCCGCGCGACTCCAAAATTCTCCGAAAATGAAAATGAACTTTTCGTGTCCACGTGACTCTGAATTTTGAAAAATAGAAAATAAATTTTTGAGTCTGCGTGACTCCAGATCTTTGAAAATTTAAAGTGAATTTTTGAGTCTGTGCGATTCTAGAATTTTTAAATGAAAATGAATTTTTTGAGTCCACGTGACTCCAGATTTTGAAAATAGAAAATGAATTTTCGAGTCTGCATGACTCCAAATTTTGAAAATAGAAAATGAATTTTCAAGTCAGCGTGACTCCAAATTTTTAAAAATAGAAAATGAATTTTCAAGTCCGCGTGACTCCAGATCTTTGAAAATAGAAAATGAATTTTTGAGTCCGTGTGACTCCAAATTTTGAAGAATAGAAAATGAACTTTTAAGTCCGTATGACTGTTCTGAATTAGAAAAGAAAAAAGGATTTGCCCCTTATACCGAAAGACTTTTATAAGAATTGGAGTCATTGAATCTAGAGCGATTCTGGCTTTTTTACTAAAATTTGGAGTCATTGAATCTGGAGTGATTCTGACTTTTCTACAAATCTGGAGTCATTGAATCTGGAGTGATTCTGACTTTTTGCGAATTTGGAGTTATAAAATCATGAGTGACTTTGACTTTCCTGCTAAAATTGGAGTAATTGAATCTAAAGCAATTATGACTTTTCTGCTGAATTGAAGTCATTGAATCTAGCACGATTATGACTTTTCTGCGAATCTGGAGCGATTCTAACTTTTCTACGAATATGGAGTCATTGATCTGGAATGATTCTGACTTTTCTGCGAATCTAGAGTATTGAATCTGGAGCGATTCTGACTTTTCTCTGAATCTGGAGTCATTGAATCTGGAGTGATTTTGACTTTTTGATAAATAGGAGCCAATGAATCTGGAGCGATTCTAACTTTTCTGCCAAATTGGAGTCATTGAATCTGGAGCGATTCTGACTTTTTTGTGAATGCTGAGTCATTGTATCTGGAGCGGTTCTCGCTTTTCTGCTAAAATCTGGAGTCATTAAATCATGAGCAATTTTAGCTTTCCTACTAAAATTGAAATCACTGAATCTGGAGCAATTTTGACTTTTATTCTAAAAGTGGAATCATTAAATATGGACCGATTTTGACTTCTCTACAAAAATTTAGAATCATTAAATCTTGAGCGATTTTGATTTCTCTACAAAAATTAGGAGTCCTTAAATTTGGAACGATTTTGATTTCTCTGCTAAATTGGAGTCATTGAATCTGGAATGATTATGATTTTTAAAGACACTGAGTCTGGAGCAACTCTAAATTACCAAGTCTAGAGCAACCATAAATTTAGAATTTAGGAAATCACTAAGTTTGAAGTGACTCTGAATCCCACCAAATCAATGAATGGTTTACGGCGTGAAACACATCTGTATCAATCATCTCATTGAATATGTGACTTCCCAGAATGGGACAATATCATAATGGAAAATTGAAGGCATAGAGCGCAATCTTTTCACTAGAGACCACGTGATCCTGAATCATTACATTTACATCACATGAAGGCATGAAACATGAAACTGCATTGGCAACCATCACTGCATGATCACGTGCATCACGATAGGATAGGTGCATTCATCTACATGAGTATTTGTGCTTGTGTGTGATCCCTTACTCAAACTACGCTCTAGTCTGATTCCTCTAAGGATACATAGGCAGCTCACCGTTGAGCACGACCAGCACTAGCCGTGTTAGTAGCCACTTTTTGCAACACACTTTGTTTTTACCTAGGTTCTCTAGCTCGGTCAAAGGCTTGTCCTTACAAAGGCTTTGACTTTTCAATTGTGATACGTGTTGCATCACGAAAGCTCTGTCGCAGATAGATAAACTATAGACACCCCAATTTTGACCAGACTACCAAAATTAGGGAGAATTACCTTTGGATAGGATGATGATACTGTCCAGCAAGCTTAGACGATCTTCAACAACTCTTCATGAACTTCGAAAAGCTTTTCAAATGATTTTATTTCACAAAAGGAGGGTAAATAGATCTTCAAAGATAAGTTTCTATAATTTATCGAGTAACAGATACGTGTGGTAAGCAAATTAGAGCATTCGGGATAGTAGAGATCAAAGAAACAAGGTTTGGAAGCTCAAAATCATCATTTTCTTGTTTTAAAAAGGAGAAAAACAAGAAAAAATCAATGAAGAACCAATGGATTTAGGCTTTTAGGATGAATTCTACTTGTTCTAGACTTTGAAACAATCTCAAAAAAAAATTATTTATAATTTTTTGAAGCTAGAACAATTTTGATAAGAATTTTTAAAGAAAAATAGAAAAAGAAAAGAAAAAATGCTAAAAACAAAACAAACGGCACACAGGACCAAGAGCTAGCACTCAGTGAGTGCCAATTTGGCACTTAGCAAGTGCCACTGCGTCATTCATTGATCGAGTACTGCAGAGTTCAAATTGAGTGTTGCCCTGTATGTAGTGCTGAGAAATGAAATTGCTTCTAGAACCTTCTTTGGATCTCCTTAATATCCCAAACGACGTTTTTCTTAAGGACGTATTTTATACCCTTAAGTCATCTTTAACATGATAAGATCATCCAAAAAGGATAAAAGTACCATCCACTTTGAGGTTTTTCTATAAATATAGACCTTTTAAAGAGAAAAGGTGTTGGGTGGAGAAGTTGGCTAGTCTTGGGAAGAAATTTAGAGAATTGAGAGAAATTTTAGAGAGAGAGAGAGATACAATCTAAGTTTAATCTAGAGAAACTCGGTCTTTGAAGATCTAAAGTGAGTAATTCAAAGAGTTTGAAGAGATTTAGAAGAAGAAAAGAGAAAAGAAGAGAAAGCTTGAAGAAAAAAAGTGAAGGGGACTTGAAGATTGATCCAAATCAATCAAGATCCTTGTAAATCTGAGTATTCCTAGAGGTAATTCTGTCATCTAGTATGTTATATTTTAATAATTCAATCACAATTCATAGAATTTAGGATCCTTTTACATAATTTTCAAAAGGTCTCTTCTAAGCCCATTTCATTACACACCACTTGAATTATGATTGAATTCTCATCTATTTGTTGATTGCGACCTAGTTAGTCATGGATTAAGTTTTGAAATGAGCTTCTTAAAGAAAATTTGATTTGGATCATCAAGATAGTTTGAATTCTATCTCTCTTTGTTCATGCACTTCTCTCTTTATTCATACTTTTCTCTTGGAAGCCAATGGGATCTTTAATATCTCACTTGAATTCCCTGAGTTTGATCTCTTAATTTTAAAAAAATTGGTTATTTACATGAGGGTTAAGGTTGGTTTTGGTTATATTTAGGATCAATTGGTAGATTCAAGTCTTGTATCCATGGCTTAGATCTTTTAATTTGAAGGTTTCATAGAATGCTCTTCATATTCTATTGAAACCAATGAAGGTTTAGTGTTTTTAATCTCCAAGGACCATTGATTTGGGAGGAGAATCAAACAAAATAAATTTCAATTCCTCAAGAACCATCAATTTGAGAAAGGAATTGGATCTAGAATAAACAAATTGTCATGGTTTGATAGTTAGATCCAATTAAGTTTAATGTTCATGAACTTGAGTAGAATCCTTAGAGATCTCCATGGAGGTTTCTTCAATGTTGATTTCATGAAGATCCTTAATATTTGTTTTATTATCTTGAGTGGTTATAGCCAATACTTGGTCCGAATTCTCTCTAGAATTTTTGACCAAATTGAATTTAAATGAGAAATGCAATTCAACAATGGTGCAGTGATTTCAATGATGACCAATGATCAAAGCTTTTTAGTTAAATCATGATCCATTGGATTTGAGACCAATTGGAATGTGTCCATAACACTCAGGTCAACCACTACAAATTTTGTTTTGATGAGATTCCATGGTTAGCATGACTTGATTATGGGTTTTGCAACCCAATTGTTCTCTGTCCAGAATTTCAGAACAGTGTCCTCCTTTTAAGATGAATGGATTAGAGCCTTATCCAAACATTTTAAGCTCCAAATATTTTTTCTTATGAAATTTTGTGAGTTAATAAGATCCTCTAGCAAAGATTGGAATGATTGAGATTTGTTTGCTATTTTTAATAAATCATACAAAGTCTCTAGACAGAGAGTTAATAAACTCTTAACGGTGTCTGATCTTGGTCCAATTCCCAGAGATTGGACCATTTGATCTTTGATTTTCTTTTTGGGTTAGATAAAAGACACACAGAGGCATGTTATGCTCAAAATCATTGAGATCAATCCATGGGAACTATGAGTTTCCTATTTTTGATTGTTTGATTCCTTCTCTATAAATTCTGAAGCAAATTTGGTAAGTCTCATTAATTTTGATATAAATGACTTCCCAAAGCTTTTTGTTGTATGTATGAATTTATCACTTTCTGTTATATGAATTTCTCATTTTATGATCATTAGTGAGAATTTCTCACATTCTGTTGTATGAATTTCTCACTTTCTATAAGTGAGAATTTCGTACATTATCATAATAATTTTCACATTAAAAAAATGAGAAATTCTCACATTTACTAAGAACTCAACAAATCAATAGATACGTAAAAAAATCCAATGTTGATGATGCACACGATTCCTTGTACTCAGGCTATGAACATGAAAATCATAAAATTGATAAATTTCTTCTACAGTCAAAGTGAGAAATTGCACACACTTTGCTTTTTGATTGTTAACATATGTCAAAGTGAGAATTTTCTCAGTGTTTGACTGAGAAATTTTCTAATATAAAACTAACGAAGTGAGAAATTTCTCACTTTTTTATTGAAAAAAAAAAATAGTCATGATTTTAGCAAAGCATATCATGCTAATCATTAGATAGTAATGGATAACAAAAAGGAATGTAAACAATTGACATGTACACGATTCCTTCCTTTTAAAGAATTTTAATTAAATTACAATACCACAAATTTAGCCAACTCCGTGATTTTAGCAACCATAACTCCATAAATCCATAACTCCTAAATTTAGATTGCAGTTACCTTATTTAAGTATAAAAAAAATTAATTTATTAAAAATCAACTTAAAATATGCATCAAGGGTATAAACGTCGAGAAATTACCTACAAATTTGGGGGAAATGACTAAATCCTAAGATTTGGTGATATGAATGATTAATTTCTATTCCTACAAAATCGAATGGACCAAATCTATATTAAATCATATATAAGGACCAAATCGTAGGTTTCTATTTTTTATACTTATCTGGATCCAGGTTGCATGTACACACACCCAATACACACACCCATACCACACCCCCACCCACACACTAGGCCACAACAAAGCCCAACAGTGACCACTTATTCTGATTGAAGAATAACTAGTAGTAAGCAACAAGAATCCCTTATGAGGATTCAAACCCTTTCCCTCCCTACTAGGAAGAGAGAGGGTATGCCAATTGGGCTACATCCCGCTGGACGGACATTTCAATAGGGGTGGGCATTCAGTGGGTTCAGTTTGGACAAATTCGGCTTGGGTTGGAAAAATGAGAACTAAAACTGAGCTGAATTATATTTAAGTTCGGTTCGGTTTTGGTCAATTCGGTTCGATTTGGAAAAACATATACGTACTTTTCTTTTTTTCTTTTTCACAACCTTTTTTTTAAAATGTTTTCCCCATTTTTCTTTCATATTGCAAAGAAAAACATATATTTATATTAAGTTATATATAAAATACTTACATTTTTTTTATTATATATAGTTGTATATAAAATGTATTAATAACATATAAACTAAAATAGTGTTTCAATTATGGTACCGAAAACTGAACTGAAATTTTATTTCGGTTCGGCTTTTAACCGGACTAAAATTTTTAACCGAATTAGCTGAACTGAAATTTAAAATTCAGTTCAGTTTGCTTTGAATTTTGGTTAATTGAACTATTTGCCCCCTCCTACATTTCAATACCCTTGTGATATAATTGTGATTAAAAACTATAATAGTTATAATGGGGGTGTTTATTGCAGATTATAAGTTGTCTTTTACAGCTTATAGATAATTATAAATTTAAGCTGCATCAAATAGGGTTTAGCTTATAACTTATTTTAAGCAAAAAATAACTTAAAAGTGGAAACTAAGCTAACTTATCAACAGTATGATTTTAGATGCTTTTGAGATTACAGCTTCTCAATTTATTTTCAGCTGCAACAGATAGCGCCAATATAATTATTGGTGTTAGAAAAATTTGTTTCTTAGAAAAATTGGTTTTAGTACCCTCTCTCGGAAAAATCTAGGGTACAACCCCTCAAAAAGGGGTCGATGACAACCCCACAAATTGTGGCTCACGATCAGCCACATCCCTGAAATGATTTAAAAAAACTATTAAAAATGACTTGTTATTCCGGTTTTCTTCTGGTCAAAACAACATTCTTCATAACTGGATCATAACTACAACATTACTCATAATTTGATCATAACAGAACTACATTTCTCATAACAGAGCCACATTTCTCATAACTAACTAGAAATTATTACATGATAATGGTCCACCACATGGCCATAGACAATGCAAATCATGATTAGCCATATGGCAACACTTGCACATGGCAACGTGTGATTGATCAAGTCCATGGTCACTCGGTGTAATAGGAACGTTGAATAATTTATCCACTTCATACATACAATCCTCAAATAACCACCACTTTTGTCATAACAACTACCACTTTTATTCATAACCTACACCACGTTTCACATAACAATAACTACTTTTGCTCATAGCCACCACTTTCTGTGTGTAAGATTATTAATTTACACCTTATCTCTTTATATATACGTTTGTGTGTGTGTTAGATTACCAATTTACCCCTTATCTACAATTGCTCATAACCACCACTTTTTGTGTGTAAGATTACCAATTTACTCCTTATCTCCTTATTTATACATATATGTGTGTGTGTGTGTAAGATTACAAATTTACCCCTTATCTACAATTGCTGATAACCACCACTTTTGTGTGTAACATTACCAATTTACCCCTTATCTCCTTGTATATATACGTGTATGTGTGTGTGTAAGATTACCAATAACCAGCACTTATTGTGTGTAAATTTACTAACTTACCCCTTATCTCCTTATATACAATTGCTCATAACTACCTCTTTTTGTGTAAGATTAACAATTTACCCCTTATCTCCCTATATATAGACGTGTGTGTGTGTGTGTGTGTGTGTTGTGTTCGCGCGTGCGCATTAGATAAAATTATATATCCATTAGCACATTTTACAAATTCAGACTTAAAATATTTAACAGTAATTTTATAGATTTAGTTTTGTAATGTTAAGCCATTAACTTTTTTGTCCACGTAGTGGGTGCAAGACATTAGAACATTTATTTAGAGTAATGCTATGCTTCCCAAAATTTATATCCCAAATGATGTTGAAGTGGGACAACTGGGGAACCACTTTGACATCACCCAATTAAAATCAACAGGGTCCACTACAACATATGTTGGGAAAGTAATTTGGTAAGCACAACATTACTCTTTAAGGATGTAAGGGGTAAATTGTTAATCTTACCACCACGACCACCACCACCACCGCCGCAGCCGCCACCTCCACCTCCACCTCCACCGCCACAGCATCACCCCTTGCTCATAAGCACCAATACTGGTCATAACAAACCTCATAACAACCACCACCGTCTGCTTCCTCGCTAAACCACAACGCAATGTTTCGTATAACCATAAAGTGCATTATTCGTTACCAGTACCACTTTTGTCATAACAACCACCACTTTAATTCACAACCAACACAACGTTTGTCATAACTACAACTACTTTTGGTCATAACTACACTCAGAACCACCACCACCGTCGCCGCCACCACCACCACTACCACCACAGCATCACTAGTTGGTCATAAATGCCAATATTTGTAACAATGGTCATAGCAAACATCATAACAACCACCACTGCCTGCCTCATCGCTCAACCACAACGCAATGTTTTGCATAACCATAAAGTATATTATTCGTAATTAGTGCTACTTTTGTCATAACAACCTCCACTTTTATTCATCATCAACACTACATTTGTCATAAGTAGAACTACTTTGGTCATAACTAGTGTCATAAACACTACAGCCATTGCCACCACTGCCACCACCACCACCACCACAGAATCATTCCTCACTCATAAAGCTGACCTCATATAAAAGACCGCAGCCCACATCCACCACCACCGCCACAATGCAATGTTTCGCATAACCATATGAACATTATTCGTAACCAGTACCACTTTTATCGTAATAACCACCACTTTCATTCACAACCAACACCACGTTTGTCATAACTAGAACTACTTTTGATCATAACTAGTGTCATAAACACCACAACCACCTCCGCCACCACCACAGCATCACCCCTTTTTCATAAAGCTGACCTCATAAAAATGACCACCTCCCGCCTCCACCACCACTACCACCACCATAATGCAACATTTCGCATAACCATATAGTACATTATTCATAACCAGTACCTCTTTTGTCATAACAATCACCATACCAACACAACGTTTGTCATAACTACAAATACGTTTGGTTATAACTAGACTCATAACCACCACCACCATCGCTGCCACCACTACTACCATAGCATCACCCCTTGATATGACCGTTGTATGTTCACGTGACTTGTCTGTGCACAGTTTGGCAGAACTGTCGCTTGGTACTGGAAGTCTATGCCTTTTACAATATACCTCAAGATCACAATGTTAATCATAAAACTTCTCCCATTGCAAGTTGATTCCCACGATATTGACCCCATGTGGTGCTCGAGTGTATGCATTTCTAGTTCCATTACATGACCGACATTTGTGAACCGATCATGACATAGAAATGGCTTATTTTGGAACACACGTTTGATGCCATACTATTGGGATCCCTGTATGACATTACAAAATGGGAAGATATATGGGATTCTTATTTTTAAGCATGCTCATCTTGCATCGTATTTGATTGGGTGAGATTCAATTAATAAGGCAATGATATACGATTTGGACCGCTGTATGGGCTTCTCTTGTATGAAAGGTGAAATAAAACATGTAATTTATGAATCGTATGGATTTCGCCTATTGGTCCCCCTTGGACACTCCGTAGAGCAATTGGACACTCTATAACCCTCATCGGATAATACCCCAGTACTATGGGTAAACATTGGACCAAGTTTGAAAGCACTTAAAGCAGCTTAAAAAAGTCTTCAACACTCCTCTGATACTATGCAAGGACGACAAAATACCCTAAACCACTATGAAACCCCAAAATAACCCCATTTCATACAATACCCTAATCAACATGAAAATAATGAAAAAAACACAAGTAATTACTAAACCCCTACAAAGTTAAAAAAAAATTAACAATGGCAAATATGTCTAGAAGTGGTAAAAAAGAAAGGTTAAATACATTCATCCCCTTATGGTTAGATTCATTTTTACTTTACACCTCTGTGGTTTAAAAGTATACAATTACCCCCCTGTGGATTTGGACTCAGATGAAACTGCCTCAAAGCTAATGAAATGCTCTAAAGTTGACCCAAACAATATCTAATTGACCCCCTTTGCGAGGTTAATTTTCATGTTAACCCCATATGAACGTTTAATTCTACAATTTAACATACCCATTAGGGCTAACTTTTAATACTTAGCCCCTTTTGTGTGCTATTTTTGAGATTAACTGAACTCTTATATGGGTCAGCTCATTTTGAAATAAATAAAACCTTTTCTGAAACAGGAATAACCTGGAGGGAATTGTCCGCCTAAAATCCTCCTCCACCCTTGCAGCTCTCCATTTGTTATCACGCCAAACCTTACCTTCTCTCATCGCGCCCTCTATCATCACTCCCCCTTCTCCCCTCTCTCTCATCACAGAGCCCAAACACCACGACTCAATACACGCTGCATGAACCCAGACCTCTTAACCTCTACCTCCCCCATCCACACACAACCATTCCTCTACAGGACCACAACCACAAAGTCTCCACACCATTGGGGACAGGGGACTCTCTCATCTTAGTCATCACAGTCGACTCTCTCTCTGTCATCTCAGGTCAACTTTTTCTCTTATCTCAGTTGACTCTCTCTCTGTCATCTTAAGCCACCGAGAGAGAAGCGGCTTCGAAATCAGCGACTCTCATAGCCTTTCTCTCTCTCTATCTCTCTCTCTCTCGTAGCCTCACTCAGTCTCTCTCTCTCTCATAGCCTCGCTCAGTCTCTCTCTCTCTCTCTCTCTCTCTTTGTCTGTCTCATCGACTGCAACTGGAGACACTCTTTTTCACTGAGGTAATACTAATTGTGTGTCACACCCCAAATTTTCAGACAAATAAATATTAGTCAAGGGAAAATCCCTAAACCAATATCCAGTTGTCCAATTATCAGAGGTGATTGCAATGTAAAACATCACACAGTCTGTAGATATGAAACATAACTCACAAGTGCAATATAACAGTAAAATATCCAACCAATAAGGATCAAAACCTAAGGTTCCAAACCATAATTAATAACTCTCCAAAAATGTCATTCAAACAATATTTAAAAAGTCAAACGGCCCACAATGCCAAAATCTAAACTATTAAATCTCTCTAATAAAAACAATAAGAAAGCGATTAAGGACTCCATAATTCTCCTACTACCAGATGCCACGAACATCCTATCATCCCTACAAATTCTGATCGGCTATGCTCTAAAAAGAACACACTTGCGACAAAATCTCAATGGGTCAGTCACATGACTGGCATTAGTTAAATAACAATAATCACACAGTCTTAGGGATCGCTCACAATCCCTTACACCAACCCAACAATACTAAATAAAAGATCGGGCAAGAAAGTAGTTCCGCTCACATAACGGGACAAGGGGTAGTTTTCCTTTTATGTGACGGTAATATAGTTCCTACCTGAACTAAACTGTATAAATTCTTACCCTTCTTAGCTATGGTAGGCCAATACCTGCAAAAACATTAGTGGGCCTACCATCCTGCAGGAATAGACATTAGAACAAAAAATCAAAAATCATACTTTAAATGTTAATTTTAAAAAAATGAATTAATCTCCAAGATGGAATTGGTATTAGACAAAACTTAAAACCTGAAAGATGTTCAGAATTAAATTTCCAAGGGAAGTCTTGCATCCTCGTTCATTAATTCTAAACACGTATGTCGGAAATCAATTATTAAACTTCAGCTCATAAACACGTTGTATTCAGCAGATTCTGAAAAATAGATTTAAACAGTGTCAAGACTACGTTTTAAGGAAAAATGTAAAACACGAAAGTTGCTCGGATTTTTGTTTTACTATAGGTAGCACGAAACGACCCTCGATTGTGAAGTTAAATGACCAAATTATTTAATTTACTAACCTAATCCTATTTAATATTAATTCACAATATTCCCAAAGATATTACAATACACATACAAGACTACATTTTAAACTAACGGATACCCACAGAAGTGGTTGATAAGATAATTGCTAATTTTTAGGATTCGACTACAATAAGATATAACAAACTACAATACAACGTATAGTTGCAACTTAAGCACCATATGTGTTTTAGCTAATTACACCTTATGTTCACGACTTCAGCCACCCATCCATGGTTCACCCTACACATACATCCCACATGTCTTCTAACGTAATACTAACTCCCACTGCGGTCCCAACTCCCATGGGGTATCACTTGGATTTGAGTCCACACCGAAAGGCTAGTCCTTACGTTTTTTTGACGTCAATAAATAATGTCTAAATACACATGAAATAGACCAACAAGCCGGGCATAAGGCTTAAAAATGAAGAGACGGGCCATCCACATAGTCGTCATCTAATCACACAGGACGGGTCATCCACGAATTCGCCGCCTAAACTCATATGGAGCAATGGTGAACATTAAAGGATTTCTTGATATTAATCTTAAAAAAAAAAATTAATCTTCACACGGATGGTCTCACGTTCACAAATTTATGAAACCCAACATTAGATGAGAATACTTACATCTCAACAAAATTTCACGTTATATCATATTAACGAATACAAGTTTATCCCGACACATAAATCAACTTAGACAATCAACACGTTTTTAATCTTATAAAAAATTGCTACTGAAATTTAAATTTACAGCCCAAACGGTGCAGAATCAGGGAAAACTCAAAACACGAAAAGTGTGCAGAATTGCGTTTTACACAGGACTTGAGGACAGAATGTTAAAATTCAAAGCCACAATTTTACAATATTTTTCCGAAGTTTTCAGCAATTGTTAGAATAATAAAAATGAATATTACATAGCTTTTCGATATTTATCAAGAGTATCCCACATATGTATTCGTTAAGCTATCTATATACATAACATTTACGAATATACCGAAGTCATGATCACAAGGTCTCCCAAAAAAACATATCTATATTAATTCGAAAACAACAATATTGTGCATTCAATACAAAAATTGAACCCCAACAATTAACTTAAACATGTAAATATTTGGTTTACTCGCATATACATATATACATACGTGTATATATATACCCGAGTACACCTTTTTAACTCACCTAGGTCGCGATGAAGCACTTGAAAATGGTATTGAATGGATTACGAACGCGATCACGAATCCGAATACCCCGCGCCCTATCCTTCCTTCCTTCCTTTCTTCTTCGTCTTCTTCTTTTTCTTCTTCTTTTCTGCTCTCTCTCTCTCTCTCTCTCTCTCTCTCTCTCGCTCTCTCTCTCTCTCTCTCTCTCTCTCTCTTTCTTGTGGCTGCCTAAGAGATGGGTTTCCTATTTGTTAATATTACCTAACCTAATATAATATTACGGTACACACACAGCATATAACTGTATTTACACACACACAACACAAACCTACACATACCACACCCATGGCCCACACACTACACACATTAAATATTAAACAATAAAATAAATAAAAGTGAATTAAATAAAAAAATAGCAATATCTTTTTAGAAAAAAAATAAGGTTGTTACATTATTCACACCTCAAAAAAAATCTTGTCCCGAGATTTGCGACACGCACAAACACTAATCAAACAGCTCAGGATGCGACTTCCGAATCTTCTCCTCGAGCTCCCACGTGACATCATTAATTTTCTCACTCTATTGTACCTTCACAAGATTCATTACTTTCCTCCGCAAATACTTCACATCTCGATCGACAATAGTGATAGGTCGGATAACATACGTGAGGTCATAGTTAATCTCAAGCTCTGCCGGACGGACAGTTTGTGTAGGATACTTCACACACTTTCTCAACATCGATACATGGAACACATTATGAATTGCCACCAATGTCGGTGGCAACAATGCTCTATAGGCCAACTCTCCAACCTTTCCGACAATCACATAAGGACCCACAAACCTCGGAGCAAGCTTCCCTTTCTTACCAAAATGCAACACACCTCTCATTGGGGATACCTTCAAGAACACAAAATCTCCAACTTCAAATTCTACACTCTTGCACTTCCTTTTCGCATAACTCTTTTGCCGACTCTGAGCAGTCTTAATCCTCTCTCGAATAACACTCACCTTCTCAGTAGTCTCCTGAACCATCTCCAGACCCAAATTAGGTACGTTATTGACACGAGTATTTTTCTGTGTGCGCTTGTATGCTATACCCAAGTGTAGGTAATCGTGTAAGTAGTAATCTGGTTAAGTCCAGGTCGATCCCACAGGGAAGGTGTTAAACTAAATACCTAGATTAATCTCTAAAGAGGAAAATAAAAATCAATACTTTAAAAAGATGTAGAACACAAAGTTCCACGATTTATCAACTACTAAAGATAAAGCTATTAAACTAAATTAAACGAACGACTAACTAACAAATTAAAGCGATATTTTAAAATGTGTTTTTCTTAATAAAAGGGAATGTTGGGATTACACGAATCCACCGCGACTTAGCCTTCTACCATGCAATTACGTTGAAGCTCAATGGAGTACATCCTCTGCAGTATTCTGTATTTCTCTTAGGATAAAGAATCCATGGCCCTTTCATGACCAGGACTATGTCATCACAATTAAGTTTGAAACACATAAAAGCGGTTTAAAACAATAGTTAAGACTCGCACCTACAATGGTGTTAGCATTGAGGGTTGTTTGCAAAAAGATATTGAAGAAAAATGCTTTAAGGCTTTAAGTTTAAGGACTGTTACGACAAACTGAGCATTTGGGGACAGTTTGATAACAAATCAATAAAACAGAAAGTCTAGAAATACTACATAGAATGCTCTCAAAAATCTGAGAGTTCGATCGATCGACGCGCTTTCGATCGATCGAATCATCTTCATCTCTCGATCAATCGAAATGTCTTCGATCGATTGAAAATGTCTCTGGTCCGATCGATTGAATTAACTTCGATCGATCGAACACAGAAATTATTCTGCTGCATGGCAGAGGCTTAAGATCACGGTTTCATTGTGATCTCCCAACCCCGGGACTACTCAGACATAGTCTGAGGAGTCTCAGATATGTTTTTAACGTAAAGATTCATTAAAGTGTTGTTTGGTTGTGATTCAATCATGTAATCTTTGAAAACTTAAAGGTTTAAACTACCTAACATGCAAAACTACGAGATAATAGATTATACTACTATAAACTATGTACAGAATGTAAACAAAATAGTAAAGGAGTAACCTGGAAAGAAGAACTTTAATTAAACTAAGAAAATCCAAGCTACAATACCAATAATCGTTGAAAACCCTACAAAACAAGAAGAAAAACTCTCTTTTCTTTCTATAAAACTGATAAAAACAAAAGAGGGCGTCCTTTTGGACGTATACAATACGCATACATATAACAAAAACCTAATGCTAGGGTTAAAACTCCATCTTTGCTGCGTGCGCGTAAAATCTGATAAAAGCCATGTTCGATCGATCGAATATCTCTCGATCGATTGAACTTCTGGGATCTTTAAGCGCTTGAGCTGCATTCGATCGATCGAAACCTCGATCGCTCGAGACTTCTTCGATCGCTCGAACTCTGTATTATAGCTTTGAAATGTCTATATTGAAACCAAGCACTTCCTTTTATCGTTATCTTTTAATTCTTCACACAGCAAAAGAAATCTGCACAAATTACAGCTAAAACACACAACTTATCATAGATTAATCATAATGTGTGGAAACTGGCGTTGTAATTCAAATTACAGAAATGCAAGGGAATTGTAGACTAAATTAGTGTATTTTCTTTTTTTAGCGCGGTTGTACTTTACAAATACCCCCGCTTGTCACAACCCCCAACTAGCGATTTGCTAGTCCCTAGCAATAAAGCGAAAATAAAGCAAGCTAAACTAATGCTACAATGATTAAAATCAAACACATTAAAACCAAAGCAAACTAATCTAAATAAAAAGAAACTACCTAACTCACTTTCGCAGGAATCGTGGTTGCATTTAGCAAATGCAACAAGCCGTTAAACTCCTAGGTTCCCCCTAGTGGATGAGTGTTGTCTCCTGAGGGTTTGCAGTTAATATACCCACAAAATTCTCCAATTTTAAGCTCAAAAAGATATAGAATAACTTCTAAACACTCTCTTCTATTCAATCATTAATTTAGCTCTACAAAACATATCATCCTCATTCAAACCATGAAAGAAATACACATGCTCCTTATGTCACCAAGATAAAGATAACATATGCATCACATCCATGTATCCGTGTGTGTGTGAAATTAACAGCTATACATCAAACTGTATTAAGAGTTGTTTAGAGTATCATACTCTCAGAACTTGTAGTTTCAACTCAATTCTCACATGGGTTTACACTAAAAAATGAACATCCATCAGAAACTTGTTTAATAATGATCGCTCAGGGTGTGAAAGCTTTGATATGAGTAATGTTTTGGATACTAATGCTTTCACACCTGACTCAATAAAGGACGAACATTTAGAATGTATAGTCTCATGAAAAGAATACTACTAACTAGAGGAGCGAAATACCGTGGATAACTCAATTTACACTTTCGTATTTAAACTAAGTTGTTGAAAATCATTAAGGCTTTGACTTTTCGTTTTTTTTTTTATTTAGTAGGATAGAAATGAAAGGGTAAGAAATCGCACATCTTTAGCATTTGATTGAGTTTAGTAATTTCTTCTTCACTTCATTCCAACCATCCTCTACATGCATTTTTTTTTTATTTTTTTTATTTTATTTTTTATTTATTTTTTTTAACCTCATCTTCTTTCCTTTTCTCTTTTATGCAGACCCTCCCACAACTACTCCCTCCTCATAACATACTTCAACAATTTAATCACATTGGATGTGCAATGGGGTGTATTGAGGTCAAAGTATAAGATTAGGGACTTAGAATTTCATAATGGATTTAGCATTATTTACTAGGTGTGGGGTTGAGAACAATGCTTATTCTGGAATGTTGATATAGGTATATAGAAAGGTAAGGAACAAATAACAATGGCTTAAATCATTTTCTCAACTTCTTAATTTTTACACGTCAATGTTCATTGAGTTTAGTTGGTAAATCCTGAATGTTCTCCTCTACTAAGCAGACAAAATGACGAATTCGAGACAATTCAACGAATTTAATACGCTTATTCAATAAAAACAATTCGAATAATGTGATAATTCCCCCAAAAATGAAAATTGGATTCAAAAGCTCACTAAGGGTAACTAGGTTCCACTACTTTATTCTTTAAAGTACGAAAGTCGTGTTAACTCTTATTTTAAGTTTTTTGCATAGCTATTAACATGTGCAAATGATTTGGATACAAGAATGGTCGACATATGCATTCATCCTAGAGAACTAGAAAAATGCGTGAACTTAATTCATAAAAAGATGAGAATAAAATGGTTGTGTCATTGCCTCATAACAGCTAAATAGGGGTGAATATTCAGAGCTATTCTACCAATTTAATTTCTAAATCTTGGCTAATAGTTTGAAATTTTAACTTTAACATTTGCAAATATTTTTTTTATTTGGTTTCAAACAAACTTCTAATCGAGATTGTACGACATGTGCAGTACGGTGATCCAGATTGCTAAGTATAAATATGCACAGGTGATTATCTATCTACATCCCACCCCCAACTGAAAACAACTATGTCCTCAGAAGTTGATTTTCAAAAATAGATAGAGAGATATCACCTAATAAAGCATCGTAATAACCGCAAGTGTAACAATCTGTACAAAAAGCATACAAACTCCAAGCAGCAAAGATCAAGGAAGATATGAAATAAAGCATGAGATCCATACATAAAATAGAACGAATCACTGGAAAGAGAATAGAGTGAAATAACAGAGCAGTGATAATATGATCCTTAAAAACTAATGTCCAAAATACCTACACTAACCAACAATAACCAAAATAGCCAAAAGTCCAACATGTCCAACAAACCAAGCAATCCAAAATATCCAAAAACTCCAACATCCAGACAAACCATAAGGAAAACAGGAGCGAGAATAAATGAGCTAGGCATCATCGGTGACGTCAGATAATATCTCAATCAGCACATCTGAAGCATGCCTACCACCACCCTCAGCAACAGTAGTAGTTGTCGCCGGGTCAAACGCAATCGTGGCAGCTGGTGTAGATAATGATGTGTCAGCCATGACAGGAGGTGGTAGAAGTGGTGTCTCAGTGGCAGGTGGTGTCGCTGATGTGGATGGAGCTGTAGGATCAATCTATACAGGTGGAGCTGAAGATGTCGAGGGAGCAGTAGGACCAGAAGAAAATGGGCCAGTGGTAGGTGATGGAGGTACAGGGTGAGGGGAAGACGGGGACACCAACTGATCGAACCCTAGCAGGACCAGCAGGGTCGTAAGCATAGTAGTCATGTGATCTACCTTACCCTCGAGTCTAATCCGGGCCTCTCTCTCCTCCAATAGTAACTGGTGAACAGTCGACAGAGGTATAGATGAAAAATACTTTCCCTGGGCGTGAGCCTAAGATCGCTGTCTTAGCTCAAATCTCGCAACCTCCTCAATAGGGTCCACCTCCTCCTCAAAATCATGCTCCTCAGCCTCTGTGGGCGTCCCAAAAGCAGCACCCTCCGTATCAGTGCCTCCTCCTCTTCTCCTCTTCTCTCCAACCATAGCCTTACCTTTACCTCGCCTCTTCCTCTTTTAAGCATCAGACTTGCGGGAAGCTGTCTCACCAAAATGACTACGAGACTCGACAGTCGCATCACCTGCCAAAAGAAGGAGGCATGCCTACTCAATAACCCGATGAATGGCCTAAGCACCCTTCAGGTGCTTCTTGGCCTGGATATATCGTGTAGGGTACCTCATAAAGTCAATGTATAAGTGAGGTAAACAGACTGGCTGCCCTATCCCTATCGCATATAAGACACGTGCATACCACGCCGCGATCTTCTCCCGGTAGGAGTTCACTAAGAGGCAATTGCTGAGAGCGAGATGTAGCATATGATAGTTATCGGTGAGGTAGAAGTCGGCAATGAGGGACTCGCCATCCCATCCTGGAAGTGCATCCCCGATGATCTCCTTGATAATGACTGTCGGTGAGAGCAGTGGTGTGTCAGCACGGTGTGGACAAACACAGTTAGGCACCTCAGGTACCCCTAAAGCAGTGGAGATAGTGACTGGACTAAAAATGATCTCCCGGCCACGTAAGAATGAACGTAATGTGAATGGAGCAACCGGATCCCTGACCATCGTAGCACATGCCTCCCGAATCCAGGACAGATTGACGTGCTTTGCCTGGGAGAAGAGTGCGTAGCAATGCGGCATAGCTCGTATTCGGACAAGATACAAAGGAGTGGAAAGCCATGCTGTCTTAAGTGGTCGCTCGAGCATAACCTTTCGGGCTTGGAAGTATCTAGTGAACCATACACGGTCTTCCTCATTTCTGAACCCGTGATCGGGTATGGGATCGGGTGTAGTGGGGTCGAGTGGCTTGGACTTATGGTACCCTATGATAGGGTTCATGGTAAAGCCCTGAAATGGAAGAAACAAATAGATAGTGCAGTAAAATAGGGAAAATAGAGAAGAAAATGGAACTGCTGCACTTCGATCGATCGAAGCGAGTTCGATCGATTGAGCATGTTCAGGCTTCGATCGCTCGAGCCGAGTTCGATTGATTGAAAGGATTCTGGGTTCGATCGCTCGAGCCCAGTTCAATCGATCGAACACAGCGAAATGGCAGAGATCGTGAATGAGAACGGGAAATGCGCGCAAACACAAGAATATCAAGAAAAACTAAGACAAAGGGTTGAAAAAAACAATGGGGAGCACCCCCAAAAGAATTCGCAATGAAAAGAAAAATGAGGGGGTTCTCAGGGCCTAACCTCGAGATACGCACTGAGTAGAGGATGATGGCGATGCCAATGATGATCAGGGGAACCAGGTGCTCTCAATTTATGCGGTTGTATGTGGGGGGGAGTCCAAAATTGTGTGAGCCTCCTCTGTCTCCGATCGCTCGAGTGTGAGGGAGAGAAAGAAAGACTGAGCAAGTTTCTGAAAGATGCCTCATTTAAATATAGGTCTCGATCAATTGAACAAGTTCGATCGGTCGAACGTTCGATCGATTGAGGCCCGCTGAAGCGCTCAAGGTGTTGATTATCTCGATCGATTGAGACATGTTAGATCGATCAAACTTGGAAATTCTACAATTTAACTACATTGAGAAATTATACACCCCCAACTAACCAACATTGTTCTGGACATACAGGATAGTGATAAAACAGTTCACTGGCAGAACATGTAAGCCAAAAAGTCATCATTAAAGTAGAGAATTGCAAATATTTTATAGATAAAACAATGTACTAGCATCCATTCGCAACATTATTGCCCCCAACATGGTTTTTAAAACCTTATTAATAAAGAAAAACTAAAAGAAACTAAAACTAAGAAAAACTTTGTCTAGGAACACACTTCAATTGATGAAAAAGAGATGAAATGGCAGAATATAATTGAAGTGAGGCACTACTCTTCAAGCATGAAGATTTCTTCTTCTACAACTTCTTTCTCCGCCAGAACTTCAAATGTGGAGTCTAAACATGATGATTCCCTTTCCCATAACAGTCGGAAAGCAGCTAGGACATCATCGAGCAAGTCGGAACTCTCTAAAGAATTGATTTCACACGCAATAGGTGATCCGGATGGAGACAAAGATAACGGAGTGTAATTTCTCATCGGACATCCCTCTTGCGGCGGAGTACCTGGGGACCGTATGTATGGTCTAAAGCCATGAAACAATTGATGTGGAAGGTACAACGGTGGAAACGCCAGATTCATAGTGACACCCCTGACAAAGGAAACCAAAAGAGAACAAAAAGAAAAAAAGAAATTAAATAAACCAACGAAAGAATTAAAGGAATAAACAAAATAGGAAATGTGACCAAGAAATAACCTCACTTTTGGCCTGATATCACCAGGTGCACTAGCAGGTAGAGGGCATTGAAGCCGGAACAACAAATAACTCTAGTGCACATAATCATAAGGAACTGATTCAATGACAAGAAAGTCATCAACTTACGTGAATACAACATTATGGCGTTCCGGCACCACATCCTGTAAATCTTCTTCTTCCCACGGTTCCCACATTGAATCATTTTCCTATTGTTCCATCAAAGCATCATCGACTTCCCAAACAACATATCCCTCTAGTTCTCCCTCTTATTCGGGGAGTTCCATGTGCTCAAAAGGATTGATCTGGAGGAGAGCAGGTTGTATGGAATGTATCCTTGGGTTAAGTCAACAACATCTTCTGCCCCTAGCCCTTGATAAGGAGTAAAACAGAATGCTATCTCATCGGCAGTCCAATGGGGGGTTATGATATTCCGAATCAGCCCATGACCCAATTGAGTGAACATCATCATCTCTCATATTGAATAGCCTGCAGATGATAGATAAAAATGGAATAGCAGGTTAAGATCGAGGTGACACTCAAAAATAGATAAACAAAAGAACTAAAACAAAGCAAAATGTAGTGAAGGAAAGAATACAACAACATGGGAATACGCACTTGAGCATTTTAGGTCGAGGAATAATCGGGCTCATCCAGTTGGATGTGCTAGATCTCTGGTTGGAAATCCTCTAAAACGGTTTTAACCTTTGGCCATTGACCTTGAAACTTTCATCGTTCTTAGGATTGAATAACTCCACAGCCCCATATGGAAAGACAGATTTGACTATAAATGGTCCTGTCCACCTAGATCGGAGTTTTCCTGGGAATAGGTGAAGGCGAGAGTCATATAATAAAACTTTTTGCCCTGGCTTGAATGATTTTCTAAAAATCATCCTATCGTGGCATGCCTTCAGCCTTTCCTTATGTAATCTAGCATTGTCGTAGGCGTTTCAACGTTTTTTTTCCAGTTCAGCCAACTGGAGTTTTCGGAGATGACCTCCCTCTTTAATGTCGAAGTTCAATGAGCGAGTTGCCCAGTATGCTTTATGCTCGATTTCGACGGGAAGGTGACATGCCTTGTCATACACTAACCTATACGGGGACATCTCCGGATTTGTCTTGTAGGCAGTACGGTATGCCCAAAGAGCATCGGTCAGTTTATATGCCCAGTCCTTTCTGTTAAAACTAACTGTCTTTTCGATAATGTGGTTAATTTCTCGTTTAGCCAACTCTGCTTGCCCATTTGTTTATGGGTGGTAGGCTAGAGCGATCTTGTAATTCACCCCGTATTTCTTGAGTAGTGATTCCAAAGGCCTATTGCATAAGTGCTTGCCTTGGTGACTGATTAATGCTTTTGGGGTTCCGAAACGCGATAGAATATTTTCCTTAAGGAAGGACATTACTGTTTTGTGATCATTGCATCTTGTCGGTATCGCTTCTACCCATTTTGATATATATTCCACAGCTAGGAGTACATATTCATAGTTGTCAGATTTCAGAAAAGGGCCCATAAAGTCTATGCCCCAACAATCGAATATTTCAATTGTGATAATTGGAGTTAAGGGCATGGAGCTCCTTTTTGATATTGTACCGAGCTTTTGACAGTGTTGGCATGTTTTGCAAAAAGCTTAAGCATCTTTAAACACAATGGGCTAGTAGAAACCACTGTGTAGAACTTTTTGTGCGGTCTTTTTTGAAGAAAAATGGCCTCCGTAAGCCTCAGAGTGGCAGGATGCTAAAATGACTGTTATATCCTCATTCGGTACGCAACGCCTGATGACTTGATCAGCACAATACTTGAATAAGTAAGGGTCATCGAAAAAGAAATGACGTGCGAACGAGAGGAATCGTGTCTTGTCCTGATTTGACCAATGACTAGGGGCCTCTCCCATAACTAGATAGCTCACTATATCCGCATACCAAGGCAAACTGGAAATAGCCATCATTTGCTCATCTGGGAATTCATCCTTTATCGGTGCAGGTTCAGTGTTATCAACAAATGTTAATCGAGAAAAATGGTCAGCGACCACATTCTCTACTCCTTTTTTGTCCTTGATTGTGGTATTGAATTCTTGGAGTAGGAGTATCCAACAGATAAGCCTTTGCTTTGCATCCTTCTTAGATAACAGGTACTTCAGGGCCTAGTGGTCTGTAAAATAGACAATTGGGGACCCTATTAGATATGACCTGAACTTATCTAGTGCGAAGACTATTGGTAGTAGTTCTTTTTCGGTAGTCGTATAATTCGTTTGAGCTTCGTTAAGTATTCGACTAGCATAGTAGATTACATAAGGCTTATTATCCTTCCTCTGTCCTAGAACTGCGCCAATGGTGTAGTTGCTAGCATCGCACATTAACTCAAAAGGCAAACTCTAGTCGGGTGCCTGTATTATCGGTGCGGAGGTAAGGTGTTCTTTTAGTGCGTCAAAAGATGTTTGACAATTTTCCGACCATTCGAATGGCACATCTTTAGCCAACAACTGACACAGTGGTCGGGAGATCGCACTAATGTTTTTGATAAAGTGACAATAGAATCCCGCATGCCCCGAAAAAGATCGGATGTCTTGGACTGTACGAGGGACAGGTAGGTTTGAAATTATATCAATTTTTGCTTTATCGACGTGGATACCTTTATCAGAAATAATGTGGCCGAGGACAATTCCCTTGGTCACCATAAAGTGACACTTTTCCCCGTTTAGTACTAATTGTTTGTCCTCGTATCGTGCTAAGACACGTTCCAGATTATCTAAGCAACTTTCAAAGCTATGGCTGAACACTAAAAAGTCGTCCATAAAGACCTCAAGTATTTGTTCGACCATATCGCTAAAGATACTTAACATGCACCGCTGAAATGTAGCAGGTGCATTGCATAAGCCGAAGGGCATACGAAGATAAGCGAATGTACCGAACGGACACGTGAATGTCATTTTCTCCTGATCTTCAGGAGCAATTTCTATCTGGTTATAACCGATGTATCCATCCAGAAAGCAATAGTACTTATGACCCGCCACTCGTTCTAGCATTTGATCCATGAATGGCAATGGAAAGTGGTGTTTCTGGGTCACAGTATTCAATTTTCGATAATCAATACACATTCGCCATCCGGTAGGGACGCGCATTGGTACTAATTTGCCATCTTTATTAGGAATAACTGTTATGCCTGCCTTCTTGGGCACCACCTGGGTTGGACTAACGCAGGGGCTGTCAGAGATAGGATATATAATCCCAACATCGAGTAGTTTTAACACTTCCTTTTTAACTACTTCTTGCATGTTAGGATTCAGACGCCTTTACATTTGTCGCGACGGTTTACCGTCTTCTTCTAAATATATTTTATGAGTGCACAAGGACGGACTTATACCTTTGAGATCGGCAATGGTCCATCCTAATGCTCCATTATGTTGTTTTAGCATTTGGGTTAATTTACCCTCTTGTTCCAGACTGAGAGTGGATGAAATTATAACATGATAAGTTCTCTCTGTTCCCAGGAAAGCGTATTTGAGCTCTTCAGGAAGCTCTTTCAATTCCAGGTCAGGAAATTGAAAATTTGAGGGCATGACTAATTTTGTTTTCGGAGGTAGTGGTTTATATGGTATTACCCACATGCATTCAGCTCTATCCTCCTCTCGCGTATCCATGATGAGGCAAGTGTGATTTAAGGCAGAATCCAATGGAGTGGAATCTTTAGGTCGATAGATAGTGTCAAATTATGACACAACTATTTCCAAAGGATCTTTATAATCAACAAAATCTACCTCATCTTCGATGACTGTGTCAACATAGTTGACCTCCTTTTCGTCATCGTATTCTTCGGGTCGGGGATTTGAGAAGATTTTGACATTTCAAGTCATATTTGCGAATACGATGGTCATAATGCCGCTTCTTATTTTAATTGTGGCATCTACGGTGTTGAGGAATGGACGTCAAAAAATCACCGGGATTTGTGAGCATGGGTTAGACACAGGTTCAGTGTCTAAAATCACAAAATCGACCGGGAAGACAAAAGTGTCTATCTGCACCAGAACGTCCTCCAGTATTCCTCTAGGGTATTTGACTGACCTATCTGCCAATTGTAACATAACTCGGGTAGGTTTGAGTTCACCCAACCCTAGTTGTTTATAAACTGAGTATGGCAACATGTTTACACTCGCTCCTAGATCAAGGAGTGCATTGTCTATCCTTTGATTTCCAATTCGACACGAGACAGTTGGGTGCCAGGGTCTTTGAGCTTCGGAGGCAATTCATTTTGAATGATTGCGCTTGCTTGGCAAGCTACATAAGCATGTTTCTTCACACTTTGCCTCCTCTTGACTGTGCATAAGTCTTTTAGATACTTAGCATAGGTTGGCACTTGTTTGATTGCATCAAGGAGTGGAAGATTGATTTTGACTTGATTGAACAGTTCCAAGAACTCCTGATTCTTTGCCTCATTTTTCGGGTTCCTAAGCCTCTGAGGATAAGGCGTAGGGAAAGGGCATTTGGGTACTTCGTTGTTAACAGGCTCCTCTCCGGACTTTCTCTCAACTTCCTCTACTTGTTTAGGAGCTTCAGTATTTCTTTCTAATGGTTCATTATTAGTGGATGGCTCATCTTCCTGAGTAGAAGGTTGGTTTTTATTTATCACTTCGTCCTCCTCATACTCTTCGGGAGTAGAGAGAGGCATATTTAGCCCTATAGTCTTGCCGCTTCTCAGAGTAGTCACGGCTTTAGCTTGTTCATGGTTAGTGGGACCATTGTTGTATCCCCTAAGGTTGTGAAGTGGTTGGGCAGGAAACGTTCCTCCCAATCCCTATTGTTGCGTTAGATTCACGTTAGAAAGAAGATCTTCCTCCTATGACTTTTTGTGTGGGGAAACGTACACGTTCGACTGTTGATTAAAGGGTTGCGCTTGGTTATAGTTATTAGGTCTATTTTGATTGAATGGCTGGGGCTGCCTATTGAATTGCCCTTGATATTGGTTATTGTTATTATAGGGCTGTTGTTGGTATTGATTTTGGGGCCCAGCATTATTTTTCCAATCAAACCCGGGGTGATTCCATCTATTGTTATTATTTTGTGAATTATAGTTATTGTAGGAATTCCCCGCCCCCCTATACCCTTGCATGGCATTCATTTCCATGGGGGGTTGTTCTTGAAAATACGGCACGTTGGGACAGTATTGATTGGTGTGTCCCAACATGTTGCATGTGCCGCATGGTTCTGTAGGTAAAACCTGCCTAGAACTCTCTCCTTTCATTCCCAACTCTTCTACTTTCTTCACTAGTTCTTCATACTTATTCATCAGATGATCCTCACTTTTTAGTTGGTATAAACTTTTCTCTTCCACACAGAATATATGTGAGCGTGGGACATCTTCTGAATTTGACCACTCATGGGCATGTTCAGTTAACCACTCAAAGTGAGCTTCAGCTTCTTCAGTGTTTTTGCGAAGAAATGGCCCTGAACTCATGGTCTCGACCAACTTTTTAGTTTCACCATTTAGCCCTTCATAAAAGTAGCTTATGGTTCGCCATTTCTCGTACCCGTGATGTGGGCATGAGAGTTGCAAATCCTTGAAACGCTCCCAAGTTTGGGTGAGGGTTTCATTGCTCTTTTGTTTGTAAGAGTTTATTTGTCGTTTAAGCTCAGTGGTCATGCGAGGTGGAAAGAATTTCTTTAGGAAAGCAGTGTTCATCGCATGCCAGGTGTAGATTGAATTAGGTTTTAAGGTGAGTAACCACGCTTTTGCTTTATCCTTTAGGGTGAAGGAAAATAGCATTAGACGTGTCATGTCTATATGATAATTCTGTGAGAAAGTTTTACAAACATCCTCAAAGTCCTTGACATGTAGATACGCCTTCTCACTCTCCATTCCATGGAAGGTAGGAAGGAGTTGAATCATTCCATTGCGAAATTGAAACTCGCCTGCATGGGGTGGAATGAGAATACAAGAGGGCGTAGGCACATGTTCAGATGTCATGAGATCGCACAAAGGACGAAGCGAATCGTTAATTGGTACGATGACATTCTCACCATTTTCACTTTGATTATCGGCCATTGAATCTGTTGGTGTTACTAAAGGATTAATAGAACTAGATGAATCGGATGAGTAGAGTGGATTTCCGTAAATTCCTTCGATAGAATTATTGGACATAAAGGGAAAGACCCTAAATAGTTTTTAATCTAAAGAATAAAAGAAAAAGGAAAGCAGAAAGAGATAAGGATAGATTGAGGTAATCTAAGCGTTAGCTTGTCGCCTTCCCCGGTAACGGCGCCAAAAACTTGACACGAGTATTTTTCTGTGTGCGCTTGTGTGCAATACCCAAGTGTAGGTAATCGTGTAAGTAGTAATCTGGTTAAGTCCAGGTCGATCCCACAGGGAAGGTGTTAAACTAAATACCTAGATTAATCTCTAAAAAGGAAAATAAAAATCAATACTTTAAAAAGATGTAGAACACAAAGTTCCACGATTTATCAACTAGTAAAGATAAAGCAATTAAACTAAATTAAATGAACGACTAACTAACAAATTAAAGCGATATTTTAAAACGTGTTTTTCTTAATAAAAGGGAATGTTGGGATTACACGAATCCACCGCGACTTAGCCTTCTACTATGCATTTACGTTGAAGCTCAATGGAGTACATCCTCTACAATATTCTGTATTTCTCTTAGGATAAAGAATCCATAGCACTTTCATGATCGGGACTATGTCATCACAATTAAGTTTGAAACACATAAAAAGCGGTTTAAAACAATAGTTAAGACTCGCACCTACAATGGTGTTAGCATTGAGGGTGGTTTGCAAAAAGATATTGAAGAAAAAAATGCTTTAAGGCTTTCAGTTTAAAGACTGTTTCGACAAACTGAGCATTTGGGGACAGTTTGATAACAAATCAGTAAAACAAAAAGTCTAGAAATACAACATAGAATGCTCTCAAAAATCAGAGAGTTCGATCGATCGACGCGCTTTCGATCGATCGAAGCATCTTCATCTCTCGATCGATCAAAATGTCTTCGATCGATTGACAATGTCTCTGGTCCGATCGATCGAACTAACTTCGATCGATCGAACACAGAAACTATTCTGCTGCATGGCAGAGGTTTAAGATCACGGTTTCATCGTGATCTCCCAACCTCGGGACTACTCAGACATAGTCTGAGGAGTCACAAATATGTTTTTAACGTAAAGATTCATTAAAGTGTTGTTTGGTTATGATTCAATCATGTAATCTTTGAAAACTTAAAGGTTTAAACTACCTAACATGCAAAACTATGAGATAACAGATTATACTACTATAAACTACGTACAGAATGTAAACAAAACAGTAAAGGAGTAACCTGGAAAGAAGAACTTTAATTAAACTAAGAAAATCCAAGCTACAATACCAATAATCGTTGAAAACCCTACAAAACAAGAAGAAAAACTCTCTTTTCTCTCTATAAAACTGATAAAAACAAAAGAGGGCGTCCTTTTGGGCGTATACAATACGCATATATATAACAAAAACCTAATGCTAGGGTTAAAACTCTGTCTTTGCTGTGTGCGCATAAAATCTGATAAAAGCCATGTTCGATCGATCGAATATCTCTCGATCGATTGAACTTCTGGGATCTTTAAGCGCTTGAGCTGCATTCGATCGATCGAAATCTCGATCGCTCGAAACTTCTTCGATCGCTCGAACTCTGTATTACAGCTTTGAAATGTCTATATTGAAACCAAGCACTTTCTTTTATGGTTATCTTCCAATTCTTCACACAGCAACAGTAATCTGCACAAATTACAGCTAAAACACACAACTTATCATAGATTAATCATAATGTGTGAAAACTGGCGTTGTAATTCAAATTACAGAAATGCAAGGGAATTGTAGACTATATTAGTGTATTTTCTTCTTTTAGCGCGGTTGTATTTTACAAATACCCCTGCTTGTCAGTTATCCACTTCTGCCCAACACACCGGAGATCTACACAGTCTCCCATATAATGCTTCGAAAGGAGCCATTCCTATGCTAGAATGGTAACTGTTATTGTAAGCAAACTCTACCAATGACAAGTGTTCTTCCAAACTATCACCGAGATCGAGAACACAAGCCCTGAACATATCCTCAAGAATCTGGTTAACCCTCTCAGTCTGCCCATCAGTCTGAGGGTGATAAAAAATACTAAGATCTAATTGGGTCCCCATAGAGTGCTGAAAATTCTCACAAAACTCTGCCACAAACAATGGATCACGATCAGGCACAATCGAGACCGAAGTTCCATGCAAACGTACTATCTCCCGAATGTAGAACTGTGCTAACTTATCTGCCATACGATGTACACTAATTGGGATAAAATGTGCAGACTTAGTGAGCCGATCCGCAGTGACCCAAATCAACTCATTCCCCTTCTTGGACCTCGGTAACCCATCCACAAAATCCATTGAAATGCATTCCCACTTCTACAAAAGTATTTCTAAGGGTTTCAACAAGCCAGGCGATTTCTGATGTTCTGCCTTCACCTCCTGACACACCACGCACTTAGAAATTAACTCTCCCACATCTCTCTTCATACCTTCCTACCAAAAGGTGCGCTTCAAGTCATGATACATCTTGGTCCCACCAGGGTGAATAGTGTACCGAGATCGGTGTGCCTCACTTAAAACTTCCTTCTTCAACTCTACAATATCAGGCACATAAAGCCTACCTCGAAAACACAAACTCCTCTATGAATCCACAGTCCAATCAGTCGGACATTCATCAAGAAAATCCACAACCAAATCATTGAGATGACTGACCAAAACTTTATCTGAACACTGCATTTGTCGAATCTTACTTACTAGGGTCGGCTGAACCAACAAACTTCCAATGTACGCCTTGTCACTCTCTCGCACTGGTTGAATATCCTGAGAGGTTGACACCTCAAGAGACTTCTACTCTCTAACCATCATAGAAGCCATCAAGCTATGTTTCCGGCTATGTGTATTAGCCACTACATTTCCCTTCCCTGGATGATAAAGAATCTCAAAGTTGTAACTACTGATGAACTCGACCCATCTCTGTTGTCTTATGTTCAGTTCCTTCTATGAGAACAAGTACTTGAGGCTCTTATGATCTGTATATAGCTCAAATCTCTCTACAAAGGGTAGTGCCTTCACACCTTCAATGCAAACACCACCGCTGCCAACTCTAACTCATGAGTAGGATACCTCCTCTCACGTGGCCTTAACTGTCTAGAAGCATACAAAACAACCTTCCCTTCTTGCATCAAAACATATACCAGTCCCACTGGCATCTGTGGACACTACAAGTTTTCCAGCTTCAACCGGAATGGTTAAAATGCGTACAGTGGTCAACCGCTGCTTCATCTCCTTGAATGCTTGCTCACACTCATCTGTCCACAAAAACCTCACATTCTTACATGTTAACCTTGTTAATGGTGCTGCTATGACTGAGAATTTTTCAATGAACCTTCTGTAATACCGAGTTAACCCCAAGAAAATCCACATCTCTGTAGGGTTAGTAGGTTGCACCCACTCTTAAACTGCTGCTACTTTCTCAGGATCTACTGTTATTCCTTTAGCTGAAATAACATGTCCTAGAAATCTCACCGACGACTCCCAAAAATGGTACTTACTGAACTTGGGATATAATTGATGCTCTCGAAGTGTCTGTAATATATTCTTCAAATGCTCTCTATGCTCCTCAAAAGTCCGAGAATAAACCAATATGTCATCGATGAAAACAACAAGAAATTGGTCTAAATACGACCTGAACACCCGATTCACCAAATCCATAAAGAATGCCAGAGCATTGGTCAACCCAAATGATATCATCGAAAAATGATACAATCCATACTGGGTATGAAAAACTGTACGTGGAATACTCTCCTCCATAACTCCCATTTGATGATATCCCGTCCTCAAATCCAACTGAGAAAAGACTGCCGCCCCCTTTAACTGGTCAAGAAGATTGTCAATCCTAGGTAACGGATATTTGTTCTTAACCGTCACCTTATTCAACTCTCTATAATCTATGCACATACGCAGAGAACCATCCTTCTTCGACACAAAGATAGCTAGAGCTCCCCACGGAGAATTACTGGGTCGTATGAACCTGAGTCATACACACCTCAAAAGGATTACTCCAATGGCTAAGGAAAGAAAACAATAACAAATAATAGAATAACCAGCAAAAGAAAGGAATTCAACGCACCCCTTCTAAAGCATCTCATCAAGTTGCTTCTTTATCTCTCCTAATTCCTTGTGTGCCATACGATATGCTGATTTTGAAATAGGTGAGGATCTAGGTAGAAGATCAATCCGAAACTCCACCTCTCTCTTGGCGGTGGTCTAGGAATCTCCTGAAAAATATCTTCAAAGTCGCATACCACCTCTACATCACTAACATCCTTCTTCGGTATCTCCACCGAATAAAGAAAACTAGACATCACTAACTCTACACTGTCAGGATAAGTATGAGAGAAACGAGGTAAACCTGGGCTATCTGTATGAATAGTCCTTTTAGCATAGTATAAGGTGACATGATTCTTCCTAAGCCAATCCACACCCAAAATAATGGAAAAACCCTCGAAACCCAACACAATCAAATCAACAAGAAATGTCATATCCACAAAGTCTATCACAAAGTCTTTACATTGTTCATATAATGTAACAGACCCTCTTAGAGGTGTTTATACATATACAGTCACCAGTAAAGGAGTAACAGGAATACCTACTCTCAAAACAAACTGAAGAGAAATAAAAGAACACCCATATCAAAGAAAACACGAACATTGGAATGAAAAAGTTTTCGACTACCTTGCACATTCTCATTGCCTAGCATCACTGCAAATGCTCTAGCGGGAGCTGCCTGATTGTTCTGGGGCTTAGTAGGACAATACATAGCAACATGCCCTGGTATCCCACAATTATAGAACAGCTTAGAAGCTACAACCATCTCCTTTTCCGCTGGTGGTACTCCAATCTGAGGCACTAGTGGACGTAAACCAATTTGCGGCTGCGGGGCCTGTTGACGATAGCCCTGGAAGCCCTGATTATTTTTGACCTCCCTGCCCATTCAACTGACGGTTCTGATTCCTAAAATTTCCTTGGTTCTACGGAAAGTACTTACCTCTATTACCATGCCTCTAGTTCTGTTGGCCCTTCTACCCTTGGTTATAAGGCTTGTATCGATTACCACTTCTTCCCCAATCCTTCTGCTCAGACTGGGAACAATTATCTCTCAATGACTCTGCTGCCTTAGCTCTTACAGATCTCTCTGCCTGGAACTTCTGCTCTTTATTTTCAAATTTCAGGGGCCAAATCCACTGTCTTACTAAATGGTTCACCCTCTGCCGCTAACACTGACTTGGAGAGGTAATGTCCCAATCCATCAATAAATTTCTCATTCTTCTTCTCCTCGGTATCAATGAGATATGGAGCATAGTAAGATAGTTCATTAAATTTTCATACATACTCCATCACAGACATGGTACCCTGAGAACGATCTTGAAACTCTCTAGCCAATCGTAACTGCACTGCTCTAGGAACAAAGCTCTCTTCAAATTCAGTCTTAAATTGTTCCCATTTCATTTTTGTTACATCATACTAAGCCAGCATAGACTCCCACTATGACAAGGCTGCACCGTCCAACTACTGGGATGCCAACTCCTGCTTCTACACCTCTGTCAGCTGCATCCGCTCAAATATAAATTTGCACTTGCGAACCTAAGCATGTGCTACCAGTGGACCCTTATCCCCATCAAATGTTTGCCCGCCAATCGAAATAAAATACTTGTTACTTTTAGCAAAAGGGTCACCCTGGTTTCCCTGCTGATTGTTCTGCACAGCTTGGAGAATCTGGTTCATCATAACCCCCAGATCAACCTACACTAAGTTGGGATTTCCTGCCCCAACTCCTCCAGAACTCTCACCAGCTCCAGCCTGAGCTCCATGACGGGTATTGTAGCCTCCAGCCATAACCTTGATAAGACAACCACACATACATAAATATCCAACACAAACGCATTCATTGTAATTAACAACCCATTCACCACATTCCGAAGATCACCTAGACACTCTCCAGTCTAGGGTAACCTAAGGCTCTGATACCAAACTATCACACCCCAAATTTTCAGACAAGTAAATATTAGTCAATGGAAAATCCCTAAACCAATATCTAGTTATCCAATTATCAGAGGTGATCGCAATGTAAAACATCACATAATCGTAGAGGATAAAACATAACTCACAAGTGCAATATAACCGTAAAATATCCAACCAATAAGGAGCAAAACCTAAGGTTCCAAACCATAATTAATAACTCTTCAAAAACATCATTCAAACAATATCTGAATAGTCAAACGGCCCACAATGCCAAAATCTAAAATATTAAAACTCTCTAATAAAAATAATAAGAAAATGAATAAGGACTCCACAATTCTCCTGCTATCAGATGCCACGAACATCCTATTATCCCTGCAAATTCCGATCTGCTACGCTCCAAAAAGAACACATACGTGAGAAAAACTTAACGGGCCAGTCACATAACTGGTATGAGTTAAATCACACTAATCACACGCAGTCTTAGGGATCGTTCACAATCCCTTACACCAACACAACAATACTAAATAAAAGACCAGGCAGGAAAGTAGTTCCGTTCACATAACGGGACAAGGGGTAGTTTCCCTTTTATGTGATGGCAATATAGTTCCTACTCGAACTAAAATCTATAAATTCTTACCCTTCTTAGCTATGGTCGGCCAATACCTGTAAATACATTAGTGGGCCTACCATCCTGCAGGAATCGACGTTAGTACAAAAAATCAAAAATCATACTTTAAATGTTAATTTAAAAAAATGAATTATTATCCAAGAAGGAATTGGAATTCGACAAAACTTAAAACATGAAAGATGTTCATAATTAAATTTCCAAGGGATGTCTCGTGTTCTCGTTCATTAATTATAAACACGTAAGTCAGAAATCAATTATTAAACTTCAGCTCATAAACACGTTATATTCAGTAGATTCTGAAAATAGATTTAAACAGTGTCAAGACTACGTTTGAAGGAAAAGTGTAAAACACGAAAGTTGCTCGGATTATGTTTACTTCAGGTTACACAAAACGACCCTCAATTGTGAAGTTAAATGACCAAATTGTTTAATTTACTAACCTAATCCTATTTAATATTAATTCACAATATTCCCAAAGATATTATGATACACATACAAGACTAAATTTTAAACTAACGGATACCCACAAAAGTGGTTGATAAGACAATACTAATTTTTAGGATTTGACTACAACAAGATATAACGAATTACAATACAACGTATAGCAGCAACTTAAGCACCACATGTGTTTTATCTAATTACACCTTATGTTCACCACTTCGGCCACCCATCCATGGTTCACCCATCCATGTTTCACCCTACACATATATCCCATGTGTCTCCTAACGTAATACTAACTCCCACTCCAGTCCCAACTCCCATGGGGTATCACTGGGATTTAAGTCCACACCGAAAGGCTAGTCCTTACATTTTTTTGACATCAATAAACAGTGTCTAAATACACATCAAATAGACCAACAAACCGGGTATAAGGCTTAAAAATGAAGAGACAGGTCATCCACATAGTCGCCGCCTAAACTCATACGGAGTAGTGGTGAACATTAAAGGATTTTGTGATATTAATCTTCAAAAAAGAAAAAAAAATCTTCACACGAATGGTCTCACGTTCACAAATTTATGAAACCCAACATTAGATGAGAGTGCTTAAATCTCAACAAAATTTCAAATTATATCATATTAACGAATACGAATTTATCCCGACACATAAATCAACTTAGACAATCAACACGTTTTTAATCTTATAAAAAAATGTTACTGAAATTTAAATTTACAGCCCAAATGGTGTAGAGTCAGGGAAAACTCAAAACTCGAAAAGTGTGTAGAATCGCGTTTTACATTAGAGTCGCGGACAGAATGTTAAAATTCAGAGCCACGATTTTACAATTTTTTTCCGAAGTTTTTAGCAATTGTTAGAATAATAAAAACGAATTTTACATAGCTTTTCGATATTTATCAAGAGTATTCCACATATGTATTCGTCACACTATCTATATGCATAACATTTATGAATATACCGAAGTCGTGATCACAAGGTCTCCCAAAAAAACATATCTACATTAATTCGAAAACAACAATATTGTGCATCCACTACAAAAATTGAACCCCAATAATTAACTTAACCATATAAATATTTGGTTTACTCGCATAAACATATGTACATACGTGTATATATATACCCGGATACACCTTTTTAACTCACCTAGGTTGTGATGAAGCACTTGAAAATGGTATTGAACGGATGATGAACGCGATCACGAATCCGAATACCCCATGCCCTATCCTTCCTTTCTTCTTCTTCTTCATCTTTTTCTTCTTCTTCTGCTCCCTCTCTCTCTCTCTCTCTCTCTCTCTCTCTCTCTCCCTCTCTCTCTCTCTCTCTCTCTTTCTTGCGGCTGCCTAAGAGATGGGTTTTCAATTTCTTAATATTACCTAACCTAATATAATATTATGTTATGTGTATAACTATGGCTCACACACACTACATATAACTGTATTTACACACACATCCGTGCGCTACTCACATATACACACACACACGACACACACTACACACCTGTGCACTACTCACACACACACACACACACACGACACACACATGGCCCATACACCGCACACTCATGGCCCACACACTACACACATTAAATATTAAACAATACAATAAATAAAAGTGAATGAAATAAAAATAAATAGTAATATCTTTTTAGAAGAAAAAAATAAGGTTATTACACTGTGATTCTTTAAAAATTTTAATCTTTAGCTCTCATCAAAGTTAGGGTTTTTTTAAATGTGGATATTCATTCATAGGATTTGAGTTACAAGGATTGCCTTCTACTATTGGAGCATTAGCTTTGTCTTTACTTTCTAGGTACTGTATTTTGAACACTTAAAGTAATGCTCATATAGAATGGATGAAGCTGAACCTAATAAAATAGAAAGTGGACATAGATTTGAATGAAGACAGTGATGTCCATGAGTAGATGATGTTGATAAGGGCAAAGATGAGCAAGTCGATAATGTAAAATGGATTGATTACCTCATACACAGAAATGCACAAGATTTAACTGAGATTGATGTGTTGCTACTGAGATTTGAGTCCGAGGATAAAGGATACAATTCTATAATCTGTATGAAAACTAATGGGGTTCACCTAAGGAGAGCGATGTGAGAAGTACCTTCACCTTGAAGATCGGAAGAGAGAGGAGAAGGCAATAACTAGATTTGGTTGCCCAACTTTATTTCGCATATGGTATGACAAGAAAATCCAAAAATATATTATTGGAACATTTGTGAAAGACCATAACCATCAATTGGCATCTCTACAATGCATGCAATTGCATAGGTTTGTACAAAATAGTGACAAAGCTCAGTCGAGGACAATGCGTGATGTTGGAGTAAAGGCAAGTCAAGTTATGAAATTTTTCTACACCAATCCAGGACATACGAGAATGTGGGTTTCACTAAGAAGGACTTGTTAAACCATATTGATGTATAGCGCAAACTACAACTCAAAGATGGGGATGATGAGGCTGTTTTGGATTACTTGTGTGCAAAGGGTGAAGGCAACCATAATTTTTACTACAAGTAAGATTTTTTAGCCAAACCATCATGGATTTTGTAGTATTTTTGTTGATGTGTCTTAAACTATTCAAACTTTTCACTGGGACTGTTCTTTTATTGTGAGTAGGTATTATGTTGATGAAGATAACTAACTAGATAAATTATTTTGGGTAGATTCCTGATGTCAATTGGATTATGCTGCATTCGAAGATGTAATGGTATTTGGCACAACTTATTGGACCAATGCGTACAAGAAACCATTTGTTGTCTTAGCTAGTATGAGTAACCATTTTCACACAATTATATTTGGCTGCGCATTACTAGTTGATGAGACGGTTGAAGCATATATTTGGGTACTTCAAAACATCCTTCATACCATGGATAATAAAATGCCTGGGTCAATTGTCATAGATGGTGACAAGGCTATGCGCAATGCCATAAAAAAAGTATTCCCAGGTTCTGCACATCGTCTTTGTAAGTGGCATTTACAGAGGAATGCAGTTACAAATGTTCACATGCCTCTTTTTCAAGAGGAGTTTACACATTATATGTCAATGCAATGCACCCCAGACGAATTTGATGTTTGTTGGGCTTCAATTGTTGCAAAGTTTGGGCCTGAGAACAACAATTGGGTTGCTAAGATTTCTCACAAGCATAAGATGTGGGCTGAAGCAAATCTTAGTCGGTATTTTTTTGCTCGGATGAAGAGCACACAACATTATGAGAGAATGAATGCATATTTGAAGGATTCACTAAAAGTTTGACTTAAGCTATTTGAATTTGTCTGAGATTATGATAGAGCAGGACACGACTAAATAGTTGTGCGCTCTTGTGCAACACCCAAGTGTAGGTGATCATGCAAGTAATACTGGATAAGTCCAGGTCGATCCCACATGGAAGGAATATGAAGAATATATACTAAGTTATAACCTAAAGCAAAAGAAAAGAAAATAAGAATATAGAGGCTTTTAAGTTCTACGAATCCTAATTAATTAACTTAAACTAAATAATAGACTAAAGTATAAAGAACCATAACTAATTAAATAAATAAACTAAAGGTGTTGGAAATACGAGAATCCACATTAATCCTAACCATCTACCATGCAAATTCATTAATGTTCTATGGAGTTTATTCCTCTTCAGCATTCCGTATTTTTCTAAAGATATAGAATCAATAGCCCTTTCATGACCGGGACTACATCATCACAGTTGATTTAAAATACTTGGAAGACGGTTTAAAACAATGGTTATTACTTGCACTCTAAATGGTGTTAGCATTCAAAGTGGTTTTCAAAAGTCATTGAAGAAAATAGCCTTAAGGCTTTAAGTTCTAAAAATTGTTGTGACAAACTGAGCTTATAGGGACAATTTGATGACAGATTTCTAAAACAAAAAGTCATGGAATACTTAAAAGAATCATCTCAGGAATTAGCAAGTTCGATCGATCGAAGCGCTCTCGATCGATCGGACAGCATCATCCTTCAATTGATCGAAAGGTGTTCGATCGATCGAGCCCAAAGTTTCTAAAGGTTGCATGGCAAAGGTTGGGAATCAATGTTTCATCACATATTCCCAACGTCTAAATTACGAAAACATGAATAAACCAATACATAAATAGTAACCTAGTGTAATCATTAACATCTAAAGCAACAAACAATGAAACAAAGAAAAGGAGAAGAAAAACCTGGAAACAATCAGATTATAACTTGTAACAAACTTGAATCTTCAATAATCTTGAGAATAACAATGGAAAAGAGAAAGAAAAACAAGAATCTAACCTAATCTACTCCTAATCTAACCCTAAAACTACCTTAAACTGCTATTTTCTGCGTTCTGGAGCTTCCTCCCTTCGTCTGACGTCAAAACGACTTATATATAGGGTTTCCACAGAGTTTACGCAACTTTTTGGTGAATATAAAGTTCGATCGATCGAGCTTATTTTGATCGATCAAAGATTCGATCGATTGAACTCTCCTCAATCGCTTGAACTTCTCTGATTTTGACAGCTCTGCGCACCGATGGGAGAATGGCCATAACATTTTACTCAGACCTCCGATTGACCTCCCGTTTGCGGCCACGCGACCGTAACTCAACGATCTACATTTTATATCTCTGGCAAAATCTTCGAAATCTGAAGTCTTCATTGTCAAAAATAGCGTTTTCTCAACTGCTTCTGTTGTTCTATCCACCAGAATCACTTTTCTTTAGCTCCACTTCATTGATTTACATCCTAATACCTATAAAACAATGCAAAAAAATATATTTTAGCATTAACACAATAAAAAGAACATTGTTATTAGAATGCACCTAAATGTAGGGACTTTGGGGATAAAAGTATGCATAAAAGACCATATAATACGCTATGAACATGCATTTTTCACCTCGAATCACACCCCCCAACTAGTGTTATGACTTTGGGTTATGACTTTCTCGAGTGAGTTGTTAACCTCATTCGGTATAAACCCATCATTGTCATCTAATTCCATTCCATTGTTAGTATCTTGAAATTTTGGTTGTAGTGTTGAAGGAGTGGTAGAGTCATCTAAAGGTTGGCTAGCATATGCTTGTTGATATCTAGTTTCTAATTTATCAAGTGCACTATCTAGCCTTTTCATTTCTCTCAGTAGCAATTTTAACATACCATTATCCTCAACTTGGTTATTCTCCTCATTATTACTATATGAAGTTTCGTCCCATTGTTGTTGATAATAATTCCCATCCCATTGTGTTTGTGGACAAGACTCGCCAAAGGGAAAGTCTTGGTGCGTTTGGTAATCGTGGGAACTACTACTATATCCTACATTATTATTTTGGTTATAGTCCCATTGCGATTGATAGAACTCTCCATGTGGAGGTTCTTGTTGCGTTTGATAATATGAGGGACTACAACTATCATTTTCCCATTGTGGTGGTTGGTAGCACTCGGGTTGATAATGCGTGTAATAAGTGGGTGCTTGCCAACTTGGGGGATAACTATTTTGATTTTCAAGTGTGTACCTATTCATGTTATTTGTGTTTGTGTTGTATGGAGGGTAATATGGATAAGACATGTTTATCCAATTTTTTTTTAAAACAATAGGAGTTTTATTTATTTATTTTTTTATCTTGAGAGAGAAAAAGTCCAAAAGTTTTTTATTTTTTATTTTTTATTTTATTTTATTTTTTTTTAATTTTATTTTTTTTGCAAAGTAAAAAAAATAACTTGGAAATAACTTAGTAAAATCCTAACCTAGTTGCCTTCCCCGGCAACGGCGCCAAAAACTTGACACGACTAAATAGTTGTGCGCTCTTGTGAAACACTCAAGTGTAGGTGATCGTGCAAGTAATACTCGATAAGTCCAGGTCGATCCCACAGGGAAGGAATATGAAGAATATATACTAAGTTATAACCTAAAGCAAAAGAAAAGAAAATAAGAATATAGAGGCTTTTAAGTTCTACGAATCCTAATTAATTAACTTAAACTAAATAATAGACTAAAGTATAAAGAACCATAACTAATTAAATAAATAAACTAAAGGTGTTGAAAATACGAGAATCCACATTAATCCTAACCATCTACCATGCAAATTCATTAATGTTCTATGGAGTTCATTCCTCTTCAGCATTCCGTATTTTTCTAAAGATATAGAATCAATAGCCCTTTCATGACCGGGACTACATCATCACAGTTGATTTAAAATACTTGGAAGACGGTTTAAAACAATGGTCATTACTTGCACTCTAAATGGTGTTAGCATTCAAAGTGGTTTTCAAAAGTCATTGAAGAAAATAGCCTTTAGGCTTTAAGTTCTAAAAACTGTTGTGACAAACTGAGCTTAAAGGGACAATTTGATGACAGATTTCTAAAACAAAAAGTCATGGAATACTTAAAAGAATCATCTCAGGAATTAGCAAGTTCGATCGATCGAAGCGCTCTCGATCGATCGGACAACATCATCCTTCAATCGATCGAAAGGTGTTTGATCGCTTGCCTATGGCCCTGGTTCGATCGATCGAAATACCTTCGATCGATCGAGCCCAAAGTTTCTAAATGTTGCATGGCAGAGGTTGGGAATCAATGTTTCATCAGATATTCCCAACGTCTAAATTACGAAAACATGAATAAACCAATACAGAAATAGTAACCTAGTGTAATCATTAACATCTAAAGCAACAAACAATGAAACAAAGAAAAGGAGAAGAAAAACCTGGAAACAATCAGATTATAACTTGTAATAAACATGAATCTTCAATAATCTTGAGAATAACAATGGAAAAGAGAAAGAAAAACAAGAATCTAACCTAATCTACTCCTAATCTAACCCTAAAACTACCCTAAACTGTTGTTTTCTGCGTTCTGGAACTTCCTCCCTTCGTCTGGCGTCAAAATGACTTATATATAGGGTTCCCGCAGAGTTTACGCAACTTTTGGGTGAATATAAAGTTCAATCGATCGAGCTTAGTTCGATCGATCGAAGGTTCGATCGATTGAACTCTCCTCAATCGCTTGAACTTCTCTGATTTTGACAGCTCTGCGCACCGATGGGAGAATGGCCATAACTCTTTACTCAGACCTCCGATTGACCTCCCGTTTGCGGTCACGCGACCGTAACTCAACGATCAACATTTTATATCTCTGGGAAAATCTTCGAAATCTGAACTCTTCATTGTCAAAAATGGTGTTTTCTCAACTGCTTCTGTTGTTCTATCCACCAGAATCACTTTTCTTTAGATCCACTTCATTTATTTACATCCTAATACCTATGAAATAATGCAAAAACATATATTTTAGCATTAACACGATAAAAAGAACATTGTTATTAGAATGCACCTAAATGTAGGGACTTTGGGGATAAAAGTATGCATAAAAGACCATATAATACGCTACGAACACGCATTTTTCACCTCGAATCAGAGCACTTGCTCAGATATGAAATACAAATGTTGAGGCCCATAATATCACTAAAAATAGTTGTCCTGTCCTAAAGGTGCATCAAACAACATGGAGTAGTAGTTTAGACATGGAACATTTTCTTCTTGTTCTGTGATGAAATAAAGCTGGAGGTTAAATTGGTGGTACCAAAAAAAATGACCATATCGATGGATGCATCTACTATTTTCCAAATACAACACTGCAGGATCGAGTTAGAATGTGTTGTACTATTCTAAAGATGGAAAATAAGGTGCTCTTGTAAAAAATTAGAGTCTTTTGGGATACCTTGTTACCACTAGATCACCGATCTGAAATATGAACGGTTAACTTCTATTCCTACATGTTTGGTCATGAAGAGGTGGACAAGACATACAAATGGAGGTTGTCAAAAAATGAAATGAAATTGACATTTCTAAGCGCATAACTCCTACCGCACACTACGGTATATTAATATTAAGTTTAATGTCAAATGAGTATAATTAATATGCCTCAAAAACTGATGGATGCTTTAAAGAGGCACTGAATGGGTAAATGGATGGGATACCCACGATGAAATTTCATTGCCACGAGACCATGGAAATGGATGAGCCTCGGGGATCACCCACTATGTTTGATTTTCATGACCCGAATAAAGTTAAGACCAAAGGCTACTCGAGGGACCACGTTCCAATGTGCAAGTGAAGAAAACCTAGGAAGTGTGGGAAATGTAAGATGGATGGGCACACAGTTAGAACACATCCAAAATTAAAAGTAAAGGAGGAGTGTGATTCAGATTATGCATCATTGAACGAACCAGAATTCATGATGTCGGCTTCATGTGATCAAGAAAATAATAGTCCGTCAAAGACTGAAGATGCTATGTCAACCAGGTTGGAACACCCGGTAAAAGTAGAAGGGAATGATCTGACGCCATGTAATGGTGAAGGTGGGCAATTTTTGCATAATATAGAGGGCATAAACGTAAACTACTACAGAAATAGTAATTTTAGTTCTGACCATGTTGGGATTGTTCCCTCAAACTATTACTTTATGTATGAGACATTGGCATTTTAATATATGGATGTCATCTTTACATTTTATTATTTACATATATTTCTTTCATAAGATGACTATTAATCCTTAAGTGTCATAGTAAGTAATTCATGTGTGTATGAGATACATACAAGTGATATACGAATTGCTATTCTTTTATATTTAGAATTTGTCACAGTGGTGATGAGACTAGATATCTCATCATGTTTACACTGTAGCATGATTAACTACCATTGGATGGAGTGACGAATCTTAATCACTAGAGTATGACTCTTAGTTAATATGCTAGTGCTTATAGTGCATTAACGGACCATGAGCTTTCCTATTGACACTTAATACTATCAACAGTCGATAGGAATTCACAACTTGTATAAGGTACATGTTTTTAATCTTGAGATGATTATGGACACAAACTGTGGATGTGGCTGCTTTGACTTACCAATCAGTGAGGTCTATAAAAGATCAACACTTGGGTATATTAGGTACGTTATGTTCATAGGGTTGTGAACCTATATTATCAAGATAGAATCTACCCTCTAATAAAGAGTAAGCATACCCTTGAGAATGTCATTAAGTTGATTACTGAGAACTGCAGTTTTGTTGATAAGAGTTATCAACATGTTTAGAAATAATGATGGGTGAATGGGACTCAAGGAATGGAAGATGTAATCATTATTCATCTAGACAGCAATAGTTTATCCGATAAACTGATTATGATTATGAATGCTGACGGTTGAGGGACATTAGTACACCATACAAGTCTAGACATCGCTTTGGATTTATTCTTTTGCGTTGGAGTTCAATTATCATTTTATAGTGGAGTAAACGTTAACTGATCAGTTGGTTAATTTGCTGATCAAAGAGTTTGGTCATGGGAATTAACAACTAGTCTGAGCCAACAATACAAAACCTAGGAGGTCCCACTCTTAGCTCTACAGGATGCTTGGAAAGGCATATGAGGATTAAACGTGAACGTTGATTTAGGAATCTATAAATAGGGCAGCTACGTGCAGATTTATTTAAATCGACGTTTCTTCACTCCAGAGCTGTGGAAACTATTTAAGGTTTTTCTTAGCCCTCTCCATCCTTACTATTAGGGTTACCACCAACCCTAGTCTTTCCGGCAATCATCCATAGGAGTCATAAGGGTGAAGATAACCTAGAGGAGACTGCTAGAAGTTGAAGAATTCCGAATTGGGTTCAAGACCACGAGGTATAATTCTTGTCTCTATCTTGTATGCATCCATAGAGTTGATGAGTTATAGATCGAAGCTACCAATAAAGTTTTATAAACTTGTTTTTCAGCTATTCATAAGATTTAAATTTTTCGAAACCTAAATCGTTCAGACCAAAGTAGTCAGGTCTATTATCAGATTTGTGGTTTAATTTTATCTAGCCAATAACCTAAATTGTTCCTATGCATATTCTTACATCTATTGTATGCTTAGTCGATTACATTCGCTTATTTGAATCCTTTATGCTTGCAGTTCTTTAACTGGAGTTGGCTCGACACACAGGTGGACACAAAAGAAGTCCAATTCTAATAATGGCTACTACGTGTATATACTTTATAATTTTTGTTAGATTCTAATTTATTTGAATGACTACCACTGATACGGTTAGTTTTTAGATTCATATTATTAATTGGAAGCAAGAGTAATTAAAGTTTTTTGAAATAGGGGACTATTTCAATACAAGTTATTTTCCCTCCATGAAATACAAAGGAAGGCGGCAAACAAGCTATCGTCTTTCCTTCTTTACTGATGCATTATTCAAATTTAAGCTATATGCCTAATAATTATTGCTAAATCGTACAACTAATTTAGTGCTACTGGTTTCCTACTTAAGATTGGCAAATGGGCAAGACAAGCTTATACGTGCGATGCGTTGGTCGTAAGACTGGAATATGTGATACTTGGGAAGAATGTAAACCGCAGGTTATAGGGTTCCACCATGCAAAACACAAGAAGTTTTCTTCATGGGAGGAAGCACGTGAATATTATGTGAATGATGCAATAGAAAGGGGACACGAACCGTATGAACCAATATACTACTCCTCTCATTGTTGGGTTTGTGCCCTCAAACCATTACTTTATGTATAAGATATTGACAGTTTAATATATGGACATCAGCTTTACATTTCATTGTGTATGTTTCTTTCATGAGATTATTGTTAATCCTTAATTATCATTGTAAGTAATTCGTGTCTGTATGAGACACATACAAGTGAGATACAAATTATTATTCTTTGATACTTAGAGCTTGTCACAGTGGATGATGAGATTGGATATTTCATCAGGTTTACACTGTAGCATGATTAACTACCATTGGATGGAGTGATGAATCTCATTCACTAGAGTGTAACTCTTAGTTAATATGCTAGTGCTTATAGTACATTGATGGACTTGAGATTTCCTATTAACACTCAAGACTGTCAACAGTCGATAGGAACTCATAACTTGTATAAGGTACGTGTTCTCAATCTTGAGACGATTGTGGACACAAACTGTGGATATGGTTGCTTTGACTTACCAATCAGTGAGGTCTATAAAAGATCAATACCTGGGTATCTTGGGTAGGTCATGTTCACAGGGTTGTGAACATATATTGTCAAGATAGAATCTACCCTCTGATTTAGAGTAAGCATTCCCTTGAGAATGTCACCAAGTTGATTACTGGGAACTGTCGTCTTGTTGATAAGTAGTTATCAACATGTTTGGTAATCATGAGAGGTGAATGGGACTCAAGGAATGTAAGAGGTAATCATGATTAAGGTTGACAGTAACAGTTATCTGACTACCTGAATATGATTACGAATACTGAAGGTAGAGAGACATTAGTATACCATAAAAGTGTAGTTATCACTTTGGATATGTTCTTTTGCGTTAGAGTTCAGTTATCATTTTATAGTGGAGTAAACGTTAAATGATCAGTTGGTTAGTTTGTTGATCAAAGAGTTTGGTCATGGGAATTAACAACTGGTCTGATCCAACAATAAAGAGCCTAGGAGGTCCTACTCTTAGCTCTGCTAGGATGCTTGGAAAGGCACACGAGGATCTTGTCAAGGTGGGTTCGATCGATCGATCGAAGGTGTCTCGATCAATTGAAGTCTTGGCAGGTTCGATCGGTTGAAGCTGGTTCGATCGATCGAAGCTTCGATTGATCGATGCCACTTTGATTGCTCGTACATTAGGTCGGTTCTTGGAATCTATAAATTAGGGCAGTTGTGTCCAGAAAAAAGAGTTCATCATTTTAACACACCAGAAGCTGCAGAAACTAATTTTAGAGCTCCCAAACCTTCTTTTTCCTCTCTATTAGGGTTCCCACAAACCCTAGTCCTTTCGGTGGGCATCCCTAGGAGTCATAAGAGTGAAGAGAACCTAGTTGAGGCTGCTGCACCATCAAGGAAGAAGACAATCAAATTGGGTTCAAGATCTGTGGTATAAATTCTTGTCCCCTATTGTTAGTACGCATCTATGGAATCGACGAGTAGTAGATTTGGGCATACCAACAAAGTTTTTTGTAACTCAATATTTCCGCTACGCATTTAAAAATAATTTTAAACATGTTTTTCCTTTAATTGGTATCAGAGCCACGTGTGTTTGGATCGATAGATGCGTTTTGGAACACTAGTTTTGATTTGCATACTGATTTTAGGACTATATTTGAAACTGCATCGTCACAGATCTGTTTCTGCAGTGTTTACACAGCAGAATAAAAATCTGTGATTACATTGGATGCATGATGGATTTGATCAATTGATGTAGTCTCGATCGATTGAACTTCATCTGTTCTCAAGCGATCAAACTAGTTTCGATCAATCGAACTTTGGTTATGTTCGATAGATCAAATGATGTTCAATTGATCGAGAGATTCTCTGTCCATCTGTTCAGTTTACAATTTTAAAGTTTTAAAATTTGTACTTTAATTTTTAATTATGCTGTAAAAATTTGTCAAACCTTTCTGTGAAACTGAAAGTTCAATCGATTGAACTATGTTCAATCGGTCGAAGGTTCGAACGATCGAACCTTTGTAGATCGATCGAAGTGTGACAGAGAAGTGAGATGCTTTTTTGAGTTCCAATTCAGTGCATAAAGAGTTTATGTACTGTGTGAATCAATTATGGTTTCTAACAGTTACACATATTTATTATATATGCATGGATGTGCGTACAACTAACCTTTTTCACAGCATGATTACTTTTCTATCTCCCATGGTACTAAGATCAAAGTTTTAATTATGTATTAAGATGTTTATGATTGGTGGATGAGTGTAAATTGTATTTATTATTGGTTTGGTTTTTAGGCATGTGTAAAGGGTGTTGCGACTTCAATCCTATGAAATGGAAAGTCGCACCGGTTTCCCTAGCCTTCTTTATTTTCTTGTTAATTTCTATATCTAGATAAATTGTAAGCTTCAAAAGAAGCATAGGATCAATGTAATACAGTTAGAATATACATTGAGATGGAGGAGCAAGCCGTTGTCCATGAAGATGGAGTTGGAAGCAATCAAACGAAGATGGAGGTTCTATGGAGATAGAGCCATGGGAGATAGAGGCATCGTTTGGATGCATTTATTTCATTATAGTTTTTTGTTTTATGTGCATTGTTTGTGATTGCCATTTAATTATATTATTACAACTTGGATGCACGTAAAACAAGTTTTCTAAAATAAAATTCAAAAAATCATTTTCAACGCATTAGTAAACATTAGATGTTTATGGGTAATGTATGGAAACAATTTTTCCAAAAGCAAAATCATTTTCTACTAAGGCATAGTTTGGCCCCCACGTGGTGCTTCTCCTTTTTTAAAGCAAAATTTCATGTTAATTCATTTGGTAACTAGTTTATGACCTTTGCAAAAATTGAACTTAGGGCTTTTTTAGAGGGAGCTTTTAAAAGCTCTAGAATGGAACTTTCAAAAGCTCAAGGTTGCTTTTTGGTTTCATGATGTCTTTTTGAAGAGTAGTGTGTCACTTGTATAAAATTATCAAAGAACTTAGTAATAAATTTCATAAGCTCCTTTTAAAAAGCCGCATGGGGGCCAAACTAAGCCTAAATCTAGTGGGAAAGGGTCTTATTTAGAACACCCACAATCTTCCATTAACGGTTCATTGTAAGATGAGTAGTGCATTCTGTATCACCTCGCCATGGGTGATCATTTCACATGGAGGGTACACTACTCATTGGTTACTAGATGTGAACTTCCTATCGATAGGATCAATCAGACGTGTTAGAGGGTGACCACCACACGGAGGCGCTACTTGAGGCAGTTATGATTGGATCCTAGTTAATGGTATACACTAGCTAAGCTATGGATAAGGGATCCCATACGGGGCATTATTCAGAAACTTAGAGATCAAAAGGGTTCAGGAGTCATTTCTTATTTTGCATGAGTTACATAGCGGACAAGTCATGATTAATCGAAAGATCGAGTATTGAACGCCTCACGGAGGCTTTATTCTTTCGTTTCGATATTCCGGCGGCTTTGTTTTGAAATAAGAGTTTTAAGGATTCTTTTATTTCAAATTGTCAAATTCTAGTATCCATATTTATTTTGTCTTTTGATTTTTTTAGTAAATCATAATGTCTGGATCTACATTTAGTCCACTTGCCACCATACTCACTCAAAACAAGTTCACTGGAAATAACTACAAAGAATGGAAACGAAACCTTGTCATCGGCTTAACTGCGGAGGATCACATATATGTTCTCACCACCTCATGCCCCGAAGAACACGCGGCAAATGCTTCGGTAACTGCCAAACGCGAGTTCGATAAATGGAAAAAGTCAAATGGAATAGCCTGTTGCTACATTCTGGCCTTAATGATTGGTGTGTTGCAACACCAGTTCCAGTCGAACAATTCTGCCAGTGACATTATCAAATCCCTGAAAAAGATGTTTTGGGAGCATAGCAGGCCTGCCAGGTAGGTAGCTATGCAGAAGATAATGAGTGCAAAGATGTCAGAAAGGACTCCAGTGAAAGAACATGTTTTAAAAATGATTGGTTATTTAAACGAGCTGGAGACCCTAGGTGCCAACATCGATGCATAGACCCAAGTTGATATGATCCTCAATACGCTGTCGCCATCATTCGCTCAATTTAAACTGAATTACAATATGAATAATATGGATTTTTCAATGAGCGAATTAATGAGTTCGTTACTGGCAGTGGAAGGGGTGATCGAACCTGGGGATAATATTCTGAACGTTGAGAAAAGTTCTTCTTCTTTTCGATCTACGCCGAAAGGTAAGAAAGGAAAGAAGAAAGCTGGTACTGGTGGTCCAAGTGTTGGACCGGTCCCTAATATTGAAAAATCCAAGGGAAGAGGTAAGGGCAAAGGGAAGGTGGGTGGCCAAGGCAAAGGAAAGTATTTCCAATGCCGTGAGAAGGGCCACTAGAAGAGGAACTGTCTAGAATTATTAGCTACAAGAGTTCAAGGTATGATTGAATCACATATGATTGAAGTAAGTTTTATAACGGATACTTCAAACACTTGGTGCATTGATTCTGGTATGACTAACCATATATGTAATTTATTATAGGGGTTCAGATCAACCAGGAGGTGCAGTTATGGGGAGATCGTACTTACTCTGGGTTCAAGCGCAACCATATCTGCGATTGCTATAGGAGTCGTAGTTTTAGAATTTTTAGACAATAAGGTTTTGATTTTATCAGATGTACTTTACGTTCCTTCAATGAGACGATATTTAATTTCAGTTTCAAATTTATCGAATAATGGTTAATCTTTTCATTTTGGAACTAAAGTTGTGATTAAAAGAATTGGTTCTTTTATTTGTTCTTGTGTTAAATCAAATGGTTTGTATGTGATTATTCCCAATGTTTCTAAAGATTCTTGTATGGAACTTAATAACTCAGTGGTAACTGTACCATCTAAAAGAAAGGAGCCTTCCACTAATCGAACAAGGCTTTGGCATATGAGGCTTGGCCATATCAATCTAAATAGGATTCGTAGACTAGTCAAAGAAGGGATCTTAGGCAATTTGGTTCTCGACCCAATGGAAGTCTGCGTGTCTTGTTTAGAGGGTAAGATAACCAAAAGGCTCTTTCCATCAAAGGGCAATACGACCAATGCGTTGTTGGAATTAGTTCATACTGATGTGTGTGGACCAATAAATATTAGAGCACGCGGTGGTTATGAGTATTTCATAACATTTACTAATGACCACTCTAGGTATGGATGTGTGTACCTAATACAGCAGAAGTCTGAAGTCTTTGAAAAGTTCAAAGAGTTTAGGGCTGAAGTGGAGAAGCAATTAGGAACACATATCAAGGCCATTTGATCTGATCGAGGTGGCGAGTACCTCTCTAATGAGTTTGTTGATCACCTCATATAGAATGGGATTCTATCACAGTTAACTACACCTGTCATGCCTCAGCAGAACGGTGTAGCAGAGAGAATGAATCGGACTCTTTTAGACATGACTAGGTCAATGATGAGTTATTCGGAGTTGCATTTATTCCTTTGGAGTTATGCTTTGGAAACCGCATCATACATACTAAATCTAGTACAAAGCAAATCTGTTTCCAGGACACCATGGGAGATATGGATTGGGCGCAAGCCTTCTTGATATGGGGGGGTCCGGCACATGTGCTGAAAGGAAAGATGAGCAAGTTGGAATCTAGATTAGAAGTATGTTATTTCGTAGGGTATCCAAATGGTACTTATGGATGGTATTTTTATGATTCATGAGAAGAGAAAGTACTTGTTAGTACAAATGCTATTTTCTTGGAGGATGATTATATCATGAACCATAAACCTAAGGGAAGGATAGATCTTAGAGAGATATAAGGAGAGCCCTCAGTCCAACCCACAGTTGATAACGATGTAAATCAAGAAAATACCACTTCTTTACCCATTTCTGCACCGGTACCTCATCGTAGTGGGAGGATTATCAGCCAGCCTGATAGATATATATTCTTAGGAGAAGTTCTTAAAGCTGTCTCCATAGAATCTGAATCTGATCCTACCATATTCGAAGAGGCAATGACTGATGTTGACTCAGCTCATTGGGTTAAAGTTGTGCAAGCTGAATTAGAATCTATGGATTCCAATTAGGTCTGGGATCTTGTAGAACATCCAGCCAATATAAAACCCATTGGCTGCAAGTAGGTCTATAAGAGAAAAAGAGGATCTGATGGAAAGGTTGAGACCTTTAAGGCCAGGCTTATAGCGAAAGTTTATACTCAGAGGGAGGGCATTGACTATGAGGAAGCCTTCTCGTCGGTAGCCATGCTCAAGTCCATCAGAATACTCTTATCCATTGCTGCTTACCTAGATTATGCGATCTGGCAGAAGGATGTCAAGACTGCATTCTTAAATAGTAATATTGAGGAGGACATCTATATGCAACAACTAGAAGGGTTCATAGCTGGTCAGAAAGGTAACTTGGTATGCAAGTTGTAAAAGTCCATTTAAAAGCTTAAACAAGCATCCAGGAGTTAGAACATATGTTTTGAACAAGCGGTCAAATTGTTTGGTTTCATACAGAATCTAGATTAACCTTGTGTATACAAGAACTGTGAGGAAATGTGGTGGATTTTCTTGTGCTCTACGTTGACGACATTCTACTCATTGGAAATGATGTAGCAGCATTGTCAACGGTTAAGGTTTGGCTAGCTAGTACTTTCGATATGAAGGGTCTAGGAGAGGCAAGCTATATTCTTGGAATAAATCTCTTTCGGGATCGTAAGCGAAAGATAATGCGATTATCTCAAGCTGGTTATATCGATAAGATGCTAACTATGTTTTCAATGGATAATTTAAAGAAAGGTTTGTTACCTTTCATGCATGGTTTAGCGTTCTCCATGGCCCAGTGTCCAAAAATACAGGAGGAGAGGAATCGCTTGGCAGGAGTTTCCTATGCTTCAACAGTGGGAAGTCTCATGTATGTGATTTTATGCACTAGACCATATATTTGCTTTGTCGTTGGTATGGTTAGTAGATATCAATCGAATCCAGGTCCAGAACATTGGACAGCCGTTAAGTACATTCTTAAGTACTTGAGAAGGACTAAAGATTACATGCTTATGTACGGTGGTAGTGAGTTAATTCCAGTGGGATACACTGACTCGGACTTTATGTCAGATGAAGATTCGACGAAGTCGACGTCCAGTCATCTCTTTACCTTAGGTGGTGGTGTTGTCAGTTGGATGAGCATTAAGCAGAAATGCATTGCAGACTCAACTACAGAAGCTGAGTATGTGGCTGATTGTGAAGCCGCAAAGGAAGCTGTTTGGCTCAAGAAGTTCCTTATGGAGCTCGAGGTGCTACTAGCGTTGTTGTCACCTATTACACTTTATTGTGATAATAGTGGGGCAGTGGCTCAGTCCAAGGAGCCAAGGAACCACGGAAAGGGAAAGCACGTAGAGCTGAAATATCATCTAATCCAAGATATTGTTCAACGTGGAGATGCAACTGTCAGCAAGATTGCCACCTCTAATAATCTTGCGGATCCATTTACAAAGGCCTTGCCATAGAAGGTCTTTTATCATCATTTAGATAGTCTAGGTCTCAGATGTAATCCTGTATGGTTGTGAGTGCAAGTGGGAGTTTGTTGGGGTTGTGCCCTCAAACCATTACTTTATGTATGAGACATTGACATTTTAATAGATGGATATCAGCTTTACATTCATTGTGTATGATTTTTTCATGAGATGATTGTTAATCCTTAAGGATCATAGTAAGTAATTCGTATGTGTATGAGATACATACAAGTGAGATACGAATTAATATTCTTTGATACTTAGAGTTTGTCACAATGGATGATGAGACTGGATATCTCGTCAGGTTTACACTGTAGCATGATTAACTACCATTGGATGGAGTGATTAATCTCAATCACTAGAGTGTAACTCTTAGTTAATATGCTAGTTCTTATAGTGCATTGACGGACCTGAGCTTTCCTATTGAAACTCAAGACTATCAACAGTTGATAGGAACTCATAACTTGTATAAGGTACGTGTTCTCAATCTTGAGATGATTATGGACACAAATTATGGATATCGCTGCTTTGACTTACCAATCAGTGAGGTCTATAAAAGATCAACACCTGGGTATCTTGGGTATGTCATGTTCACAGGGTTCTGAACATATATTCTCAATATAGAATCTACCCTCTAATTCAGAGTAAGCATTCCCTTGAGAATGTCACCAAGTTGATTACTGAGAACTGCAGTCTTGTTGATAAGTTGTTATCAACATGTTTGGTAATCATGAGAGGTGAATGGGACTCAAGGAATATAAGAAGTAACCATGATTAAGGTTGATAGTAACAGTTATCCGACTACTTGGATATAATTACGAATGCTGAAGGTAGTGGGACTTTAGTACACCATACAAGTCTAGTTATCACTTCGGATATGTTCTTTTGCATTAGAGTTCAATTATCATTTTATAGTTGAGTAAACGTTAACTGATCAGTTGGTTAGTTTGATGATCAAAGAGTTTGGTCATGGGAATTAACAACTGGTCTGAGCCAAAAATAAAGAGCCTAAGAGATCCCACTCTTAGCTCCGCTAGGATGCTTGGAAAGGCACATGAGGATCTTGTCAACGTGGGTTCGATCAATTGAAAGTGTCTCGATCGATTGAAGTCTTGGCGGGTTCGATCACTTAAAGCTGGTTCGATCGATCGAAGCCACTTCGATCACTCGAACATTAGGTCGGTTCTAGGAATTTATAAATAGGGCAGCTGCGTCCAGAAAAAAGAGTTCATCATTTGAACACACCAGAAGCTGCAGAAACTAATTTTAGAGCTCCCAAACCTTCTCCTTCCTCTCTATTAGGGTTCCCACCAACCCTAGTCCTTCTAGTAGACATCCGTAGGAGTGATAAGGGTGAAGACAACCTAGTGGCGGCTGCTGCACCATCAAGGAAGAAGACAATCAAAATTGGGTTCAAGACCTGAGGTATAAATTCTTGTCCCCTATTATTCGTACGCATCTATGGAATCGATGAGTAGTAGATCCGGGCATACCAATAAAGTTTTTTGTAACTCAATATTTCCGCTGCATGTTTAAAAATAATTTTAAGCCTATTTTTCCTTCACTCATCCCCACCCACCCCCTCCCACAACCAAAAACTTCCCTTAACGGTTGTAAGTATGCTTAAATAATTACTCCTGAAACCATAGAGACAATGTTGTCAGAAAGATGAACCGGGTGGCATTATTGACACAGTGTGTATGAAAAATGCATTTTCTTCATTGATATAAACATCTTACGTATACAAGGAGTAGTTACCTAGGATTGCCGCCAAAAAAACTATTTCCCATGTATAACAATGCAAAAACTATTGTCAAAATTATCCATTGGCAAATATCCATGGCATACTCTTAATACAAATACAAGGTTCTTCAAAAATATTATAATAGCCTCAGAATAAAATATTATAATCATACCTCTTCATATCCATAAAATGGGCCTAGAGCATACCGATCTCCTCTAAGGTACAACTCCACCAAATCAAACAACATATTTTTTTCTCTTCTCATCATTATTTCTTACCAATTTCAAAATATTTTGCTGTACATCGGATATGTAAAGGCATACAATTGTCTTCATTAAAAAATCATAACATCAATGTATGCGACAAATATTTACTAGGAGTATACATGCCGCAAAATAGGTCGGGAAATACCAACACCGGTGCATGTAGTCTTTCAAGTTTGTTTCCAGTGCAACTGCCCTAGCAATTTCCCTTTGTGCATTATTCAACTGAATAACAACCAAATATTTTACCTAAGATGTAGGGAAAATAAAGGTTTAAGAGTACAAAAATTAACACCTTAAACGTAATAAAATTTGTACTACGGAAACACACTTACATCATCGGATATCCATAGACCCTTTGCCAATGTACGAAGTTCCCGTCGACTTCCATCACCCACAGAATTCTCATTGAAAAGTTTGAATCTAACAATAACCTCACTGAAAGTATAAAGATAATTAGGACACGAATCGTACAACTTCATCAAATTTGGCAAAAAAATACCTGTGGTCAAACTTCTCCTCGAAAATGTACATACAAAGGTAGCCTTCATCAACTGTAAATATTGTACCTTGATGTGGTGGTGGTGAGTTGCCACTTTTAGCATTAAATCCCAAGATCATTTTGTCAAGTACATGACCAAACTAGTAGGTAAAACATGCAAGAATATAAAAAATGTTAATACATGCATAATAATGAATGGAGTACAACTTTTCAGAAGTGTTCAAGCAAAGGAAAAGCCAATTGTTTTAAGGTACAACAAGACTATTTTACATTTATCTCTTTATGCTGACTACTCGATGAAGATGGTAGCTGAGTCTTTGCCTTCTTTGGTTGTGGTTCGATAAGTAAGTTCTGTCCCCAGGCCCACTTGCCAACTTCATTCTTCCTTTTTTTTTTGCCTCATATGGTGACATCGTGAAGCGACTTGTGTTCAGCTCGCTCGAATGTCGAGTATGAGCAGCAGGAGGAGAATCATTGTCATGGTATATCTTGGATATTTGAGTGCACTTTTCAACCTTCTTTTTGATAAACATCTTCGTAGACCTAGCTCTTGTTTTACGAATATTAGGAAATGAATTTTCAATTTTTTGGGACTTTTTCTGCGTCCAATTCTGATGACAAATCAAGCACTTGCTGGTGGATTCGAGGACGCTATCTAACCACGGATAGAGATCTTTTCATATACATTTTTGTAGTGGGTGTATGATCAACTTGACACAAAGGACTTGACTCTGAAAAGTAGCATCTACCGGACTCACCATCTCATTAGGGTTCAACACCTTTTCCGAACTCTTCTTACGTGTATCATCAGGATTGGATAAAGGAGTCAGACCCTCAGAATCACCATCAACCTGAGTCCCCATCAGGCTTAGACACCTTCTTAGGACACTTCTTAAGTGTCTCATCAGCATCTACTCGAGTCCCCACCCCACTGGCTTAGACACTTCACCATAACCCTTCTTATGTAACTCTGCAAGCACTGGCAATGAGGATTGATTGTTTTCTCTGTCAACCACGACACCGACAAAATGTACTCAGACATTTTTAATCTTACCCAATCTGGAATTATTTTTTCTCATTTCTTCACCAATATTGGGCTGTGTCACTTGTCCTAACACTTGTTGCAGCAGCTCCAATGTTTTTGGTAATTTGCTCGACTGAGCAGCATTGTCATTAGATCTAAATTGTTCACCCTCTTTCACGGGTGCACTCAACTTTCCATAACGTAAATCCACAGCAACCTAATCATGCACGCACAAAATAACAATAGCACTTGTTATGTATACACTAATAAAACAAAGCATTATTCATATTGTAAATGGTACAATGTAGCACATTAAATTTCAAATGAATACCTTCTCAGATTTGTAGCCTGCAACATGCTTATAACTTCTTAACTGAGCCCAAATTTCTTTATCACCCCATGAATTCAAGCAAGGCCTCAGCACACTAGTGAGAACAACTGCTCCTTTTGGCACAACACACTCAAACTACATTGGAAAGACATATTTGGTTAGCTTTGCTTATTAAATATACAATCAGAAACCACAAAGGAGCACATAATAAATGTTATTTACCGGTAACAGAAACAAACATCCCGACGTGTATTGCTGCCCTCTTCTCGTGTGCTTGATTATGTCCTCCACAAGAAAATCAAGCATTAGCTTTGCCCAATTGATGCCCCTTATGGCATCAACCCTCTTCACTCCATATATGTAGGATTAATGAATGGCAGGCTTGGTGGTCGGACACAAAAGGGCACCCAATATATAAAGGATAAAATTCCTAATGAACTCATCATTTTCACCATAGATTCCATCAAATACTCCCTTAACACCTTCAACGGAACTACGCTATATACAACTCCAAGCTTGTCACATAGATCTTTAACTTCTTCTTCCAAACTATTTAAATCTGCATCTATTCTATCATCTTTCATCCCCAAGATTTGCTCAACATGGAATGCGGTAAGATGGAATTCATGGCTGTGAACATTGAGTGAAGATGCTGAGGGGTCAAATTTCTCAACCAACCATTTACACAATTCATGGTTAACTTGTGTACATCTTAGGCCAAGGACCCAATCAAAACCAATATTTGTTATAGCTTCCTTTTTTCCCTCAGTCAGTCTATTAATGATTTTGACAATAGAATTCAAATATATCTGGGTCTGTATTATTTTGTTCTCCTTCAAATACAAAATTTAAAAACACATTAGGATGGAATGTGACTAATATCCGCATTTTAAATTATAATTATTGTGTATTAGTTACCTTCTTCTTTGGTATCCCTTTCTCCTTGGCATATCTAAGTGAACTCATCTTTGCCATGCCCTTGTACCTCTTTCCCCCTCCTCGCTCATTGCCATCCACCTGACCTGCACATCACTCTTTACCTGCATAACAATGAAATTGCATCAAATAAATTCAAGCAAGATACATATCAACCAACAAATGGTAATACATCTCACCTTGTTGTCTATTTGTATTTGTTGTTTTCTCTATGCCTCATATTGTTCTTTCCTACATGCACAATAAATTTAAAATGATATTATGTACGCCATACTAAAAGGATTTAATTCATAGTACTTTTTTGTAAGAGTAAACTTAGTGAATATTTACTTTCACGAAATATAAAAATGACCCGATTGGCTGCTTAAGCTTCTGGCCCATATTTTTTCCTTACTAGACATTTTTTTCTTCCACCTGGTATATTATCAAAGACACAACCTATGGATACAACAAAAAAAATTCACAATATCTACATAATTATAAAACACCAATGATGTGGAAAATTAAGTTTAACACCCAAATGCCCACAAAGTATGGCTGCATGATAAGACTTCTTGGATGTCTATATAGAGGTCCTGTGTTCGAGTATGCCTGTTTTAACACTTCATGGTGGTGGTAGCTACTTGGTGGACCCACCACTCATCAACCAAAAAATAAACAAATAAAAGTTAATGTGAACCTAAGATTTTGAATGCATATTTCCAAATAGTTGTTACATCACCCGATTTTTGTTTACTTTTGTAAACATGTAACCTAATACAATTTCCACACCTTTAAAATTTCAAGTCTTACCTTTTTTTATATTTTTAAGTTGGGAATTGTTTTTTGTAGACAAAGACTTCAGTTGGGGGTTACAAAATCTAATGCTCCACCGTTTATGTATCATACTTTATCATGTTTCTATATACATCTCTACCTTTTTCGTCCTTGGCAACAGGATGAGTAGGAAACTTGGTTTGTGCAAACTTAAAGCAATTTTTTAAAAATCAAGCCATTCATTGAGAAAGAGATTTACATTATAAAGAAAAAGCGAGGCATCATCTTAAGGAGGTTTCAAAGATCTTAAAATAAGCATGAAAAGGTTGTAAAGGGGGAAGAGGGGGGCGGGGGGGGTCATAAAATACAACCCTATGCCATTAGGTTGTAAATTTACAACCTTGGAGAGGTGAGAGAGTGGAGTTATATAATTTGAGGGGAAAGTATGAACCAATGGATTACCAACTAAAATTCATCAATAGAATTCAAATATTATAAACCAACTCAATTTATCGTCCATTGGTGGAATGCACTTGAGAGAGAGAGAGAGCGAGTGAGAGATAGAGATAGAGAGAGAGAGAGAGAGAGTTGGTTTACCAACTAAAATGCATCAATATATTTCAAATATTTTAAACCATATCAATTTGCTACCCATTGGTGGAATGCACTTAAGGGAGAGAGAGAGAGAGATGGATTACCAACTAAATTACATCAATGTAATTCTAATATTATAAACCAACTCAATTTTGCCATCCATTTGTGGAATGCACTTGGGAGAGAGAGAGAAAGAGAGAGTGAGAGAGAGAGAGAGAGAGAGAGAGGGATGGATTACCAACTAAAATGCATCAATATAATTCAAATATTATAAACCAACTCAATTTACCATCTTGGTGGAATGCACTTGAGAGAGAGAGAGAGAGTTATGTTCAACACTATTCAAGAGGCCAAAACACCATTTTAGCCTCTCAAGATACATTTTCATGTTGGAGATGCTCTTTTCTTATTATTTTTATTTTCTATTTTGGACCTTTGAATTGGAATTGGCATCTGATCATGATTTTATTTTTTAACCTGTAGATTCTCTGTGGTGCCATGGCCTAGACCGGAGTTGGTTGAATCAGTTTAGAATATTGTGCATAGAGAATGCAATCTATTTGTGTATTAGTTATATTGCTGGGTTTAATGATGTAACCCTTTAGTGAGCATCTTATTTGTTGGACATGATTTACAAATTTGTTATTTATTCTTTTTATATAGATTCTATCAATAACTAAGAAAAGTATTGTACTTAACCTTAGCAATTCAAGTTCTTTGGGTAGCAATTTAATAGAATTTAACTAATTTATTTATTTTGTCCCTAAATTTGTGCTCATTCCTTGTTTAGTGGCTTATTCTTTGGGATTGAGAACCATTGTTTAGTGGTTTATTCATATTTTAGTTATGTTCACATTCTCTTCCAACTTTTCTTAATTTTGATTTTCCCTACTTTGGGTTGTTTCCCGACTTTCTGAAAGATTTCATACAAGAAAGAAATCAAGCTTTCTGTTCTCTGACCATGTCTCCGCTTGGGGGTAAAATCTCAATATTTTCGTATAAGTACACTAAACTGATGTCTAATGGCAGGTGGTTATCAAATTCTAATTCCGTAACATTTTCAAGCTATTGCGGGTGGGTATCACTTTAGCTCTCATAAGCTCAAATGGGATTTAATTGTTTTTTTTTTCCAAATTAAACAACTGAGAAAGAAGTGTACTATCAATATTTAGTACATCGTCTTTATGCCTTTTCTTTCCCATATCCTGCACTCTAGCTCCCCCAAATACTTTTTATATATTCCCATTATCTCTTATTTCATATATTCTTCATGATAGCGTGTTTTCATTTGGTTTTGTGAAACCAACTTGGTGAGAATCTTACTTTTGAGTTGGGAAGGTTCAATCTTTCATTTTTGAATTATATTTTTTGTAGGGTTGTGTATCTTAACTTAAATTTATGTAATTCTGATGAGTTTTCTTAAAAACCCATGATTGGTTAAGATAAATGATGTACTTGAGTTTCTGCTAACTAGCAAAATGATGAGCAAAAGAAAACTTTAAATAATGGCACCAATTACTAAACTTTTTTAAACCCTATGTCTACTCCTAGGGCCTGCTTAAAATATTGATTGTGCAGTCCTAGGTTTCCAATCTGCCATTTTTTTCCTTCTAGAACTAAGCGTATTGTTTTGTTTCTATTTTAATTTCCACTTTAAGTTTTCTGATTTAAATTTTCTAATGAGTAATGACATTGATTGTGGAAAGGCTTCTTTGGGTATGAATTTATTCATTTTTTAGCTTTGAATTATAATTATACTGATACGTTGTTTAGCTCTGTTTGTGAAAAGAAAAAGAAAACACAAAACCTTCATTTAGGCACTCAATTTTTGTTTTAATGATTTTTTTGTAACAGTTTATATCTTCAAAGAGCAATTTATGATATTCAAGACTATGAATTTTGGTCCTAAAAAATCATTACTCTATTGCTTTTACGCACCTATAGATATTACATATCCATATTCTCACCAATATGAGAGCATCAACAATGGGATGGGTTCGTAGGATAACTTAGTACAACTTAGGGTAAAGCCATTAAAAATGGGGTGATTTCAGCTAATTCATAGGATACCTGAACTTACCAAAACTTAACTTTGTGGCACACTAAGTTCGAGCTAATGTAGGGAGTAATGGCATACACAAAGTCGTGGGATTTGAGACGGCAAAGAATGAGTCGTGAGCATCACCAAACGGCACATTAAGTGCTACCCCATGCATCCACAAGGCACACATAGTGCTGTCCACATGCACACGACACTGTTTGGTTTGTGCCCTCAAACCACTACTTTATGTATGAGATATTGACATTTTAATATATGGGTATCAGCTTTATATTTTATTATGTATGTTTCTTTTATGAGTTGATTGTTAACCCTTAAGCACCATAGTAAGTAATTTGTGTATGAATGAGATACATACAAGTGATATACGAATTATTATTCATTCATACTTAGTCACAGTGGATGATGAAACTGGATATCTCATTAGGTGTACACTATAGCATGATTGACTACCATTGGATGGAGTGATTAACCTCAATCACTAGAGTATAACTCTTAGTTAATATGCTAGTGCTTATAGTTCATTGATGGACCTGAGTTTTCCTATTAATACTTAAGACTATCAAAAGTCAATAGGAAATCATAACTTGTATAAGGTACGTATTTTCAATCTTGAGATGATTATGAACACAAACTATGGATATGACTGCTTTAACTTACCAATCAATGAGTTTTATAAAATATCAACACCCGGGTATCTTAGGTATGTCATGTTCATAGGGTTGTGAACATATATTGTCAAGATAGAATCTACCCTCTGAGAACTACAGTCTTGTTGATAAGTAGTTATCAACAAAAACGTAATCATGAGAAGTGAATAGGATTCAAGGAATGGAAGATGTGATCATTATTCAAGTTGACAGTAACAGTTATCCGACTACTTGGATATGATTATGAATGATGACGGTAGAGGGGCATCGTGCACCATACAAGTCTAGATATCGCTTCGAATTTGTTCTTCTGCGTATGAATCCAATTTTCGTTTTATAGTGGAGTAAACATTAACTGACCAGTTGGTAATTTGTTGATCAAAGAGTTTGGTCATGGGAATTAACAGGTGGCCTAAGCCAACAATAAAGAACCTATGAGGTCCCACTCTTAGCTCTGCTAAGATGCTTGGATAGGTAAATGAGAATGCTGTCAAGACTGGTTCGATCGATTGAAGTTGGTTTTGATCGATTGAAGTCAAGACAGGTTCGATCGATCGAAAGCACTTCAATCAACCGAAGGTCTGATCGATCGAAGGAACTTCGATCGACTGGAAGTAAGGTCAGTTCTGGGAATCTATAAATAGGACAGCTGTGTCCAGAAATGTGAGTTTTTCATTTTTTTTATACCAAAAGCTACAAAAACTGTTTTAGTGTTCCCAAACCTTTTCTTTTCTCTCTATTAGGGTTCCCACAAACCCTAGCTCTCCAAGAGCATTCATCAGAATCATAAGAGTGAATACTATCTAGTGGAGGCTACTGGAAGCCAAAGTTTTCATAATTGGGTTCAAGACTTAAAGATATAATTCTTGTCCCCTCTCCACTACACATCTATAGAATTAACGAGTAGTAGAACCAGGATATCAATTAGTTTTATAGACTATAGTTTCCGTTGTGCATGATTTAAAGTTTTTCGAAACCTTAATCCTATAATTGATATTAGAGACATGCTTGTTTGGATCTATAGATGCATTTTGGAATCCTAGTTTTGATTTGCATGTCAGTTTTAGTACTGGTTTTGAATCTGCATCATCACGGATCTGTTTCTGTAGCAGTCTCATAGTAGAAAACAAATATGTGATTGCATTGGATGCATGGCAGGTTCGATCGATCGAAACTATGCAATGTTTAAGCGATCTAACTTGTTTTGATTGATCGAATGTGATTCTCTGTTCAGGTCTATTTTTTCCCAGTTTTAAAATTATATACTTTAATTTTTATTATTCTATAAAATTTTAAAATCATTCTGTGAAACTATAAGTTCAATCGATTGAGCTATATTCAATCGATCGAAGGGTCGACGATCGAACCGTTTTGATCAATCGAAGTAGGATAGAGAATCACAGATGATGTTTTAAGTACTAATCACTCCATAAAGAGTTTATGAAGTCTGTGAATCAATTAGGAGTTCCTATAGTTTTAAATATTTTATTATATATGTGTGGATATGTCTACGACTAACCCTTTTGCAGCAAGGATTAGTCCACTATCTCCCATGGCACCAAGTCCTTTTAAATTTTGTATTTGAATTTATGTTTGAGATTGGTGTGTATTTTATATTTTGGTTTGGTTTTAAGGAATATGTAAAGGGCATTGCGACTTCAATCCTACGAATAAGAAAGTCGCACCGATTTTTCTAGCCTTTTATTTTATTGCTATCTTTTCTATTTGTAGATAAATTGTAAGTTTCGAAAGAAGCATAGGTCAAATGTAATAGAATTAGGAAGCCAATGAAGATGGAGCGAAAAGCCATTGTCCAGGAAGATGGAGTTGGAGGCGATCAAACTAAAAAACCAGGTTCTATAGAGATAAAGCCATGGGAGATAGAGGCATTGTTGAATGCCCTTATTTTTATTTTAGTTTTTTTGTTTTATGTGCTTGGTTTTTGATTGGCATTTAATTATATTGTTATTACTAGCATGCACGTACAACAAGTTTTCTAAAATAAAATTCAAAAACAGCTCCAACGCATTAGTAAACATTGGATGTTTATGGGTAATGTGTGAAAACAATTTTTTCAAAAGAAAAATCCTTAATCAATAAATCTAATGGGAGAGTGACTTATTATAACTCCCACGATCTTCCATTAAAGGTTCACTGTAAGATGAGTAGTGCATTCTGTGTCACTTTGCCAGGGGTGATCATTCCATACGGAGGGTACACTACTCATTGGTTACTAGATGTGAACTTCCTATGGATAGGATCAATCAGACGTGTTAGAGGGTGACCACCATACGGAGGCATTACTTGAGGTGGTTATGATTGGATCCTAGTTAATGGTACACACTAGCTAAGCTAAGGATAAGGGATCCCACACAGGGCATTATACAGAAACTTAGAGATCAAATAGGTTCGGGAGTCATAACTTGTTTTGCAAGAGTTGCATAGTGGACAAGCCATGATTAATCGAAAGATTGAGTATTGACCGCCACACGGAGGCTTTATTCTTTCGTTTCGATATTCTAGCAACTTAGTTTTAAAACAAGAGTTTTTGAGGATTCTTTTATCTCAAATTGTCAAATTTTGATATCCATATTTATTTTATCTGTTTGATTTTTCAGTAATCATAATGTCTGGATCTGCATTTAGTCCACTTGCCACTATACTCACTCAGAATAAATTACTGGAAATAAATACACTGAATGGAAACGTAACCTTGACATCATTTTAACTATGGAGGATCACATTTATGTCCTCACCACCCTATACCCCAAAGAACCCACTGCAAATGCTTCGGCAGATGCTAGACGCAAGCTCGATAAATGGAAGAAATAGAATAGAATGGCCTAATACTACATTCTGGCCTCTATGGCTGGTGTGTTGCAACACCAATTCCAATCGAATGATTCTGCTAGTGCCATTATCAAATCCCTAAAAGAAATATTTGGGGAGCATTGCAGGTCTACCAGACAGGTTGCCATACAGAAGATAATGAGTGCCAAGATGTCGAAAGGAACTCCAGTCATAGAATATGTTTTAAAAATAATTGGCTATTTAAATGAACTGGAGACCTTGGGAGCCAACATCGACGCACAGACCCAAGTTGATATGATCCTCAATTCGCTGTCCTTCATTCACTCAATTTAAACTTAACTATAATATGAATCAAATGAATTTCTCAATAAGTGAATTAATGAGCTCTTCACTGGCAGTGAAAGGGCTGATCAAACCTGGGGGGCAATGTTTTAAACGTTGAGAAAAGCTCTTCCTCTTTCCCGATCTGCACCAAAAGGTAAGAAAGGGAAGAAGAAGGCTAGCACTGGTGGTCCAAGTGTTGGACCGGTCCATAAGATTGCAAAATCTAAGGGAAAAGGGAAGGTGGGTGGCTAAGGAAAAGGAAACTGTTTCCAATGCGGTGAGAAGGGCCATTGGAAGAGGAACTGTCCAAAATTCTTAGCTACAAGAGTTCAAGGTATGATTGAATCACATATGATTAAAGTAAATTTTACAACGGATACTTCAAACACTTGGTGCATTGATTCTAGTGCGTCTCACCATATCTGTAATTCGTTATAGGGGTTCAGATCAACTAGGAAATTCAGTGATGGGGAGATCATGCTAACTCTGGGTTCTAGCATAACCGTTTCCACGATTGCTATAGGAGTAGTAGTTTCAGAGTTTTTGGACAATAATACAATAGTCTTATCAAATGTACTTTATGTCCCTTTAATGAGACATAAGTTAATTTCTGTTTCAGAGTTATCAAATAAAAATTGTTCTTTTCATTTCGGAACAGTTGTCATTAAAAGAAATGGTTCTTTTATATTTTCTGGTGTTAAAACTAATGGCTTGTATGTAATCCCTCCTAACATTTCTAATGATTCTAACATAAAACTTAATAACTCAATGATAATTGTACCATCTAAAAGAAAGGAACCTTCCACTAATCCAACAAGGCTTTGGCAAATGAGGTTTGGCCATATCAATCTAAATAAGATTGGCAGACTAGTCAAAGAAGGGGTCTTAGGCGATTTGGTTCTCAGATAAATGGAAGTCTGTGAGTCTTGTTTAGAGGGTAAGATGACCAAAAGGCTCTTTCCTGCAAAGTACAATAAGACCAATGCATTGTCGGAATTAGTTCATATTGATGTGGGTGGACCAATAAATATTAGAGCACGAGGTGGTTATGAGTATTTCAAAACATTTACTGATGACCACTCAGGGTATGGATATGTGTACTTAATGCAGCACAAGTCTGAAGCCTTTGAAAAGTTCAAAGAGTTTAGGGCTGAAGTGGAGATGCAATTGGGTACACATATCAAGGTCATTAGATCTGATCGAGCTAGTGAGTACCTTTCTAATGAGTTTGTTGGTCACCTCGTATAGAATGGGATTCTGTCATAGTTGACTGCACCTGGTACGTATCAGCAGAACGGTGTAGAAGAGAGAAGGAATCAGACACTTTTAGATATGGCTAGGTCGATGATGAGTTATTTTGAGTTGCCATTATTCCTTTGGGGTTATGGTTTGGAAACCGCTGTATATATACTAAAGCTAATATCAAGCAAATCTATTCCCAAGACACCACGAGAAATGTGGATTAGGCACGAGCCTTCTTTGCAACATCTCTGGGTATGGGGTTATCCGGTACATGTACTAAAAGGAAAAATGAGCAAGTTGGATTCTAGATCAGAAGTATGTCATTTTAGGATATCCAAAGGGTACTTATGGATAGTATTTTTATGATCCAAGAGAACATAAAGTGTTTATTAGTTCAATTGCTATTTTCTTAGAGGATGGTTATATCATGAACCATAAACCTACGGGAAGTATAGATCTGAGAGAAATAGATTGAGACCCTCTATTCTTCCAACAGTTGAAAGTGATATAACACAAGAAAATACCACTTCTTTACCCATTTCTGCACCGGTACCTCATCGTAGTGAGAAGATTATCAGCCAGCCTAATAGATACATGTTTTTAGGAGATGTTTTTGAAGTTGTCTCCATAGAATTTGAATCTGATCCTACCACGTATGAAGAAGCAATGGCTGATGTTTATTCAGCTCATTAGATTAAAGCTATGAACGTTGAATTAGAATATATGGATTCCAATCAGGTCTAGGATCTTGTAAAACTTCTAGTCAATATTAAACCCATTAGCTGTAAGTGGGTCTACAAGAGGAAAAGAGGATCTGATAGAAAGGTTGAGACCTTTAAGGTAAGGCTTGTAGCAAAATGTTTTATTCAGAGGGAGGGTATTGACCATGAGGAAACCTTCTCTCCGATAGCCATGCTCCAGTCCATCAGAATACTCTTATCCATTATTGCATGCCTAGATTATGAGATCTGGTAGATGGACGTCAAGACTGCATTCTTGAATGGTAATCTTGAGGACAACATCTATATGCATCAACCAGAAGGGTTCATAGCTGGTGGGAAAGGTAACTTTGTATGTAAGTTGCAAAAGTCCATTTATGGGCTTAAGTAGGCATCCAGAAGTTGGAACATTCATTTTGACCAAGAGGTCAAGTCGTTTGGTTTCAGACAGAATCTGGATGAGCCTTGTGCATATAAGAAGTATGAAAGGAATGTGGTAGCTAGTACTTTCGATATGAAGGATCTAAGAGAGGTGAGCTATATCCTTGGGATAAAGCTCTTTCGGGGTCGTAAGTGAAAGATAATGAGATTATCTCAAGCTGGTTATATCGAGAAGATACTAACTAGGTTTTCCCTGGATAATTCAAAGTAAGGTTTTTTACCTTCCAGGCATGGTTTAGCATTCTCCAAGGACCAATGTCCAAAGACATAGGAGTAGAGGAATCCCATAACAGGAATTCCCTATGCTTTAGTAGTGGGAAGTCTTATGTATGCGATGTTATGCACTATACCAGATATCTACTTTACCGTTGGCATGGTTAGCAAGTATCAGTCGAATATAGGTCCAAAACACTAGACAGCCATTGACACAACAAAAAAGTTGTGCGCTCTTGTGCAACACCCAAGGGTAGGTGATCGTGCAAGTAATATAGTACTGGAAGTCCATGTCGATCCCACAGGGAAGGAATAGGAAGAATATATACTAAGTTACAACCTAATGAAAAGGAAAAGAAAATAAGAATGTTGGGAGTGGATGTTTTAACGAATCCTAATTAATTAAATTAAACAAAATAATAAACTAAAGAATAAAGAAATATAATTAATTAAACGAGTAAATTAAAGGTGTTGGAAACACGTGAATCCACATTGATCCTAACCATCTACCATACACATTCATTAACGCTCTATGGAGTTCATTCCTTTTCAGTAATCCGTATTTTTCTAAAGATAAAGAATCAATACCCCTTTCATGACCGGGACTATATCATCACAGTTGATTTAAAATACTTGGAAGACGGTTTAAAACAATGGTTATTACTTGCACTCTAAATGGTGCTAGCATTCAAAGTGGTTTTCAAAAGTCATTGAAGAAAATAGCCTTATGGCATTAAGTTCTAAAAACTGTTGTGACAAACTGAGCTTATAGAGACAATTTGATGACAGATTTCTAAAATAGAAAGTCATGGAATACTTAAAAGAATCATCTCAAGGATTAACATGTTCGATCGATCGAAGCGCTCTCGATCGATCCTACAACATCATCCTTCAATCGATCAAAATGTCTTCGATCGCTTGACTATGGCTCTAGTTCGATCGATCGATCGAAATATCTTCGATCGATCGAGCCCAGGTTTTCTATATCATACATGGCATAAGCTAAGAATCAATATTTCATCACATATTTCCAACGTCTAAACTACGGAAACATGATAAAACTAATGCAGAAATAACAAAACATAGCAATCATTAACATCTAAAGCAATAAACAATCAAATAAAGAAAAAGGAGAGGATAAACTTGAAAATAATCTAAATATAACTTCTAATCAACATCAATTTTGAGTTTAACAATGTAAAAGGAGGAAGAAAAACATGAATCTAACCTAGTCTACTCCTAATCCAACCCTAAAACTACCTAAAACTGCTATTTTTTGCATTCTGGAGCATCCTCGCTTTGTCTGGTATCAAAACGACTTATTTATAGGTTTCCTGCAGACTGTACATAACTTTTGGGGGAAAATAAATTTCAATCGATTGAGCTTAGTTCGATCGATCGAAGGTTCGATCAATCGAACCCTCCTCAAGCCCTTGAACTCTCTAATTTTGACAACTCTGCGCACCGATGGGAGAATGGCCATAACTTTTCACTCGAACCTCGGATTGACCTTCTGTATGCTGTCACGCAACCGTAACTCAAAGATCTACATTTCATGTCTCTGGGGAAATATTCCAAATCTGAAGTCTTCATTGTCAAAATTGGCATTTTTTCAGCTGCTTTTGTTGTTCTCTTCACCAGAATCACTTTCTTTAGCTCCACTTCATTGAATTACATCATAATACCTATAAAACAATGCATAAACATATGTTTTAGTATTAACACAATAAAAAGAACATTGTTATTAGAATGCACCAAAATGTAGGGACTTTGGGGATAAAAGCATTCATAAAAGACCATATAATACACTATGTATATGCAGTTTTCACCTCGAATCAACCATTAAGCACATTCTTAAGTACTTGAGAAGGACTAAAGGTTACATGCTTATGTACAGCAGTGATGAGTTAATTCCAGTAGGATACACTGACTCGAACTTTATTTTAGATAAAGATTCGAGGAAGTTGATGCCCGGACATCTCTTTACCTTGTAAGGTAGTGCTGTTAGTTGGAGGAGTATTAAGCAAAAATACATTACAGACTCAATTACAAATGTTGATTATGTGGCTGCTTGTGAAGCTGTAAAGGAAGATGTTTGGCTCAAGAAGTTCCTCATAGAACTCGAGGTTGTCTAAAACTTTAAATTAGTTAACCCCAAGGCTTGTAAATACCCGGTGTGATTGCCTGTTTAGTTCATTATGCCTTCCTTTCCCCCAAGCTTTTGCTATGACGGGGGTCTATAGAGGCTATGACTATAGGTAACCGACCTAGAATGTTGGTATTTCTAGGGTATTTTGAAGTTTTCTATCATCAGCCACCTAGGGGGATTTTCCCCCATCGTAGGTTATGGACCTAAGTGAAACTAATGCCTCATGAATGATCGCGAGGTCTTTTTGGTGCCTCGGGTGAGATCCCGAGGTCTTTTGCCAGCTGCATAACAGTGGTCTTTGGTTGCTTCAGGGTTTAGCCTGAGGTCTTTTTAGTGCCTCGGGAGTAGAACCCGAGGTCTTTTTCTTGTGCTCCAGGGATTGTCGAGGAGTTGATAGGTGATCTGAATCATTGTAGCAACCCTTTGGCAGTCTAAGCTTTGGTCTATGGTCGGGAGAAAGTACCATTGCAGTTGGACTCGACTGGTCTGTTGGAGACAGAAGGTCAGGTCGAGATCACTAGGCTCCTGACTATTCTGAGCTGGGGCCAAGGTCGTGATAACTGGATCTTGACTGCTATAAACTGGAGGTCGGGTCAGGGCTCTGGCTCAGACCAATGTGAACTGGAGGTCTGGTCAGGGCTGCTGGACCTAGACCACTGTGAACTGGAGGTCAGGTCGGGGCTGCCGAACCCGGACCATTGTGAACTGAAAGAACTACCAAAACTATCAGCTTCTTTGCGTTGCTCCTCTCGGGCTGATCTCGCTTTTGCTTATTTCTTGAAGGCTTGTCGCTTATTTACTCGAGGTCATGGGTCTTTAGAAATTCTTCTGTGTCAACGTACTTTCCGACCCTGTCTGCGAGTTCCACCAAGGTTTTCTGCCGGTTTCTATGAAACGGTGTGGCACTGAACTTTCGAGCTTTTCTTGATTAAATCGGTCATTGAATTCCTTGATGGACTCATGATTCCTTTGCCTGACTGTCAGTAACTGTATGTTAGGCTTTGGTCGTTCATGCATACTGATCGGGAAAGAACAAATCCCAATTATAAGCCTTAATTCACATTTGTTAGTCATTTTTATCCTGTTTTTGTATAATTTTACTTTGTTTTACACTTTCTGTCAGGTTTCAGGAGAAAGCAAGGATTTCTGGTTAAATGGGGTGAAAAAGCAGGAAGAAAGAAGCTGAAAAAGCCACCTCGCGCGAGCGGCCTGCTCGCGCGAAACTCAGAAAATCGCTCGCGCGACCTCCCCATATTGCGCTCGCGCGGCCCGGTCGCCCGATCCATACAGAAAACATGAAATACGTGTTTCACTCTACTTATGACTCCTACGCGAACGAAACTGTCTAATTACGTCTAGATTGCAAAATATAGCAGTTTTAGTGCATTTCGGGTTAGGAAACCTTCCCAAAACTTGTTGTTAATCTATACATACCCTATTTTACTTCAAATTAGGGGTTGGCAATTATTATACACATAATATACAACAACACTTTTAGCCATTGAAGGGAGAGAAGCAAGGAGAAGAAGAAGAAGACCAAAGATTTCCATGGCTTCCTCCATCAACTACTTGCCATCTACCGCTTCTATGGCTGCTTAAATTCAAGATCTAGGGTTTCAATCAAACCCTAGCCAAGTAATAGGGTGTATTTTATGTTTTTATTTTAGTTTAATTGTGTATGGATGACAGTTACATGTTCCGAGGATTTTTATAAATAAATCGTGCTTTTATTGATTAAATCATTACTTTCAAAATCTATTCTTGTCTTAGATCTATTTTGATGGTAGTGTGCTCAATGATCTATGCTTGCTGTGCTTGTTTAGATTATTTACATGTAATGGTGCTTAAATTGAATTGTGCTATCAAGTATCCGAATAGTCCATGCCTAGATTAGACGGATTATACCACAATCCTAGCTTCGTGCTAACCGAAGATGGATTATGTTGGTGCTTGAACCATAGTTATTTTCTTGACGGAGGAATTGGGCTTGTAGCTACAATTTCTCATTATCATCCAACTTAATAAGTTAAAGTAATTCATAAATACCCTTATTATGAAACTGGTTGTGGATTTGCAATCCAAGGTTCCCTAAATATATTTATATAAACAATTTTTAATTGCTTCCATAATTTAGATTTATTTTCTTGTTCTTAGTTTAATAAATTCAAAATCAAAATCCGTTTTCCTTAATTAACTAAATTTGGGTTTTAAAATTAAAGTACTTTAGTAATTCAATTTCTGTGGGTTCGACCTGTACTTTCACTACTACAAATCTTTAGAAAAGTAAAGTATACTTTTTATATCTTGATACTGACAATATCAATTTTTGGCGCTGTTGCCGGGGATTGCATTACTACCTTTAGTTTTAGAATCTTAGTTTAGTTAATTCGTAAATATTAGATTAGTTTTTATTCTTATTATTTTTCGTTTTTGTTTTGAGTTACTAACTTTTTATTTTATTTTGTAGTTTCTCGAATCGTCAAAATTCTAACGTTTCCGAGTGGATTAGCTAAGCACACCAAAGAAAAAAAATTCAAGTAAATTGCTTCTTGTAAAACTCGGTTTAAACCACTGTAAGTCAGGGCGCTGTGATGCACTATTTGCATTAGTTTAGGGTTAATTGCACTGCATTAGCTAGGAAACCCGGGGCGCTGGGCTTGACGCGGTCATTGCATTACAAGATAATATTCATGCATCACAGTAGTTGAGTGCTTGTTATCTTAGTTGTGTAATTGCTATTTGTTTTTTATTTTTTTATTTTTTTAGAGTCAATTTTTGTTTTAGTTTATTTTCTTTTAGTTTATGTTTGGTACACGCTCAAGTAAACCGGAATTACAACCTTTCGATCTTGAACTTGAACGTACATTAAGAGTTAACAAGTATTCAAACATAACTTCTAGGGCTAGGTTAAACATAGACGATGAATTAACTCCGAAACCATCGTCGTTATTTGAGTCTGAAATACGTAGTACCCTTAAAAACCTAAAGAAATCACGCTTTATTAACATAGAACCTATTCCAATGGCCGACATTGGAAATAATCAAAACAACAGAAATAACAATAATAACCCTAATATACCGCCACCTCCTCCGCTTAAAGATTACTTTATTCCTACGACTTATACGCCACAAGCTGGTATCGAATTACCGGAGGCGACGGCATCTCATTTTGAGATAAAGTCGTCTACTATCTCCCTACTTCCTTCTTTCCATGGCTGTATAAATGAAGACCCTTATCAACACTTAGGGGATTTCCTAGATATATGCTCTACTTTAAAAATCCAACATTTCACTGATGATGAATTAAAATTGCGTCTCTTCCCATTCTCTTTAAAGGATAAAGCGAAGTATTGGCTTCAATCACTTGAGCCGAACACGATTAAAACTTGGGAAGGCTTACACAACACATTTTTACAAAAGTTTTTCCCAATCACAAGAACTAATCAGATAAGAAAATCCATAACAAACTTTGTGATGCAAGATAGGAAATCACTTTATGACACGTGGGAAAAATTTAAAGAATTATTACGCTCGTGTCCACATCATCAGGTTCCTAAGTGGCAGTTGGTACAGGTTTTTTATGAGGGACTTATTCCCTCTGTCCGTAATACCGTCGATGCCGTTTGTGCGGGTACCTTCCTACACAAAAGCGCCGACGAGGCCTGGAAATTTTTTGAAACATTAAGCGAGAACTTGATGCATCAGGCTGTGTCGGTACGTTCTGAGGGATATCTTTCGCAACCCAAATGTGAGGTAAAGTTTGAGTCAAGTCACTCAATAGAATTTCAGGAATTATCTAAAAAAGTTGACCGACTTTTGACAATAAACCGAACGTCAGCCCCACCTTCTCATAAAGTATGTGCAATATGTTCCGATCCTTCACATTCTATCCTTGCATGTCCATCGGCGAGTCAATTTTCGGAATTCATCGAGCAACACCTTAATTCTATTCAACAATACCCACGAAATAATTATAATTCGACTACTAATAATCCGGACGCGCCATTGAGAAACCATCCTAACTTCTCGTGGAAAAATAATAATAATAATCCTAATGAGGCGACTAATTTTCCTAATGCATATCGACCTCAGTTTCAACCTAATCAATACCAACAACCATCTCGTAATCTGAACCCTTCAAGGGGTAACGTTTTTGAGGAAAAGGCGTTAGCGTCCCTTAATAAAATCGAAACACAAGTACAGGCACAAGCACAAATAGTGCATTCACATACACAAGCCATTGCGAAGCTTGAATCCCAAATGGGACAACTAGCTACTGTAGTGAGTCGTAGAAACGAGGAGACGTTGCCTAGTCAAACAATTCAAAACCCTAAGGGACAATACGAGGTTAAGGGGTCGAATGAGCAAGTAAACACCGTCTCAACTAGGTTGACTACACGAGAGGAAGAGGTGATAGAAATTCCGAATGAAAATGTGATAGATATGAACATCAACTCTAATACAGAAAAGGGTGAGGACGTGGATAGAGTTAGGAAAGACAATGAACCGGTTCCAACGAATTATATTCCGAAATTGCCCTTTCCACCTAACGTTGAGGGACCGTCACATTTGTCTAAAAAAGGGTCAAAAATGGAAGATATACTCGAGGTGTTTAAACAAGTAAAAATTAATATTCCATTCCTTAATGCTATTAAACAAATTCCCGCTTACGCTAAATGTTTAAAAGACCTGTGTACGCAAAAGCGCAAATTACGTAGTCATACTCTGAAAAAGGTCTTTCTCACGAAAAAAGTAAGTCCTATTTTTCAACACTCACCTCCAAAGTATAAGGATCCTGGTACGCCAACTATTTCATGTGTCATAGGTGACATTGTCATCCTTAGGGCTCTCGTTGACTTAGGAGCGAGTGTTAACCTCTTACCTTACCACGTTTACAAATAACTAGGACTAGGCGAACTGAAGCCCACGGTCGCTACTATTCAATTAGCGGATCGTTCTGTCAAAGTACCTAGAGGAATCATCGAGGACGTATTAGTTAAAGTTGATCAATGTTTTTATCCTGCTGATTTTATGGTCCTTGATACTGAACCTGTCCTAGATGCTAGGAAGCACACCCCTATTATTCTTGGTCATCCATTCTTAGCCACAGCTAATGCACGTGTCAATTGTCGAACGGGGGTGATAAAGGTGTCATTCGGGAACTTGAACTTAAAATTAAACGTGTTTAATGCTGTTGATCAACCTCCCAAAGACGATGATTATCTATGTATAGAGGGTAGTGAGGTTAGACGACAAATTGAACCTACTAATGCACTACACATGGGTGAGGAGAATAATATAGTGAGTAATAAGCGAATGAATTTGAATAATCAAGACCCTAAAGATGAATTTACTCAGAAAGTAAGAAATAGATTTGAACATAATAAGGATGAACCGTCGATTGAAATAATTCAACGCGACATTATTTCTGCTTACCACCGGGCTCTTCCTGATATCCTAAGGGGTACAAAGTCTGATTTACAACCTCCATGAATCTTGAGCTTGAACGGTCTAGCTAAAGACGTAAAAGATAGCGCTTCTTGGGAGGCAACCCAAGCTTTATTCCTTCCGTTTATCTTGTTTTTGGTCATTTTTGGGTCTTTTTGAGTCAGTTGTGGTCTTTCTGAACAGGTTTGGGGGTCGGAGTAAAATTATTTTGCACTTATTTACATTAAAATAAAGAAAAAGAGGAAAAGACCAAAGTCGCGCGCGCGACCCGCTCACACGAGATTCCCCCTTAGACAAAATTTTTTCAACTTTTTATTATATGAGCTCTTTGTTACATCTCGCGCCAGAATTCGCGTGCGCGAGGGGTTCGCTCCCGCGGCCCGCTTGCGCGATTCTGGCACTTAGAAATTTTCCTAAATAAAATTAATAACAGGCCTCAGCTTTACCTCGCGGAGGAATTCGCGCAAGCGAGGGTCGCTTGCGCGGTCCGCTCGCGCGAGGTAGGGATTTCCCACTTTTTCTTGTTGTTCTTTTACCTTCTGTTTCCCGCACCTGGTTAGTTATTTTTCTTTTCTATTTGTTCTTTTCAGTTCTTTTCATTTAAGTTTGCTTTTGTTTAGATAGTTTTGTTTCTATTTGTTTTCTTTTCATTACGTTCTTTTACTTATAGTTTGGTTTCTAATGTTAAAAAAAAAAAACATATGTATTATATATTAGCTTTTATTATTTATTTGTTTGTTTAATTTTCTTTTGTTAAGTATTAACAGGTGAAATAGTGCTTTATTTGGAGCATGTTTGAACTTGCATTTTTTTTTTACGTTCACCAGTTTGTGATTGTCGAGATTGAGGTATTATCGTTCCTTCCTTACGTACTCTCCTTTCTTTTGTTTTATTGTTTCATTGGGGACAATGAAAGGTTTAGATTTGGGGGTATGCATTCACATTTTCACATGGACATTATTATGTACTAATTTTTTAAAACAATTTCGATTCTTGTGCTTAAATAAACGATGTTACCGATGTTTTTGCAATCTTGATTCGATACTTCTTGTTATGTAACTGTGATTTGTTATAGAATGGTAGACAGGAGAAGATGTGGTTAAACATTTGCTGATGTCATGATGTAACGTTTTAAGTTATGTATCATTCGAATCGTAGTTTTATATCATAGATTTGCACACAAACCTATGCACTGCACGTAGTCGCTTGAATACATGTTTGATGTGAAGTATAATATGATTCAGATTTCTAGATAACACATGGTGGAGACTAAGCCCAGTGAGCTTTTGAGCCTATCTTTTCTTTTTAGAGGGTTATAAATACATTGTGTTTGTCGAATTTCACTTGAAATAGCGCATTAACTCGTTGTTTAGTCTCATTATTCTTGTTTTGGTTGATAGTCAAGTTAAAATATTTGCTACCATGCTAAATAATCTTCCGTCGTAAACGTTGAAGAACCATGTGACCCTAGGACATGATTTTAGGCCTTCTTTGTTTGCTACTGACCGATAAATAATAAAATTTCCTTAGTTCGCCCTTTGAGCCATTAAAATGCCATTTTTCTTTAATTACCATTATCCTGTTTTTGCTCCAATTTGGCCAACTTGGAGTTCACCCCTGAAAGATTGATCAACTTTTAGTGGTGTTAAGGCGATGTGTGATTGAGAGGAAGAAGAAAAAGAAAAAAAAAATAAGATGATGTTTGGGGTGGTTGCCTTGTTATTTATTGATTGATTATTCAGAAAGCAAAGAAAAGGAAAAGAATAAGAAAAAGAGAAAAAGGTTGAAAAGAAGAAGAAAAGAAAAAAAAAAAAAGAGGAAAGAAATAAAATGAAATATGAAAAAGAAGAGAATGAAAAGATGAAAGTTGGTAGAAGAGGGAATGAAAGAAATCGAACATGCCTTACAATGCCATTCTAAAACTACCTGATGAATCCTTTCTATCCTTTTTCATTGCCTGAGCCACGTTATAACCTTTGAAAAGTCCTATTTGATCCTAGGAAACATGGTTTGGATATGAAAACTATGGGAGGGAGATTAAAACATGGTAACGATTAATTTTTGTTGACTATTAGCGTCCTATCCATGAGACTACTATTCTTTCGTGTCATGCTTCTTTTCTGAGTCATATATGAGCGTTTCTTGTTTTGAAAACATATTATCTTTGCTCGCATATACTCGATAAATTACACCTGTTTCTGAGTGTTTCATTTTAGAGTATAATTAACATTGTGAGATTCGTAGTCGAAGCATAGTTAGATGGTCAACTGAGTTATATTCCAAGTTTATGACATACGCGTGTTCATTTGACTACCACATCATACACGTGCAATTTTATGAGAAACTCTATTGATTTATACGATACATGTGCTTGGGATTGTGTTTTTCATGATGAAGGTGAACGTTTGATTATGTTTCTTCGTGTTTGTTATTCTATTTCAAATCATTGTTTAACAATAAGAAGTATTGAATGTTTTGTTGTTATTTTTAACAAACTTTTCTTTACAAGTTAATACAAATGGTTGTGGGTGACTTGTTGACGAGAACCCTCACGAGACTTCACTCGTCCGACTAGGGACACCTAGAGGTTTAAAAGGCTTGTTGCACAGGCTAAGTGCAATCGTTATCCATACGAAAATGGATTAGAAATTTTTAGTATTAGTAGTTTTATTTTATTCTTTTTGCTTGAGGACTAGCAAAATGTAGGTTTGGGGGTGTGATCGAGAGAGAACAAATCCCAATTATACGCCTTAATTCACATTTGTTAGTCATTTTTATCCTATTTTTGTATAATTTTACTTTGTTTTCCACTTTCTGTCCGGTTTTAGGAGAAAGCAAGGATTTTCGGTTTAATGGGGTGAAAAAGCAGGAAGAAAGAAGCTGAAAAAGCCACCTCCGCTAGCGCGAAACTCATAAAATCGCTCGTGCGACCCGCTCGCGCGACCTCCCCATATCACGCTCACGCGGCCCACTCGCTCGATCTGTACAGAAAACATGAAATACGTGTTTCACTCTACTGATGACTCCTACGCCAACGAAACTGCCTAATTACGTCCAGATTGCAAAACATAGAAGTTTTAGTGCGTTTCGGGTTAGGAAAGCTTCCAAAAACTTATTGTAAATCTATATATACCCTATTTTACTTCAAATTATGGGTTGGCAATTATTATACACATAATATACAACCACACTTCCAGCCATTGAAGGGAGAGAAGCAAGGAGAAGAAGAAGAAGACCAAAGATTTCCATGGCCTCCTCCATCAACTACTTGCCATCTACCGCTTCTATGGCTGCTTAAACGCAAGATCTAGGGTTTCAATGAAACCCTAGCCAAGTAATAAGGTGTATTTTATGTTTTTATTTTAGTTTTATTATGTATGGATGACAGTTACATGTTCCAAGGATTTTTATAAATAAATCGTGCTTTTATTGATTAAATCATTACTTTCAAAATCTATTATTGTCTTAGATCTATTTTGATGGTAGTGTGCTCAATGATCTATGCTTGCTGTGCTTGTTTAGATTATTTACATGTAATGGTGCTTAAATTGAATTGTGCTATCAAGTATCCGAATAGTCCATGCCTAGATTGGACAGATTATACCACAACCCTAGTTTAGTGTGGGATAATTCGTGCTAACCGAAGATGGATTATGTTGGTGCTTGAACCATAGTTATTTTCTTGACGGAGGAATTGGGCTTGTAGCTACAATTTCTCATTATCATCCAACTTAATAAGCTAAAGTAATTCATAAATACCCTTATTATGAAACTAGTGGTGGATTTGCAATCCTAGGTTCCCTAAATATATTTATAAAAACAATTTTTAATTGCTTCCATAATTTAGATTTATTTTTCTTGTTCTTAGTTTAATAAAATCAAAATCAAAATCCGTTTTCCTTAATTAACTAAATTGAGGTTTTAAAATTAAAATGCTTTAGTAATTCATTCTCTGTGGGTTCGACCTTTACTTTCACTGCTACAAATCTTTAGAAAAGTAAAGTATACTTTTTATATCTTGATACTGACAACATCATATAACGATGTACTGGTTGATGAACTGCTTGTTTAGCTGCTTGAAATCTTTGACTGATCGGGGTTTTGGGAAGTGGAACCATTATGCAGCTAGGCCTTTCAAAGTACTGGGGAAGGCCAGGCAATACAGTTCGTCGGCGTTGGTGGCCAGGGTCATCTGAGCCTTATAGGTCTGGACGTGGTCGACTGAGCTTCCCGAGCCGTTGTATGAATCCAGGCGAGGCTGCTTAAATTTTCATGGGATGGCGAACCTCGTGATTCGATTTGAGAATGGTGACTGTCTCAGTACTAACATGGTCCTAAGTAGGGTTCTGGCCTAGGTCTTTGGCCAGCCTATCAATTTATTTCTCCGAATCCTTGATACGGGCCACCACACATTCCTGGACGGGTTGGCTCGGGCACGTTGTCTGGTCAGGATCGGTTCCCGACCGTGCACAACGTTCTTGGGCTATTTCTCGGCCGCTGGAGGATTGCTTTGTTGGGCTAGCAGGGCTTCGATCTGCTACTGGGTTTGACGCTGGATCTTCAAGAGTTGTGCGAGGGACGCGGTGATCTGCTCCGGTGTCAGGACGGCTGCTTCCAGCGTTGGGACCGGCGGATCTGCTAAACTAATTTGGTGGACAGTATTCTTCGACGTCATGATTATCAGCTACGAGATTTATTTCTTGAGAATCAGTCGATTCTCACAAACGGCGCCAAGCTGATGATGCCAAAATTTGGTAAAATATATGCTAGAGCAGTTTAAGGAGAGAAAGAGTGATAGACTGGTTTTTTGTATGTGGTTCGGCCCTGTTAATGAAGGAACGTATATCCACGTGTGTCTGCGAACGTTCACTATACTATAAAAAGCCGGGGACTTGTGGTGAACCAACAATAGTTTAGAGCTACCATAGGTCGGTCGGGCATGATGATGACTGCTAAAGAGGTACTGTCCAGACTGAAAAGTTGATCCCTTTTTATGGGGGGTGAGTAGTCTCTTTCATAGATGCAAGAGACCTACTCATACCAAGAAACTAATTAGATTAGGTAATACAATCCAATTAGGATGTGATTGACACAAATCAAGTGGGTTTCATAATTACATTAAGAAACAATTTGCACTTTCCATTAGTCTTCTAACTTGAGTAGGAAACTGTCTGGAATATTCTAGATCATGCCTCAAGGCCTGGGTGTACTATCCCTACGACAATCTATGCCTGCACGGTCTTCCTAACCTGTTGGTCGGGCTTCTGGCATATACCGGTCGGGATGTCTCAGGTAGTTTAGACTGCTCGGGATGATGCTATGTAGCATGACCTGGTCAGGATAAGAGACGGTCATTGAATAGAATCGCTCAGTCACAGAGTAGAGCCAAGTTTGGGCGTATCACTTTGTGTATGAGACATTGACATTTTAATAAATGGGTTCCTTTTGATTCCAATATTTCCTCATCTGTAAGTTGATACTCTCTCATTGTTATCATTATCAAAATTTGTTAAAATTTCCCAATTTGAGTTAACATTCTTTTTTTGCTTATTGGAAAACAGAATAAGGCTGGAGATTGAAATAATGTTTTTGATTCCGGGAAAAGTAAATTCACAACTACTGTGTAATTTATAATATTTTGAAAATTCTTGACTTCAATTTTTATTTAGTCTTGGAAGAAAACACAAGGGCAAGTACAAAGCAACTAGTTTTTCTTCTTATTTTCTTTCAATAAATTTGCGAACCAAACAAAGCCTTAGAGATAATGGTATGCATGAGAGTAGCATAATGATCACAGTCAAGCTCTAAAGAGGGCGCGCCCTCTCTTTATTAAAGAGAGTGCCTCTGTTTTGGCCGTCGGATCGTGTTTTCATTAAGGGCAATGTTGTCATTTCACAGTTTTAAACACGATCCGACGGGCAAAACAGAGGCCCTTTCTTTAATAAAGAGAGGGCACCCTTTTTAGAGAATTTTCGATAGTTATATGGGTAATACTTGGGATACACTCAAAGGCACAACTTTTGAGGCACATCTCAAGAGATGTGTCTATCTCTCTCCTGTGTTATTGTGGGATCCAGTGACATCACATGAGAGATATAGACACATCTTTTAGCTTGTGTCCTAAAAGTTATGTCCCAAAAGTTGTGTCTTTGGGTGTGTAGCAATCTTTAATGTAGTTATATATTGGGAAGGTGAGCGAATCTCTATAAGAGGGTGTAGGGTCTAGCTCGTCGATAGTTATTAAAAGTGCAAGGCGCACTTGGGCGCAAATGCCTCCTGGGGCCTGGGCGTAAATGTGGGGCCTAGGCTCAAGGCACAGAGAAAAGCATGGGCCTAAGGCTCTGGGCGAAGTAAGTCGCGCTTTTTAAATTAAATGTAGTTAAGAAAAACATCAAAGTATTGTATATCTTAACCTATTAGCGCATTTGCAGTGGTGTAAATTCTGTATACGAACCTAGGGCAGTTACTATATAGCGTCTCACAACGGTGTAAGTTATATAGTAAGTTTATAACCTGTATAGTAGCGGAAATTAAGTTTACCATTTGGCTAAATTCCCTTGACTATACAGCCAAATGTCAAAGCCAATGCCGTTACCCACTCAGCCGGCAAAGGCAATGTCGTCCCACCATCGGCCGGCAAAGCTTTTGCCGTTTGGTTTGTTTTTGCATATTTTTTAACAAAAAGTGTTCCCCGCCGGCGGGTAATGTCTTTGCCGTTTTGGAAATTTATATATATCTATGTATATGTATATTTAACAAAAAGTTAACCAAACAGAAATGGCTTTGCAAATGCTCTTAGCTCAATTGGTCAATTAGTAACTTGTCTCTACAATGCTTCACAAAGTTAGTCTACATTAGAATAACACCTAAATAACTAATCAAATATGAAACTATCACAAAATATCAAATGTAATTTCAACATTGATTATCTCCACAATGAGGCTTTCTATTTCTCTTTCTCTTTCTCTAAGTTGGGAACCAACAAGTAGGGTTAGAAGTATCGAACGACACCGAGTTATATCAACATCATGGGGGACCGCACCGATATACACACCTGTTTGGACCATAAATAATATTTTTATGTATTAGTAAAGAAAGTCATGCTATATTATATTATTATATATTTTTATTATAATTGTCACATGGAAGAACCAATTCAAATTGGTTGGTGGCCATTTGGAAAGTACTTGCAGGACACTTGGCATTGTAGGAGAACATCAAAAGTGGTTATTTGAATATCAATGGTGATGATGAAGGTGGAAGTCATTTGGAAGAGCTTCTCCTAGAAGAAACACATGTGTATTGAATTTAAATTAGTTGTTATTTGAGAGGGAGAAATTTAAATTCAAATATGTGGTTATTGGTAGTTATGATTTGCATCTATAAATACACATGGTGTATTCATTGTAATGGACAACACAAACAAATCACTACAAATTAATACAAGCAGTCTTCCTTTTATCCTCTCTCTCGGCCATTATGGCCGGCCATTACTAGTTTAGATTAGTTTTTAATTAGTTTAACTTTATAGAAGTAGTTGATATTGTAGCAGTAGCTTATTTCAATTCCAGTAGTACTGTTTTAGTTTTAGTTTGCATTTCCTTTATTTCATCTTCTTTGATTCATGTTACTCAATGTTTCTTTACATTTTACACTTTATTTCATCTCACACGATTGAAGTCCTGTTCAAGGCATCGAACGTCACCACAATTTGTTTGGTGAGGCGCAGTTTGGATAATCACATTTACACATTGGCAATTTGCTTGCCTGGCACGCTCGCACACACTTATAAATTTTCCAACCAAATATTTTTGGCACGCCCGGTGGGACCCAAGTGTCAAGATGAATTTTGAACGGGTGAATGTTTTACCCTTTTCAACACCATATTTTGGTAATAACAATTTTGAATGGTTGTATGTTTTACCACCAATACCATATTATGTTGATAAAAAATGGTTCACTGATTTTATTCCATTATTGGAACAAGTTAAGGACCAATTGTTTATTTTAGAAAATGAATTTCATAAAATGGCTCGAGGGGTGTCAACTATTCTTCAAAATTACGAGTCAATTAATGAAAACAAATTGATTGTGAAGAATTTTCGAATTCCTTGAATGGTGGAAACAAAAAATTCACAATCACCCTCTTCACCCATATTGGTTAATCAACCTAGTAATTGTGGTGAATATACACTCGGGGGGTCCATTTTACAACCAAGTATGGTTGAGAATCATGAACCAACTTTTGTTCATGAATTCGAGTTTTTCAACATTAATTTACAATGTGTTAAAATCTATGAATTATTCAAGCCATCCATTCCTTTAGTTGGTCAATACCCATTTTGGCTTTGTGGTGCTCATCAAAATTGGGTTTGGACCATGTGATTGTTTTTATGACAATTACATTATTATGAAAGGAAAAATCTATTGACCAAATGGGTACTTGCGGTCACTGTTGTCATTCGAAGCAAGGGGAACAATGAAAACAGTGAGTGTAGTTTGATGACGAGGTAGCAGTCAACACATGGTTTGAAATGTCACTTATTAACCCAGGTTCGTGCTTGACATGAAGCATCGATACAGCAAGGAAGATGGTGATTATGATGCAGAAATTTTCATGCTTGAAAATCTCTTATAGTTTTGGTAATGGTCTCTGTTTTCTCCTATGTGGGGCCCGAGTATCATGGTTAAATGTATCTAAAGGCCATCCAAAAACATTTGGATTAATTTCCTTTGAAGCCAACATGGATAAAGTTGACGGTTATGCATGGTTTGATTACTGGGTTAAGTGTTAAGATTTGATGATGTCACATCATGGTGACTTGAAGACCAATTTAATTTGTTTGGTATAAAGGTGTAAACACGATAGAATCCCAAGTTGTGTTTATTACCAAGCTTTGTATTTTTGGGCCAATGAAATGGTGGTGGCCTACTTGGGTTATTAAGCCAATATACCAGTACAGTATTCGAACTTCGAAAGATTGTTATCTGGTTTTGATCTTCGAAGGATAATATTTGTATAGTAATCAGTTAAATGATGGTATTATGGGGATAATTATATTGGCTTCGAAGTAAGTTTTAAGCCATCGTTTTATGTTCAAATCTTTTTCATTGGTTTCGAATTCAGTCTAAAGCCATTTATTTTAGTATTCGAGACCATCTTTTTGGTTTCAAACTAATGTATGTTGTGTTCAAAGTTTTTACATTGGCTTCAAAGAAAGTTTAAGCCATTTTTTGGTGTTCAAAGCTATTACGTTGGCTTCAAAACAAATTAAAAATAATTTATTTTATATTCGAAGTTAGTTTATTGGCTTCGAATTAAGTCTAAAGCCATTTTTTTGGTGGGGTGTTTAAAAGTTAATCTATTGGTTTTGAACCAAATTAAAAATAGTTTATATTATGTTCAAGGCTTTTATTTTGGCTTCGAAGCAAAATTAAAGTTCTTTATTTGTGTTCGAACCCCCTATATTTACTTCAAATACAATTTAAAGCCATCATTTTATGTTCAAATCCTTTTCATTGGCTTCGAAGCAACTTTGAAGCCATTGTTTTGTGTTCGAAGCCTTTAAATTGTTCGAAGCCAATTTAAAGCAATGTTTTGTGTATTCGAGACTGTTATGGGCATCAACCTAGTATATGAAAGCAGTTTATTTTGTGTTCAATGTTATTATATTGGCTTCGAAGCCATTCGAAAACTACTTTAGATTGTTAATTTGGTCAATTTCGAACCCACTAATTGGATCGAACAATGTTGTTCCGACTCTCTAAGAACTTCGTTCTTAAAGAGCTGCGGGGGGTATGTTTGGACCATAAATAATATTTTTATGTATTAGTAAAGAAAGTCATGCTATATTATATTATTATATATTTTTATTATAATTGTCACATGGAAGAACCAATTCAAATTGGTTGGTGGTCATTTGGAAAGTACTCGCAGGACACTTGGCATTGTAAGAGAACATCAAAGGTGGTTATTTGAATATCAATGGTGATGATGAAGGTGGAAGTCATTTGGAAGAGCTTCTCCTAGAAGAAACACATGTGTATTGAATTTAAATTAGTAATTATTTGAGAGGGAGTTATTTAAATTCAAATAAGTGGTTATTGGTAGTTATGATTTGTATCTATAAATACACATGATGTATTCATTGTAATGGACAACACAAACAAATCACTACAAATTAATACAAGCAGTCTTCCTTTTATCCTCTCTCTCGGCCATTATGGCCATTAATAGTTTAGATTAGTTTTTAATTAGTTTAACTTTATAGAAGTAGTTGATATTGTAGCAGTAGCTTATTTCAATTCCAGTAGTACTGTTTTAGTTTTAGTTTGCATTTCCTTTATTTCATCTTCTTTGATTCATGTTACTCAATGTTTCTTTACATTTTACACTTTATTTCATCTCACACGATTGAAGTCCTGTTCAAGGCATCGAACGTCACCACAATTTGCTTTGTGAGGCGCAGTTTGGATAATCACATTTACACATTGACAATTTGCTTGCATGGCACGTTCGAACACACTTATAAATTTTCTAACCAAACAACACCCAACAAAATCTTGTCCACAAATGATGTCGCATCGCTTTGTAGTGTCACCGTATTGGCCAGTACAATCCGAGACAATGGTGTATCTCAGTGTTGAGTCAGTGTCGAAGGTGTGTCAGACACATCCGTGTTGGTGTTTCCTAGCATTAAGCAAGAGACACCCAAACTAATCAATTGGGGGTGGAGTATGACTGGGAAATGGGACCTTAATTACCCAGAGAGTTCCACATGGCAATGGAATTGTGTGGTAATGTAAGAACCAACAATTGTTTTGTTGACATCCATCTTTCTTCTTTTTGCTCCTCCTCTCTTTGAAATTTGATATTGATTTGTTTATTACTGTTAGTATATATATACATTTTTTTTTTTGATAAGAAAATGTTTAAAATGCACACTGCCATGTACATAAAGAGATCAAGCGGAGCTGAGTCGATATAATCATATCCTCTATAAAGTCTAGAGAAGTAGTAACTCCAACACGAGCCTTCCCGTGGCTGCTACTCCAAAAATATAAAGTGTCTAGAAAAATATTCTTCAATCTGTGGTGAGTTTTTTTGGTGTCCTCCAAAGTTTGTCTGTTACCAACCAGCCATAGACACCACATCAGACAATGTAGAACCATGTGCCATATCTATTCACCCATGTTGAAGGACACCCCCGTTTCTTGCAAGTACGTAGAGATAGAACAATATTTGGCATTACCCAATAAACACCCCAAACATGCTTAGCCACCCTACAATGCAAAAGGAGATGATTAGTTTTTATCGTGACGGTGTCCTTGGTATTTTTAATTTCATCAGCAGTGTCATTTTCTTCCTATTCTTCCTATTCTTCAGCAGTGGGTCAATGTTTTAATTCTACTTAAATATAATAGAATTGAAATAGAATTGAAGAAAATCCTTCAAAATTTGTTAAACAAATGTTGACATTAGTTCATTGTTATAATGTAATACGATAGTCTATTAATGTAGCAATAACATATTTTATTGCAACATGAATCACATGCCTTAATATACATATAGGCATATAGCTGTTTTGTTTGATCAGTTACTACTTCTAAATCAAAACTGATAAACATATGATATGAATGACTTTTAAGGCATTTGGTTACACATCTAGAATGATGGTTACACGTGAAGTCTTTAAAAATAAGTAATGGAGAGGCTGTGGTTTTTTGGTGAGCTTTCTAGGCATATCAAAGAAAGAAAAATCAGTTGATAGTTCTAATTATCTAATTTAAAGAGAGCTTCCCAATTTTCGATACCGAGTAACAAGATCAGAAAAGGTGTTTAGTTTTCCAGTTATTCTTCCGTGCAAAGATAACTGAGACAGAGGTGATTTCTGGGCTATTTTATCTTGGGGATGCCGTGGCATGTACGAACTGCTTGCCCACTTTGGACAGAGCCGCGAAACGTTTTAGAAAGAGCGAGATCCACAACTCGGCCCATGATTCATTACAGAGGCTACTAATCCGGTAATTTTGTTCTAGTTTTATTTACATGTTCCATCACTTACAACTCCCGAAGGAGAGCATGGAATGACACAACTTTATCAAGCTCAAGGTTTGTTCGAAATGTTTGCCTTTTTTATTTTTTTATTCTATTTATTTATTTATTTTTTTTTGGGTTTCCCCAGGTTCTTTCTGTAACATGAATCCAGTCATTGAGGTTATATCCGTCATATCTAAAATTTGCTTTTGCCTTCCATTTCACTAGCATTTGGATTAGAAATTAGGATTTCAAGTTAATTAATTTTCAATAATGGTTTAAGTAGTATTGCTACAGACTTGAACTTCCAAGTACTTAACAGATACATCTCTCTCTCTCTCTGTGGCAATTAAAATCACCAACATCTTTCTATATACACACTCTCTGTATCTCTCTCTCTCTCTCTATATATATACATATACATATACACACACGCATGTATGTATAGTGTATCTCCAGAAGGAATTTACTATTTTATTGGCAAACTCAGTTTCATGTTTCTATCACCATTATTTGACATCAATATTTGTTAAACATGTTTTCAGTTTGTGTCTTGATTAAAAAAAAAAAAGTTATCATACGGACCCTAAATTGTTCCTTTTATTATTATTATTATTATTTTTTATAGAAATATAGATAGCAGTATATTGGCATTGAATAAGTTTGTAGTTTCTTATGACAGACCTAAACAAACTTGGAATTCGTTTCTGTTTTTTTTTTTTTTTTATCCTTGGGTTAATTGCATTTTATCCCTTGTGGTTAAGGGAATTTTCACTTTACCCACTATGCTTCAAAAGTGAACACTTAACCCCCTTATGGTTCTGCCTAAAGTGAAATTGTTAAGATTTCTCTTATATGAAAATTCTAATATTGCCCAAAAATATTGACACTTGACCTGTCACGACCCAAATCCACTAAGTATGGCATGAGAGCACGTAACATGCCACCAAGGCCTGACCCTATATTATTAACGTTCGAAAACGAGCTTTTAAACTCCCATTTAAATCACATTTACAATTGATTAGCCCCCAAGGGTAAAATAGGAATTTGAAATTTGAGTTGGATTTTATACCAAAAGATAGTTGTTTAAGACTAGGTTGGAAAACAGTGCAGGATTTCAAAATTTCTAGAAAAAGTTATGTCCGTTTCCGTAAAAGTCGTCATTGAACCAGTTTAAGACAATCTGTATTTTGATCGATTGAAATTAGTTCGATCTATCGAACCAGGTTCTGTCCAAACTTTATTTCTCAATATTGGCCATTTTGATTGAGCGAAAATAATTTCGATCGATCAAAACAGCTTCTATCCGCAACTCTAGCCATGAACATCTAAGCAATCAAACATACTTGAATAGCGAAAGCACTTGCCAAAACCTTTCATACATGAACATAAGAGTCTTATACATCAAGTTCTACGCATGCTTACTTTATACAACATAATTTACAAGTCCTTTAGTTCCAGACTACAACAACTACACCATAAGCAATATGCACATTAAACACTTGCTGTCCTCTTTCTTCCTCTGTTTCTCTTTCCCATTCACTTTTCTTTCACTTGAAATGGTTATACAATAACCATATGAGCTTGAAGCTTAGTGAATAACATGCTCTTTGACATAAATTCGTGTATATCATTTAAACATGTAATATGCAATTCAATGTAACATAATGAATCACAACAATGTATTTGTCTCCAAAGCTTGTTGTTGTTCTCACTACCCCGTGCCCGTAATGGTACCACCCTTTATCCTTATTCCGAGCTATCCAATACCTTATACAAGGTGTATTCAACACTCAAAACCTTAGGAGGATTTTCTACACTCCCTTTTTCGAGCCTTTTCTTTGTAGTGATAGAACAATTGCTTCTTCAAGCACATAATCACATAAACATGATTCAAACGACATAATCCTTTCTCGCTCTTGCACATATAGTCAATCATGATATACAAGCATGTTCATAATTCATGAATTGAAAGCAAATCATTTTCATGCCACGATTTCATTACTTGAAAAGTTTCCTCGAAGTTAGAGGTTACTCACCTTGCTCTAGATATAGAATTGACAAAATATAAAGTTCACTTTCAAATTCCTACAAATCATATAAGATTCTACTACATATCAATTTGAATTCTTCTAATTAATCCATCAAAACTCAATGGAAATGAAATTAAATCACATAGAAAGAGTCCTCTTACCTCTATTTTCTCAAATTTAGCTTCAATTTGAGATAGAGATCTCTCTAGCACCCTTTGCCCTTTTGGCTTCTATGGGAATCTGGTGTTAATTAGGAGTAACAACTAATTTACAGCTGTGAGATATGCTTGTTATTAGCTTTATTTCTTTCCTTGTTTTAATGGGATTTATTCTATTTTATTCTCTGGTTTTATGAGAGACATTCTCACCAAAAAATCAAGGATTAATTTTTGTTTCTAAGGCTGATTGCCTTTCCCATTGTATTATAAATTCATATACTATAGTCTGCTTGAATAAGAAATGAAAGATAAGTTTTTCTCCACCTAAATTCTTCATGGTATTAGAGCTCCAGGTTCTGAACCTGGTCCGCTTCTCTGCCTAAGGCAGAAACCTTCGTTAGTGTAAACAATTCTTCTAAAACAACCAATTTTTTTTTTATCAGCATTTCTCCAATAATTTTTTTTCCATGTATAAGTTTATTCTCATGGCAAGGAATGACATAGCCACATCTAGAACAAATAAGTCCAGTCCCACTGAAGTCACCTCTTCTTGAGAAACTCCGATCCTATACTGTAATGGAGGATCAGATAATTCTGCTCTTCTCATTACAGGGCACAAGCTGAATGGGCAAAACTATATACAATGATCTCACTTTGTCATGATGTTCATATGTCGTAAAGGGAAGGATGACTATCTCACTGGTGCAGTACCTTAACCAGTGAAAGAAGATCCAAAATTTAAAGGATGGAAGGCTGAGAATAGCATGGTTATGTCCTGGTTAATTAATTCGATGAACAACAACATAGGGGAGAATTTTATGCTCTATGAAATGGCACAAGAAATCTGGGAAGTTGCAAGGGTGACTTTTTCTGATACAGAAAACACAGCAGAGTCATTTGAGATAGAAGGGACCCTCCATGATTTGCGTCAAGGTGATCTCCCTGAAGGCCCCTCATGTAATTGTAATGATGACTTTCAATACAAGATTTTCTGTTTGTACCACAAATTAAATTCCATGATATATACACTACACCAGAATGGCTGATTTGTCACAGTTTTGGACAGTGACAAAGGCCATTTGTCACGGTTCTAAATTGTGACATTTTCGGGTGTGACAAAAAAAATTGTCACTGTCCAAAACCGTGACAAACACTCTTTGTCACGGTTCATTTGTTACACTTTAAAAGTGACATATCACTTTCAATTGTCACGGTTTTGTCACTGTTTAGAACAGTAACAATTTATTTATCTGCCACGGTCATAAATCGTGACAATTTACGGTATTTGCCACATTCTTTGTCACGATTTTCGACTGTGACAATTATTAATAACAGTGGCTAATATGTAAAAATGACGTCACTGTTTTCTATAATTGTCATGGTGTGTAACAGTGACAAATCAAATTTTTTTTTTAAAAAGAAAAAACTTTATTTTTACTATCCACCCTATTACTTTTGGTACCTGACATAATATAATCACAGATAACAAAAATTGTCAGGGGGCATAAAAATTGTAATATTACCACAAAACACAATTGCAATTCATAAAAATCACCTATAAACACAAATTTTAAGATTACAGCAAAACACAATTGCAATTTAATACGATTTACCTATAAACACATTCAATCAAGACTTTCTCCTTGAGTTACAAAATTGAAAAAACCCAAAAATAACATCTGTAAATGCTAGGTAGTTCTCATGACCATGTGAATAAAAAGAAAAGCTATAAAAGCTATATATCTAGTCTTTAACTTCTAGCTTCTCAACTGTGAGGACTCTTCAAGTGGGCTCGATATCTTCTACGAGACTTCACATCCTTTTCAACACATAATTCCCAATTTGTCTTTTCCTTTAGATATCCGTAGGCTGGTACTATACAACATAAAAAAGAAAATTCAACAAATAACCAATCATGTATTTTCCAAAAAAAAAATCTAAAAAATTTACAATCAAAGAATAAGTGCAAATTGATAGCATTATGTACATACCTTAATTTCAAGCAATCTAATTTTGTACTAATTGCTTTGATCCCTCCCATGAATTCGCTATTTGTAAACATAAGACTGCACACACACACACACACACAAAAAAAAAAAAAATAATTATAACTCATTTATTGAACTTTTGATGGAGTATAAAGTGAGCAATTATTCTTGCTAAAAACATAAAGATAAAGAATAGTTGAGAACAATAAGAATACTAATTAGGGATCTTCTATAAAACGTCCTAGTGGTTTTGGTTGTATATATCCTAATTTGGTGCCAAAATGTAGTAATTTGGTCCGAAAATGTTACCATTAGGTCTTAGAGTGGTTTTCAAAGTTACAACATGTTTTTTTTTGGCTAGAAAAAGTTGCAACATGTTGAGACTATGTAATAAGTTATAACAATGTGGTCTGAGAGAGAGAGAGAGAGAGAGAGAGAGAGAGAGAGAGAGAGAGAGAGAGAGAGAGAGAGCGTGTGTGCGGTTTGAAGAAAGAATCCTAGTGTGAAGAAAGATACATAGAACACTATATAAAGTTGTATTATATGACATTCTAAAATTTCCAAAAGAAGCTGCCATTCAAAACCTCAAGCATCTTCTCATTCACACTCCTTTTGAAGTGAGAAAATTTTCCACACTATGTCCCATGCTCTATTCCAACCCAAATGTTCTTCATCAATGAACACTCTCATGACCTCAGTTATTGCGAGAGATGGATCAGTATCATTCAGCTGCAGCGCAACCTGAAATAATCAAAAGCATAGTTTAAATGAATGGTTTATAATCAGAAAATCCTTATCAAATAGAAGTAAAATGTATCACTGGAATATATTTTATTAGTTAATAAAAGTCTTCCATCTCTGTTTCCCACTTGTTCAATGAAAACAACAAGAAGTTGTCACAACCAGTAAAATTCAGATAATACAAGCAGACATATGATTGTGACGCTGGTAATTATATGTTGACACAAAACTCTAAGGCTCTGTCTGGTTCAATGATTTCTCAAGGGCAAAGAAAGGAAAACACTTTTCTTTGTTTTGTTAGTAAGGAAATAGTGAGTAACCCAGGAAGGAAAAGAAACTATTGCGAGAAATAAATTAAAAAGTGTGAATATTGACGGTCACTTCCCCCCTTTTTTCTTAAGTTTCAATTATATTTCTAATGTATTTAAGCATGTAGGAAAACAAAAGGGAACTAGCTTTCCTTCTTGTTTTCTTTTCCTTCTCTAAATCTGCAAACCAAACAGAGCCTTACAATCTCACGACAAGATGATCCCAAACAATATACATTTTTGCTAGTGAAAACAATTTGGAAGAAAGCGTGTGTGTGCTTGTCATAGATTGATATTCAAAGATACAAGGTATCGGAGTTGGAACCTTGTCCGGAAGGGCATCAAAGCTATAGTACGAGTCTTTGAACCTCCGAATGATGTCTTGTAATGATGTTGAGACAAAGAAATATTGTTTCTTCGGTCGCAATTCCTTTCCCTGTAGAACAATAGCCCAAATGGATGTGCACCATAAATTCACGTAGAGAAACACATGTTGTACTGTGCTGATGTACACCTAGGCTGTTGTGAACATGTGCTGCTGTATATGTGGACTGTTGTGTTGTGCACATGTACTGCTGTGTATGTGTGCACATGGGCTGCTGTGTTGTGCACATGTGCTGCTATGCACGTGTGCTGCACAAACTCTAATAGTTTTTTTTTTGGAAGTTAATTGTTTAAAATTGTACATGTGATGCATGATATGAATACTAAATTATTTTTAACCGCTTTTATACTGCATTAATGCAAAACTATCCAAAACAAACATTTTATCTGTGCTAATAGACTTCATATCATTCATTTTGGGAAGAGACTCCCATTGCAAAACCTACAATGAAATGAGCCCAGGAAAGGAAAAAACAAGGAACTATGCTGGCAATAAATTTGAACTTTAACAAACACCCAAAACTAACCACATTCAAAGAAGAAATGTGAATAAAATAGCCAACGGAGGGTTCTAAAGATAGCCCACAAGGATGAATAAGCCTTCAATTAAGTCCAAAGGGGGCTTCCAAAGCAGGTTATATGCTTTCCATATCACAACTTATCAACAAATAACAATAATTATGGAGTAAGAACAAAAAGACATTAACCAGACCACCAAGTATTCAAGTTCGTCCGTCTTTATTCAGCAAAGAATATTCTGCCAAAGGATTAGATTTGTTTCGGATTGGGATTGGTCTAGACTTCATTTAGAACCAGAAAATAATACATTTGTTGAGTTTTAAATTAGATGCCAAATGCTGGGATTATGCTTGACCTTTCTCTTAATCTAAATCTTCAAGTTTATTAGAATTGGCAAGTCAAGATCATAACTTTAAGTCAAACAAATTGAAAGAGATAAGGAGAATCTCCATCCATTTCACAATAGGTTTTCTATCACGGAGTAATGTGATGGAGAAATGTAATTTCTTTCTCTAGTTTTTCTATCAACTCAAGTTTGATGGAATATTTTGAACTAAGCCCTTAGAAGAAAACATTAGTAAGCAGAAATTGAAATTATTTCAAGAAACTTGGGAGGGATTCATTGAAACACTACATTAATTCCTTGGATTCAACTAATTGAAATGACTTCAATGGAAGATTCTATAGTGTGTGAATTGATTCACAAAATTTTCCATCTCTAACCTTGTAAACATTATCAAGACTACTAATAGACTGTACTGCGGATAGAGTTCTGAAAACAAAATCTTTTGTTGGGCCTCCAAGCTTTATGCAACCCACTGTTTATAAGTTTACCTATAAAACAAAAGCAAAAAAGATGACAAAAATAACTAAATATTATCAAGAAGATCTCCAAGAACAATCTTCAAAATCTGCCCCAAAAAAAAAAAAGCAAATGATCGGGAAAATAAATATATAAGAAATACGACATTTCAAAATACAGCATTTGAAGGATCCTCAAATCTAATATGCTCTTCTTTAAGTTACAAACTTTAAAGCCTAGAATGCACTATCATACATGATTGGAATGCGCTATTAAAAGCTCTATTATGACTTATGTGTTGGGTTTGTGCCCTCAAACTATTATTTTATGTATGAGACATTGACATATTAATATATGGATATCAGCTTTATATTTCATTGTGTATATTTCTTTCATGAGATGATTGTTAAATCCTTAAGTATCATAGTAAGTAATTCGTTTGTGTATAAGATACATACAAGTGAGATACGAATTACTATTCTTTGATACTTAGAATTTGTCACAGTGGATGATGAGACTAGATATCTCATCAGGTTTACACTGTAGCATGATCAACTACCATTGGATGGAGTGATGAATCTTAATCACTGAAGTATATCTCTTAGTTAATATTCTAGTGCTTATATTGAATTGACGGACCTGAGCTTTCCTATTGACGCTTAAGGTTATCAACAGTCGATATGAACTCATAACTTATATAAGGTACGTGTTCTCAATCTTGAGATGGTTATGAACACAGAATGTGTATATGGCTGCTTTGACTTACCAATCAGTAAGGTCTTAAAGATCAACTATCTTGGGTATGTCATGTTCACAGGGTAGTGAACATATATTGTCAAGATAGAATCTACCCTCTGATAAAGAGTCAGCATTCCCTTGAGAATGTCACCAAGTTGATTACTGAGAACTCTATCTTGTTGATAAGTAGTTATCAACATGTTTGGTAATCATGAGGGGTGAATGGGACTCAAGGAATACAAGAAGTAATCATGATTTAGGTTGCTAGTAACAGTAATCCGACTACCTGAATATGATTATGAATGTTGATGGTAGAGGGACATTAGTACACCGTAAAAGTCTAGTTATCGCTTCAGATTTGTTCTTTTGTGTTGGAGTTCAGTTATCATTTTATAGTGGAGTAAACATTAACTGACCAATTGATTAATTTGATGATCAAAGAGTTTGATCATGGGAATTAATAACTTGTCTGAGCCAATAATAAAGAGCCTAGGAAGTCCCACTCTTGGCTCCGCTAAGATGCTTGGAAAGGAACATAAGGATCTTGTCAAGTCAGGTTCGATTGATCAAAGGAGTCTTGATCTATTGAAGTCAAGGCAGGTTTGATCAATCAAAAGTGGTTCAATCGATTGAAGGTTCAATCGATCGAAGCCACTTCAATCAATTGAACATAAGGTTGGTTCTGGGAATCTATAAATAGGGCAGCTGCATCCAGAAAAAAGAGGTCATCATTTTTATAACAAAATCTGCAAAAACTATTTTAGGGTTCTGAAACCTTCTTATCCTCTCCATTAGTGATCCCACCATCTCTAGCCTCTCCGGAAGCACTCATAGGAGGTATAACAACCTAGTGGAGTCTGCTGCACAATCAAGAATGAAGACAATCAGAATTGGGTTTAAGACCAGAGGTATAAACTCGTCTTCCCTTTTTGTATACACATTTATAGAGTTAATAAGTAGTAGACCCAAGCATACCAATAAGTTTTTTGTAACTTAATCTTTTTGCTGCGCATTTAAAACACTTTTAAACCTATTTTTTCTACAATTGTATCAGAGCATCGCTTGTTTGGATCTATAGATGCGTTTTGGAACACTAGTTTTGATTTACATGTTGAGTTTAGAACTATTTTTGAAATTGCATCATCATAGATCTGTTTCTGCAACACTCGCAACAGTATACAAATCTGTGATTGCATTGGATGCATGGTGGGTTCGATCGATTGAGATCGATTGAACCTTGTTCTCAAGCGATCAAACTGGTTTCCATCAATCGAACTTGTTTTGTTCGATCGATTGAATGTGTTTCGATTGATCGAGAGCCATTCTCTGTCCAAGTGTTCTGTTCACAGTTTTAAAGGTTTTTAAAAATTGTATACTTTAATTTTATACTATTCTGTAAAACTTTTCAAGACATTCAGTGAAATTGAAAGTTTAATCGATTGAACGAAGTTCAATTGATCGACGGTTCGAGTGATTGAACCTCTGTCGATCGATTGAAGTCTGACAGAGAACAGAGAAGTTGTTTTAAGTTCTAATTCAGTACGTAAAGAGTTTATGTACTGTGTGAATCAATTAGGTGTCCCAATAGTTACATATATTTGTTATATATATGTGGATGTGCGTACGACTAACCCTTTTGTAGGAAGATTAGTCCACTACCTCTGATTCGAGGTGAAAAGTGCATGTTCATAACGTATTACATGGTCCTTTATGCATACTTTTATCCCCAAAGTCTCTAAATTTAGGTGCATTCTAATAACAATGTTCTTTTTATTATGTTAATGCTAAAACATATGTTTATGCGTTGTTTTATAGGTATTAGAATGTAATTCAATGAAGTGGAGCTAGAGAAAAGTGATTCTGGTGAAGAGAACAACGGAAGCAGTTGAGAAAACGTCAATTTTGACAGTGAAGACTTCAGATTTGGAAGATTTTTTCCAGAGATATGAAGTATAGATCTTTGAGTTATGGTCGCGTGGCCACAAACGGGAGGTCAATCCGAGGTCCGAGTGAAAAGTTATGGCCATTCTCCCATCGGTGCGCAGAGGTGTCAAAATCAAAGAGTTCAATCGATTGAGGAGAGTTCAAACGATCGAACCTTCGATCGATCGAACTAAGCTCGATCGATTGAACTTTATATTCACCCAAAAGTTGCGTACAGTCTGCGGGAACCCTATATATAAGTCGTTTTGACACCAGACGAGAAGAGGACGCTCCAGAACGCAGAAAACAACAGTTTAGGGTAGTTTTAGGGTTAGATTAGGAGTAGATTAGCCTAGATTCATCTTTTTCTTCCTCTTTTTCACTACTATATTGAAGATTATTGAAGATTCAAGTGGATTTCATGTTTATTTCGAGTTTATTTCAGATTATATCCAGGTTTTTCTTTTCAATCCTTGTTATTTGATTGTTATTAGTTTATATGCTATGATTACTTTCGGTTACTGTTTCTGTATTAATTTATTCATGTTTCCGTAGTTTAGACGTTGGGAATATGTGATGAAACATTGATTCCCAACCTCTGCCATGCAATCTTTAGAAACCTTAGGCTCGATCGATCGAAGGTATTTCGATCGATCGAACCAGAGCCATAGTCAAGCGATCGAAGACAGTTCGATCGATTGAAGGATGATGATGTCCGATCGATCGAGAGCGCTTCGATCGATCGAATTTGCTAATTCCTGAGATAATTCTTTTAAGTATTCCATAACTTTTTGTTTTAGAAATCTGTCATCAAATTATCCCTGTAAGCTCAGTTTGTCACAACAGTTTTTAGAACTTAAAGCCTTAAGGCTATTTTCTTCAATGACTTTTGAAAACCACTTTGAATGATAACACCATTTAGAGTGCAAGTAATAACCATTGTTTTAAACCGTCTTCCAAGTATTTAAATCAACTGTGATGATGTAGTTCCGGTCATGAAAGGGCTATTGATTCTATATCTTTAGAAAAATATGGAATACTGAAAAGGAATGAACTCCATAGAATGTTAATAAATGTGCATGGTAGATGGTTTGGATCAATGTGGATTCACGTGTTTCAAACACCTTTAATTTATCTGTTTAATTAGTTATGTTTCTTTATGCTTTAGTTTGTTATTTAGTTTAATTTAATTAATTAGGATTCGTTAGAACATCCACTCCCAACATCCTTATTTTCTTTTCTTTTTCTTTGGGTTATGACTTAGTATATATTCTTCCTATTTCTTCCCTGTGGGATCGACCTGGACTTATCCAGTATTACTTGCACGATCACCTACACTTAGGTGTTGCACAAGAGCGCACAACTTTTTAGCCTTGTCAAGTTTTTGGTGCCGTTGCCGGGGAAGGCAACTAGGTTAGGATTTTACTAAGTTATTTCCAATTTGTCTTACTTTTCAAAAAAAAAATTTATGAAAAATTAAATAATATAAAAAATAAATAAAATAATAATAAATAATAAATAATAAAAAAAAAACTTTTTGACTTTTTCTTTCACAAGAAAAAAAAATTAAATAAAATTCCTATTGTTTAAAATTTTTTGAGTGAATATGTCTTATCCATATTACTCTCCATACAACACAAACACCACGTCTAGGTACACCTTCGGTAATGAAAACTATCCCCCAAGTTGGCAAGCACGCACATATGACACAGATTATCAACCTGAGTTCTACCAACCACCACAAGGGGAAAACAATAGTTGTAGTCCCCCATATTATCAAACGTATCAAGAACCTCCACATGGAGAGTTCTATCAATTGCAATGGGGATATAACCAAAATGATAATGTAGAATATAGTAGTACCTCCCACGATTACCAAACGCACCAAGACTTTTCCTTTGGCGAGTCTTGTCTACAAACACAATGGGATGGGAATTACTATCAACCACAATGGGGCAAAACTTCATATAGTAATAATGAGGAGAATAACCAAGTTGAGGATAATGGTATGTTAAAATTGCTGCTTAGTGAAATGAAAAGGCTAGATAGTGTACTTGATAAATTAGAAACTAGATATCAACAATCATATGCTAGCCATCCTTTAGAAGACTGTACCAGTCCTTCAACACTACAACCTAAATTTCAAGACACTAACACTGGAATGGAGTTAGAGGACAATGATGGGTTTATACCGAATGAGGTTAACAACTCACTCGAGAAAGTGATAACCCAACAAGAACTCCAAAACCAAACCATTGAGCATGAAGTTGTAGAACCATCTTCTCCTCAATATACAATCCCAGACATCAACTCCTTCAGTGGCTGGATAAAATTGCACAATCTCCTTGTCCAGAGCACCTCAATAGATGACATACATAGTGAGAAGAGTTACGAGGATAAGAATAAGGTTTTAAAAGATGATGAGAGTTTAGGTGATTGCCCGCAATTAGGAAAGGAGGAGTTACCTGTTGACTCTCTCCCTGACTTTGATAGTGACCCTAGGGAGGACGTAATTGAAAAATCTAAATCCTATGTAGATTTATGCGATATTCATGAACCCTCACCTCTTTCGGCCGAAGAGGTAGTGTCACCAAGTTGCCCATCACCTATCCTCTCTATTCATCAAAGCTCTCATCCCGAGCTTGAAAGTCATGTGTACCTCACTAATAAACAAATAGTGGAAGAGGATGGTAAGGATTCTAGCACATGTTTTTCACAAAATTTTAACTTTCAAAATTCTTTGAAAGAGGACTTGGAAACTATTTAGCCCACACTGGATGATCTTAAACTTCAACAAGAAGCTAGTAATCTGCTAGACTGCTTGACCTTCTTGAGTAATAATGACATAGAGGCCCAAATAGATAGCTTTATCCAAGTCCAGTTCAAAACTATGTGTATAGAACAGAAATTATATTCCTATGATCATATCTCCATAGATTCTATTCTAGAATAAGAGGAGGGTAATAAAGCTAAATTCGAATATTACTTAGACCTACTCCTTTTATTGAACCGTGGCCACCCCCTAGTATTAAAATAGAGGCCGTTATAGGAAATACCAACACCAAAGATTATTTATTGCATAAAATTCCTAAAAAGTGTGGTATATCTCTTATTATTGTCTCCAAAAAATTTGGAAGCCATAGGTTTTGCATCATCTCCTCTGACTTTGAGCCTGACATTAGTTGGGGGGAGTTGTATATTTATGAGGATCCCAACATTCTTCTCACTGTTAAATTATTTCACTAGAAAGATCCTCAAAAATTTCGGTTATTACTGTATGATAAAAATCTTGATTAACCGAATTTATTTATTGAGTAGTTGTATTATATTCTCTATTTTTCCTTATTGCTACTAATAATTTTGCAGGTAACTAAAAAATAAATAAATACAAAATTGGATATTAATGCCTCGAGGTAACATCCTACCTTCTCTCGCTTTACTTTACATATCCATATGCTTAGGTTAGAACATTGAGGACAATGTTTAGTTTTAGTTGGGGGGGAGTGAGTCATTACATGCCTCATATCTTTTTGTTGTGCTTTAGTGTCATATACCTGCTTAGCAACATGTAACTCAGTAAAGTGAAATTTGCAAAAATTTTAAAATTTTTAATTTTTTTTTAAATAGAATAAAATGGTTCTTGTATTTCTCTCTTAGTTAATGTAGTTAGTTATGATGCAGTAGTGTTATTTTCTATATGTTACTAGCATGTGATACACTATGGTAGTTTCTTTACTATCTTAGTTATAGTATATTTTATGCTTTTTAACCTTCAAACAACTTTGAGCACGTTGTGACAATCTTGTACTTAGCTAAAATGGATTAGTGAGCATAATTTAGGCGTCTTGAGAGACTGTAGTGGAGACTAATAACCCAAGTGAGCTTTTGTGCCATTCTTTTTTTCTTGAGGGTCTTATAAAATTACTCTTACTTTTTGAAAAGCGTATTAATTCGTTGAAAGTCTCAATTTTCTTCTTCATTTTGACTGATCACTAGAAGAGAACGTTCCAGATTTACCAAATCTAGAGCTCTTGAATTTACTAAAATGAATAATCCTATGAACTTAGAAGATGATTTAGGCCATCTTTTGACCATACACGCATAATACAGCTTTGGCTCACCTCTATGATATTCCTTTATTCCACCCTTTGAGCCTTACCATATTTTCCTTGTCTTCACAATCCTAAAGTCTATACTTAACTCAAAATTAGGAGTTTAAGCCTCAGTTCTTTATTTGGGTGTGATTGGGATGTGTTGCGTTGACAATAAGTTTGGTTAGTGTGAATAAGGGAAAGTTGACAAAGAAAAAAAATGATGGAAAGAAAAAAAAAGAAAAAGAAAAGAAAAGAAATGACAATGGTTGTTACAAAAGAAAAATAAAAAATAAAAATCAATAAAAAGAAGAGTGTGGGAAAGAAAAAAATATTAAAAAAAACGAAAAAAGAAGAGAGAGATTGGAGATGTGGGAAGTTTAAAAAGTTATAGTAGATATTCCAACCACATCCATTAACCCAATTGAATATCACGAACCTCTTTCTTCTTAACCAAACACCTCTTTTTCAAAGTCCTGATGATTTTAAGTAAATTGGATTTGAAGTTAAGGTAATGAGAGAGTTCTCCACGGTATCTCGCTCTTCTAGTGAAAAGTATCCTTTCATGAGACTTTGTGCACTAAAATGTCCGTTTTTCTATTTAGATATGAGAAGCCTTTGTTTCCATTTACATTTACTCTTTATAGCTTCTATATCATGAGTGACAATTATTACACCGAATTCGGAGTGATTTCATCTTGAGAGTGTAATCCTGGTGAGAGTTGAGTCAAATGAACGTCTTGATAGAATCTTAGGTTATACGAGCTTTGAAATTAAAGTTTTATATTTTGGTTGTCCATTCACACACACACTTGAAGATTAATAAGTATGGAATATTATGATGACTTTGATAGTAGATTAACTGTAATGTGTGTGTTGCATGACTTTGATAGTAGATTAACTGTAATGTGTGTGTTGCATGGCTATGGCATACTAGAGAGTTTCATGAGATTGTTGAGCCTAACTATATTACTAAATGAGAGGAAAAATTTCTTGAAAATATTTAAACTAGAACCATTACCATAAACATGAATTTTGTGGGTAAATTCTCTGCAAACCCTCACGAGACAATACTCGTCCACTAGGGGGAACCTAGGGGTTTAAAGGCTTGCTGCATACGCTAAATGCAATCGCGATTCCTGCGAAAGTGAGTTAAGATTTTTACTTTCTTTTGTTTTCAATTTTTAGAGTTAATTAAATATTGCTGTAGTTCGCTTCATTGCTAGGGACTAGCATCGAGCTAGTTGGGGGGTGTGATTCGAGGTGAAAAGTGCATGTTCATTGTTCATAACATATTACATGGTCCTTTATGCATACTTTTATCCCCAAAGTCCCTACATTTAGGTGCATTCTAATAACAATGTTCTTTTTATTGTGTTAATGCTAAAACATATGTTTATGCGTTGTTTTATAGGTATTAGAATGTAATTCAATGAAGTGGAGCTAGAGAAAACTGATTCTGGTGAAGAGAACAACGGAAGCAGTTGAGAAAACGCCAATTTTGACAATGAAGACTTCAGATTTGGAAGATTTTTTCCAGAGATAAGAAATATAGATCTTTGAGTTACGGTCGCGTGGCCACAAACGGGAGGTCAATCCGAGGTCCGAGTGAAAAGTTATGGCCATTCTCCCATCGGTGCGCAGAGGTGTCAAAATCAAAGAGTTCAATCGATTGAGGAGAGTTCAAACGATCGAACCTTCGATCGATCGAACTAAGCTCGGTCGATTGAACTTCATATTCACCCAAAAGTGGTGTACAGTCTACGGGAACTCTATATATAAGTCGTTTTGACACCAGACGAAAAGAGGATGCTCCAGAACGCAGAAAATAGCAGTTTATGGTAGTTTTAGGGTTAGATTAGGAGTAGATTAGGCTAGATTCATCTTTTCCTTCCTCTTTTTCATTAATATATTGAAGATTATTGAAGATTCAACTTGATTTCATGTTTATTTTGAGTTTATTTCAGACTATATCCAGGTTTTTCTTTTCAATCCTTGTTATTTGATTGTTATTAGTTTATATGCTATGATTACTTTAGGTTACTATTTCTGTATTAATTTATTCATGTTTCCGTAGTTTAGACGTTGGGAATATGTGATGAAACATTGATTCCCAACCTCTGCCATGCAATCTTTAGAAACCTTAGGCTCGATCGATCGAAGGTATTTCGATCGATCGAACCAGAGCCATAGTCAAGCGATCGAAGACAATTCGATCGATTGACGGATGATGCTGTCTGATCGATCGAGAGCGCTTCGATCGATCGAACATGTTAATTCCTGAGATGATTCTTTTAAGTATTCCATGACTTCCTGTTTTAGAAATCTATCATCAAATTGTCCCTATAAGCTCAGTTTGTCACAACAGTTTTTAGAACTTAAAGCCTTAAGGCTATTTTCTTCAATGACTTTTGAAAACCACTTTGAATGCTAACACCATTTAGAGTGCAAGTAATAACCATTGTTTTAAACCGTCTTCTAAGTATTTTAAATCACTTGTGATGATGTAGTCCCGGTCATGAAAGGGCTATTGATTCTATATCTTTAGAAAAATACGGAATACTGAAGAGGAATGAACTCCATAGAACATTAATGAATTTGCATGGTAGATGGTTAGGATCAATGTGGATTCGTGTGTTTCCAACAACTTTAATTTATCTGTTTAATTAGTTATGTTTCTTTATGCTTTAGTTTGTTATTTAGTTTAATTTAATTAATTAGGATTCGTTAGAACATCCACTCCCAACATCCTTATTTTTTTTTCTTTTTCTTTAGGTTATGACTTAGTACATATTCTTCATATTCCTTCCCCGTGGGATCGACCTGGACTTATCCAGTATTACTTACACGATCACCTACACTTGGGTGTTGCAGAAGAGCGCATAACTTTTTAGTCGTGTCAATCTCCCATAGAACCAAGTCCTTTTAATTTTGTATTTAAATGTTTGAGATTGGTGTATACTCTGCATTTAATTTTGGTTTGGTATTAAGGCATGTGTAAAGGGTGTTGCGACTTCAATCCTACAAATAGGAAAGTCGCACCGCTTGCCCTAGCCTTTTATTTTATTGCTATTTTCTACTTCTAGATAAATTGTAAGCTTCAAAAGAAGTATAGGACCAATGTAATAGAATTAGAAAATCCATGAAGATGGAGGAGCAAGCCATTGTCCATGAAGATGGAGCTGGAGGCGATTAAACCAAGAAGGAGGTTCTATGAAGATAGAGCCATGGGAGATAGAGGCATATGAATGCCTTTGTTTCATTTTAGTTTTTTGTTTTATGTGCTTGGTTTGTGATTGTCATTTAAATATATTGTTACTACTTGCATGCACGTAAAACAAGCTTTCTAAAATAAAATTCAAAAACTGTTTCAATGCATTAGTAAACATTAGATGTTTATGGGTAATGTGTGAAAACAAATTTTCCAAAAGCAAAATCCTTAATCAATAAATCTAATGGGAGAGGGACTTATTATAACTCCCACAATCTTCCATTAACGGTTCACTATAAGATGAGTAGTACATGTTTATACTTAGCAATCTGGATAACTTTATTGCACATATCATACAAATCTCGATTAAATTGTCGCCGAAAACTTTAAATTTAAACATTTAAAATTTTTGAAATCATTAAGGAATTTTTTGGAATTGAATTGGTAGAATAACTTTGAATATTCACTCCTATTTAGTTGTTGTCAAGCAATGATACAATCATTTTATTCTTATTTTTTTTTATGAATTAAGTTCACGCGTTTTTTCTAGTTTCATTAGGATAAATGCAGATGTTGACCATTTCTGTATCTCAAATCCATTTGCACATGTTAATAGCTATGCGGAAAACCTAAAATACGAGTTAATACGACTTTTGTGCTTTAAGGAATAGGTAGTGGAAACTAGTCACCCTTAGTGAGCTTTTGAATCCAATCTTCAATTCTGAGGGAATTATCACATCAAATTCAAATTGTTTTTCTTGCATAAGCGTTTTAAATTCGTTGAATAGTCTCTAACTCTTCATTTTGGCTGGTTATTAGAGGAGAATGTTCAGGATCTACCACTTAAACTTAATGAACACTGAAGTACTAAAATTAAGAAGTTAAGAAAATGATTTAAGCCATCGTTATTCACTCTTTAACCTTTCCCATATCTCAATATATACATTCAAGAACCTACTTTGTAACCAACCCCACACTGATTAAATATCGCCAAGTCTATCATGAACATCCGAATTCCGTATCCTATACTTTGACCTCAATAAACCCCATTGCACATCTAATATGATTAAAGTATGTGATTGGAAGAAAGTAGTTATGGGAGTGGTGTCATAAAAAGAAATATCCAAGTTTGGTTTAAAAAAAAAAAAAAGAAGAAGAAGAGAAGGAGTAAGAAAAATATACATATATATATATGAAAATAGAGGATGGATGGAATGAAGTGAATAAGAAATAAATCAGTCTCCATCACATGCTAAAGATGTGCATCTGTTTTTTCCCTCGTATTTCTATTCTACTATATAAAAGCCGAAAAGTCAAAGTCTTAATGATTCTTAACTACTTAGTTTGAATATGAACGTTTAAATTGAGTTATCTACGGTATTTCGCTCCTCTAGTAAGTAGTATTCCTTTCTTGAGACTATACACTCTAAATGTTCATCCTTTATTGTGTCAGGTGTTAAAGCATTAGTAACCAAAATATCATTATTATCAAATTTTTCACACCATGTGTGATCATTATTAACCAAGTTTCTGTGAGATGTTCAATTTTGAGTGTAAACCTATGTGAGAATTGAGTTGAAACTACAAGTTTTGAGGGTATGAGAGTCTAAACAACTCTAAATAAGGTCATATGCATAACTGTTAACTTCACACACACACGGATACATGGATGTGATGCATATGTTATTTTTATCTTGGTGACATGAGAAGCATGTGAATTTCTTTCATGGTTTGAATGAGGATGATATGTTTTGTGGAGTTAAGCTGATAGTTGTATAGGAGGGAGTGTATACGAGTATCCTATATATATTTTTAAGCTTAAAATTCAGAATTTTGTGGGTATATTCACTGCAAACCCTCACGAGACAACACTCGTCCACTAGGGGAACCTAGGGGTTTAACGGCTTGTTGCTTTTGCTAAATGCAACCGCGATTCCTGCAAAAGTGAGTTAAGTAGTTTCTCATTTTACATAGCTTAGCTTGCCTTAATTTAATTCAATTTATCCTGTTTTAGTTATTGTAGTATTAGTCTAGCTTGCTTTTATTTTCGCTTTATTGCTAGGGACTAGCAATTCGCTAGTTGGGGTTGTGACAAGCGGGAGTATTTGTAAAATACAACCGCGCTAAAAGAAGAAAATACATTGTTTTAGTCTACAATTCCCTTATATATCCGCAATTTGGATTACAATGCCAGCTTTTACATAATTTGATTAATCTATGATAAGTTGTATTGTTTTAATTATAATTTGTGCAGATCACTGCTTGCTGTGTGAAGAAATGAATAAGCAGAATAAAAGGGTTGATGGATTTCAAGGAAGATAATTCAAACATAAAAAGTGAAGTTCAAGCGAGCGAAGAACCTTCAATCGATCGAGACTTCGATCGATCGAAGTACGTTCAAGCGCTTGAGGATTCCAGAGGTTCAATTGATCGAATATGACTTTTATCTGAAATTACGCGCACGCAGCAGAGACAGAGTTTTTAACCCTAGCATTAGATTTTATTATAAATACTCGTGTTGTATACGTCCTTAAGGACGCCCACTTTAGTTTTTCATCAGTTTATATAGAGAGATAGAGAGAGTTTCTTGCTTTTTTGTAGGTTTTCTCAAGAATTCTTGTATTTTGAATTGGATTCTCTTTAGTTTAATCAAAGTTCTTCGCTCCAGGTTTTGTTTAATCAGTTTTTTTACAATCTGCTAGTTTAATATCATAGCTTAATTTGTTATATTCATAGTTTTGCATGTTAGATGTAGTTAAACCCATGGTTTTCATAGTTTACATGTTTAAATCACAAACAAACAAGACTTTAATGAATATTTACGTTAAAAACCAATCTGAGACACTCCAGACCATGTCTGAGTAGTCCTAGGGTTGGGAGATCACGATGAAACAGTGATCTCCAGCCTCTGCCATGCAGCAGTATAAAACCTGCACTCGATTGATCGAAGTCTTTCGATCGATCGAAGCAGACACAAGGTCAAGCGATCGAAGTACTTTCGATCGCTCGAGAGATGAAGAAGTTCGATCGATCGAAAGCGCATCGATCGATTGAACTGTCAGATTCTTGGGTGGTCTTTTTTGCAGTATTCTAAGACTTTCTGCTTTTGAAATTTGTTATCAAACTATCCCCAAATGCTCAGTTTGTCAAAACAGTTTCATTACTTTAAGCCTTAAGGCATTTTTCTTCAATAACTTTTGCAAACCATTTTGAATGCTAACACCATTCAGAATACGAGACTCAATTATTGTTTTAAACCACCTTCATGTGTTTCGATTTAACTGTGATGACATAGTCCCGGCCATGAAAGGACTATTGATTCTTTATTTTTAGAGAAATACAGAATACTGTAGAGAGATACTCTCCTTAAAGCTTAAATATAACTACATGGTAGATGGCATGATCACTGCGGACTCGTGTGATCCCAACATTCCCTTTTATTAAGAAAAACTCGTTTTAAAATATTGCTATAATTAATTAGTTAATCATTAGGTTGATTTAGTTTAATTGCTTTATCATTAGTAGTTGATAGTTGTGGAACTTCGTGTTCTACATTCTTTAAAATATTGATTTTCTCTCTTTTTTCTTTTAGAGTTCAATCTAGGTAATTAGTTCTCAACCATCCCTGTGGGATCGACTTGGTCTTAACCAGATTACTACTTGCACGAATACCGACACTTGGGTATAGCACACAAGCGCACACAGATTTTTAGCCGTGTCACATGCCACTAAGGCTCCCACTATACTCCTAAAGATCCATTATTAACCATAAAATCAAAGTTATAGAGAGTTTTTCCCATTTAAAACACTTATAAAACAACTCGTTTTGAAACAAGGCAATTCAGTCAACTTGATCGGGTACTCGGTCGATCGGATTGGAAACTACAGACAGTCAAAATTCCCAAAAGTCACGACCCAATCGACTAGACCATGTCCGGTCGATTGTGAATGCTGAGGTCCGGTCGATTGGTGAATCACCCCAGTCTATTGGGCGATGCTTAAACAGAATGTATCATTCTGGAACACCTTTCAATCAACTGGAAAAGCACTCCAGTCGACTAGATTGTAGGAGCAGAACCCATTCTGCAGTAACCTAAAGTTTAAAACCAAAACTTGTTTAAATTCACACAACACTTGATAAATATGATCCAACCCAATATAATTGTATAGGCACGTACTAGCCAAATTACAACATCCATGAACAACCTAATTAAAGTTATTGCAAGCTCTGACTCGGTTTAAGCATCGATACAATATAAACCAAGTTCTACTAAACAACTAATACATGATCTTTACTCCAAATTCAACTTACCTAAACATGAGCTAGAAATTGAATATTAAAATAACCTTCAAAACAAACTGGTTGCCAACATATTACAAGTCTAAGTACTAAACATGAAGTTTATACTGATAAATATAACTACTCCTAAAACCCACATTGCCTCGCTGATGCCTTTTCTTTAATTTCGTTGAGCCTTCTCCTTTATAACCTACAATGGTTATTTAATAACCACTACACTATATCAGCTATATGTTGGTGAATGCCAACAATTATGAACAAGAATAACAAACATGCTCAATCTCATCTTTCTGTACATCACTATGGTCTCCGAGGACGCAAGTACCGACCATCCTTTCACGCTAGTCCGTGACTACTCCATTAGTCCACGCGACTAACCGAGCTACCCACGCCTCTTTCTTTCAAACGTACAGTTTCATGGCCATTTTGGCACCTAGTCTCTCGATGGCAACTACAAGTTATCCTTCGACCCAATTAGACAGCTCAACATACTCACAAAGTCATTACACTATGGAATTTATAGATTATACATGAACTACCAAATTACTTGGAACATGTGAATTAAGCTAATTAGACATGCTTTTTATCGCAAATATCATCTCAAACATCCGATTATCCAAATTCTACAATTATTGTCACTCACTTCTTGGATTTCACTCCTAATTCAAGATTACTGGTCCATTAAACCCCAGGTACAAAATGGATTATGAGCTAAACCCCTAAAATGGGTCACAGAAAAACTGTCTCAAAAATTGATAAGACTTATACCAACGCGTTAGACTCACCTCCAAGAGTTCAAATATGTAGCCTGTTTCGAAATTGAACATCAAACAACACGTCGTTTGTCGTCGCGAGCGGTGTCAAATTCTCTACGAATTCTCTGTAAATCTCCTAAGCTTGAAGATGATGGAGACGACTCTTGATGAGTCAGTAGATCACATGTCCTCCAACATGTAAGACACATGCTTTGGCTTTCTAAGTTTGCCCCCCCTAGTTTCTTTAATTTTACATTTATACCCCTGCTAGTTATGAAACTTATTAAAACTATCCCAAACTTAAATGGGTGTTTGTCTATGTTTCGTATCGGTACCATAAGTGGTCTCACATAATATTATGAAGTCACTAATTATACAAGATGTCCAATTTGCTCTCACAAATGTACCCTTGACAGACCTTAGAAGTGGCCTCTAACAATCAATGTGTTAAAATAACAACATATTATAATATCACATATGCCCTAATAAAAATTCAATCACATAAGAATTATTTTCCCATTGCTATCCCATCACACAAGGACCTATCATAACTGTCCCAAACTTGAATTGTCACATTGACCAATATCTGGGTTCCCAATTGGACACCCCTAATCAACATAATGAGTTAAACTCACTTAACACATATAATTATGTCATTAATATAATATTAATATTGCATGCTAAATGCCAATAGATATAACTCGTGGGGTGCAGGTGTTACATCTCTCTCCTCATTAAAAAGGAGTTTGTCCGCAAACTCATTGTACGATAAAGAACCAAATAGAGATAGATAATTCTCATACATGTCGTACGCTTCTTTACACACGGCTTCCTCAACACCTTAACAAAAAGAACAACTGTGTTCCTCAATGCTTGATCTTCTTAGCTCAAGAATTCAACTGAATGCCCAATATAATTCAAATGTTCTTGAATTTTCCCACAATTCGGATGTCATCATATAACTTAACTTCTATCAATGATGTCGTAATATCGACATATAGAACACATTACACACATTATTCGCCTCTAATAACAGTTGAATTGATAAACCATTGCTCCTGATACTGTTGTATAATTTCCAAACACTCTATGCCTTGTAAGACGCCATTCTAATATCTGATTTAATTGTCAATCTTTATCACAATAAGCATTTGCTTCCAATCACACATAAACTTAAGCATATCCATTCAATATAACTCAAATACTTCTCTATTTAACATAACAGAAATCAACTCCCCACATCATTTCTTTATCTTTCCACACATAGTGTAACAAACTCCAACAAATAACAACATTATTATATCAACTCAATCAACTTGTTCTATCATCAAAATACTAACAACCTCGGGAGTTTTGATATCTAGTCCTTACCCTCTGATAGGTTGAACACCTAATCATACTATCCATAATTCTCATTTACTTCATTCAATATATGTAGCACCCAAAATTTTCTAGAAATTCCACGTAGGAATTTAGAATGGTGACATCACCGTAGTGCAGTTACAGAAGGTCCATTAGGATGGCCTTAGCTAGAAATCCTTATTAGGATCCTAAAATTAGCATCGTAACGACGACGATAGGATTCTTAATCTAGTACTTATTAGAATAGACGTAACCTCGACGCGTATAGTTCTAAGTTAGAAACTATAGGTGTACTTGTGTATAGCTCCGCTCATTCATATCTTATATCTGCGTGCACTTTCGCAGTGTTGCACTTATACCATGTTTCAGCAGCACATTCCAGTGCACAACTCAAGAATGGGACCCACACTACCACTTGGCGGTTATGTGGACCCCACCCCAATCTACCCTTGGACACACAACACACATACTTAGGTACACATTGGTGCACCCATTGCACATAACACAATCTCCCTCACTTTCCCTCTATATAATGCACCCCACCCTCACCCTCTCATTTATCACCCCCATCTCCCCACAATCTGTCCATACAGATTGTCTTAGAGAGAGAGAGCCCGAGAGAGAGAGAGCTTGAGAGAGAGAGAGAACACACCCCTCACCCTCGGTTTATACACACCCCCCCTACATTGTGTACACTACCACCACCACCTCTGTCCATTTCCTTCCCAGCACACACATCACACTCCCTCCCTGTGCTCTCCCGATCTCTCACTATATACACACACATTCACGAAGAAGAAGAAAACGAAGAAGAAGAGAGAGATCGAAGAAGAAAGGAGATCTAACCCCTGAGGTAAACCCCAACCCCTCTCACACATTCTTGAGCATCTGCATGTCCATTAGGAGACCCTAGGACCTTTGCATGCAAACCAAACAGAGCCTAAGGCTCTGTATGAGCTCCGGCCATCATTAAAGCTCAAGCTTGAGCTTGATTTTCCCAGAGTTAACCAAAGCCCCAAAAATCTACACTAATCTGACTGAAATGAACCCAGATAGACCCCCTTATAGCAGTTTTTAATTTGGACAATGTTTGATCGGCCATGCAGGTAGTTATTCTCCGAATACGCCGAAAGAATAATCGACTGGTAGGTGTACTTAACGAATGAACCAGGATCTGGTCTTATAGTCTGTTGAAGAGGAAAGGATTCCGGTCAATTTCCCGTTGACCTCATCAATTTTGGTGAAGAATTGAGAGAGTTATGAGGAGAGAGAGAGTCTCCGGCGAGGCCCAACTTTCCGGCGACGAGCAGCTCGCCGGAGAAGAAGAAGAGACCCGAGTGGGTTTCGGGTTATAACACCCGGGTTCGGGTCGGGTTTGGGTAGGGTTAGGATGTGTGTGTATAAGGGTCAGGGTTCGGGTTTGGGCCGGGTCAAAATAACCACGGGCCAACTTTAGTGGGACGACGTCGTTTTGACTTCGGGTAGGGTTTCGGGTTTTGGGGCGGGTTGTGTTGTGTCTAGATATGGGTTAGGGTTTAGTCTGGGTCTGGTTAGGGTTCGGGTTAGCGGGTAGGTTTAGTTTGTGTCTGTGGATGTGTCAAGTTCGGGTTCGGGTTTTAGTTAATGGGTAGGTTTAGATTGTGTGTGTAAACGGTTGATCCGTTTAGTCTTGGGTCGGGTCGGGTTTGACCCAACGGGTCATACCTTTGGGTTTCTTTGTGAGTAAATCCGGGTTACCCGTTTAGGTCGGGTCGGTTCAGGTTTGACCCGTCGGGTCTCAGATTATATTTATTATTATTATTATTATTATTAAGTTTTAATTAGTTTAAAATATTTTAAATGGTTTAATAATTATTAATAATTTATGATTATACCATTAAGGTTTTAATAATATAGAATATTATTTTAATATTCTACATATCATTATTATATTATACATATTATATATTTATTATTTATATGATTAATATAAATAATAAATACCAGTTTTAAATGGTTTTAAGTAGTTAATAAATATCTACGTGTATTTACAAATTCTAGAAAATTAGGGTAATGACCCTGGTACTTTTTTATTATATAATGTAAGTTATAAAGCTATAATATTATAGTCCAGTATTTTTAATAATTAATAAGGAGCTATTTTATGAGTATATTAATTATTAAAAATACCAAACGAGCTCCGAAAATTATGAAATAAATACTCGTGGTGTATTTTAATATTTAGTATTTAATAAAAATACTTCTAAGCACTGATATCTTAGTATAATTATAATCACATATTTAAATCCCGTTTCGGGTATTTTCTGGTATATATTATCTTCAATAATTCATAATAAATAATCTAGGACTCCGAAAATTACGCGGTCAGTTCCCAGAGTCTTAGATTAATGTCTAGAACATTCCCGTAAAGTTTGGTGACTTTTTGACTCGGTCGAAAATACCGCCTGTCTTTTAAGGCCTGTATTAGTGTAGTAAGCCCTGCATATTACCTCGTAAAACGCGACGGACTCCGATTTGAGTCTAGTCAATGGCGTTGGACTTAGAATGGCACGTAGATCACCACCTTGAGGTTTATGACCTCATTTGGTAAAATTACCATTTTACCCCTATAACCGTACTCATACGTTATTACCGTTTATTCTATTTATTATTGCAGAACTTGACGGTTATCCACTTTTCGAGGATCAGTGACTCGAGGTGAGTTTCCTAACCTCACTCTAATCCTAATAAGATGAATATAAGTTGTTTAAAAAGCTACCTGTATGATATTTTGTATAAGTGATAAGCTGATTTATGGTGTCAAGTGTATTTCCAATAATTATAAGATGTTTAAAAGCATGTATTGGTAGTGCTATCGCATACGTGAGCATGTCAAGGGTTTTATCTATATGTTTATCGGTATCAAATCCATGTTATGTGATCCATGCTCTATATGTTACATTTCTGCTGCTAATTGGTTAAATGCACGTTTTACGATGTTGATTGACTGGAATAGATAATTCATGCCATGTTAATAATAAAGAGGAATAAAAGTAGAGTTGCATGTGAGTATTGATAATGGACACACGTACATTTCATGACATGTGTCAGTATGCGTTGTGTGAGAAAAGAGAGGCGTTTGATGAGAAAATGAATGAGATGAGATATGTGAACGTAAATGAGATATGATTTCTGGATCCTATGGATCAACGGCTGACGAGCCGGGTGGACATGGACGGTTAGGGTGCCTAGCGCGCCTCTCGCCGTAGAAGACGTCCGGTGATGCGCATACGTGGTTGAAGACGTCCCATGTATCGTTGAATACGTCCGGCTAGTGCTCTAATATACTTCTCAGTCGTGTAGATGACCGGTGAGAGTATACACATGGTTGAAGACGTCCCATGTGCCAGTCTCATTGTTTACAGATAGTGTGCGCCGTGAAGACGTCCGGTGGCCTATCAAGGGACGAGTATGAATTGGCTGTGATAGTATGTTGTCATCCTTGATATACCGCGTATTGTCAAGAGGATGAGAAAGAAAAGGCGAATGATGAGATTGAGTTGATGAGTCAAAATGATTTGGTTTGGAAGTTTTGGTTTTAAAATAAAATGGTTTTGAAAAGTATCTGTTTTAAAAGCAAGTGTCTTTGAAAAGAGTTGGGAGTGAGTCTTATTGGTCATGCATTTGCACGCACGAGTTATAATAAGGAGAATGTATTCTATGATGTTATGTTTATCTGATTACCTGTCTTGTTGAGACCTCTGTTATGCCCGTGGTGAGAATGCGTCTTTTGATAAGAGATTAACCATATTTTTAAAGTATAAAACTATAACGTGAGTTGAGAGATGTGTTGTATTTATTGATTATGGTGCGGTTGAGACTCTCACTCAGCCTTGTTCCAAGGCTGATGGCATGTTACGCCCTGGGCATTCCTATGCTCAGAGTGTTGCAGGTTTGGAGATAGTTAGAAGAGTTCAGGATGCAGTGCTGTGGAGCCAAGGAGAATAAAGCCTTGCCCAAGACCTGATAGACAGTTCCTCAAGTTTTAAGATTATGTAAATTGTTTAGTATGGCCTCTTGTATTAGAATTGAAGTTATTGTAACCTTTGTTTAATTTCAGTTGCTGTATTTATACTCTGATAAGTATTAGATCATGTCTAAGCTCTAGCTTTTCCCTTATGATTGCACGGTGCGGAGTTAGAAGGACAGAACGGTTAACAAACTAGTCACGTGTCTACGGACCCATAAAGGAAAATTTTTATTTTCCCGATTTTTGGCTTACTCCGGGGCGTGACAGGGTTTTAGTGGTATCAGAGCCTAGGTTAGGCATTTACTGTTTGTCCTATACACTTTAAGTTATAAACCATTAGATCTTTTCCTCACTTATGAAGATACTAACCCTATGATAGTTTATATTGGACAGGTTAGCATGGAACCATTCTATGTCCAAGACGGGTTTGGAGGACATTGGGTTTATCCAGATCGTATAGAGCCTGCATACCCAGTGTTGTACCGACAAAGGATTCGACGGAGTGCTCAGCAGCATTTGGAGGAAAACATGTGGCATGATGTACATGTGTTGGGAATTGAGGACCCAGAGATCCTACAGAGAGAGGCATATTACCGAGAAAACACCCTTAGACTTGTTCATCAGGAAGCAGCTGAGATGACTCATGACAGCTATACCCTCCGAGTCATGACTTTTCGAGTTAAGATGACACCCCCACCAGGACCCGTATGACCATCTTCTGCTATGCCACCCCCAGTACCAGAGGAGTCCATAGCTGATACACCCTTGACTGTTGAGTCAGTCATGGGGACTGATAGGGAGAAGGATGATGATGGAGAAGTTCCAGCAAAGGAGACCAATTCTGTGGAGGATGCTGATTCCGCAGTCAATGTCGACCCAACTAAGAAAGACATAGCTGAGAAGGGAAAGTCAAAGGTCGAGGACCTGGATGATTGAAGGACTATGTAATAGGACTGTTAGTCCATCTTTTGTGTATATAGCAGTACTCAGGCATGTAACACGTAGTAGTAGTAACGTGTACGCCTTTCATGTATATGTTGTTGGCACTATTCCCTACTATGTACGTACTTAGCGTACGCACTCTCTGATGTAAATGTTTTTGTAACTATGTTGCACTATGTTTAAAATCTATCTATGAAAATCGTCTTTAACCTGACTTATGTATTATTACATTGATGTACTGCTTGCTTATAATTAGTAACTTGTATACTCTTAGTCTATAAGAATAACGAATAAATCCCCGCGATGAGTTGAGCCATAGAAGTCACAAGTGTAATAATTATAGAATTAGGAACTAATGTAAGTTCAGGAAGTCAGACTTGGAACAATTGACAGTAACTCAAGGTTTAGATAGAATTAAGAAAGATACCCCTTGTCATTATGAAACTTTAAGATATTTCATTAATTAGCATTAGTACTGAGTTAGTTTTCTGTGTTGGGCAGGCTAGCATGGAGCACTAGATAGAGTACAATGCTGCGGATGGACAGTACAGAGTCACCTTGGAAAGACAATTTGCCCCTCGAGGATTTGGTCATGTTAGCAACACCATCAGACATAGAGTTCGCCAGAGTATAAGGAAGTGGACACATTGTCTCTTCCGTCAGAGACCTGTTCCAGAGTTAGCATATCATAGAGTGGTAGCACCGCGTTTGCTGTCTGCTGAGATGGAGGAGATTCCTCATGCCCTTGGAAACCTTGCAATCCATGACCAGGATGAGCCACAAGAAGACGTAGTACACTTTGTTACCCCTGCAAGTTCTGATGATGACTCAGATGATGATCCAGATGAAGACCCACTAGCGGAGCCTGAGATGATAGAGGACCCTGATTGGCCCCTAGAGCCAGCCTGGGATGCATTCATAGGTATCCCTCCGATTGACTTTCCACCATCCAGTGACTTAGGAGAGGTGACCTCGGACTCTGATGTTGAGAGAGATGGAGGATGGATCCTTAGCTAGTTCTTCATATGTTTCTATTCCACTTCTTTTGCTGTACTCCAGATTTGTAGAACTAGTATTCGTACTGTTGTTGGACCTTTTTATTCTCTGATCAGTAGTAGTTTGCTTGTGTCTTAACTATATTGTTTGATGAGACGTATTCTTATTAATTACTAATCTTACCCCTTATGCGTTTATTACTAATAAGAATATAGGCTTGACCATTAGTCGATAGATATTTAGGCACTGACGAACTTCCTGAGATGTATCTCGGAACAGTCAGCTCAACCTAGAGTCTAGAAAGACCAAGGATAAGGATGCCTTACCCTTGATCCTAGTAATAGTTGTGACAATCGTTATATGATTAGGAATCTCTGTTGACTTGATGAACCGTTGCAGTTACTTTTTATGATCAGACGAGATAAGATAAGGTATTGACCAAATAGGTGTTAACTCGTAGGTATAACCCTTGCTAGCGTACACCATGGTTAAGAGAAAATGGAATACTCAGAACTCACCCAACGGACCAACAAATGTGATACCTTCAGCAGTGGATCCAACAGGATTGATAGGAGCTCTTGTCCGACGCATGGAACAAGCAAGTGATCACCTGGACCGTGTCATCAACAACAAGGATACTTGTCAGACAGGAGATAAACTGCTTGAGAGATTCCGTGCACTTAAACCAGGAACTTTCACGGGAATGACAGAAGCATGGGAAGCTGAACAATGGCTTCATGATATGGAACGAATGTTTCAAGCCCTCGAATGCAACGAGGCGGAGAAAAGACGCTTGGCTGTTTTCCAATTGTCATATTCGGCAACCGACTGGTGGGAATCTGTCGAAGCTACAGTGGGCGAGGATATTGCAAGGAAGATGACATGGGAAGCATTCAAAACGAAATTTCTAGCAAAGTACTTCCCAAGAACAGAGAGAAACAAGAAGAAAAAGGAATTCATAGAGCTAGTTCAAGGCAACATGACAGTACAAGAATACACGGCAAAATTTGAGAGACTATCACGATTTTCTCCCTACATGGTAGATACTCAGCGAAATAAGACACTGCAATATTACGAAGGACTTAATCCAGACATTCAAAAGACAGCAGCAGTATACCTTGACCAACCATTCGAAGAAATGGTCGAATTAGCCACACAACTAGAGAACATAGCTCTGAACGGCAAGAAATTAGAAAGCCACCCACAAGGAGGAAAAGATAACTGGTTCCAGGCAACCAACCCAAGAGGAAGTCGAAGAAGCAATCAAGTGTCACGGGCAACCGCTCAAATGCAGTCTGTAATCACTAGAAGAAACTCTGGACACCTCCAGGATCATCACAAAAGACAGAGAAGCAATGACAGAAGAGTTAGTCAGACAGTCGTTCAGACGCACGCAAAGCAACGTGACATCTGCTATAACTGCGGAACACCTGGACACCACTCCAAAGAATGCACAGCACCGAAACAACTCACAGGACAAACAGTGCGGTGTTTCAATTGTGGAAAGGCTGGACATGTACGCAAAGAATGCCCCGAACAAGGAGTTCAGAACAATGCTCCACCACCACAGAGATCCAGAAAGAGAGCTCGCAGATCAGTAAATCAATCACATCACTGAACAGAATGAAAGATTGAAGGTACCATACCCACTGCCAGAACTATGAATCTTATATGGGAATGATATTACAAGATGTTTGGGGACATTCAAGAGAAATTATGAGGAAAAGCTGATGTATTTCCAGAAAATCAGACCCCTGAACAGTTGACAACAACTTATGGTCCGATAGACCATTTAGATTGATAAGAGCGCCTGAGTTGGTATAGAACGACTAACCTAATGGATGGGGATTTGTACATTTTAAGATCTAGCAAACTCTAGATTTCGAGGACGAAATCCTCAAATAAGGTGGGTAGAGATGTAGCACCCAGAATTTTTTAGAAATTCCACGTAGGAATTTAGAATGGTGACATCACCGTAGTGCAGTTACAGAAGGTCCATTAGGATGGCCTTAGCTAGAAATCCTTATTAGGATCCTAAAATTAGCATCGTAACGACGACGATAGGATTCTTAATCTAGTACTTATTAGAATAGCCATAACCCCGACGCGTATAGTTCTAAGTTAGAAACTATAGGCGTACTTGTGTACAGCTCTGCTCATTCATATCTTATATCTGCGTGCACTTTCGCAGTGTTGCACTTATACCATGTTTCAGCAGCACATTCAAGTGCACAACTCAAGAATGGGACCCACACTACCACTTGGCGGTTATGTGGACCCCACCCCAATCTACCCTTGGACACACAACACACATACTTAGGTACACATTGGTGCACCCATTGCACATAACACAATCTCCCTCACTTTCCCTCTATATAATGCACCCCACCCTCACCCTCTCATTTATCACCCCCATCTCCCCATAATCTGTCCATACAGATTGTCTTAGAGAGAGAGAGCCCGAGAGAGAGAGAGCTTGAGAGAGAGAGAGAGAACACACCCCTCACCCTCGGTTTATACACACCCCCCCTACATTGTGTACACTACCACCACCACCTCTGTCCATTTCCTTCCCAGCACACACATCACACTCCCTCCCTGTGCTCTCCCGATCTCTCACTGTATACACACACATTCACGAAGAAGAAGAAAACGAAGGAGAAGAGAGAGATCAAAGAAGAAAGGAGATCTAGCCCCTGAGGTAAACCCCAACCCCTCTCACACATTCTTGAGCATCTGCATGTCCATTAGGAGACCCTAGGACCTTTGCATGCAAACCAAACAGAGCCTAAGGCTCTCTATGAGCTCCGACCACCATTAAAGCTCAAGCTTGAGCTTGATTTTCCCAGAGTTAACCAAAGCCCCAAAAATCTACACTAATCTGACCGAAATGAACCCAGATAGACCCCCTTATAGCAGTTTTTAATTTGGGCTATGTTTGATCGGCCATGCAGGCCGTTATTCTCCGAATAAGACGAAAGAATAATCGACTGGTAGGTGTACTTAACGAATGAACCAGGATCTGGTGTTATAGTATGTTGAAGAGGAAAGGATTCCAGTCAATTTCCCGTTGACCTCATCAATTTTGGTGAAGAATTGAGAGAGTTATGAGGAGAGAGAAAGTCTCCGGCGAGGCCCGACTTTCCAGCGACGAGCAGCTCGCCGGAGAAGAAGAAGAGACCCGAGTGGGTTTCGGGTTATAACACCCGGGTTCGGGTCGGGTTTGGGTAGGGTTAGGATGTGTGTGTATAAGGGTCAGGGTTCGGGTTTGGGCCGGGTAAAAATAACCCACGGCCCAACTTTAGTGGGACGACGTCGTTTTGATGTCGGGTAGGGTTTCGGGTTTTGGGGCGGGTTGTGTTGTGTCTAGATATGGGTTAGGGTTTGGTCTGGGTCTGGTTAGGGTTCGGGTTAGCGGGTAGGTTTAGTTTGTGTCTGTGGATGGGTCAAGTTCGGGTTCGGGTTCGGGTTCGGGTTTGGGTTAATGGGTAGGTTTAGATTGTGTGTGTAAACGGTTGATCCGTTTAGTCTTGGGTTGGGTCGGGTCGGGTCGGGTTTGACCCAACGGGTCATGCCTTTGGGTTTCTTTGTAAGTACATCCGGGTTACCCGTTTAGGTCGGGTCAGTTCAGGTTTGACCCGTCGGGTCTCAGATTATATTTATTATTATTATTATTATTATTATTATTATTATTATTATTATTAAGTTTTAATTAGTTTAAAATATTTTAAATGGTTTAATAATTATTAATAATTTATAATTATACCATTAAGGTTTTAATAATATAGAACATTATTTTAATATTCTATATATCATTATTATATTATATATATTATATGTTTATTATTTATATGGTTAATATAAATAATAAATACCAGTTTTAAATGGTTTTAAATAGTTAATAGATATCTACGTGTATTTATAAATTCTAGAAAATTAGGGTAATGACCCTGGGACTATTTTATTATATAATGTAAGTTATAAAGCTATAATATTATAGTCCAGTATTTTTAATAATTAATAAGGAGCTATTTTATGAGTATATTAATTATTAAAAATATCAAACGAGCTCCGAAAATTATGAAATAAATACTGGTGGTGTATTTTAATATTTAGCATTTAATAAAAATACTTCTAAGAACTGATATCTTAGTATAATTATAATTACATATTTAAATCCCGTTTCGGGTATTTTCTGGTATATATTATCTTCAATAATTCTTAATAAATAATCTAGGACTCCGAAAATTACGCGGTCAGTTCCCAGATTCTTAGATTAATGTCTAGAACATTCTCGTAAAGTTTGGTTACTTTTCAACTCGGTCGAAAATACCGCCTGTCTTTTAAGGCCCGCATTAGTGTAGTAAGCCCTGCATATTACCTCGTAAAACGCGACGGACTCCGATTTGAGTCTAGTCAATGGCGTTGGACTTAGAATGGCACGTAGATCACCACCTTGAGGTTTATGACCTCATTTGGTAAAATTACCATTTTACCCCTATAACCGTACTTATACGTTATTACCGTTTATTCTATTTATTATTGTAGAACTTGACGGTTATCCGCTTTTCGAGGATCGGTGACTCGAGGTGAGTTTCCTAACCTCACTCTAATCCTAATAAGATGAATATAAGTTGTTTAAAAAGCTACCTGTATGATATTTTGTATAAGTGATAAGCTGATTTATGATGTCAAGTGTATTTCCAATAATTATAAGATGTTTAAAAGCATGTATTGGCAGTGCTATCGCATACGTGAGCATGTCAAAGTTTTATCTATATGTTTATCGGTATCAAATCCATGTTATGTGATCCTTGCTCTATATGTTACATTTCTGCTGCTAATTGGTTAAATGCACGTTTTACGATGTTGATTGACTGGAATAGATAATGCATGCCATGTTAATGATAAAGAGGAATAAAAGTAGAGTTGCATGTGAGTATTGATAATGGACACACGTACATTTCATGACATGTATCAGTATGCGTTGTGTGAGAAAAGAGAGGTGTTTGATGAGAATATGAATGAGATGAGATATGTGAACGTAAACGAGATATGATTTCTGGATCCTATGGATCAACGGCTGACGAGCCGGGTGGACATGGACGGGTAGGGTTCCTAGCGCGCCTCTCGTCGTAGAAGACGTCCGGTGATGCGCATACGTGGTTGAAGACGTCCCATGTATCGTTGAATACGTCCCATGTATCGTTGAATCCAAGTCCATGATAAGTCAGAAAGTGTAAAATAAAAATGTTTGATTGTTTTTCGTCCACGTAGATACATCCTAAATAAAAGGTAAAGAGAGAGTAGGTCATCCTCGTCTGCGATAGTGGTTCCTTATGGGCGCCTATTGAGGTGTCTGGGTACCCCCAGCTCCACCATCACTGCCATCTCTACCATCATCTTTGCCTTGACCGCTACCACCAGGTCATCCAGCATGCCCTTCATGGCCCATTTGGAACTCGTACATTTGCCTCCTTAAAGCTACAAGCTTCACCTCCTAGAACGAAGAGGAAAGCAAATTTTTTAAATCCATAAGGCTCGTATTTTAGTAAATATGAGATTCATTCGAGTCTGTGGACTCATTTTATGTAAATATAAGATTCAATCGAGTTCGCGGACTTATTTTTGATACATATGAAGTTCATTCGAGTTCGTAGACTCATTTTTTGTAAATATGAAATTCATTCAAGCCCCAAACTCATTTTTATAAATTTGAGATTCATTTGAGTCCACGGACTCATTTATTGTAAATATGAAGTTCATTCGAGTCCGTAGACTCATTTTTTGTAAATATGAGATTCATTGTAGTCTGCGGACTCATTTTTGTAAATATGAGATTCATTCGAGTCCGCAGACTCATTTTTTGTAAATATGAAATTCATTCAGGTCTGCGGACTCATTTTTTGTAAATATGAAGTTCATTCGAGTCTGCGGACTCATTTTTCTAAATATGAGATTTATTCGAGTTCGCGGACCCATTTTTTGTAAAAATGAAGTTCATTCTTGTCCGCGAACTCATTTCTTATAAATATGAGATTCATTCGAGTTTGTGGACTCATTTTTGTAAATGTGAGATACATTCAAGTCCACAGACTCATTTTTTTATAAATGTGAGATTTCTTCAAGTCTACGGATTCATTTTTGTAAATCTGAGATTCAATCGAGTCTGCAGACTCATTTTTTGTAAATATAAAGTTCATTTGAGTCCGCAGGCTCATTCTTTCTGTAAATGTGAAATTCAGTTGAGGCTCGTGAAATAAGAAAAAGGGAATGAAGAAATATACCTGGGCCATAGCCCGAAGCTCTAGGGCCACTCTTTTCTCATTGGCCTGAAAGGAATTTGATACCAAGTATTAGTGATAGAACAATTCAAAGAATAGGAAAGTGGGACAATAATCATAAATAAAAGTAATACTGAAGTTTACCCTCCACTCGCGATCGTGAATCCAATGCCTAGCAGTATGAGCATATGATAGCCCCTCCTGAACATAATCCCTGGGGACGTTGTTGTTGGGTTTGTGCCCTCAAACCATTACTTTATATATGAGACATTGACATTTTAATATATGGATATCAGCTTTACATTTAGTTATATATGTTTCTTTCATGAGATGATTGTTATCCTTAAGTATCATAGTAAGTAATTCGTGTATGTATGAGATACATACAAGTGAGATACGAATTACTATTCTTTGTTACTTAGAATGTGTCACAGTGGATGATGAGACTGGATATCTCATCAGGTTTACACTGTAGCATGATTAACTACCATTGGATGGAGTGATTAATCTCAATCACTAGAGTTTAACTCTTAGTTAACATGCTAGTGCTTATAGTGCATTAACGGACCTGAGCTTTCCTTTTGACACTCAAGACTGTCAATCAGTCGATAGGAACTCATAACTTGTATAAGGTACGTGTTCTTAATCTTGAGACGATTATGAACACAGACTGTGGATATGGCTGCTTTGACTTACCAATCAGTGAGGTCTATAGAAGATCAACACCTGGGTATCTTGGGTATGTCATATTCATAGGGTTGTGAACATATATTGTCAAGATAGAATCTAACCTCTGTTTCAGAGTAAGCATTCCCTTGAGAATGTCACCAAGTCGATTACTGAGTACTGCAGTCTTGTTGATAAGAGTTATCAACATGTGTGGTAAGCATGAGAGGTGAATGGGACTCAAGGAATACAAGAAGTAATCATGATTCAGGTTGATAGTAACAGTTATCCGACTACCTGAATATGATTACAAATGCTAAAGGTAGAGGGACATTAGTACAACATACAAGTCTAGTTATCGCTTCGGATATGTTCTTTTGCGTTGGAGTTTAGTTATCATTTTATAGTGGAGTAAACGTTAACTGATCAGTTAGTTAGTTTGCTGATCAAAGAGTTTGGTCACGGTAATTAACAAACTGGTCTGAGCCAACAATAAAGAACCTAGGAGGTCCCACTCTTAGCTCTGCCAGGATACTTGGAAAGACACATGAGGAAGTTGTCAAAACAAGTTCGATCGATTGAAGTATGTTCGATCGATTGAAGTCTTGGCAGTTTCGATCGATCGAGAATGGTTCGATCAATCGAAGGCTCGATCGATCGAAGATCTTCGATCGCTCGAAGTCTAGGTCGGTTCTGGAAATCTATAAATAGGGCAGCTGTGTTCTGGAAAATGAGTTCATTTTTTTTTTGGAACGTCAGAAGCTGCAGAAACTATTTTTAGAGCCCCAAACCTTCTTTTTCCTCTCTATTAGAGATCCCACCATCTCTAGTCTCTCTGGCAAGCATCCGCAGGAGACATAAGGGTGAAGACAACCAAGTGGAGGCTGCTGCATCACCAAGGAAGAAGAAGAAAATCAGAATTGGGTTCAAGACACTAAGGTATAATTCTTGTCCCCTCTTGTGCGCATCTATGGAATTAACGAGTAGTAGATCCTGGGCTACCATTAAGTTTTATAACTTGACTTTTTTGCTGCGCGTTTAAACTTTTAACTTAAACCGTTTTTTCCATCAGTTGTCATATTGAAGAGGAATAGTTGGGGTACCTTGAGTGTATGGCATAAGTTGGTATGCAGCTACCTGGCCCATGCGTACAATTGGCACATTTTAGTTCCACTAAGGAAGTGGTGGAGGACCAGTAGCTTCGGGAATAGCCTATAAAGGAAAGGAATTAAATCATTTTATATGAAGGGGCAAGAAAAGAAGAATCTAAGTGATGGAATAAAATATTACTCAAGTCACTTCCATCAGAGGGAAGTTGAGCATTAAAGAATTCAGGCAAAAAGTAGGGTAATCACTAGGATCCTCAACAAAATTTGCAATATCCAAGCCATTCGAGGCCATGACAAGGTCGTCATGGTCCAAAGTCTCGATGCTCCTCATGGTTACTGGAGGAGCTGCAAGAACATAGAAGGTAAGAGCAGGAAAGGACTGTCGGGTCACTCTCCCACTCAACTACCACTCCCTGCACGCTTCCCCAACCATCAAACTTTTATTCGATTGAAGGCGTAAGCAGCCTAAAATTCTTAACTAGCCTCTGGGAAAGCTGCAGACCATGGGTTCCATGTCATATGGGCCTCTTATAGATTGATAAGAAAGTTTCTACAACCAACAAAATCATGAGCCCTAACTTTTTGGCTTGTCTCTTCTTTCCTCCACTTTAATCCTGAGAGAGGATTACATTTTCATCTACTTTGGTGCTAGGGGCCCTCACATAAAGGTACTCATAAGACCATCTCTGCAAGGGAAACGTTAAATGTGAATTCAACATTAAAGAGTTGTAAGAAATTTTGAAGGACAATAGAAATAAGAAATGAAGTGTTCTACCTCCTAGGCTCTCTAGAAACCCTCAGTGGAGGGAGAATTGCCTTGAAAAACATCATTCATGTGGCGGTATAGGGTGGCCAGCCCCGCTACTCCCTAATTATATTGATTAATTTGGTTAACATTTTCCAACAATGCAAGATAAGCCAGATTAATCCTATCCCCCCAATGCTCATCATTGAGCAACCCAGCACATACATGATAAAGGCTCGAGTCATCTAATCATCGGTAAAGTCTTGGCCCCTAAAGGTGTCAAGGATCCATCTCGCTGGAACAATGGGGTCCCCTGGGTGAACGCCAAGCAAAGTAAAGATCAGTTCATTTAGAATCCTGATGTTGTCAAATCGAGCCAAAGGGAGGCCACCGAAAGGAATGCCAGTGATCATTGAGAAGTCTAGTGGGGTCATTGTCATCTCCCTAAATGGAAGATGGAAGGCATTCGTGGTGTTCCTTCACCACTCCGCCAGGGCATGAATCTGAGATAGGTCATTAGAACTTTTCACCAAAAGTTGTACGAAAAGTCCAAACCAACAGCATTAATTTTCCCTTTTACGGCGTCGGAAAGGTCCTTGTACCATTCATATCCATAAGCCAAACTCCCATGACCCTTGGGTGCATCATCATGCACTTGAAAAGTAAAGAGTGAGTAATTAAAAAAGTGAACAAAGAAGCAAGAGTGGAAGAAGGATGATAAATAAAAATAATAATAAAAAAATATAATAATAAAAGAGGTCGAACGAAGATGAAGTAATGAATTTTGACTCAAGTTGACTCTGTGTTTATAAAGAAATGAAGTTTGAGTCAAGTTGGCTTTGTGTTTGTAAAAAATGAATTTTGAGTCGAGTTGACTCTGTGTTTGTAAAGAAATGAATTTTGAGTCGAGTTGACTCTGTGTTAGTAAAAAATGATTTTTTGAGTCAAGTTGACTCTGTGTTTTGATAAAAAATGACTACTGGGTCAAGTCGACTCCGTGTTTGTAAAGAAATGAATTTTTGAGTCGAATCGATTCCATGATTGTAAAGGTGTTATTTGTGAAAGGGGGGGGGGGGGGGGGGTTTAACTGAGTCGAAAAAGCTCTTGTTTTAAAAAATAAGTAAAGATATTTTGAAGCAATTGTCGTTCTGGAAATATAATTTACTTTGAACTCATTCGAGTCAATGTGGCTCCCATTTTGAAAGATAAAATTAAAGTCGATAAGGCCTTCGTCTTTGAGAGTAAAAATGATGAAAAGAAAAAAAGTAAAAAGAATCAATATGGTTGAACTGATGTGATCCTTATTTGAAAAGGAGAAAGAGAATAATGAAATTTTTGGCACAATATCAATTGAACCTAGACAATGAGAACAACCAAAAGCACAAACTCAAGTCCGAATGAGATCCAGAGTTGGGTCTGGAGTAAGTGGAAAATGATGGGATCATCAAAAGAAAGAACATCTTCAGATGTGGGTGTTCTGTGTGAGACAATTTTGCCTTATGGGGATGTTACAAAATGCTCCTATCATCTAAAAACTTCACTCAAAATCAACCTCAGGGAGCATGGTGATCCGTAATGTTAGTAACTTAGGGATATGAAAAATCACAATTGCACAAGATTAAAATCACAACATGCATTGGGCATCATACATTGCATCTATCATTAATGAGAGTAAGGGAGTTGAAATAAAGTTTGGGGTTATACCTTTTTGCGAAACACCTGGAAAAGGTTTGTATTTCTTCCTAGGAGGCCTCAAAAACCCGAACCACTAGCCATGTGAGTGGATCTATAAGAAAGAATAAGAAAGATCAAGTTTTTGAAAAAGACCTTTAAGATATGAATTTGATCATGAATCAACCAAAAGACAAGATCTTGATGAAAGCAACGAGTTAACTTACCTTTAATGGGGAAGATTTGAGCTTAGGATCAAGAGGTTTGAAAACCTTGGAGAGGAAATTGTCTAAAGGGAGAAGAAATGAATGAGAAGAAAAAAAAAACTTGTTTTAAAACAAACTGCCAAACATGTCGGTACTCGACGAAAAGTCAACGGCACTATCTGAGTGACGCGCGATAGTCACTGAATGCCGTTGCGGCACTCAATGAGTGTCGCCGTGATTTATTGTGAGTGCCGCTATGTTGACAGTTGACCTTCCCCCCAATATTCTTCATATTCGCATGGGGACCACCGAATTTTGCTACAATGATCCTAAAATTTTCCCTGGTTTTAAATAAACCCCTGGGATTTGAAAAATAAGCTTTAAAGCCCCTCTCGTGAGTCAAATTAACCCTAGACTTTGTAATTTCATATTGAATTGAGTCGAATTGATTCTAGATTTTGTGAAACCGAATTGAATTGAGTTTGATTAACTACTGACCTTAGGAATGTGCATTGAGTTGAGTCTAACAGACCTTTTGACATTCGAAATTGAGTTCCCTGAGAGACTAATTGACTCCGAATTTTGTGAAATCTAGATTCTATTAAGCCCAAACGACTTCAGGCTTTGAAAGATGAAATTGAGTCTGAATGACTCCTAATTTTGGAAATTTTGAAAATAATGGTGATGACTTGAGTCTGATTCCAGCTCTGTTGAAAATTGAATTTGTCTAAGCCAAATTGACTCTCAATTTTTGGAAATCAGAAATTCTTTGAGTCCTTTGACTCCCGAGTTCGTAAATTTGAAGTTCTTCAAGTCTGACTGACTCCCAAATTTTTAAAATATAAATTCTTTGAGTCTGATTGACTCCCAACTTTGGAAAAGAAATTCTCTGAGTCTGTTTGACTCCTCATTTTAGAATATGAATTAAATTGAGTCTGATTGACTCCTAATTTTAGGAATTTGAATTGATTTGAGTCTGATTGACTCCCAATTTTAGGAAGTAAATTAATTTGAGTTTGAGTGACTCTTGATTTTAGAAGTTTGAATTGAATTGAGTTTGATCAACTCCCGATTCTGGAAGTGTCAGAATGTAATAGATTTGCATTCTTGGTTTTTGTAACAGATTTATGTCGACATGTTTGGGGGAGAATGGATTTATATTCTCGATTCTCGTAACAGATTTACATTGACATGTTTGGGGGAGTATAACATATTTTTATTCTCAGTTCTCGTAAGCAAATTTACGATTGACAAGTTTGAGGGGGTATAACGAATTTATATTCTCGATTCTCGTAACGGATTTGCGTTGGTCATAATATCAGAATATGAGAATACAACGGATTTATATTCTCGATCCTCGTAACGGATTTGCGTTGATCATAATATCAAAATATGAGAATATGACAGATATATTCTCGTTCCTCATAACGGATTTGCATTGATCACAATATTAGAATATGAGAACATAATGGATTTATATTGCGTTGATCAGAATTTGGGAGTATAACAGATTTGCATTCTCAGTCCTCGTAAAGGAATTGCATTGATCAGAAGTTAGGGGGCATAACGGATTTGCATTCTCGATTTTCGTAATAGATTTGCATTGACCTATTTGGGGAGTGTAATGAATTTGCATTCTCAGTACTCGTAATGGATTTGTGTTGACCTATTTGGGGGTGTAACAGATTTGTATTCTCGATTCTTGTAACAGATTTGCATTGACCTATTTGGGGAGAGTAACAGATTTGCATTCAAGGTCCGCGTAATAGATTGATGTTGACCTATTTGGGGAGTGTAACGGATTTGCATTCTAGGTCCTCGTAATATATTTGTGTTGACCTGTTTGGGGAGTGTAATAGATTTGCATTCTCTGTCCTTGTAACGAATTTGCATTAACCTATTTAGGGAGTATAACGGATTTGCATTCTTGGTCCTTGTAACAGATTTATGTTGGCCTGTTTGGGAGTGTAACAAATTTACATTCTCGATCCTCTTAACGGACTTGCATTGGTCAAAATATAAGAATTTGGAAATATAACGGATTTACCTTCTCCGTCCTCATAACAGATTTATGTCGATCAAAATATCAAAATTTGGGAGTGTAACGGATTTACATTCTCAGTCATCAAAACAGATTTACATTGACAAAATTTTCCAATCAGACTTACCCTCCCGGTCCTTGTTTTAGATTTTCATTGACCCATATCTTCGATCATTCTTGGTCTTTGCAATTGATTTGCATCAACCAACTTTCAGTTAGTTATCACTGATCATCGCATCGTGCATCATGCATCACATAATAGAAGCATGGAATAGACTGAGCAAAACACCTGCATGATTAGATTCATTTCATTCCCTTGGAAGCATTGCATGAGCATGTGCATCACGATAGGATAGGTGCATTCATCCGTATGATTGTTGTGCCTGTATTCCGTCCCTTGCCCGAACTACATACTAGTCTGATTCCCGTTGGGATGCATAGGCAGCTCACCGTCGAGCATGACCAGCATTAACCATCTTTGTGCCTATTTTTCCAATGCACTTTCTTTTTTACCTAAATTCGACTATTGGTTAAAGGCTTGTCCTCACAACAGGTTTCGACATTTACTTGTGATACGCGTTACTCCACAAGCTCTATCGAAGAGGGGCAAACTGTAGACACCCCAATTTTGACTAACCGTTGAATTTAGGGGATGATTGCCTCCGAAGCCGATGACGACAATGTCCGGCAGAATTTGAAGTCTTTGAAGGAGATTTAAGCACTTCAGAATGCTCTTCGAACTCAAAAAAGGTAATAATAAAATTTTTTGAAAAGCGAAAGGAAAGACCGGGTGTTCGAGAAATTTCAGGTAAAAATACATGTAAGAAAATTGGCAAAAATGTGTGTGTGTGTGTGTGTGTGTATTTTCAAAATATAAACAATTATACGTACATATGTTTTTTTGTTTAAGAAAAATGAAGTGTGTTTAAAGAGAATTTGAAAGAAAAGAAAAAGAAAAGAAAGAAAAAACAAAACAAAACAAAAATATATATAAATAAAGCTGAGTGCCGTGCCGACAGTCCGTGAGTGCTGTGCCAGCACTCACTGAGTACTCCGGACAACTCAGTGAGTGCCGCCCACTGTAATAATTTATTTTTTAAAAAAATATGTTTTGAACAAACAAATATGCCATTGCACATGGGTTTTCACCCCGAATTTACTGAATTAACCTCTTATGCTTGGTCTATATAAGGAGATATTTATCTCCATTATAGAGGGAGAACAATTTGGTTATATTAGAGATATAATTGAGAGATTATAAAGAGAGAATTGGAGAAGAAGCCATTGAAAGCTTGAAGAAGACTTGAAGAACCTTGAAGATCTTCATCAAAACAAGAAGAATCTGAGAATATTTGGAGGTAATCCTCTAATCCTAGTTAGTTTTTAGACTAAATTCAATCACAATTCATAGAATTCTAGGATCTTTTACACAATTTTCAAAAAGTCTCTTTCCACCTCATTTCATCACACACAACTTGAATTGTGATTGAATTTCTTCATGTGTTTGTACATTTGGATTTAAATAGCTTTGGATAAAAAATAAAATAAGTTTTCAAAGTAGGAATTTAATTTGAATCATCATTTGGCTTAGATTTTGTTTCTCTTTCTTTATGCTCTTCTTTTGCACACTCATGAGATCCTCCAAATCCCATTTAGATAACTTGATTTTAATATCTCAATTTTCTGTAAAAATATAATTTACAGGAAAGTTGAGATTGATTTTAGTTATGTGTTTATATAAATGATGTAACTAAGTCCATATCCATGACTTAAGTTTATCATATTTAAGTTTCATGAAGCCATCTTATGTTTCATTGAAACTTACAAGGATTACTCTATGCAACCTCCAAGGACCATTAATTTGAGAGGAGGAATGGATGAGTTAAGCTTTAAATCCCTCAAGGATCATGAACTTGAGAGAGGGACTAGGACCAGGAGAAGCCAATTTGCATGGTTTAGATGTTAAGGTTCAAAAAATGAGGAATGACAATTCAACAATAGTGCAGTGATTTCAATGACGACCTATGATCAAAGATTTTTAGTTAAATCATGATCCATTGAATTTCGATGAGACCAATTCTTAACTCATATATATACCACTATATTTTTTGTATTGATAAGATTTTATGGTTAACGTGGTTTGGTCATTGGTATTGCAACCCAATTGCTCTCTGTCCAAAATTCTAGAACAGTAAGTCAGTTTTAAATTGATTAGATCAAAGCCTTAAACAAGCATTTTGAGCTTCAAATAATTTTTTTCCACGAAGTTAAATGTGTTAATAAGATCCCCTAAAAATATTGAAGTAATTCAGATTCGTTTACTTCTTTTAAAAAATCACACAAAATCTCTGGACAGAGAGTTGATAAATTCTTAGTGTCTGGTCATGGTTCAGTTCCTAGAGATTAGACCATTTCATCATTAATTTTTCTTTTGAGTTAGACACTAAACATGCAGAGGCATGACATACTCAGAAATCATTAAAATCAATCCATGGGATCTGTGTTTTTTTAATTTTTTAATCTCAGTTTTCTTCTCTATACATTCTGGAAACCTGAGGCAGATTTGGTAAATCTTGCTAACTTTGATCCAAATGGTTTTCTAATGCCTTAAGGCTTGAAATGTGTTTTGATTATGATTAATTGAACTCAAATCTAGAGGCTAAGTGATCCAAATTAATGAATGATTCTTATCTTATCCATTCTCATACATTCATTGTCATCACATGTGTTTTGGATTCTTATAATTTAGGACATTGTTTTGTATTATGATAAGATATAATTGGTTAAGCTTAGTCATGGATTCCTTTTAATCATGTTAAGATTGTATCATCTCTATACGGACATTACATTGGCTCCTAGTTGAGACTTTTTATATCTATAGAGGTGTTGTGATTTCAACAAATTGGAAGGAATTCATGATTTTGTCAACTTTTTCTATGTTTGTTAGATTTTAAGCTAGGAGTTTGGTATAATATTTATGATCTGATATTATATTTTGTTCAAGGCATGTGGACTAATCTTTGTTTTGTAGTGCTATTGAGGTATGATTTCTTGAAGTTTCACTCGTTTATTTGGTTTCTTGATTTTATTGATTTTATTGGTTGGCTGTATGAATCCTTTTTCTCCATTCTGCATGATCAAGAGCTATGTGCTCATTTAAATTATATCTATTCATATCTTGTTGCACTGCATGCTCCCAGGTTAGTATAGATCTACCTCTCCCTCTAACCATTCCATGCACTATGATCTTATCGCTCCTTTGCACAGGTGCATCTATAGGTCTTCGTTGCACATGGTCGGACTATCTAAGTCTATTCTCCGTCAACTTATCCTCAATCTGTGCCACTCCTACAGTCTCTCGAATGTACTCATTTCTAATTCTATCTTTCCTAGTCTAACCACACATCCATCTTAGCATCCTCATCTCAGCTATGCTCACTTTGCTAATGTGTTGTTTCTTAGTTGCCCAACACTTTGTCCCATAGAGCATAACTAGCCTAATAGTTGTCTTATAAAATTTTCCTTTCAATTTTGTTGGTATTCTCCAGTCACATAATACTCCAAAAGCTCTCCTCCACATAAGGTAGCCTACTTTAATTCTATGGATCACGTCATCATGAATCTCTCCATCTCTACTGATCATTGATCCTACATAGCGAAAGTGTTCCCTCTTTCAGATCTCTTAAACTTCGATCTTCACTGCTTCGTCGTCTCTACTTCCCCTATTGCTAAACTGCATTCCATGTATTCTATTTTAGTCCTACATATCTTTAGCCCCTTAGTCTCCAGTGCTTCTTTCTAAGTTTCCAGTTTTGTGTTGAGTGCCCATTTATTCTCATCGACCAAGACTATCATCTGCGAACAACATACACCATGGGACTTCATCTTGAATGTGTCTAGTCAATTCATCCATATTTATGGCGAAAAAATAAGGGCTTAATGTCACGCCCCGACGTAGCCAAAATATGGAAAAATTTAAAATTTTCATCTTGGACCCTGAGGCACGTGACTGGTTGCAGTACCGATTTGTCCGTGACCAAATAATAATATTAAACCACGTAACCAAAAGGATAAAACCAACATCTACTCACATTGATATATTACAAAGAAATGCCACAATACTAGTTAACTATTACATCATGGTAGATACATCAGAGTCTTATGGCTCTAGGGCCTTACAAAAGCTATAATAAGTCTTCTGATAGATCTTTCCACCAAAGACATTTACAAAAGATAGCCACTAGTCTTTTCTCTAACAAGTATATCCATAGCCATCTTCGGTGTACTCTTCATCCACGTTCTCCTCTTGCGTAGCATCATAACCCGTGTACTCGTTACCTGGATAAGCTGGACATGGCAATGTCCAGCGACATGAACGTCGTCAGCTTATGAAAGCTGAGTGAGTAAGCTAAATCAAATAGAACGTATATAGTAAAACACAATATGAATACATTTACTGCCTTTCAACATGTCTTTTAGGATCTTTACGTTCTCATCGTTGAATTATAACTAGTAGCGTACCCGACTACGTATTTGATAGGAATACAAACAATTCAGGAGATCCGTCTAGACATTCTTAATGCCACTACCATTCATTTCTAACATCCAACATCATTTACAAACCCAAAGTGTCTCTTGCTAACCAAACCATCTTTCATCAACCACTTCATCTTTCATCAACCAAAAGCATCTTTCATCAACCACTTCGTCACGAAGAACCGAAGTGTTAAGGAGTGCAAGAACATCCATTTCTTCACGAAGAACCGAAAGGAGTCTTCACTCAAGGAATCACCGCTTCGTCACGAAGAACCGAAAGCGTTACGGAGTATAAGAACATCCATTTCGTCACGAAGAACCGAAAGGAGTCTTTACTCAAAGAATCACCGCTTCTCCATCACGAAGAACCGAAGCGTTTACGGAGTGCAAGAACATCCAATCCATCACTAAGAACCGAAAGGAGTCTTCACTCTAAGAATCACCGCTTCTCCATCACGAAGAACCGAAGCGTTTACGGAGTGCAAGAACATCCAATCCATCACTAAGAACCGAAAGGAGTCTTCACTCTAAGAACCACCACTTCTCCATCACAAATAACCGAAGTGTTTACGGAGTGCAAGAACATCCAATCCATCACTAAGAACCGAAAGGAGTCTTCACTCTAAGAACCACCACTTCTCCATCACAAAGAACCGAAGTGTTTACGGAGTGCAAGAACATCCAATCCATCACTAAGAACCGAAAGGAATCTTCACTCTAAGAACCACCACTTCTCCATCACAAAGAACCGAAGTGTTTACGGAGTGTAAGAACATCCATTCCATCACGAAGAACCGAAAGGAGTCTTCACTCTAAGAATCACCACTTCGTCATCACGAAGAACCGAAGCGTTTACGGAGTGCAAGAACATCCATTCCATCACGAAGAACCGAAAGGAGTCTTCACTCAAAGAATCACCACGTCACAACTCAACAACATATCCCTTTTTCTTACTATCCTGATCTCCGCTGCCCAGATTACCTATCCGACAATTATCCTTACCATAATCTGCTTCTAACATAGCACAACCGACCCTTACGTTTTCCCGACCGCGCATTCGTCACTCTTTTCGGAATGTAGTTCATTAAAGGACTTCCGAATATACTTTCGAAGTTACGTTTATACATCCGTCATCCTGTTTTATGTCGTAATATACTTATAATGGAAACTTATCCAATCACTATCAACGCAATAATCATGCCGTACAACATACTTATAGCTTGGGTATGAACTCTCTATGGTCATCACATTATATTCATAACAACGGAAACCTAGCGTGTAGCTCGTGGATCTATAACATGGATTTGATATCAATAACCACATAGATGAAACCCTTAACATACTCATATACACGATAGTACTACCATAACACAAGATATCCATAACCACATAGATACTGGAAAGCAAACATCAATAATAAACACATCATACAAGTAGTTATACAATCTGCCAGGAATTAATTTTACTATATCGACTGAATTGATATGATTTATTTGGGCATGATAAATTGATTTGTAGATCAAACTCAAAACTAGAACATTGTAGATAATTGGATTAGCTTCATGTACAAAAAAATCTAGCTTCAATTACATTTTTGAGCTGCTCAAAATATTTATTTTACTTAGACATTTCTATATTTTTAGACTGCTCTGTCCCAGATTTATAGTACTGCGTTGCATGTGCATTTCACCTATTAAGGAGTCATTTTTAGACCAGGCTATAGACGAGTTATTTGTAGATAAATGAGTTAGCTTTCTCCACAAAAAAACCTAGCTTAATGCAGATTTTGGAGCTCCTTAAAACACTCATTTTACTAAACTATATTCTGCTGGAGGTTTCTGTTTCTCAAATTTAAAGTACTTCGTTGTATGTACATTTCACCTATGAAGAAGTGATTGTTAGACTGAGATATAGAAGCGTTATTTGTAGATAAATGAGATAGCTTTATCCACAAAAAAACCTAGCCTCATTCCCATTTTGGAACTGCTCGAAATGTTCGTTTTACTAAACAACACTCTGCTGGAAGTTTCTACTTCCCAGATTTGAAAATTTATCTTGCATGGCATGGATCTCTCAAACTATCAACATCAAGTACATAATAAACATTACTACATACTACATAGGTTCTAAAGTGAGTTAGAATACTCACTTAAACTTGAAATTGAGATTGGGCTTTGGATTTGAGCTTAGGAAGCTTGAACACAACCTCAATGGTAGAGACTTCTTCCTAGTTCTTCTTCTCCATCTCCATGTATCTCTTATCTCTCCATGGAGTTCATCTCCTAGCTCTCTCTAAATCTATATGCAGATTGTAAATGGCCAAGGGTGTAATGCATGAATATAGGCATGTTTATATAGAGATGGTGGTGGGATATGTGTCACCATGCATGTGCTAGAGTGTACATGCATGGACAAGTGTCCTAGAGGTGGACAAGTGGCAAGGGAGGTGGTGCCATGTGGTGCATGGGCTGCCATGTGGCCGACCATGTGGGGTCCACCTCGAGTTTTGTGCCACTACCTCAGTTTACGTGCATAAGTTCCTTGATATACGTGTCGGTCTTAATTTACGTCCAAACAGGTGTTGTTTCTAACGTCCGGGTCCGGTTACGGGGCTAAGTTAATTCTAATTATGGTCGAGTTGGTGCAGTGATTATAGTCTAATTAGTAATTACATTACACTGATACAGTCACACAAATAAAATAATAATATAATAATAGACCAGATATAAAAATTCATAAAACTCGTATTATTGCACGTAGAGAAATTACAGGTATTACATCTTCTACCACCTATTACAGGATTTCGTCCTCGAAATCAGAATGAGCTAGTACTATACATAGATGGAAACTTCTCTCGCATCTCCGATTCTGGCTCCCAAGAAGCTTCTCCTTCATATGATGCTTCTACTAAACCTTTACCAGCGGAATCTCTTTGTTCCTTAGCTTCTCGATTCTGTGATCCATAATCTTTACAGGTCCTTCAATTAATGTAGCATTGTCATTTACTACGATATATCTGAAGTCGATCTCGTGAGCCGGGTTATGAAGACACTTCCTCAACATACTTACATGGAAAATATTATGAACTCCTGACATCTTCGGTGGTAACGCCAATCTATAGACGACTTTCCTTATGTGCTCTAGAATTTTAAATAGTCCGATGTAGCGTGGTGATAGCTTTCCCTTCTTCTGTCCAAACCTTACCACGCCTCGAACCAGGGAAACTTTCAGGTAAACATGATCTCCCACTTCAAATTCTAGGTCTCGACGTCGTTTATCCGCGTAGCTCTTGTATCTACTTTGTGATGCCTTCATTCTTTCCTTTACTGTATTGATTCCTTTATTGGTCTCCTGGACTAAGTCTGGTCCCAATAGTTTGCCATCCCCAATTTTAGCCCAACACAAAGGTGATCGACACTGCCTTCCGTATAGTGCTTTAAATGGTGCCATCCCTATGCTCGAATGAAAACTATTGTTATAAGCAAACTCAACCAACGGTAAGTGAGTTTCCCACGAACTTTCAAAATCGATTACACAGGCTCAAAGCATGTCCTCCATTACTTGATTCGTCCTTTCTGTTTGTCCGTCAGTTTGTGGATGAAATGCAGAACTTAACTCCAGAGATGTTCCCATCGCTTTCTGAAGACTCTCCCAAAATCCGGCGGTGAATCTCAAATCTCGATCTGATACTATTGACACCGGTACCCCATGTAACCGCACAACCTGTTGCAGATAAAGTCGACTCATCTTCTCATTACAATAGGTCACGTTGTAGGTAGTAAAATGGGCTTATTTGGCCAGCCGATCAACAAATATCCAAATAGCATCATGGTTCTGCTAAGATCTCGGCAATCCCACAACAAAATCCATGGTGATATGCTCCCATTTCCATTCTGGGATTGGTAGCAGTTGTAGTAATCCTGGAGGTCGTTGATGTTCCGCCTTGACTTGCTGACAAGTAGGGCACTTGGCTACATATTCTGCGACTTCTCTTTTCATGCCTTTCCACCAGAAGTTATTTTTTTTTTAAGTCTTTGTACATCTAGGTTCCACCGGGATGTATTGTCATTCTCGACTTATGTGCTTCATTCAGAATGTCTTTCCTCAAATTATCCGTGTTGGGTACACATAACCTGTCCTTACATCTGAATGCCCTATCTGTTCCAATATTCCATTCAGTTGGATCCTTTGCTTTCGCCTTCTCAAACCATTTCCTCAATCCTTCATCCTTCTTTTGAGCTTCGAGTATTCGGTTAATGAGGGTTGGCTGCACCATAAGACATCCAAAAGGTCGTCCAATACCTGGTCTTGCTGCCTGAATGTCAAATTCTGTTAAAACTTCTAAGGGTTTCCATTCCTTGATAAAAATGAGGCGATTAACCTTTGGGGTTTTCTGCTTAGAGCATCTGCGACTACATTTACCTTACAGGGGTGGTATTGCAAATTAAAGTCGTAGTCCTTAAGTAGCTCCATCCAATGTCGTTGTCTCATGTTTAAATCCTTTTAAGAGAACAAGTATTTCAAGCTATTGTGGTCTGAGAACAGGTCAAACTTCTCTCCGTAGAGGTAGTGCCTCCAAATTTTGAGTGCAAAGACAATTGCAGCCAATTCCAGATCGTGCGTAGGGTAGTTCAACTCATGTGGCTTTAATTTTCTGGATCCATAAGCTATCACCTGACCATTCTGCATAAATACACATCCTAATCCTTGATATGATGCGTCACTGTAGATAGTGTACTATTCACCACTCTTGGGTATAGCTAGCGCTGGCACTGAGATCAACCTCTCCTTTAGTTCCTGAAAGGTGCGTTTGTGCTTGTCCTTCCACTCAAACTTTGAATCCTTCTTTGTTAGTCCGGTTAAAGGAGATGCGATCCTTGAGAAACCTTCCACGAATCTCCTATAGTATCCAGCCAATCCAAGGAAACTTCGTACTTCTGATGCGTTGGTTGGTCTATTCCAACTAGAAACTGCGTCCGTCTTGGTTGAGTCCATCGAAATTCCATTCTGTGAGACTACATGTCCCAAGAATTTGACCTCATTCAGCCAAAATTCACACTTACTGAACTTAGCATAGAGAGGATTTTCTCTAAGTGTCGGAAGTGCAATCTTTACATGCTTCTCGTGTTCTTCATCACTCTTCGAATAAATAAGGATGTCGTCGATAAACACGATGATGAATTGATCCAAGAAGGGTCTGAACACCCGATTCATCAAATCCATGAATACCGCCGGGGCATTAGTTAATCCAAAAGGCATAACTAAGAACTCATAGTGCCCATATCTTGTCCTGAAAGCCGTCTTCGGTATATCCTCAGGCCTAACGAGTAACTGGTGGTATCCAAATAATAAATCGATCTTCGAATAGGTTGTTGCTTCTTGCAGTTGATCGAATAAATCATCTATCCTGGGAAGGTGTACTTATTCTTGATGGTGACCTTATTCAATTCTCTGTAGTTGATAAAGAGTCAGAGGTTTCCATCCTTCTTTCTAACAAACAGTACTGGGGCTCCCCAAGGTGACGTGCTCGGTCTGGTGAGTTCAAGATCTTCTAACTCTTGTGCTTGCTTCTTCAGCTCCAAGATTTCCATTGGGACCATACGATAAGGAGCCTTGGATATCGGTGTCGTTTCGGGTACTAACTCAATACAAAAGTCAATCTCGCGCTTTGGTGGTAATCCAGAAACGTCCTGAAAGACATCCTCATAGTCTCGGACTATCGAAATCTGAGCAATCGTCAAATCTGAGCCTGTAGTTTCCACAGCGGCTAAATCACTTGTAAGAAAGGCGTCACTAGTAGGGTTGTATTGAAAACTAAAGGGTGCACTTCCAGGTACTGAAAATGTGATCGACCTACCAGCACAATCTAACTTTGCATGATACTTAGTAAGCCAGTCAAATCCTAAGATTACGTCGAATTCCTTCATTGACAGAACAATTAAGTCTGCATGTAGGTTCCTATCCTCCAATGTCAAAGTGCAGTCCTTGCACACCTTTCCTAGCTTCACGGTCACTCCCAAAGGTGATACCACGTTCAGGGCTACCTCAAGTGCTTGGGGTACTAAACCCAATCGTCGTACAATCTCAAAGGCAATAAATGAATTCGTAGCACCCGTATCAAAAAGTACTTTAACTCGACTAGCATATAATAAGAGTGTACCTTCCAAGTTCTGCTGTTCCTATTCATCATAGCTGGCCGCCTCGGGTATGATAGGATTTAGTCGACCTTTGCTAGTTTGACCTTGAGTAGTAGGCCCATGATAGTTTTCTCTTGGTGCATTGCAATCCATGCTCATGCGTCCTCTTTTGCGTCAGTTGTAGCATATAACATTAGCTCGGTTGTTGGTTCTGGGGGCTGTATGGTCCGGGGATCCCACAATTGAAACATCCATCCTTGTTGTTCCCGGTAGTAGTGGTTGGTACTTATGGTGCAGTTGGTTTTGCATGCTTATTCCGGAGAAAGGTGTGTCCTGGTTTCTTACCACTATTCCACGGGTGTTTGTTTCCTTGGAAACGGGTCGGAGGTCTTCCCCTTGGTCCATTCCTAAGCTGAGGTGGCTGACTTGTCATCTGTTTGTGTGTTATGAACCTAACTGAATAACTACCGGTTACCCTCTAGTCCTAACTATGGTTACGAGATATGTAAACGATATAAGGTATAGTTAACAATTCTAATATGAGTACATATCACATCAATACATTTCATCAAATAGAGGAAACAAATCTTTATAGATAACTTCAAATATTTACATAGAAAGGCGTACACGCTACCACTAGTTTGTGTTATATGCCTGGGTACATACTATATGCACAAAAAGATGGGCTACTAGTCCTAATACAAGTAAAGCTCTAGATCCTGGGAGTCCTATCCCAAAAGTCCTTCATATCTGACTTATATGGTATAACATCATCCAAGATTGGAATCTCCATAGGTGGAACCCAGTCCAAGTACGGGTCAAACTTATCAACTATCTCATCTTCATCCTTATCCAAAGGCTCTATATCTGCATCCTTAGAGTCATCCTCAAAGTCATCCTCAACCTCTGGCTCTCCAGCCTCCATGACTATCATTGCTTCCCCCTCACCAGCACCCTCTGCTAGGTCAATACCCACTGCTGGGTCAATCTCCTCATCAACCCCATTCTCCATATCCATCCGGGATGTAATAAGGAGCCATACTAATCACAAAGCTACCATAAGGTTTATGTATTTATGGATGGGAAAAGGTCTAACAGTTTATAACTTAAGTGTGTAGGACAATCGGTGTACACGTCTTAACCTAAAGCTCTGATACCAAAAATCCCTGTCACGCCCCGGCGTAGCCAAAATATGGAAAAATTTAAAATTTTCATCTTGGACCCTGAGGCACGTGACTGGTTGCAGTACCGATTTGTCCGTGACCAAATAATAATATTAAACCACGTAACCAAAAGGATAAAACCAACATCTGCTCACATTGATATATTACAAAGAAAGGCGACAATACTAGTTAACTATTACATCATGGTAGATACATAGAGTCTTATGGCTCTAGGGCCTTACAAAAGCTATAATAAGTCTTCTGATAGATCTTTCCACCAAAGACATTTACAAAAGATAGCCACTAGTCTTTTCTCTAACAAGTATATCCATAGCCATCTTCGGTGTACTCTTCATCCACGTTCTCCGCTTGCGTAGCATCATAACCCGTGTACTCGTTACCTGGATAAGCTGGACATGGGAATGTCCAGCGACATGAACGTCGTCAGCTTATGAAAGCTGAGTGAGTAAGCTAAATCAAATAGAACGTATATAGTAAAACACAATAGGAATACATTTACTGCCTTTCAACATGTCTTTTAGGATCTTTACGTTCTCATCGTTGAATTATAACTAGTAGCGTACCCGACTACGTATTTGATAGGAATACAAACAATTCAGGAGATTCGTCTAGACATTCTTAATGCCACTACCATTGATTTCTTACATCCGACATCATTTACAAACCCAAAGTGTCTCTTGCTAACCAAACCATCTTTCATCAACCACTTCATCTTTCATCAACCAAAAACATCTTTCATCAACCACTTCGTCACGAAGAACCGAAGTGTTAAGGAGTGCAAGAACATCCATTTCTTCACGAAGAACCGAAAGGAGTCTTCACTCAAGGAATCACCGCTTCGTCACGAAGAACCGAAAGCGTTACGGAGTATAAGAACATCCATTTCGTCACGAAGAACCGAAAGGAGTCTTTACTCAAAGAATCACCGCTTCTCCATCACGAAGAACCGAAGCATTTACGGAGTGCAAGAACATCCAATCCATCACTAAGAACCGAAAGGAGTCTTCACTCTAAGAATCACCGCTTCTCCATCACGAAGAACCGAAGCGTTTACGGAGTGCAAGAACATCCAATCCATCACTAAGAACCGAAAGGAGTCTTCACTCTAAGAACCATCACTTCTCCATCACAAATAACTGAAGTTTTTACGGAGTGCAAGAACATCCAATCCATCACTAAGAACCGAAAGGAGTCTTCACTCTAAGAACCACCACTTCTCCATCACAAAGAACCGAAGTGTTTACGGAGTGCAAGAACATCCAATCCATCACTAAGAACCGAAAGGAATCTTCACTCTAAGAACCACCACTTCTCCATCACAAAGAACCGAAGTGTTTACGGACTGTAAGAACATCCATTCCATCACGAAGAACCGAAAGGAGTCTTCACTCTAAGAATCACCACTTCGTCATCACGAAGAACCGAAGCGTTTACGGAGTGCAAGATCATCCATTCCATCACGAAGAACCGAAAGGAGTCTTCACTCAAAGAATCACCACGTCACAACTCAACAACACATCCCTTTTTCTTACTATCCTGATCTCCGCTGCCCAGATTACCTATCCGACAATTATCCTTACCATAATCTACTTCTAACATAGCACAACCGACCCTTACGTTTTCCCGACCGCGCATTCGTCACTCTTTTAGGAATGTAGTTCATTAAAGGACTTCCGAATATACTTTTGAAGTTACGTTTATACATCCGTCATCCTGTTTTATGTCGTAATATACTTACAATGGAAACTTATCCAATCACTATCAACGCAATAATCATGCCGTACAACATACTTATAGCTTGGGTATGAACTCTCTATGGTCATCACATTATATTCATAACAACGGAAACCTAGCGTGTAGCTCGTGGATCTATAACATGGATTTGATATCAATAACCACATAGATGAAACCCTTAACATACTCATATACGCGATAGTACTACCATAACACAAGATATCCATAACCACATAGGTACCGGAAAGCAAACATCAATAATAAACACATCATACAAGTAGTTATACAATCTGCCAGGAATTAATTTTACTATATCGACTGAATTGATATGATTTATTTGGCCATGATAAATTGATTTGTAGATCAAACTCAAAACTAGAACATTGTAGATAATTGGATTAGCTTCATGTACAAAAAACTCTAGCTTCAATTACATTTTTGAGCTGCTCAAAATATTTATTTTACTTAGACATTTCTATATTTTCGGACTGCTCTGTCCCAGATTTATAGTACTGCGTTGCATGTGCATTTCACCTATTAAGGAGTCATTGTTAGACCAGGCTATAGAAGAGTTATTTATAGATAAATGAGTTAGCTTTCTCCACAAAAAAAACCTAGCTTAATGCAGATTTTGGAGCTCCTTAAAACACTCATTTTACTAAACTACATTCTGCTGGAGGTTTCTGTTTCTCAGATTTAAAGTACTTCGTTGTATGTACATTTCACCTATGAAGAAGTGATTGTTAGACTGAGCTATAGAAAAGTTATTTGTAGATAAATGAGTTATCTTTGTCCCCAAAAAAACCTAGCCTCATTCCCATTTTTGAACGGCTCAAAATGTTCGTTTTACTAAACAATACTCTGCTGGAAGTTTCTGCTTCCCAGATTTGAAAATTTATCTTGCATGGCATGGATCTCTCAAACTATCAACATCAAGCACATAATAAACATTACTACATACTACATAGGTTCTAAAGTGAGTTAGAATACTCACTTAAACTTGAAATTGAGATTGGGCTTTGGATTTGAGCTTAGGAAGCTTGAACACAACCTCAATGGTGGAGACTTCTTCCTAGTTCTTCTTCTCCATCTCCATGTATCTCTTATCTCTCAATGGAGTTCATCTCCTAGCTCTCTCTAACTCTATATGCAGATTGTAAATGGCCAAGGGTGTAATGCATGAATATAGGCATGTTTATATAGAGATGGTGGTGGGATATGTTTCACCATGCATGTGCTAGAGTGTACATGTATGGACAAGTGTCCTAGAGGTGGACAAGTGGCAAGGGAGGTGGTGCCATGTGGTGCATGGGCTGCCATGTGGCCGACCATGTGGGGTCCACCTCAAGTTTTGTGCCACTACCTCAGTTTGCGTGCATAAGTTCCTTGATATACGTGTCGGTCTTAATTTACGTCCAAACGGGTGTTGTTTCTAACGTCCGGGTCCGGTTACGGGGCTAAGTTAATTCTAATTATGGTCGAGTTGGTGCAATGATTATAGTCTAATTAGTAATTACATTACACTGATACAGTCACACAAATAAAATAATAATATAATAATAGACCAGATAGAGAAATTCATAAAACTCGTATTATTGCACGTAGAGAAATTACAGGTATTACATCTTCTACCACCAAGTATCTTTAGATGGTAACCCTCTTCCCTTAGACTCTCCAAGGACTTCCTTCGATATTCTTATGATGCACCCTGCCATTTTATCCCACATAATATTGCTTCCATCTTCCTAATTCCAAGGTGCTTCTGTATACATTCTATCTTGAAATATTTCTAGTTTCTCACCTTTAAGGTTCCACCACCTAGTTTGTGGGTTTATACGGCTTTTTCTATACGACATTCTCCTCTTATATGGATATCTAAAATAGTAAGTCAATACTGAGATTTTAAACTCTCCTCTGAGATGACCTTACAGTCTCTACATGCTAGGCGGTCTTCCTTTCTCACAAGGAACAAATCGATCTAGCTTCTATTATATCCACTCTTAAACATTATCAAGTGTTATTCCTTTTTTTTGTAAAAGGTGCTTGCTACTACAAGATCATATGCTACGGTGAAATCTAGAATACTCACCCCTGCCTCATTCTGAACTCCAAAATCATACGTCCCCCCCATGGACCCTCTCATATCTAGTTCTATCTTTTTGCCTATGTGGCCATTAAAATCTACACCTACAATCATTTTCTCTCCTCTTGGTATTTCTTGCATTAAAGCTTCCAACTCATCCCAGAATTGTCTTTTAGTGTGATCATCCAATCCTAATTGAGGCACGTATGCTCAAATCACATTAATTATATCCACTCCAACTACTAGTTTGATAAGCAATATTCTGTCTCCTTTCATCATGATTGTCACAACTTTATCCTTGGGGTTCTTGTCAACTATGATTCTGACACCATTTCTACGCCTATCTTTCCCCGTATAGAATGTTCTTGAACAAATAATCAAAGAAAATATGCATAGCAAATTAGTATGTATGCATGTTGATTCTTGAGAAAAGAAGGCCTCTCAATCCCCGGGACGGATGAAAAAGGAGAATCGATCGAGGGAAAGCATGAACGAGTGATCAATATTATTCCTTATGATATTCTTGGATTAGGAGTTACAAAAATCCCAAATCTTGCATGGATGTAGTGTATGATCCTAGAATGTGCTTGGTAGTGATGTGTTTGTATTCATAGATTTTCTAAAGTGACTTAGAAGTCTAGGATATGAATCAATGGATGAAGAATGTTGTTGTAAGATATGTACAAAAGTACCATTAGCAACTTCCTAATACATGAACTAATTTAGAATGCATATGAACATGTAATCAATGAATAATAGTCAAAACATGCTTGTTGTGAATAGTGGACAAAACAGTGAACTGATTTTGTAAAAATGGAAAATTAAGGTTAGGAATGTGTTAAATTAACAAATATTTATGGCATTCATCCCTACTGTGTCTAGAATATATGCAAAAAAGCCAAATCAAGATTGAAGTTTTAGATTGAGAGAAATCATATAAACAAGAGAGGTTACTCAGAAATAAAATCCATATTGTCGCCTGAAATATAAGAATATCTTCAAAAATGAAAACAAAGCATTTAGAGGCTCATATTATACAGAAAGTTTTGTAACTCACTGAAGTTGGAGGGAAAAATAAGTTGGGACCACTCATTTTGGAAAAGGTGTCTAGAAAACATTTTGAAAGTCAACTAAAGCTGCTGTGACAGAAAAACAGAATGAAGGAATATTTAGGTTAAAATGAAACCCTTCCAAGTGTTTTAAAATTCAACCAAAAATCATGGACATTCCCTAATGAGATAGGAAAACTTTCCAAGTGGTTTCACAATCATCCATTAAGTATTGAACTTAGAATGGCATTTTCAATTTGAAGAACTCACTGTTTTGAGGTTTTTTGTTAAAACAAGCTTTTTTTTTCTATAGGAATCAAAATAAGGGGATTTAAGGGGGGTTTTGAAAAGGGGTTCTTGAGAGTATATTTCCAGCACTAAATGGAGATTATAACCATTTGGAATATCAACATCAAACTCATATCAAGACCTTCCAAGATTATCTTACAAAGACCATGTTTTATTTAGATTACAACTTCAAGAATACTTGGGAACGTATTGAAGTTGGAATCATCATCTATAAACATGCTTTTGAAGTCAAGGGCTACTATCCATAAGGATTCACTCCTTCAAACCTATCATCATCTAGATGATGATAATCAAGAAAAAAAATCAAAAAAATAAAAAAGAAATGAGGTAAAGGGAGATGAACATTAAAGTAAACATGCACTCAATAGCAATAAATAGTGATAATCAATGAGATACTGGACTTGTAACTTGGTTTCGCTCATATAGAATGAAATTTGGACATGAAAGTGGATTCCTAACTCATAAATGCTCAAGAATGGTGGTTAGTTGTATTGAATATGATGTATAAAGAGAGATTATGAAGAAAAATCAAACTTAGAACTCACTTTTCTATAGAAAATCAGTGGAAGAAGCTCACTTTTTCTCCTCTAATCTTATCTTTACCTCTACAACTGTTCTAAACCTTGTATTTTCCACCCCTCAAATGGGGATTCAAGGGGGGTTTATATAGGCCAATTTGGGGGGAGTTTGAGATTTAAAAAGTGCTACCCTTGGTCCCAAACATCTATGAACAAGCCACTACATCGTTTTGGCTTTCAATTATTCAATTTGGACCCCCAAATCAAACATTGGGCCCTTGCTGCAGCGGCACTGGGCTAGTGCCACCGGGGCACCGCTCCTGAGACTTCCAAAAAATTGTATTAAACCCCCCTATTTCGTCCGAAATTCACAGAAAATGCATACGAAATCCAAACTGAGCTTGTGATATACTATTGGAAAAATAATGGAGTCTACTTTCCATAAAAAAAATAAAAAATACTAATAAAATAATAAAAGAAAAAAGAAGCTATTCGCGATAAAAGCCGATTTGATCACTTTTTTCACCTTCGAAAATTCATAATAAATTTGTTTTAAGTCCATAAATTATGTACGATGTACTTTTCGAAAGCTATTGACTTCCAGTATCCATGAAAAATGTTTTAAAAATGATACAGTGCTCTGATCTCCGAGTCAACTTTTAGGTCAAACCAGGGACTTTCAAGAAGTTTTGGGAACCTTTGGGAGCTCTCCCAAGAGCTGACTTTTTTGCCTGATTTTCTTTTAAAGCTTGTTTTAGTACTTTTCACATGATCCTGGGTAGTCTCTGAACTTTTGGGTGAATTCAGATGATTTTGGTTGAACCAGTCAACGGGGACTTTTGGGAACTTCAGGACTTTTGGGATCCTCTGGGATCCGACAATTTCATCTGATTTTTCTTTAAAACTCATTTGATTATTTTTCCTATGACGTAGTGTGTTTCCAGACTTCTGGTCAAAATCAAGGAGCATTTGGGATTTCAGGGGCATTTTGGTCATTTATCCCAATTTTTGAGCATTTTGAGAGATAGAACTAACTTACAGGAGTCCTTTTTGAATCTTTTTCAATCATCATGAACCATCAAACTAGGGGTCTCCTAAATATGATAACCAGCAAAATGGGGTGTCTATAGTTTGCCCCTCATTGGCATGAGCTTGCGAGGCAACGCATGTCACAAGTAAATGTCAAAACCTTGAAGAGACAAGTCTTTTGGATGCTATAGATTTAGGATAAAAGAAGTATTGTAAAGATGCAAGGATAAGAACATGATGTTGAGGTTGGGGCTCATCGTACTCTACGTGAGCTGCCTATGTATCCCAGGGAAATCAAACCAGGACGTAGTCCGAGTGAACAAGGGACAAAACCACACATGCAAATGCACAATAGAACAGGCGGATGTTATGCTATGAAGGTGAAATGCGATGCATGGATGTGATAAGGATTTAATCATATCTAGTTTCATGGCCCTAGTATGAGCTGGTACTGTGGGGTGTGCTACTCCGAGCATACTTGTGTTGTGCTAGTGTTTTGACTCTAGTGCAGTGGTTGACTTGGATAAGAACACCAAGATTTTGAAGACCTTGGGTCTTGGGGCAAACTTCTAAATTTTGGGAAGTGTATTTTGCAAGTGAATATAATTGGAGGTGGGGTCCCTGAATACACCAATTAAACATGAAGTCTAAAAGATAATCAATGGACGCAGAGCCCTACAATCCAAGCGACGGACATGGAAGCCCAAACGACAGATATAGAAACCCAAGATGTCAAGCTACAAACATGGAAGCCTAACGATGGACATGGAAGCCCAAGATATTAGAGAGTAGTTTGGTTATGAGTAGGCGATGCTTGCCCCAGATGTCGGGGTCTCTTAACTGTCGATGGTGTGTCAATCGCTGGCTGATTCATTGTGGTGATTTATCTAGAAAGCCGGTTTGGTCTTCTAGGAATCGATTTTCTCTGTATTTTCTATTGGGGATAATCTAGAATTTTTGGGAATCTCTCTCAACTATTTATCCTTTCTTGAGATCAGGAACCATGATCCACTTCTGAACCTCTCACGGTTGATCAAATCTTACAAAGATCGGTCCGAAAAGTCGACTCGAGCCTCCGGGAGCCGATTTCTTTTTGGTTTTTCTTCCTGGGAATAGTCTGGACTCTATGGGAATCTATCTTGACTATTTATCCTCTTTTTTGATCATGAACCAGGATCCACTTCCAACCCTCTCATGGTTGACCATATTTTGCAACGATCTGTCTGAAAAGTCAATTTTGGCCTCCGGGAGCCGATTTTTTTTTTTTTTTTTTGTGTTTTGGTACTGGGGATAGTCTGAACACTTTGGGAATCTCTCTTGACTATTTATCCTCTCTTTTGATCATGAACCATGATCCTGTTCCACACCTCTCACGGTTGATCAAATCTTGCAACGATCGGTCCAAAAAATTGATTCGGGCCTCTAGGAATCGAATTTTTTCTATGTTTTTTGATGGGGATAGTTCGAACTCTCTAGGAATCTCGCTTGACTATTTATCCTCTCTTTTGATCCTGAACTAGGATCCTCTTCTGAACCTCTCACAAATTATCAAACGATCGGTCCAAAAAACCAATTCGGGCCTCTAAGAGCCAATTTATTTATGTTTTTTTCTTGCTAGGGATAGTCCGAAAAACTTTTAGGCTATAGGGGATGAAACCTCATCAAATATGAATAAATGGGTCTTTGGAGCTAGTTGAGGCCAGAATTGGGCTAAAACGGGCCAAAACAGAGCAAAGTGGGGCAAAACAGACCCCACGGGGGGCATTGGGCCACTACCACAGCGACAGTTGGCAAGTGCTATGGCGACATTGGGTGGTCGGACTCCATTTTTGTATATGTTGAGTTTTGAGTTCCAAACGCTCATTCATGGCTGTTTTGGGGTGATCATGGGGCCAAAACCCTTCAAAAATCAGTTTGTACACGCTCGGGTGAGTAAACTTTTGCCACGATAGGAATTTTGATTGGTGTTTTATTTTTCCTTGAATTCCATGAAGAAAGTTTGGTTCCAACTTCTATTTTCTTTGCAGATCTATGGCTTCAAGCTTGAAGAGGTTCTCCAATAAGGCTAAGGAGTGAGTGAGGATCGAGAACCAACCCCCAAAGTTGATTTTACAGGAACCCCAATGTCATCTTTCTAAAGTGGCTCTAGTGAGTCAGCTATTTGAAACTTTTGGTAGTTTAGGACCATTTTGTGCATTATGCTAGTTTTATAAACTATAGTGTGCACCTAAAGGTCGTTGGATGTTGATTCTGTACTCATTTGTTGATTTTAAGAAATTGAATTTTGGAGTTGTGAATAGTGTTTTGTGTCTATTTTTGTTATTTTTGTTGCGTATAGGTGTTGGAAGTGGCTCTAAAGCACCACGGTAGTCTTGCCCATGCTTTCATGTGGTATACTCATTTATCGCCTAATGTGTAGCAGATGGTTGATGAGGTAGGGTTCAGCAGCTTTGTCTGCCTAGTTTCAAATAACATAAATGACTTAACGCACTTCTATGCTCTTGTCGAGAGATGGTGGGACACCACCAATACTTTTCATTTTTTGTTCGATGAGATGACGATGACATCATTTGATTTTTTGATAATTACGGGTTTGAAGGTTAGTGGGAAGTGCCTCCTTTTAGATTACCTATATGAGGCTAATCCCGGTGCTGTCGAGACTCTGATTCGGGCCGTTCTTCCAAATCTGGAGGTGCATCGATTCACTTGCGACTGGCTCTATCAAACTAATGGAAAAGGGATGCATAATCTAAATGATTAACAACTTTTATGGGCCTTCGTCTTGTATGTCCTCGGCTATTCGATCTTTGCAACTCGAAATGACTAGGTGAGTTTGAGATTTCTTGCCTGCTTGGCTGATGTTGATGAGATCCCTACCTTTGACTAGGGCAGTGTCGCCTTGGCTCATCTTTATAAGCACATGGGTGAGGTTTCTCACGGTGATATCTCTTCGACTGGAGGATTTTAGCAAGCTTGGGAGGTATATCCTGCGATTTTCCTCTTTTTGATTTGATTTCTACTTTTGCTCTCTGATCTTGGTATGCTTTTTCTGTATAGTGCTGGAGCTTTGAGCATCTCAAGATGTTGGCTCCCTCCCCTGCTAATGAGTCAGGTGAGGATGAGGATGGTATGGCTCATGTGCCTTTATTTTCTCGGGGCTCGCGATGGAGGAGAGATGTTGTTGGGGTTAAGAATGGGGGCCCACCATATTATTCTGCTGAGGAACTTTCTTGAACTAACCGCTAGTGGTGTTGAATGGATGCATTGGGAAGGCATTTCCTATGCCGCTCTTAAGGGGATTCAGGGGGTCCAGCCTCTTACTTCCTTCCACTTATTGATGGAGAGTTCTGTTGGTAGGCAGTGGTACCTTGGGGGGTGAGTGTCTCGGTAGGTAATTGGTGGCCCCATGTACTATGTTCCCCATAATCCTCTTATAACGGATGCAGATGATCTTTCTCGCACTACTCTATGGACAGCTTTAACTGGCACTGATGCTTGGGACCACTTCTATTTTAAGACTGGTTATAAGACCTACTGTAGTCAATTTTTGATGCCCATCTTTCCACTCTTGGATGTGAGTTTCATTTTTACATTTTCATCTCTATTCATCACCTATTTTTTTAACTCGTCTTTTCCTAACTTGTTTTGTGCCTGTAGGTTCACGGGCTATATAGGAGACAGCTCCTCCAATTTATAATCCTATCCCTCCTTGGGATTGGACTATAAACGTCTGGAGTGCTAATAGCCCTCCCCAAGTCATGGAGGTGTCACGGGTTACCAACGGATACCCTACCCAGCCAATAGGCACTCGCAATGCTCCATAGAATTACGTTGAGGAAGGTCACGCACTGGCGTCTAGCTTATAATCCTTATTCCTTGGTCCTTATGCAGGACCATCGGGTATGCTATAATTCTTTAGCCTCTTAAGGTTATGAAATTGTAATCCTAGCCTTTATCTTTGGCAGATAGATGGTATGCGACAGTTCGCCACTACTCAGACGGCGTCCTTGGTATGTTTCTGACTCAACTTAATTTTAGACTTCTTTAGGTTCACAACTGACTATTTCTATTTTGTCTGTGTGTGCAGTATCACGGGGGTAGGGCTGGCTCATCGAGGTACAGGAATGGTAGAAGTCTATCACCTACATACACTCCAGACAGTCCTAAAGAGGATGAGGAGGAGGACTGAGGCCTCTTAGGTGGGGGCTTTTGTTTTATCTCCATTTTATGTTTTTGATAGGGTTGTATCAGTGTATTGTGAGATTTGTGCTTGATGGATGATGCATAGGATAGTTGTCACTTTGGATAGGATATTGTGTTGTTTCGCCTTTAGGCTGGATAACTTCTGGTTTGGAGGTGCAATTGTATGCTTGTTTAGTTGGTAATCATATGACGATATATATGTGTGTGTACTGTGATTCTATGATTATTAATGCTACTTCGATGGGCAGTTTTGTGATAGTGAGTGTGTTTGCCTTGCAGGTGGGATAGTTCGTGAAACGAGGAGGTGCTACCAAAATTTTGAATTTTGCTAGAGCTACAACAGAAGATATGGCATTGTATGATCC